>OY728138.1:2107494484-2108140136 GCA_963277665.1 Viscum album | reverse complement strand
AGAATATAAGTTCTTCGTTGGAAGATGTGTTGCCTCATTCAGAGATTTCTCTTCAATCACCCATGTAATATCATTGTGCCAAATAATAGATTAGTTAATCTAGTATTTCATTGGCACAAATTCAAAAGGGTGAATTAAATTAAAAGGCTCCTCCTCATTAATTCATGTCTGTTGTCAAGAATTAATTGGGGAGTTGGCACCGATTAAATCAAGGGCAGGTCAAGAGGCTCTCCCTCATTAACGAGGGAGAGATGAAAGTTATACTATCCTCCCAATAATAGGGGTCGGGTGGTCCCCAACCCTATTATTCAAATGGGAGGTTATGTTGTCTCATGTGGTCCCCATGTCGTAACCTCTTGCAGTAGGTTTTGTTTGGGTGGGCCCCACCACCCTGACCTCTCATTGAATAGTAAGGTCTGCTGGTCCCACTTCCAACATCCATGATGTGGTTTTAACTACAATTCACCCACATAGCATATTAAATAAAAAAGTGTAGCTCACTTTTTTTATTATTTTCCCACGAAAAACAAATAACTAACTTTTTATTCAAGACCAACTACCATTGAGGTAAAATTCTTCTTAAAATAATATCGGAGTTACGAGTTCAACGGTGCCCTCAGATTTCATTTCTGAGATACAGTTCAAAAGTTATGAAAAACCCACTTGTACGTTTACTAAACGTACTTGAACAAAACATCAAAAATTGATTCTGGGTACAGCGGCCTCGGAATCATGAACCATCAAAATTTATGGAATTGGAAAATTCACATATATTTAAAAAAATTCCCCATCGAATTTCTAAGTCTTTACATTCCCCCCCCCCCACTCTGGGATTTACTTCCCCATAAGCAACAACTCGAACTATGGGAACAAGTGGGGGTACTGAGCACGCATCTTAGCCTCCCGCTCCCATGTGCTCCCCTAGAGGTTCTCGTTATACCAGTGTGCGTGCACTAGAGGTACTGATCATCCACATAGGACCCTCTCTTTTTGATCATCAATTTCCACCGGATCCTCCGTGACGGTCTCCCCATTATTGATATCCAACTTTTCATGGTTGATCATATGAGAAGGGTTGTGCACATATCTCCTCAAATGGGATACGTGGAAGATGTCATGCACCCGATGCAACTGAGATGGAAGAGATAATTGGTATGCCACCTCACCATCTCCTATGAGGACCTGGAAATGTCTGATGACTCTCATAGAAAACATTCCATCTCGGAAAAATCATTGTACATATTATCGAGGTGAGTCTCATAGAAATATGTGGCCACCGTCCATGAACCCAAGAAGTCTCAATCTCTTTTCAGCATATGACATATTCCGGCTCCGTGTAGTTTTCATCTGCTCCTGGATAATCTGCACCAACTCTATAGTAGCTCGTACCATCTCTGGTCCCACCAGTGGTGACTTTCCATGGTCAGTCCAGCACAAAGGTGATCTGAAAGGTCGCCAATACAACACCTCAAAAGGTGACATCCCTATGGTGGAGTGATAGCTATTTTTTTAAGAAAACTCCACCAAAGGTATGTGATCCTCCCAGTTGCATTTTAAGTCATGGAAACAAGCACGAATCAAGTCCTCGAGGGTTTGAATGGTATCCTTATTATGACCATCCATGTTAGGATGGAAGGTGGTGATTAGACAATGTTGTGTCCCAAAATCCTCCAGAAACCCCTTCCATAGCCAGGAAGTATACCATGCGTCATGATTGGAGACAATAAAATAAGGTATTCCTTGTAGCCACACAATCTCTTGCACATAGAGGCATCCCAAGCACCCTACATAATGTTGTTCTCTGATCTGTAGAATGTGGTCTGACTTGGTGAGTCGGACAACAATCACCCAAATCATGTCGTGACCCCTGGATGTACGTCGAAGTCCTATCACAATGTCCATGGATATCCCATGCCACTTCCACTCTGTGACCACTAAAGGTGGAACCAAGCCTGCTGGTACCTGGTTCATTTCCTTCACTTGCATAGAAGTGACGTACCGAGAGACAAACTCTGAAATTGCCTTCTTCAAACCTAGCCACCAATGATGTCGTCGAACATCTTGGTACATCTTCGCCACTCCAGGATGTACCGCTAGAGGGATGTGGGGAACTCCATTAACACTTCCTCCTAAAGTGACACTAGTACTTCAGTACGTCCTCTGAAGTTGATTATGTGCAGCCCAACATTAGAAAATCCATCGGGGCCTACCCTGTGGACATCTGAGCACGTCATGTCTTGTGGTTAATGTCTCCACAATGTGACTCCCTGACTCGCTGAAGAAGTGGGGAGTGACTATAAGAAACTGTATGAAGACTACTTCATCTCAATCCACAAAGGATATCTTTAATACAGCCAACTGAAATATCGCCTCTCTAAGAAGCAGTATACCAGACAACATAATGGATGCATCTACAACAACGCCCCCCTTCCCAGGAGTATAGACTATCTCAAAGTCATAGTCTAGGAGGAACTCAAGCCATCGTCGATGTCACGGGTGTAAGTTATTTTGGGAGAATATATACCTGAGATTCTTGTGATCAGAGTACATGGTAAAACGTTCACCCTTAAGATAGTTCTTCACATCATCAGGGCGAAGACCACTGCTTCTAACTCCAGGTCATGGGTCGCGTAGTTCTGCTCATGCAATCTCGGCTGCCAAAAACAATGCGCGATCACTTCTCGCTCTTGAATTAGGATACACTCGTGTCTAGTCCCTAATCTGTCGCAGTAGATTACGTACCCTACACCATCCACTAGAACCCTCAAGATGGGGAAATAGTCTGCCTCTTCCTCAACTCCTTAATGATCTGCTGGCATATATCCGACCACACGAAGGGTTTCCCCTTATTTGTCAAGGCTGATATGGTGATGAAACTATGGAGATGTCTAAAATGATACTCTGGTAGTTTCGAGAAAAAGCAGACATCCCTCCCCCTTTTGGGGGTAAACATTTAAACATTTTTTGAAAATAATTCCCCATGTTCAGTTACTCATTTTTGGAACTGAAAACTCAAAACTCAGGCTGCCACGAGGGTAAGGATGTCCAACTCAAGAGTGATCAGCTGCATCATCCTATGCATGAGTATAACTTGTGTTGTTTGGCTTTCCTTTTTCGCTGACTAAGGAAAACCTCATCCCAATTTTGTAGATAAACCAAAACCTTTTTTCCTAATATAGTCAATCTGTGTCTGAACTGTGGTGGCCCAGTCCAAACCCAAAATAAAACCATAAGGCCACAAAACTGCTTCTAAGAGGTTCCAATTGAAACTCATGTCTCAAGGGTTAGATCACACCATCGGTGTATCTGTGATTATCTAGTCTCCTCTAAAAGGTATCTCTAGACGTGATGGTCAATTCAATGGTTTAACTGGAAACTCTAGGTATGGGACAAGATTCTTGAAAGGAAGGAGTGATTGGTACCTATGTTTATTTATATGATAGAAATTAATAGACATATTTCATACCAAGAATCATTCCTAGATCCCTTGGGTCAATCTCCTTGACTGCATTCAACTACTCTCTTCTCCTACCCTCCAGCTCCCTGAGTCTAGCGGGGACTACAAAGGAGGGTGGTTATAACATGTCAAAATGTATCCCACCTCATGCTGCTCTCCTAGATCGGATCCCACGTATTATACTCTGAAAATTCATATGTACTTAACACTTCCTCTTCTTGAAAAATTTTACATGCTGAAGTCTCTGAGACTTGTGATAGTTTTATGATTTCCCACTGCTAACCATCACTGGTTGTATTTGATCAGCCATGGAAAATTCAATTCGCAATGGTCCTCTCTAGAATTTATAGAAAAGGTGTTGGCTACGATGACCTAAAACACACCCCAATCGGTAGTCTGAGCCCCAATGCACTGATCCTAACGTATTCATCGGGTACCAGGAATGATCTTTATGTATCGATGAATTCTTAGCAACCAGCATGTCGTCCTGACGAAGCTCTACAAGCTCTTGAGAACTCTCAACAACCACCTCAGAACAGTCCTCATCCACCTTTGAGTCAGACTCGCCACGGAACCTTACGGGTATCTGATGCTGAAGCACATGTAAGGCACCAAGCTGACATGTGTCATATACCAGTACCATCGGTTGTAACTACTGACCAATAGGAAATGATATTGCTGACACACTACCTGAAGGTAAAATGTCAGGAAACGGTCCACATACTGAAGCCTCATCTCTTTGTGGTCCAACCTAATGGTCACTCAATAAAAAACAGTAGTAGCAATGATAACTATCTTATCAACAGATGTCTCAACTAGGCGGAGAACTCTAAAAATCTCCTCCAACCATTCTTATGCTACCTGGGAATCTATCTCGCCTAGTAACCTCAGAGGCCTCTACCGCTGGAACTCATGCAATGTGCTCAGTCAGTGTGCACCATCCGCCAATATGGCTGGTGGAATATTTTTCCCAATGGGTGGTGGTGTGTCTAGTACACCACCGGAAGGTTCCAACATAGTAAGAGGGCTATGCTCTGGAGCCTCATCGCTCTGTGGGCCATCATCGTGTACTTTCTCATAACTCTAACTGGTTGTTTGCATTGAGGAATCCTGAACAGATGTGACAGGTTCAAAAGTTAACTCTCATGAGATGATCTGGTTGATCTAACATAAAGAATACTTTTGAAAACACACACACAATCAATGTTTTTGTGTACTGAGACAGAAATCTAAAGTAATGGTCCTTAGGTATGGATATGTCAGCCACCCCACCAAGACTATAATCTCTCAACTAAAAACCACACTCAGTACCCATAACACTATTTCTTCATAGAAAATAATGATCAGAGTCCTATGTTATGTGGTAGAACCAACTTCTCTGATACGAATTTTTCAAGACATGTCCCCTAGGGCCCATGTCGTGACTACCCCAAGCCCGCCTTCCATAGGCCAGGGGTAGGAAACAAGCACCAAAGGTGAAAATTCCTAAAACTGGGATTAAATTTCCATTATAAAGTGTAAACACACACAACAGAGTACGAACTGTATGTAAAACACTAAAAAAAAATTATACAAAGGAGTGCTAAAAAGTAAAAGGGGCCCAAACTACATGCTCAAATGGAATGTACAAGTACAACTACAAAAGAAGTACAACTGATGAAATGGGAAAGCATCTACGGGGTCATCCTCCAGGTATTCCTATATAAAGGGTTGTTATAGATAGAATCCTCAACACTCTACATCCGTTAGTCTCCTCCATGTACCGACTCCTCATAAGTTCCACCTCTGGGTACCATCCAGTCCTGCTACTCTGATCCTTAGTCAGCATTGTCTGTCGTCTGCAACCAACACAATGAGGTGCAGTCATATACCTTGCAGGGGTGAGAATAACAATACTCAATAGGGACCCGAGACCCTCATGGTCTCACAAAACCCAACAAGGATAAACCACCATGTATGAAATCAACAGATAACCTCACTTAGGTATATGCCCATACATATACTTAAGTTACCATGCAGTCCGTCCCAATCACGAGGTAAACACCAAATTTACTGACTTAGATTAAACCAGGACATTAAGCTTGTGTTATTATCAAACAACATCCTAATCACAGTGTCGAAACCTCGACTAGTAGAGAACTTAATCTTCAGGTAACCCACTACACAACCCAGCTAGAGGGTAAACCCAGAGAGGACGTCAGGTTACCCACATCCTAGCCCAGCATGAGGGTAAACCTTATGAGTCAACGGATGACCCACTACCCAGCCCAGCTGGAGGGTAAACCCTAATATTCTATCGGGTAACACACTGCCCAGCCTAGCTGGAGGGTAAACCCAAAGATTCAATGGATAACCCACTGCCCATCCCAGATTGATGGTAAACTATAAGAGGTCGTAGGTTAACCCACTGCCCATCCTAGTTGGAGTTAAACCCTAAGAGTCATTGGGTAACCCACGACCCTGCTCCACTGGAGGGTAAACGCAGAAATCATCTGATAACTCCACACTTATTCTCGCTCATCTCCAAGAGGATCCACTCCACGAGCTACATGATGATACTCCAAATATCACGACATCCCATGTAGATGTATCTCAATGTTTTTCCTCGTCATAAGGGTCTCAGTGCAATAGAAGACTCTTCAATCAGACGCTCTGTCTGTGAGTTATTAGCCTTTTTGTCATTGGGCCCCGGTTGGATTTGTGTACGATCCAACCTGACCTTATCTAAACATTACATCGAACACCAGTGGGGTATACTCAAAACAAATAGTATGTTCCATGATTACCAGCACAACTGATATTTCATAAAATGATCAATAGGTGCCAATGATATGGCCAAAAAAAATTATAGACCCGTAGTGGGCCCGGGTCCGGTCCGACCCAGTCGGAACGATGCAGCCCGTCTTTGTCTGGGCCGACCCGGTCTGGGTCAACATGGTCAGACCTATTGGTTTTGACTCGACCCATTAGGGGGGCCATCCTGTTTGGTTCGGCTTGGCCCGCTGGGCCCAGCCCCGTAGGCCGTGTGGGGAGTTCAACCTGAAGGTCCCTACGAGGGGCACAAATCCTACTAGAGGGAACAAATGGTTAGGTTCGGCCAACGTCACGAGGGGCACGATTCTGGCGGCTCGGCCAGCGGTGCCACGAGGGAGGCCGCGGGCTGGCTCGGGAGTCCTGCGCGGCCCGACTAGGCAGGCCGGGTTGCAGCCTGGGCTGGCTGGCGGGGTGACCGGGTAGGCCGGTCTGCAACTTGGTCATGCCGGCATGGCGATCAAGAGGGAGCCGTAGGCCGGGGGAAGGCCGGAGGGGTGTACGGGAGGTCGCCAGAAGGCTGAGAAAGGCATGCAGGAGGCCACAGGAAGGTCGATGGGGTGGGGGTGGGCATGCTGGCAGGACAAGGGCGGGCCAGCGGGGCCCCGGCAGGACTGCGAGGCATGGGCCGGGTTGGTGCAGTTCGGTGGGGATCAGCCGATGCATGCGGAAGGCCGGTGCGGGTTGGGGATTGGCTCGGTCGGTGCCGGTTTGGCTGAAGCACTGCGAGGGGCGGCGTAGGCTACGAAGGCCGTGGGATGCATGACCTCTTTCGTTGCTGCCATTGCTTTCTCGTTGCTTTTTCACCATGCCTAGGATCATCTCAAACAAGAACGGCAGAGGGTCGGGCCATGATAGTTTGGCCCGCACCCTCAGCGTTTAGAGTGGTATCAATTGGATCATCATGAAAAGATTATGAACATCAACTCGCCCACAAACAATTCCTTTCCAACTATTGAAGAAGATATAAAAGGAATAACATCAACATGTAATAAACCCCCTACCTTTAATCATCGGTTATCGATGGTGATGTTGTGGGAAGAAGATGGACTTGTCGCTCATCTCGTCTGTTGTACTCTTCCCCTCCCAAATTCGCATGATGGTTGTGGAAGTGGTTCCTTGTTGATAGGTGTGCGGGGATGAAGATCGTAGGGGACCTTCACCAGCATTCTTCATTGGAAGAACATGCTCTTCGTTGAAAGATGAGGTTCCTCATTGAGAGCATTCTCTTCAATCACCCAAGTAAAATCATTGTTCCAAATAATAGATTAGTTAATCTATTATTTCATTGGAACAAATTCAAAAGAGTGAATTAAATTAAAAGTCTCCACCTCATTAATTCACGTGTGTTGGCAAGAATTAAATGGGGAGTTGGCACTGATTAAATTAAGTAAAGGTCAATAGGCTCTCCCTCATTAATGAGGGAGGGTTGAGAGGTTATACTCTCCTCCCATTAATAGGGGTCGGGTGGTCCCCACCACTACTATTCAAATGGGAGGTTATGTGGTCTCAGGTGGTCCCCACGTCGTAACCTCTCACGAGAGGTTATGATAGGGTGGGCCCCACCACCATAACCTCTCATTCAAGGTTAAGGTGTGGTGGTCCTACATTGAAATTCCTTGAAGAGGTTTTAACTACGAGTCAACCACATGGTAGATTATTTAAAAAAATTATAGATCACTTTTTTATTATTTTTCCATGAAAACCCAAAAACTATCTTTTATTCTTGACCAAATTTCATCAAGGTGAAATTCTTCATATGAAAATATTGGCACTGCGAGTTCAACGGTGCCCTCAAATTTCAATTCCGAGCAACGATTCAAAAGATATAAAAACCCTCTTGTACATTTGATGAACATATATGAACAAAACTTTAGAAATTGATTCCGAGAACATCGGTCCTCGGAATGATGCACCATCAAAATTTGCGGACTCAGAAAATTACCATGTATTAAAAAAAATTCCCATTGAATTTCCAAGTCATTACAAATATAAAAATAGGAAAATATCCAATGTCTTGAGACATGAATTTTTTTACAAGGTCATACAGTTTTGAGTTTTAAAATAGATACTTCTATGTCTATTTATTGTTATGTTTATGTTTATGATTTCGTGACCAGTTTAGTCAATTTTTATATTCTTGTAATTCTGAAAATTAATAACTACAAATTAACATTATATTATCATTGAATGAAATTATAAACCCCACATTAAAACACCAGTGAGATAAATCCGGGCTGAAATGTATAAACCATTATCACCTTTTTATATAGCCTTATAGGGATATTTCCTTCTTATTATGTTCATTGGGCTGAGACTACATGGTTCTGAAGATCATTATTAGATAGAGCTCAAAAAAGATTTCATATTCAACCTAGTATGAGACACACAATAATTAACATTAATGTATAGTCCATTAGTAAAATTGGTTCATCAAAAAAGGGTTTGTTTAGTATATGATAGTAAATCTTGGCCCATCACATCATAGTGTTTATGTTTTTATATTATGACTCTTTTTAAAATACCTGGTTGAAATAAGTTTTCCCTATTTTAATCGTTACCATTGTAACAACCCAATGTTTTTCAATGTAAATTACCTTCTTATATTTATGTCATAAAATCACATGAAAACACAACATAATGAACTAATATGTGCTATGTGACCTTTAAATAAAAGTTTTTCACTTCTGTATTGGGAAATTTGAAAATCTGACATACACGGTTTTGTTCAAGATGTTTTTTGAAGTCTAAGAAAACAAAAATATTTTTTGTTGAATAGTAACCTACCCTTATGAACAGTATCATACCCTTATGGATAGTAATATGACCCTTATGAATATTAAATATTGCATCATAAGTGTAACCCTACCCAAGAATAATTATAAAAAAATTAGACATCTTAGAAAGTGACAATATGACCTTAGTAAATGAATTTGTATTTCGTAAGTCATAAATAATTAATAAAAATAAATTAATTAATTTTAAAGAAAATTTATTTCACTAAATTTATTCATAAATTATTGAATCAATATCTTATTGTTTTTAGATAATTTTATACTGCCCTAAATAAGTTTTGGAAGCACTATATAATTAGTTTTAATAAAAAAACTATTTTTAAGTAAATTATGATTTTAATTAAATATTAAATTAATAATATGTACAAAATTATTTTTGAAGATGGGTTTTATTTTTAGATTATACACATAGAAAAATATTTGGGGTTAATTTTTGGTATTTTTCGGAGATACATGATTTTTTGATGAATAGTGAAATACCGTAATTTACAAAAATAAGATAAATAAGCTAATTATAAAGTCATGTTTGATGTTCATCTGATGTAAGACAACTTGTTTTGGGATAACATTATAAAATTACTATTCTTGGAAATTCAATACTCACTATTCCTTGTCTTTTGGGAAATTAATAAACTAATGAATTTTATATTAAGGAAACCCCTCTCCCCTCCACTATAAAAGCCACCCTTCACACCCTCATTTCCTCACACCTATCAAGCTCCAAGCCTCCTATAAACTCTTCCCTAAAATCATATATAGCCCATATTCCCACTTCTAAGTGCTTCTGGTCTCATTAAAATACCATGCTTTGGCCCTTATGGAAGATCTCAAGAGGATGATTTAAGAGGAAATTTCTCTCCCTCTTCTCCTTTAATTTTCTTTCATGTTCAAGTTCATTTCTTGATACCTCAAAATATATAATCATCCAAATGGTTTTGTAACTCTATTATTATACATATAATGTATTTTTATGATTATAATGGGATATTATATAATCCAACCCCCTTTTCCCTCTTTTATTTTATTAAAGAGAACGTTGTACGTGAGGTGTTAATTTATCACCTTTAAGAACGACATGCTTTTTTTCGATTTCTCCCTTCATATCTGGTCAAGAAACCATTTATAGGTTTGAAACTAAATATTTTGTATGTATTATTTCAAATTTAATATTCTTTAAATTACCTATGGCCAAATTACTAATAGATAAGTTAAAACAAGTTCGTTGTGATCGAAAAACCGCCCAAATTGACCCAAATAACCATCATTTAATTTTTATCTAAGGATTGATCCACATGGATATAATATAATTAATTATAATATCATTAAAAATCCTGTAATATTATTAGTTCCATATAATATCATTTCTCTATGTTTACTCATTTTCTACCCGAACATCAATTTATGAATACAAGTGAACCTCCGAAGAAAAAACCAAAAAAACAAACATCCTTGAACAATGTTTTTAAACTATATAAGTCATAAAAAGGAACATAAAATGACATAATAAAACCATAATGAACCCTATTAATGTATAAAAGGTTCTGGAATTTCTAATTAATGAATATAATGTCATTATACATGACATTAATGTGATGGAAGCATTCAGATACAAGGTAAGCGGAAATCTCGAACCCAATTTTCTTCCTTCGGGTTCTCCCTCATTCACTCCATTTTTGATATGGTTACTACTTAAATATCATTTTTTTCATAATTTTATTTAATATTTTGGGATATACATGTTAAACACTGGTATTATGTCAAAAAAAATGTTTAACAATCAAACTCCTCTTTTTAGAACACCCCTTTTACTTCTCACTCAAAGTGGACAGTTCTTGTAACATATATGTTATTCCCTCTTTGTTTTGGGAACCCAAAGCTTATGATTGTGTTTTAATGAGATGATATCCATTCCATTCCATGGGTTAGTTATGTAAATTTTTTATATGTGGTCTATGTGTAAAGCATGATGATGATAATGTTATAATGTGATAGGTGTGCCCAAAATTATATAGCGCAATATGAATGTTTAAATGTGACAAGTGCGCCTGGAATTATACAGCACTCCAATGCATTGGGTAAGGTGACGAATCTCAGGAGTAAATGTGAAATTATATGTGAAAATATGATAGCTTGGTTCACATGTATGTGTGGTAGTTATCCACTAATACATGATGTTTCATTTTTATGAATTGCCACATTTCAAGTCATATATTTATGCTTCCTCTCATGTTCATGATCTTTTCCCATGTTATGATTATGCTCACCACATGCTATATTGTTCTTATCTATCATATTACTGGGCATATATCTCACCCCTTTTGATGTATATCCTCATGTGGCTACATTTACTATGGAGAGGACATGTGCCAATATGAAGCCAGAGAAGAAGAAACTAAATAAATGTTTATGCTTGATGTTTTAATTCTTATGTATGGTCCTTGTTTTCCCAAGACACTAAAACTTTTTATCCTATATGTGTAATGCTATTATTTTGTTTATCATTAAAATGATGTAATAGTAAGTAAAAAAAGGTTGGGTCTCTATATTTGTTATCAGAGGCAAGGTTTAGTTAATTTGGGAATTAGGATTAGTGAACCGTAGAGAAAACCTTTAGCATGAGACTAAGTACAAATATGCACACAAGAATATTTACATAGGGATCCCATATGTTATTCTTTTATTATAAATAGTTCAAATAAATAAGTTATGTACTTTTGAATTGTTTATTTTTGTTTTGTTCTAACCTATTCTATTTTAGAAAATGGTTGGAACCAGGAGAAATTAGGCCAACAACTCGTGCGAGGGCCAATGAAATGATTGCCCGAACAACATCCCCAATGATTTGGGAGGTGGAGTTCAATACTTCATAGTGATTCTTACCCAATTATATCAGGTTATGAACAATAACCATTATAATGGGGAACATCCTCCTTCACCAAAGAGAGAGAAAATTGGTATCGAATATTTTTTGCGGCAACGACCACTGACATTTAGTGGATCTTCTGATCCACTAGTTGTGGAATAGTGGGTCAACTCGACAGAGAAGATCTTTTATGTTCTTCAATTTTCATAGATGGAGAAGGTGACCCTAGCTGTTTATCATCGGGATGGAGAAGCTGATCATTGGTGGGCTTTGATTAAGGACTCCAATCCAAGGGAGGTAATTAAAGAAATGAAATTGGAAGACTTAATATAATGTTTCTTAATAAGTATTTCCCACAAACTATTCACACGAAGATGGAGAGAGAATTCATAGAGATCAAGAAAAAAGAATAATTTGTCACAACCTATGAAGAAAATTTCACAAGGATTTCAAGGTATGCTTTGGTTTTTTTATCAACAATGATTTCAAAATTGATAGATTCTTTAGTGGATTAAAACCACACCTTCGAAAGGCTCTTGAAAATCGAGACGTTGGGAGTTATGAAGAAGTTGTTCGGTGTGATATCAAAGTGGAGATGAAGTTTTGAGAATGGTCCCATGGATATGGGTATAAGAAATGAAAGATGGAGTATCAAGCTAGAGGATATAATGACAAAAGAGGGAAGAAAACTCAATAACCCACATGCCAAAAATGTGGGAAGTTGCACGATGGGAACTTCCTCAATGGGATAGGGAAAAGCATCAATTGTGGGAAAGAAGGACACCTTTCTCAAGAGTGTCAAAAAGAAACTAAAAGGAAGGGGAATGTTGCTGATGAAAGGAGAGAACCACTCATGGTTAAATTCTACAACTGCATGGAGATAGGGCACTACGAAAACAAGTGCACTAAACCTCGAGTTCTCGAGGGTAATCAGTGTCAGCAGTCACCAACACCAAAGAAACAAGGGAAGGCTTATTAAATCACTACTGTGGAGGTGGATCATGATAATTAATTCATATAAGGTACACTTCCTATTCAATCAAGAATGGAAAAAGTATTATTTGATTTTGGATTTACACATTCCATTATATCTTGAATGTTTTGTAGAACTATAGAATCGATGCCCAGAAACCTTGAAGTTAAGATATTTATAAAAAGGCCAAGTGGTGCAATCATTGAAACCCAAGTGTTTGACTCTTCTATTGTTGGTGTATGTGGGAAGATTCATCCAGAAAATCTCATAATACTTCCCTTTGTGGAATTCGATGCTTTAATTGGAATGGATTGGCTCTAGTTATATAGAGAATATATAAACTGTCAGGAAAAGGAAATATATTTTCATATTCTATACCATTCCATGATTCACTATAAATGCAAGGAAGATCGTGAATATCCTCTGAAAAATCCTTCAACGGTGAGGGTGTTGATTCCCTCTGAAGAAGCATACCTCGCCCAAATGATGGAGTCGAAGAAAAGATACAACCTTGAATAAATTCCCATAATGAGGGAATACATCTATGTATTTCCTGAAGAGTTACACGGATTTCCCCCGGATCATGAGGTAGAGTTATCAATTGAACTCATACACGGAGCTACTCCTATCTCGAAGTGTCCCTATAGGACGACTCCTATTGAACTGGAGGAGTTAAAGAAGCAGGTTCAAGAGCATCCGGACAAAGGGTTCATACACCCTAGTGAATGAACTTGGGGTTCACCAGTGCTCTTTGAGAAGAAGATGTATGGAAAATTTCGGTTGTGTATCGATTATCGGGAACTCCACTAGATCACCGTAAAGAACAAGTATCCTCTCCCAATGACTGATGACTTGTTCAATCAGTTAAGAGGATATCAATACCTCTCAAAGGTGGATCTTCATTCTGGATATCATCAGGTAAATGTGAAGAAAGAATATATTCAGAAGACTACCTTTCATACAAGGTATGGTCACTATGTGTTTTTGGTGATTCCCTTCGGACTTACTAATTCCCCTACAATCTTCGTGGATTTAATTAAAAGATTCTTTAGACATTACCTCGACAAATTTTTATTAGTGTTTATTGATGATATTCTCATCTACTCTAAGAGCAAGGAGGAACATGTTGAGCATCTAAGACTTGTGTTGGGGACATTAAGAAATAGGATGTTGTATGCCAAGTTCAGCAAGTGTGAAATTTGGATGAAGCAAGTCACGTTATTGGGACATGTGATCACAAGTGAATGAATTTTTGTGGATCCTTCAAAGACAAAGGTGATTTAGGAATGGCCCAGGCCCAATATTGTCACAGAAATACATATTTTTCTTGGATTAGCTGGGTACTACCGACGTTTTGTGAGAAACTTCTGATAATTGTCAAGACCACTAACTATGTTAACAAGGAAAGGGGTAAAGTATGTCTAGACGGAAGAATGTGAGGGAATCCTCAAGGAACTAAAGAGAAGGATAATCATTTCACTTGCACTCACTCTACCGAAAAGAGGAGAATGATTTGTGAAATACAGTGTTGCTTCAAAAAAAGGCTTGGGTTGTGTTCTCATGAAAAATGAAAATGTGATATCCTACGTCTCATGAAAGTTAAATATCCATGAGCAGAACTACCCGAAGAATGATCTAGAGTTGGCATTTGTGATTTTTTCAATGAAAATTTAGCGGCACTAAATTTATGGCAAGAAGTGTGACATATACACCGACCACAAGAGCCTAATGTATATATTCACACGAAAGGATCTCAACATGCGTCCAAGGAGATGGTTAGAGAAAATCAATGATTATGAATTCTCTATTCACTATCATCCTGGAAAGGAGAACAAGGTAGATAATACTCTAAGAAGAAAAGAACCTGCTACTCTATCATTATTGTAGATTGATAAATACCCTATCTTCTTGGATATTCAAAGAATGAATTTTGAAATCATAAGGGAAGGAGATACATCCAGCCGTGCCCAAATGATTGTGCAAACATCCATCCAGGAGAATATTAAAGAAGTAGAAAAGGATGATGTGGAGATACAAAAGAGGGTGAATGAAGTAAAGGAAGGTATGCTGCAAGAGTTCCATATCGATGATTATGGTGTGATTTAGTTTGGAACACAGCTTTGTGTGACTTCATCATCTGGGATAATGAAGGAGCTACTAGACAATGGACATAGCTCACAATTTTCTATACATCCTGGGAGTACCAAGACGTACCATGATCTCTAAGAACACTTCTGTTGTGATTACATAAAGAAGGTGATTACAGAATTTATATCAAGGAGCTCGGTATGTTAGCAAGATAATGCTGAGCAACAAAAGTCCAATGGTATGATGCAGCCATTGCCTATACCGATGTGGAAATGGGAAAATGTTACTATGGAATTTGTCACGGGTCTCCCGAAGATGTAGAAGGGAAACAATGTGATATGGGTTATGGTTGACCGACTCACCAAGACTGGCCATTTTATCGCTATTCTAAAATATCTCTCACTTGACCAACATGCTATGATATATGTGAAGGAACTGGAGAGACTGCATGGTGTTCCACTCTCAATTGTCCCTGACCGTTCCAATGTTCACATATAAATTCTGGAGGAGCCGTCAACATGCTTTAAGTACTGAATTAAATTTCAGCACGACGTACCGCCCCCAAACCGATTGCCAGTCTGAAAGAACTATTCAGATTCTTGAAGATATTCTAAGAGCCTACTCTCTAGAATTCAAAGGTGTATGGGATAAGCATCTCCCATTGGTTGAGTTCTCATAAAAAATAGCTTCCAATTGAGTATTTGGATGGCTCAATATGATGCTATGTATGGAAAGAGATGTAGAACTACAACCTGTTGGGATGAAGTAGGAGGAAGAAAGCTACTTGGAACCCGATCTTGTTCAAGAGATGACCGAGAAGGTTCAAGTCATCCAAAGACACATCAAAGCTGCTCAAAGTCGGCAAAAGAGCTTTGCTGACAACCGTCGAAAGGACTTGGAGATAACCATTGGAGATACAGACTTCCTTCATATATCTCAATGGAAGAGAGTCATGCGATTCAGAGAGAAAGGGAAGCTAAGCCTGAGGTATATTGACCCCTTCGAGATCCTTGACCGTATAGGATCTGTGGCCTATCATCTTGCACTTCCACCGAATGGGGATCATGTTCAATATGTGATTCATGTATCAGTATGGAGGAAGTACATACCAGACCCCTCACTTGTACTAAACTCAGAGGTGGTGCAGTTGGAAGATGATCTCTCCAATGAGGAGCAGCTAGTAGTGATTCAGGATCAGAGAGATAAGGTTCTAAGAAAAAAAGACAACCCATATTGTCAAAGTGTTGTGGAGGAACCATATGTCTGAGGAAGCAACCCGGGAACCAGAAGAGGCATTGAAGGATAAGTACCCTCACCTGTTTGTGTAAAGTGAAATTTTGGGGGTGAAATTTCTTAAGGGGGAAATACTATAACAATCCAAAGTTTTTCATTGGAAATTACCTTCTTTAATTTCTGTCACTAAATCACATGAAAACACAACATAATAAACTACTAAGTGCTAAGTGAATTTTAAACATATTTGTTTCACTTCTGTATTGGGAATTTTGAAAATCTGACATACAAGATTTTGTTGAAAATGTTTTTTGAAGTCTAATAAAACAAATATAATTTTGGGTAAATAGTAACCTAACCTTATGAATAGTAAAAAATCATTATGAATAGTAATATGACCCTTATGAATTGTTAATCATCCAACTTCAGTGTAACCCTACCCATGAATAATTAAATAAAATTTAGACATATTATAAAGTGACAATTTGACCTTAGTAAACGATTTGGTATTTTGTAAGTCATAAATAATTATATATAATTAATGAATTAATTTTTAAGAAAAATTATTTCCATTAAATGTATTCAAAAATTATTTAATCAATGTCTTATAGTTTTTAGATAATTTTATAAGATCCTAAGTAAATTTTGGAAGCACTATAAAATCAGTTTTAATCTTATAAAATGTTTTTTTAAGTAAATTATGATTTTAATTAAATATTAAAATAATAATATTTAGATAATTAATTTTGAAAAATGTACTTCATTTTTGGATTCTAAATGTCGATAAATGGTAGTGGTAAATTATTTGGATTTTTCTAAGATACTTGATTTTTTGATTAATTGTGAAATACCGTAATTTACAAAAATAAGCTTAATAAGCTAATTATAGAGTCATGTGTGATGTTCTGCTAATGTAAGTCCACATGGTTTGGGATCACATGATAAAATTACTATTATTGGTCATTCAAGACTCACTATTCCTGGTATTAGGTTTAATTAATAAACTGATTAATCTTATATTAATGAAACCCCTCTCCCCTCCACTATAAAAGCCACCCTTCACACCCTCATTTACTCACACCTCTCAAGCTCCAAGCCTCCTCTACACTCTTCCCAAACCTCTTATCTAGATCCTCTCCCACCTCCAAGACCTTATGGTCTCCTAAATAGTCTAATCTTAGGTCTTTATGGAAGATCTCAAGATGAGGATTCAAGAGGCAATTTCTCTCCCTCTTCTCCTTTAATTTCCTTTCAAGTTCAAGCTCATTTCATGATCTCTCACAACTTATCTTCAT
Organism: Viscum album; assembly: GCA_963277665.1. Classification (NCBI taxonomy): domain Eukaryota; kingdom Viridiplantae; phylum Streptophyta; class Magnoliopsida; order Santalales; family Viscaceae; genus Viscum; species Viscum album. The sequence goes on along the minus strand of OY728138.1, from coordinate 2,108,122,621 downwards.
ACAAATGGTATTGTAACACCATTATTATACATATTATGTAATTTTAGTATTTTAATGGGAAATTATACCATCAATCCTCCTTTCCCTATTCCTTTTATTTTATTAAATAGAACGTTGTTCGTGAGGTGTTAATTTATCACCTTCAAGGACAACATGCATTCTTCTTCCATTTCTACCTTCATATCTAGTCATGAAACCATTTTAATGGATTAAAGATAATATTTTATATGTTTTATTTCCTATTTAAATTTATTTAAATAACATATGGCCATATTACTATGTGATATGTTAAAACAAGTTCGTTGTGATCGAAAAACCGCACAAATTGACCCAAATAAAAATCATTTAATTATTATCCAATGATTCATCCACATGGATCTAATATAATTCATTATAATATCATTAAAACTCATATAATTTCATTATTGAGATTTAATATCATTTGTTGATGTTTACTCATGTTCTACCCGAACTTCAATTTATGAATACAAATAAACCTCCCAAGAAAAAAACATAAAACCGAACATCCCCGAACAACGTTTTTAAACTCTAGAAGTCCTAAAAAGGAACCTAAAATGACATAATGAAACCATAATGAACCCTATTAATGTATAAAAGTTTCTTTAATTTATAATTAATGAATATAATGTCATTATATTGGACATTAAAAAGAAGTAAGCATTCAAATACAAGGTAAGGGGAAATCTCGAACCCAATTTTCTTCCTTCGGGTTCCCCCTCTTTCACTCTATTTTTTATATGGTTACTCGTAAAAGATCATTTTTTCATCATTGTCTTTAATTTTATAGGATATACATGTTTGTAACTGGTTTTATGTCAAACTAAATTTTTTACTAAAAAACTCCTCTTTTAAGAACACCCCTTTTACATCTCACTCATAGTGGACAGTTCATGTAACATATATATTATTCCCTCATTATTTTGGGAACCCGAAGCTTATGATTGTGTTATTATGATATGAAAATCATTACATTCCATGGGATAGTAATGTACATTTTTTATATGTGTTATATGTGGACTACATGATGATTATAATGTTATAATGTGACGGGTGCGTCCGGAATTATAAAGCGTAATATGAATGTCTCAATGTGACAGGTGCGCCCATAATTATACAGCACTCCAATGCATTGGGTAAACTGATGAATCTCATGAAAAAATTTGAAATGATGTGTGAACAAGATTCTATCTTGGTTCACAAGTATGTGTGGTAGTTAACCACTAAGACATGATGTTTCATTTTTATGCATTTCCACAATTCAAATCATATATTTATGCTTCCACTCATGTTCATGATATGTTTCCCGTGTTATTATTATGCTCACCCCATGCTATATTGTTCTTATTTATCCTCTAACTAGGCTTCTAGCACACCCCTTTTGATATATATTGTAACACCCCAAGATTTTATGACAGATATTATTTTTAATTTCATTGATGTATTGTGTTGTACGCTAAACCAAAAGGATCTTGCACTACACGCATCCCTAACATGGATTGAAATATACGCAATCACGACCTTCCACAATAGCGTGTGTTATACGCAATACCGAGTTTCCCTAAACAACTATATGTTATATAAACTAACCATTATGAATAGCAATAACCATTTTTTGAAATTTTATAATTTTTATCTTTCAAAATGGACTTCATTTTTGGATTCGAAATATCAAAAATAGCCTAGGGTGAATTTTTGGTATTTTTCTGAAAACTTTCAATTTTTTGATGAATATTGAAAATACTGGGTTACTATTTAAAAACCGACTTTTTATTTAAATAATTATTTATTTTATTTAAATTTATTTTACTTCAAAATTGATACATAATACCTATATAAGTTCAATGTAATTAATTGGAGTTATTTTATAATAATTTTAGATATATAAAAATTTTATTGAACTTTTCACTGTCTTTTACCTACCTCCTAGGAGCTTTTTGCAAACATACATAAAACAAAATTTTACTGCTTCTGTGAATAGAATTTTAAAAATCCGAGAGACACGGTTAATATCAAGGGTAAAATGTGGTTCAATAAGATAAAAATAATTTTTTGTGAATAGTAACTTTTTACTTTTATTTACCAAGGGTAAAGGTAAATAGGGTAATTAAGGGTAAAAGTGATATTATTATTACCATAACACATTTTCTAATTATATTGGATAAGTATAATTCTACCTAAAACTACCATAGGAATATAATATTATCATTTAGGTCTTCTTGGATTAGATTAGGATAGTTATTATTATTTTATTTAAAGAAGAGTTAAAATTGTTAAAATCAATGTTTAATAACTAAAACATTTTTAATATATGGTTATACATAGGATAAATTAGACCATAAATATTAATTTTAAATAAAAAAATATATCCAACCTAATTTTATTTTGTTTATAATTTTTAGACATTAAATAATTTAATTTATTTATGATACAATGGTGATGCAGTAATTACCTAAATAATGATATATTAAAATAATTGATATTATAAATACCCAAATAAATGAAATTTGAGACTTTTTATGAATTAAAATAATTTTATTGGTTAATATGACATGTTAGTATTTATTTAATTAACTTCTTTTGAACTAATCATGCTGTTATGATTTTCACAAAAATCAATTACCAAATAGTGTAAAAATTGACATAAAATCGTTTTTAAAACAAATATTATTTTATTAATTGTTATTATATTCCTAAAAATCTAAGATTCTGAAAAATGACATAGATAAGGTTTTATATATTAATATTGAACCACTTGGGGTTCGTTCAGCATGTTAGCCATATATTTTAAGAAAACATCAAGAAACAGTAAACGTTAAATTATTTTACTTAGAGTTAAATCTAAAAGATAAGTTTAAAACAATAACCTAAAGTTGTATAAAACCTATTGGATGAGAGGATTCCGACCCATAACCACATTATCATATAAATAAATCAATTTGGAGCTATTATAAAATGAATATAACTTTATTATAAAATAATATTTCATGTTTTTCCAAAGGTTCCCCTCTCCTCCCTTATAAAAAGGGAACCCCTTCCCTCTTCTCTTCACACCCTTTTGAGCCATGAAGATCGGCCAACCCCTTCCCATTTCCCTTATAATCTTCCCTGGAAACAATATAGAGGTTAAGGTCTCCTAAAAAGACCAACCCTTGTGCCTTAAGTGGAGGTTAAGAAGAGGCGCGTCAAAGAAGAGGTAATATTCTTTACCGATTCTTTCCTATTTATTTCTTCTTATACTTATTCTTATTTATTTGTTCATCAGAAATTAATAACATAAGTATCACTCATATACTGATATGTTATTATAAATATGAAACAATTCAATTTCATCTACTATCCATCCTATAGAAAACAAAATCACTGAGCGTGCGTACGTACGGAATACCATCTCCACGCTGTGGTGTAATCTGTTTTCCACCACCTCCTTACTTGGATGAGTATAATGGTGTAAATAAATAACTATATATGATTATTATAAATTTATATTGATTATGAAATATTATACATACAATTAAATACAATTCCATGATCATGTGAATGATATCATCGCTTGTGCGTACGTACGGACAACCGTCTCCACGACGCGATGATATTATTCTACATGTTAACCATTCATGAATTATTATACAATATATATAATGAATAATAATGAAATATATGATAAAATAATGATACTATATTTTTATATATATATATATATGTATTTCATATACTTAATTCCATTCAATTCAATAAGGAAACGAAAACAGCGTTCATGCGTACGTATGACCTACCGTCTCCATGAATGGTGTATTTCATTACATTTATCGATCTATCATATATATATTTATTATGAATATATATTATATATAAATCATGTTTTAACTTTTTGAATTAAGTAATTTGGGTTATAAGTAATAATATCATGAACAAAAAGTTGAAACACGTACGATAAACGAAACGATTTTACCCAAAACGCTGCTTTAGCATGGAATTTACAAAAGAACGGGTAATATAAAGTCATGAGTGAATCATATATTATATAATAAAAATTAATATGATTCTGTAATAATTCAATGACATTAATTAAATAATTATACAGGAGGTTTGGATAAGTATGAAGCATATCAAACCTAAGGTAAGGGATAATTTTTCAATCTCATTTTTATCTGAGATTGCTTATACGTAAGTATTTACTGGGGATATATTTATCATCCATGTCTCTATTTTTTAAAAATGATTTCATGTATGTTTAAATTACTTCTTACATATTTTTGACTTTTACTACATGGGATGTAAGTAATCTTTCTTTTTTTACCATATGAGGTACATTTTCACTTTTTCGTCAAAACTATGAGATGAAGTTTATTTAACATATAAGGAATCAACAGTTTTTTACGGTTTCCTAAAGCCTTATTTTTATGATTCTTCATCCACAAAATTTCATGATCATTTTCAAAAAAAATCTTTTTCTTTTAAAATTGCATGGAATTTTTTCAAAATAAAATGATTTTAAGAAGAATGGATATATTTTCCTCAATAATTCATTTTAAGTGTTTTATCAAAACCATTTTCCATCTAATATGAAATTATTTCATATTTTTATGTTTCAAGTATAATGTCTATATGATTTACATGGTTTCACTTTTCTTATGATGCAATCTCTATTAGTTTTATATGGAATATGTGATGTTGGGATGATGTTTATGAAACCCATTTTATTCCTTGGGTTAGGATGAATGTTTTAAGTATATTTTTTGGAACAATTAAAAATGATATCATTATGAGATGGGTGGGACCTGTATCTCCCTCTATTTCATTGGGTAATGATTTATATCTCAAGAGATAGACATGGGTGGAATGGTATGTTAATCTGGTTCAGTGTTACAGGACTGAAACGAGGAGTGAACTCGATTTAGAAAGGGACTTTGTGAAATAAGATGGTCTTAGCAGCAATGACTTGGCTACTATGTAAATCATAACATGTTCTTAATGGTTTCCACAATTACTTGTTTTATTCTCATGCTATTTTATCGGGATTATTGTTTCTTGATCATCTATGCCTTACGTACAACCATGTTTTATGTCATTGCTCAAGATCTTGATGTTTAAACATTATGTTCCTGTATTTAAGTTCAAATGTATTTGATTTGTTTTATTTTCTCCATGATTACCCTTACTGAGAATTGGAGATCACCCTTTTATATGATTTCTTTTATCCATGATTTAAAAGAAAGGTTTTAGGTAAGAAAAAAAAAGGGGAAGATCTTTATGAGAGATAATGAAGATCTTTCACAACGATTAGAAGATTTTGTTCCTAATTTCAAAAGACACTAAACTATTAAGGTCCTTGTGTTTGTGTTTTTTTATTTATTAAGAATTTTGAAAAAGTAATGTAATGTCTATGTACGTCATGTTTGGGGTCTTTACAGTTGGTATCAGAGGAATGGTTTAGTTATCCGTTGGAAACTAGGATGCGAAAACATTAGTAAAATCTCTAGAGATATTTATAAGGTATGTATAGGGATGTCCCTAAGGTTAAGTATACATATAGGTTAGAGTCCTAGAATTATGTTGATGATCATTAATAAACTTGGTTGAACCTAAGGTGTCATGTATTAATGATTTTTGGTTAAGATATACATCCCATAAGTGACGTTTTATGATTATGTGGTTCCTCGTTATTTTAACTGTTTCTTACACTATGACTTCTGGTCTTAGTCAATGGAGGGAACGAGAAGGAATTTATTTAAGATTGATTCCAATAGACAAATTTGTGACTATTATCTACAAAATTATGTAACTTATGGAGTGAATGATATTGTGATTATGACAAATCAATCATCTTTATATATGATTAACAAGGTGAACTTTAGTTTTATTCCTAAGTCGTCAAATAAGTGGATGATGGAATTTTATACATGTTCGCAGGGTGAGGAGAATAGATAAAGGAAGATTGATATTTCTAATGAAGGTGAGAATAACCTTGAGGAATACCTCAAATGGATGGGAGGATATTATCTATGTGGAAGAAAGGGTCATAGATTCACAGACTGTTTTGGAGTCAAATGTCTTATCTGTGGAGAACATGGTCATTACCCAACTCAATGCCCTGACCTAAGAAGTTACTTCTTAATCGAGGAAGGACATATTCCGTTCCAATCATTGAAGAGGCTGGATTGAAGGGATTATGTATTGTAATTGAATAATAATGTTGTTGAGGTACATTTATAGTATATTGAAATATCTGTGTATTGGTCGTTTTCTATAAGAATATGGTGCTGGTATCCATGAAATGTAATTCAAATATTTTGGAAAGAAGATGATATGTGCATAATTAAGGGATAAGGTGAAAATAAATTGTTTGATAGTATTCATGAGATCATGAATGATATAAGGACAAAGTGATATCATGGTTTGAGTATATAGAAATTTTGGGATTTTGGTTGTGAAATGAGTCAACTTTTGACAGCATTCATGTTTTCGCTAAGGTTATATGGTAATTCATGTTTCAAAAGAATACATGATTAAGGTATTCACATATTTGGAATATGTCCAACAAGATATATCTTATGATATATGGGAGAAAAATGATGGTATTTACTTGCATGTTATATGACCTTTCTGGTAATTGTTTTCTTTTTTACTATGAGATTCAACAATGTATTTCGGATAAGTCTAAAGATTGGTATAGATTTTTTTGAACATCAGATATTATTATTTAAGGATAGAACATGTTTTTTGATATTATTTCTGGAATGTTATAATAGTATAGTTTTAGAAAAAGGACAACCTGCAGGACGGGTGACAACCCGTCGCGTCGGACATGGCTCTGGGAATCGAACCCACAACCGAAGTGTGACAGGCCTTTATCGCCTACCACTGACCTACAAGAAGTCCTTGGTTAGTAGGAACTAGTTTTATTATATTAAGAGCTATGATATATGAAGTATAAGTCCATTTTAGGAACCATATACAACTAATCTCGCTATAGATTGACTTATGTATATTTAATAACTTTTACTATCCTTATGTTTGAGATAGATTGATTGACCTATCATTCTATCTAATGATCTGCTAATACTTCACGGAAGACAAATTCATGTTCATTTCTTTGAGAGATGATGTGGAAATTTTTCAAGGCACAAACAACAGTAAGATTGTACCAAAATCAAGTAATTATTTCTTTTAATTCAACAATTCCGCAACATTAGGGAAATGATCTTGAATACAAAAAAATGTTGTCCTAGTGTCCTTATATCCGATGAATCAGATCGTACCTTAAATCATAAAAAATTTATGTCTTTGTGATTGTTGTCTTTTTCATAGCCTTGTTCTCTACCACTCTACATCAGAACATGATGGTTAGATTTCTCTTCCATATCAATATTTTCACCTTTGTTCTTCAATGTGGAAACCCAGTGACTAGTTAATTTGGTAACCGTTATGTTTCATACATTAGTTATTATAGATATGTTCTGGTATTTCTTTTTATGATGTGGGTTTCTATTAATGAAACTTTCGAGTAGTAAACCATTTATAACCCCGACGAATTTCGAGGGGGAAATTCATTTTAAGGGGGGAGAATGTAACATCCCTAGATTTTATGAATAATATTCTTTTTAATTTCATTGATGTATTGTGTTGTATGCTACACCAAAAGGATATTTAACTACACACATCCCTGACTTGGCTTGCAATATACCCAATCACGACCTTCCATGATAGCGTGTGTTGTACGCAATACCGAGTTTCTCTAAACAACTATATGTTATATAAACTAGCTGTTAGGAATAGGAATAGCCACTTTTTGAAATTTTATAAATTTTATCTTTCAAAATGAACTTCATTTTTGGATTCTAAATATCGAAAATATCCTAGGGTGAATTTTTTGTATTTTTCTGAAAACTTTCAGTTTTTGATGAATAGTGAAAACACCGGGTTACTATTTGAAAACCGACTTTTTATTTAAATAATTATTTATTTTTATTTACATTTATTTTACTTAAAATTTGATACAAAATACCTATATAAGTTCAATTTAATTAATTGGATTCATTTTATAATAATTTTAGATATATAAAAATTTTATTCAACTTTTCACCGTCTTTTACCTACCTCCTATGAGCTTTTTGCAAACTTCCATAAAACATAATGTTACCGTTTCTGTGAATGGAATTTTTGAAAATCCAAGAGACATGGTTAATATCAAGGAGTAAAATTTGGTTCAATATGATAAAAATAATTTTTGGTGAATAGTAACTTTTAACTTTTATTTACCACGAGTAAAAGTAAATTGGGTAATTAAGGTAAAAAATGATATTATTATTACCCTAAAAAATGTTATAATTATTATTTATAAGTATAATTCTACCAAAAACAACCTTTGGAATATAATATTATCATTTAGATCCATTTGGATTAGTTTAGGACATTTATTATTATTTTATTTAAAAAAGCGTTAAAATAGTTAAAATCAATGTTTAATAACTAAAACATTTTTAATATATGGTTCTACATAAGATAAATTCGACCATAATTATTCATTAGAAATATAAAAATATATCCTACCAAATGGTATTTTATTTATAATTTTTATACATTAAATCCTTTAATTTATTTATGATACAATGGTGACACAGTAATTACCTAAATAATGAAATATTAAAATAATTGGTATTATAAATACCCAAATAAATGTAATTTGAGACTTTTTATGAATTACACTAATTTTAATATGACATGTTAGTATATATTTAATTAATTTTTCTCAAACTAATCATGCTGTTATGATTTTCACAAAAATCAATTACCAAATAGTGTCAAAATTGACATAAAATAGTTTTTAAAAACAATATTATATTATTAATTGTTATTATATTCATAAAAATCTAAGTTATAGTCAAATGACATAGATAAGTTAATATATATTAATAATTAACCACTTGGGGTTCTTTTGGCTTGATAACCATATAGTATAAGAAAACAAGAAGACACGGTAAAAGTTAAATTATTTAACATAGAGTTAAATCTAAAAGATAAGGTTAAAATAGTAACATAAACTTGTCTAAAACCTATTGGTTGAGATTATTTCAACCCATCCCCACAATATCTTCTAAATAAATCAATTTGGAGCTATTATAATCTGAATATGTCTTTATTATAAAATAATATTTTAAGTTTTTTCGAAGGTGCCCCTCTCCTCCCTTATAAAAAGGGCACACCTTCCCTCTTCTCTTCACACCATTTGGGCCTTGAAGCTCGGCCAACCCCAGCCCATTTACCTTATCATATTTCATATAAACATTATAGAGGTTCTACACTCCTCAAAAGACCGACCCTATTGTCTTAAAAGGAGGTTAAGAATAGGCGCGTCAATGATGAGGTAATATCCTTTACCGATTCATTCCAGTTTATTTCTTCTTCTACTTCTTATTCTTAATTTGTTTAATCATAAATTATTAACATCAGTATCACTCATATTCTGATATGTTATTATAAATATGAAATAATCAAATTTCATCTTCTATCCATCCTGTGGAAAATGAAATCACCGCACATGCGTACGTATGAAATACCGACTCCACGCCGTGGTGTAATCAGTTTTCCACCACCACCTTACTTGGATGAGTATAATGGTGTAACTAAATAACTCTATATGATAATTGTAAATTTATATTAATTCCGAAATAATATACATACACTTAAAAATAATTCCATGATCATGGGAATGATATCATCGCTCGTGCGTACGTACGGACTACCGTCTCCACGACCCGATGAGATTCATTATCCATGTTAACCATTCATGAATGATTATAAAGTATATGTAATGAATAATAATGAAATATATGACACAATAATGATACTGGATTTGTTTATATATATATATATTTATGTCATATTCTTAATTCCATTCAATTCAAAAAGGAAACAAAAACAGTGTTCATGCATACGTACAGCCTGCCGTCTCCATGAACAGTGTATTTCATTCCATTTATCAATATATCATATATATATGTATGATGAATATATATTATATATAAATCATGCTTTACATTCTGGAATTTAGTAAATCAGGATATAAACAATAATATCAAGAACAACAAGTGGAAACACGCACAATAAATGCAACGATTTTACCCAAAACGCTGCTTTATCATTAAATTTACAGAAGAACGGGTAATATAAAGTCATAAATGAACCATATATGATATCATAACAATTAATAAGATTCTGTAATAAGTAAATGACATTATTTAAATCATTATATAGGAGGTTTGGATACGTATGAAGCATATCGGACCTAAGGTAAGTTTATCATCCATGTCTTTGTTTTCTAAAAATGGTTTCATGTATGTTTAAATTCCTTCTAACATATTTTGACTTTTACTACATGGTATATAAGGAAACTTTTTTTACCATATGAGGTACTTTTTTACTTTTCTAGCAAATGTATGAGAAGAATTTTTTTAAATATAAACAACATGAATAGATTTTTACGGTTTTATAAAGCCTTATTTTCATGATTCTTCTTCTGCAATATCTCAAGATCATTTTCAACAAAATCTTTTTCTTTTAAAATTGCATGGAATTTTGGGAAAAGAAAATTATTTTTAATAATAATGGATATATTTTCCTGAGGAATTCATTTCAAGTGTTTTTATCAAAACCATTTTCCATCTAAGATGACATTATTTCATATGTGTTAGTTTCAAGTATAATGTCTCTATGATTTATAGGGTTTCACTTTTATTATGATGAAATATCCGGTTGTTTTATATATATTATGTGATGTTGGGATGATGTTTATGAAACCCATTTTATTTTTTGGGTTATGATGAATGTTTTAAGTTTTTTTTGTGGCACAAGTAAGAATGATTTAATTATGAGATGGGTGGGACCTATATCTCCCTCCAATGCGTTAGGTAAAGATTTAAATCTCATGAGATAGACAAGGTTAGAACAGTATGTTAATCTGTTTCAGTGTTACAGGTCTGAAATGAGGAGTGAACTCGATTCAGAAAGGGACTTTGTCCACTAAGATAGTCTTGGCAGCAATGTCTTGGCTACTCTGGAAATCATAACACGTGCTTAATGGTTTCCACAATTACATTTTTTATTCTCATGCTATTTTATCATGATTAATGTATCTTTATGATCTATGCATTGTTTAATTCCATGTTTTATGTCATTCCTCAAGATCTTGATGTTTAAACATTATGTTCTTGTATTTAAGTTCAAATGTATATAATTTGTTTTATTTTCTCCATGATTACCCTTACTGAGCATATGAGGTTACCCTTTTATATGTTTTCTTTTCCGCATGATTTAAAGAAAGGTTTTAGGTAAGAAAACAAAAAGGGGAAGATCTTTATGGGTGATATTAATGATCTTTCACCACGATTAGAATATTTTGTTCCGTGTTTCCCAAGACACTGTACTATTATGGTCCTTGTGTGATTGTTTTGTTATGTATTATGTATTCCACAAAATTAATGTATTGTATATGTACGTCATGTTTGGGGTCTCTACATATATTTTCAGGTGGCTACATTCACTAATGAGAGGACAAGTGCCGATAAGAAGCTAGAGACGAAGAAATTAAATAAATGTTTATGCTTGATATTGTAATTATTATATATGGTCATAGTTTTCCAAATACATTAAACATTTTAATCCTCTATGTGTACTTTTATTATGTTGTTTATATTTAAAATGAAGAATAGTAAAGTAAAAAAATGTTGGGTCACAATAAACATGATGCAAAGATGAAAAAAATCATGGGTATTAAATCTACCTGATTAGATGGATATTCTATATTTTAAATCATAAATCTGGAATTTCTAATAACATGTTATTATATTATAAAAAAATATTTGGAATGAAAACAAACTACATTAGGGTAATATTTTCTGATAAAAATTTTTCATTGTGCATACATATTATATAATCTCTTTCGTAGTATTCCAATAAAGAATTGGATTGATTTCAAAATTAGGGACTCATAAAAAATGATATATTTGGAAATGTATGTTTATTTTTTAACATGCTGTACACATTAATGATACCAATGAAAATATATGGAACATTACATCATATGAGAAATAAAGTAGGGTCATGGTATAAATGGTATTCAATAATAGTTATAGTGACTTAAAAGTTATGTCACAATGTACTGAAAAACCAATCATGATAATTAGATAAAAAATATCATCAATATATCATTTCTAAGAACCAATGCATAAGGTAACATTGAATTGTCTATATAAAGGTCAATATAGTTGGATCCATAATATTTATTATTTTATCATTTGTTTTTTAATTTTTGACTACACAAAGAGAGTTGAAATTTTCATTTTAAGGAAATTATACTTTTATAGGCATTACCATTTAGGGTTTTCAGGAAAACATTTTCAATAATTACTAAATCATTAAATAAATAATTAACCCATCATAGTTTATAAATATGTATTAGATACCAATATAATGATAATGTATTAGTATAATTAAATTCAAATATACATAAATAACTATTACAAAAATGATATTCATTATTTCCCATTATATTCTATAGAACATTAACCCTATATCTGAACATTCTACATAAAACCATTATTTATAACCGTAAAAAGTAAAACATAAGGATTATTGATTTGAGATATAATGTAATGGTAAAAATCAAAGATATCAATAATTGATATTGGGAGATGGTAATATATAAATAATGGTACAATAAAATGATCATTTCTTACAGTAATAATAACAAAACATTAAATGAACTTTGTTCCTAAAATATACCATAATGTTTTTTAAATAAAAAATATAATACATAAGAGAGAACAATCAACAGTAATATGTAATAATCCATGATAATATAATATATTAACATGTTATATCATTTTTTTGAATAATCATAACCATATATGATCATTTCCTTAGGGAAGTTTAACATTCCATTCAATTATAGTAGATTGTGTTGGAACAACATTGCATCATTTTTCTTGTCAATGTTTACTCCTATGACTATATGATTGAGAAAAATATCTTACAAAATGGATCAATATTCCACTAGAATCTTAATTATCTCATTATTTCTCCCAAATTTCAAAATTCATTGTAGGGATATATAAATTATATACCCATAACCCATAGTAAAAAAATTACATATCTATGATAAAAGATTGAAATAAATACATAATATCATCATTTGATAAATGATGGATAAGATACATGTTTGATAGAAATGTATCATCATAATCATTAAACATATATAAAAATGAATAAATATGGTATCCTTTTATTATATACCTAGTAAGTCCTATGGATCATCATATAATGTTTTTGTTGATGGAGACACCTTTAAAAAATAACTAGAACATTACTTGAGAAAAATATGATTCATTTTGAGATCACATATTTGAAACAAAAAAAAATTATGTTTGTTAGTTAAATTAAATATATATTTGGAACATTATAATTTATGAATAATATAAATTATTATTCATATTTATGATGAAATCCTTTTTTGGTCTATATAAAAAAAATCCTTTTAAATTTTTTTGTAAATAGTCAAATGAATAATTTTTGGAATATGATATATGGATACACTTATAAAATGGTTAATAGCTTATATGACATTAAAAAATGACATGAAATAATCTTCAGAGAATAATAAATAAATTCTGGAAAAGTTTTTAATTAAAATTTGGACATTAATTAAATGATTTTTTCTTGAAGATAAAAACGGTTATTAATAGAAATATTATTAAATAATTTTGAGTAATAAATGTGACTAAAATAAAATTAAAACAAAAATGTTTCCCTTGGAATCCAGGGATGACCTCCTTGATGGGAGGTTCAAACATTCTGATCGGTTTCTAACGGGTTTGTTCATAGAACCGGAAACATCCAATGATTCCACATCCATTCGGACCTACTTTCCAATGGTAGGTGCTCATGAGTTTATGGACTGATGAGGTTTCAAAATTTGCATTGGTCTAGAGGATGGTAGGTCGGACTCGTCACACCATTTTTAGGGGAATTATAGTCTACTTCGGGACTCTATTTATAGATTTAAATTATGTTCGTGAATCCTTATTACATTACCAAATATAAAATTAGTTTTCCTTTAGATCTAACAATCAATGATCTATATATAGGAAATTTAGAGAATATTTTATATGTATTCGAGGTTCTTCACTAATAAAGAATCATCTGTATTTATTAGAGATTCTTAGTCAATGGTATCCTTTGATACGTAAAAGTCTCTTGGTACTTATGATGACCATACTGTTTTTAAAGCCACTCAGTGGGGCACTTGAAGTTTATTGTCATTCAGAAGGACATGAATTATTTCAGAGTGAGGATCGAACCCGCAGATGGGCTACCTACGTATCCTTTATTTAAAAAAGGAATCAGAACCCACGTAGTTCGAGTAAGGGAGTATGATGTTTATGAATGATGGCTCAAATAAGGATTTCATAATTACTTTTACACTCTATGCTCACGTGAATCATGCTCGGTGTTAGAAAAAAGTGGTATTTGTAAAAATAAGACAATTATTCCATGAAAGATGAAATCATAAGAAATAATGTGGGGCTTATGTATGTATGACTGCCTAGATAAATGAATGTTATGATTTACGTTAGGGATGAAATCAAATAGAAGGGTCCATAAATGTGCATCTGCTTCATGGAGATTTTGAATACTCTAACTTGGGGCTTACTCCTGAAAAGGAGGCCCAAATTTGGATAGGCCTTATGATTGGGTTTTACTCCTGAAAAGGATTCCCAGATCAATGGTAAATTAGGACTGGTTAAGAGAAATTAAGACCGGGGCCTACTCTTGAAAAGGAGGCCCAGGTTAGGAGATTTGAAAAATTAAGGGACTTGGGGCTTACTCCTGAAGAGGATGCCCATATTTGAGACTGTCGCTTACTCCTGAAAAGGAGGCCCAAGTTAAGAGAATTATGGTTGGGGCTTACTCCTAAGGAGGATGCCGAGATTTGATAATTATGACTGGGGTTTATTCCTAAAACGGATGCCCAGGTTAAGGGGTTCTCTCATCTTAAAGGATGAGGTTGAATGAATGAAATCTCAATTTTTTTGTATCATAAAGATGTATCAATCAATAGGTTTTGACAGATATTCCACAGAGTTCCTTTCAGATAAGGAATCCAAATCAAGAAATCATGCCATAAATGGATTTGAAGAGTGTCTTGAAGATTTAATCTTGAATAGGAGAGGTGGAATGGATTAGGATGGGTGAAATGGGCAAGAAGGTCACCCAAAAAGGCAGGGGCACGCAAGTCCTGACATGTGTGTAGGTACTGCGTGGGCGCACAAGTCCTGGTCACGCAGGTATACCTGCGTGACCCATGGGTACTTGCGAGACGGTTAACCAGCTGGGTAATACTTGAGCGACTCTTGATTAAAGCCTTTAGAATCCTCTTTAGGATCTTCTAGAAGCGGGGCGCGCTATTTCTATTGAAGGAGTAAGGCGGCGCGCAAGTGTGGCCTTGTCCCTTAAGGGCTGTACACTCAGGCGTGCAAGTGTTGATGAGTTTCAACACTTAGGCCTTCCTCCCCCTCTTTAGATCTTCCTTTCTAGGTAATAAATTACCTTAGAAGTGTTTCAGATGCTTTGAGAAGAGACTAGGGAGCCGGGAGCTCAAATCTGAGTTTCTGGAAAAAAATCCTCCTCTAAATGGGGGGCCCACTGGGTCTATCTAAAGGCAGGAGAAGACCCCGGGCGGTTATCACTTAGGTCGCGCAAGTCACTTGCGTGACCATCATGCGTCGCGTAAGTGGACTTGCGCGACTATGAGTGAACTTGTGGGAAATGTTCTCCTTGTTCATCCCTTTGTCGATTTTTGAAATTTTCATCAAAGGATGAATCAATTTGGACTAAGGTATTTTCCTTTTCCAATCTTTAGATTCTGTGATGAAAGGAGCGTCAACAAAATTCCCCCCTTAGAGTCGTATTCGGAGAGAAAAGAGTATTTAACTATGAGGTGAGAAGGAACAAGAAATCCGGTAGTTTAAATTCATGCATGTAGGATATAAAAAGGCTAATGTTTAAGGTTGAAATAGATTTGACCGAAATGGATTAGAATTTATTCAATTCCTTGACCACTCATCTGAAAACATTGCACCATACTCAAGTATGAGGGAAAATATGTAATCTATGACTTAAGAATATTTGAATTTGAGGAATGATATGAAAAAGAGCTAAAAGGAATTAGAAGAAGTAGTTCCCAAGAATGAAGTTACAATTATTTAACAAACCTGTTAGGGGGTTGAATTATGTAGGGCCACCTAAGGGAATTGGCTGCATAGTTAAATAAAATAGTATCTTTTGGAAAACAAGTCTGTTATGTAGACTGTTTATGCAAGGCCGCCTATGGGAACGTGCTGCATAGTCAGGCAAAATAACTCTCAGAAATTTACTTTCCTAGTGCTAAAAGCCAATGAAAGTTTATGGAGATTCAAATCTTCCAAAGTATAGAGTTTTCTTTATGAAAAGAGGTACTTGAATATGGAGAAGATATTTCCAAACAAGATTATCGATGAACTGAATAGATATCACTCCTACAATGGTCTGACCCAAATGTAGGGAAGGAGAATATAAACCACGGACTAGAATACTTTTCAGATCATGAAAAAGTATATGGGAAAAATATGTTAAGGATGGCTATTTTTGCGGATCCCTACATACTGTCATTTAAGACAAATAAGGACAAAAGAGGCATTCTTCCCAAGAATGAATTTACCACTATCCGACAAACCTGTTAGGGGGTTGAATTATGCAGGGCCACCTAAGGGCATTGGCTGCAGAGTCAAATAATAGTATCTTTTGGCTAACAAGTTTGTTATGTAGATTGTTTAAGCAAGGCTGCCTATGGGCACATGCTGTATAGTCAGAAACAAAACTCTTAG
Source organism: Viscum album (assembly GCA_963277665.1). NCBI lineage: Eukaryota > Viridiplantae > Streptophyta > Magnoliopsida > Santalales > Viscaceae > Viscum > Viscum album. Next base: position 2,108,105,681 of record OY728138.1, on the reverse strand, counting down.
AAGTATGAAATTTTTGTGACTAGAAGTCATGAAAAGTGTTATGATGATCTGAAAACATTTAAGGTTAGGATTATGACACATAAAGATGGGTATTTTTCAATGTATACGGAGATACACAGATCAATGCTAACAATAATCATGTTGCGGCTAGGTCCTGAATTGAAATGTTGGACTTCACTACGTATCCCATAATGATGAGAATCAAGCCAGAAGTAGTTCTTAAACTATAGTTTAACGTCGTGTGGGACAAAAGGATTAGAGATCTTATTTTATGGTCATAGAGCATGGACCATTGTAAGAAATACAAAGTGTGTGTTTTCATGGGGACTTTTCAGCCAAGTGACTGAAAGTGGAATTTGGGGATAGTGCCAAAGACTTGGGGCTGGATTCGAGGGACACTCGAACATTCCTACATATCCCATAAGGATGGGAATCAAGCCCACATAGTTCTAGAAATACCCTTTTTACAAATTTGTTTCGTACATGTGAAGGGTGAAAGGGGAATTTAGTACAATGATGGTTTAACTCAAGATAAAAGGTTTGGGCGTTTCCATGTATGCACGTAGTCTTTGAAATGAAACATGATTGAAAAATTAATGTAAATAATAGTTTCCTCTAAGGTGAGGGTATCAAAGAATTTTGTAGTTTATTGTCATACTAGACAAAAGTGTTGTATATTTTAACGTCGTATAACAAGGATGAAAGTGAACCAATGTAATGATATTGATTCTAGGGGCAGTTTCACGAAACAACATCGTATGAGATGGAGGTGAACCGATGTGAACAGATTGGTTTTGGGCTTGAACCTTGGGAGGTTGCCTACATACCAAGTCTAGAAGGCAAGGATCAAAGTCTATGTAGTTCAATTAAAGAATGAATTAATGATCAAGTTGTTCTTGGGGATAATGGCCTAAAAATGATGTTGTTAGGACTTACACATGGTTAGCGTCCCAAAGAGAGTGTTATGGTTGAGGTTTTCTCTAAGCTCACATGATTCATACTCGGTGTGAGAAACAAGAGGTAACAACAACCTTAACGATGCATAGTTTAATGTCATGTAGGACATATAAGGGGACTACGCAGTTTAATGTCTTGCAATTAGGACTATTGGTGCTGCACAATTTAGTGTCATGTAGTAGTGACAAAGTACAGTTTAATGTCGTGTTGGATGTATCACAGACTTTCTGTACAGTTTAGCGTCATGTAGATAGGACGATGGGGACAATAGAGTTTAACTTTATGTTGGACGAAAGGGGGACTTTGCAGTTTAATGTCATGAAGTGAGGACAAAAGAGTACACCATTTAACGTCATGTTGGACGCATTGAGGATTTTTTCCACAGTTTAGCGTCATGCTGGACGAAAGTGCGAGTAGTATAATGTTATATAGGACCTTTCAAGATTATGTAGTTTAACGTCTTTTCGGAAAAAAGGGACTTTTATATAGTTTAGCTTCATGTAGTTAGGACATCACAGTTTAATGTCTTGCTGGACATAAGAGACTTGCAAATAGTTTAGGGTCATATGCATGGACGGTTGATGATACAGTTTAAGGTCATACAGGACCTAGTTGCAGTTTAAGGTCATACTATACCATTTAGGGAACTTTTTCACAGTTTAACATTGTGTGGGACGAAATTAATACAAATAGTTTAAGTTCATATATATGGACCGTTGTTGTATAGTTTAACGTCATATATCAAGGATGAAAGAGGTTTTGTGTTTTATACAAAATAATTCCTCAAAAATCTGGCATTGGTTGGAGTAGTGATGAGTTATCCATCGATCGAGATTAATGAATAATCTCCATTGGAGTAGACCCTATGTATTGAAAAAGGTCCTTCCCATTTTGGCTCAAGCGTGGGAGGTTTCTTTCCTGGTATCATTGGAGTTCTGAGAAGTAACACCAATTCTCCATGAGTGAATGAACGAAGATTAACTTTTTTGTAAAAAGATCATGCTATTCGATTCCGATAGACTTCCAAGTGGTGAAAAGTGCACAATAGTTTCTCATTCAATCGCTTTTGAGATTGTTCATCTTAGATGATTGATCACAAATGGAAACTCTGACCGAGGGTAGTTGAACTTCAATGGGAAAGACGACTTCCGTTCCATATACCAATGAATATGGAGTTGACCGAGTTCCAGTGCGGGTGGTAGTCTGATAAGCCCATAAAGCATGAAATAGTTTATCAGGCCATGACCTCTTATCTTTATCCACCATCTTTTTTAGTATATTTGAAAGTGTCTTGTTAAATTCTTCTATCTATCCGTTGGCCGTTGCATGATACCGAGATGAATGGTTGGATTTGATGTTGTATTCTTGATACAACTTCTTCACCTCGGATGAACAGAAATTGGTTCCATTTTCCATCAATATGGTATGAGGGACACCAAATCTGGTAATGAAGTTAGACTTGATGAAGCTAACAATGCATTTATAAGTGACTTCCTTGAGAGGTATTTCCTCTGCCCATTTGGAAAATAAATCAGTAGAAGTAAGAATGTACTTAAACTGCTTGGCCATAGCTGAAGGGTAAGGTCCCACCACATCCATTCCCCATATGGAAAATGGCCATGAGTATTTATTTGTATGAAGCAACTCTGGAGGTTGATGAATGATGTTGGCATGTACGTGGCATGAATGACACTTCTTTATGAAATCGATACAATCTCGTATCATTGAAGGATAAAAGAATCAAAGCCTTCGAATCTGATTAGGCAGTCTATGTCCAGACTAGTGGGCACTATAGACTCTTGCATGCACTACATTCATGACATCCACTGTCTCTTCACCATTAATGCATCTGAAGAGAACTCCATCAAAACCACGTTTGTAGGGAATTTTCTCTAGGTGGTCTGGGCTATCATAAAGAGTAAAATTGACCACACGTCGCCGGATTTGTTCTTTCTGATCTATTTCAGGTGGAAGTGTTCCATTTTGAAGGTATTCCCTGATAGGTTACATCCATCCTGTAGTATGACCATACGGTTCAGGAATGGGAAAATTTTAATTAATTTCCTCTGTTCTCATTTGAACATAAAGTGAAATTGCACGACGGTGGGCAATACTGATGGTTGTCTCGTCCTGATTTGGATCTTCCAGAGCTGTGGCTATATTAGCCAGTGCATCGGTTTGAGAATTTTGTGATCTTGGGACATAAGAAAATGTTGGTTCCAATGGAAATTCCTCCATTAACACTCTGACATAATCATACAAAGGTATTAGTTCTTCTTTTCTGATGGAATAATCCCCATTAACTTGTTTGATTTCCACGTCTGAATCACCTTTCACCTTTAAGTGATTCACATGTGCTTGAAGTGCTAATTCCAAGCCTACGATGAGAGCTTGGTATTCTTCTTCATTATTGGTAACACCTTCCCACAATAAGAATGAATAAGGTAACACTTCCTTTTCGGGAGAAATGAGCACAATTCCTAAGCCAACTTTGTTGAATTTAAGATTTTCCATTTTCCTCCCTGTTGGACTTCTAGAAGCACCATCAAAATACATTTCCCATTCCTGAGGAAATTCTTGAATAGATAGGACTTCCTCATCAGGGAGTTTAATATCTGAAGATGTGTATTCCTCTGAATGGTGTTCAACCAGGAAATCAGCCAGAGCTTGGTTCTTTATCGCCTTTTGAGACACATACTGAATGTCAAATTGCTGTAAAATAACTGCCCACCTTGCCAGCTGTCCTATAAGAATTGGACGACTAGGGATAAATTTGAGTGGGTTATTGCGAGATACCAATTGGACCTCATGATGTCGCAGGTAGTGTCTCAACTTCTGAACTGCAAAGATTAATGCCAGGCAGCACTTCTGAATACTTGAATATTGGGTTTCTGCTTTAAGCATGGTTTGACTGAGATAGTAGAGGCTGTTTTAATTCCCAACATCATTCTTTTGAGAAAGAAAGGCACCCAATGATCGCTCTACAGCTGTCACGTAGAAGATAAGTAGTCTTCCTTCAACGGGTAGCATGAGTACCAGTGGACTCATGTGGTATTTCTTGATAATATCAAATGATTCTTGACATTATTCAGTCCACTGGTAAGTGACTCCCTTCTTCATCAATTTGGGGAAGGGTAAACTTTTTCCTTCTAAATTGGCGATGAAACGCCGAATATAGGCTAAGTTTACATGAATTACTCTTAATTATTTCAAATTTTGAGGAGGTGACACACCAAGGATTGACTTGGTCTTCTCAGGATCGACATCAATACCACGATGGCATACAACAAAGCCGAGAAATTTTCCTGAGGATACCCCAAAAGCACATTTTAAGGGGTTCATCTTCAAATTATGTTGTCAATGATTGCGGAATATGACTTCCAAATAAGTTAAGTTATTAGAACGTTGTTTGGATGTTACTACTAAATCATCTACATAGCATTCAAAAAACTTCCCTAAGAAGGGTTTGAAGATATAATGCATGACACACTGATAAGTTGCACCTACATTCTTTAAGCCAAAGGTCATTACCCGGTAGCGAAACACACCCTGAGGGGCTCTGAAGGTGGTAGATTGCTCGTCTTCTGGGGACATTCAGATCTTATTATATCTGGAATATCCATCCATGAAGGAAATTGCTTCATAACCAGCTTTTTCATCAATTAGAAGTTCTGTAATCGGAACTGGGAAATCATCCTTAGGACAAAGCCGATTATGATCTCTGAAATCGATGCAAACTCTAATTTGTCTGTTATTTTTCTTTACAGGGACAATATTAGCCAACCATTTGAGATATTGATCTTCTCTGATGAATTTATCTTTGATAATCTTATCCAATTCAACTTCAATTTTTGGAAGCATAAGTTGGGTGTGTTTTTCTCGTAGCCTGCTTAAATTCTCGATGTTCTTCTGGTATATCCAAATGATGAGTAGCAACATCAGGATAATTCTTGGGCATTTCTGTATCGTTCCAGGAAAATATATCTCTATTTTTCTTTATAAAATAAATATACATCTCTTGCTCTTCAAGAGTCATGGCCGCACTGATTAAAGTGGGGCGTGGATCTTATTTTGTACCCAGATTTATTTTTCTGAGTTCTTCCACCGTGGTAGAGATTCCCTCTTTAAATTCTAGAGGAGAATCTATGAGATTTTACTCTTCTTCTTCATCATGTATTATTTCTTCCATTTCTACATTCATAGTAGATGATAAAGTAGAATTTTCATGATCCGATGAGATGTCAAATTATGCATATCTTGAAGAAGAAGCTTCCATTTCCGACCTGATTGATGATGAAGGGTCTTCTTTGGGTAATAAAGAGGAGATGGAGGATTGAGAATCGATAGAATTTTTTACCTCCTATGTTGCTATAAATTCTTTTGGACTAATTGGAGAAGCATAGACTTGTTGGATTTCAGCAGATGAAATTAAGACATCACCATTTGTGCTTTTATCACTGCTTGGTAGATTACCAATTTCTCCCATTTGTCTGGCTCGATTGCCGTAATTGACATTATGGATCTTTCCATAAGAGTATTCTGATTTGGGTATATCATGTCAATTTTACTATTGGCAACACATAATATGTACTCACATGTGTAAATGGATTTACTTGAATTTTCTCCAAACCATATGGAGCATTAACATTGGTAATCTTCATTGTTATGGATTTCTCCATTCCCTTCATGTGATTGAAGTCTGCCTCAATGTATTGAGTGTCACATGTCTTGAACGAGGCCTTATCACCATATAATGTCCCAAAATGACCATCAAAACAATATTTGAGACATTGATGGTGTGATGAAGGGATAGCCGCATGTTGATGTAGCCAGGGTATTCCAGGAAAGATGTTGAAGGCTGAGTCTTGATCAACAACCATGAATTCTGAATTGGATACAATATCTCCAAACTATGTTCTGAGTGTAACTTCACCCAGTGGTTCTTGTTCATTTTTATCATATCCTTGTAACATCATGGTAGAAGGAGATAAATCAGATTCTGTGAGTCCCAATCGACGAAGTGTACGAATGGGCAGGAGGTTGACTCCTGAACCATTGTCAATGAATGTTCATCGGACATCTACGCCATTGACATTTCCAGAAAAGTATAATGGTCTAATATGTCCAAGCACAACATCATCTTCATCTTCATCAGTAAAATATATTATTGCATGGCATTCTGTAGGACTATTTTCGATGCGATAGACTTCAGCTATAGCAATTTCTGTTTCAAACTAATGAGGACTTGACAAAGCCTCTATGAGTGCTTCCCAAAGATCTTTTGACAGATTCAGAGCATCCAGAATTGATAACGTGACTGGTACATGGGCCAAGTGTTTCAATATATCAAACTTTTGATCTAGAGGTCTTCGTTTCCCAATAAAAATATGTGTCTTAGAAGGTACATTGGAAGCAGATGATTTAGAAGTTGATGCATCTTGTATTGGGATAGGAGTTGGCAATATTCCTGGTTTTGGAAGATTAGACCAATTAGATCCATTTACATGCTGAGAGGAAGAAGATGGAACCTTCAACCAGTCTTCCAAAATAATTGTGCCAGGACTGAATTTCCTATTGGTAGAAGAACATTTTTGTTCTTGCTGAGCTCGATGAAGGGATCTACCACGAGATTCTATTGCATACACAGTTCTAGCAGGGGTATAATTCGAATAGTGGCTTCTGAGAGATCCACATCTTCCCCTGTATCCTGAGCCCCTGGAACTTCCCCTGATTCCCCTGTTTGATACCGGGAATTCAATCTCATTGATATCGAAACTGCGACTGGCATATGGATCTGTTAATTGAATCATATTAACAGAACCAAATATTAACTCTCTATCTGATGAAGACTCTTCCTGATTAGCCTATTTAGGTTGTTCCGTTTGGTGAAGCGGTGCCCGTGGTTTTTAAGTATATGGCATGAAGTCCTCCAAAGTCAAAGACAACTTAGTCTTTGACACATACTCATATTCTTCTGATTCTTTTTATTTCTTTGAATCATGCCATTTCTTTGAGGACTTTCCCTCTGACGAATAGGGTTTTTCCACAACATTCATTGAAGAAGACACAATTTGTTTCATTAATTGTGTTAAAAAAAATAGCATGAGTTCGATTTATTTTCTTTCTGACCATCCAATCATCATACATTTGTGCATTTTTGCTTTTGAGTTCTTCTCATTCGCCTTTCTCCTCTGGAACTGTAGCAGTAACACATGCTACCTGAGATGAAGAACCTTTCAGTTTGACTTGTCCCGAGTCGACCATATTTTACAGGGGTTATTTGAAGACAAAACACTCCTGGATAGGATGCCCCAAAATTTGATAAAAAGGGAAATAATTGGGATGGTCTTCATCTCCTTTCTTGTTTGGCCTCTTGGGCATTGGCAATTGAACAAAATTGTTTTCCAGAGCCAAAATGAAATAACAAGAAACATGTTCATTTCAGAAAGACAATGTTTTTCTCTTCAGATCCTCAAATTGTTTTCATCTTTGATCTCATTGATCATCTAGATGAAACAGCCTTTGTTTTTGGCGCTCAGAAGGTGGAGCCCTTCGAGAAGATGAAGGTTTTAAGGTAGATACAGGTACAAGTGCTTGTTTAAGAATAACTGTAGAATTTTTTGCTTTACCCATTCTCCTTCCTGGAGATGATGGAATTACACGAGATTTATCCTTAGCCAGTATAAGACAATCTTCAATATGTTGAGCGATTGAAGTAAGGTCTCAAAACCCTCCTGTGTATTTCACATGGATTAACTGCGTGCATAATTCATCACGCAGATTTTCCACACAGATTGGCAACAATTATTCTTGAGGGAGTGCTAAATTCAAGGACTATGTTAATCCCTTCCATCGAGTATTGAAATCAGAGACCCTTTCATTCTCCCTTTGCATACAATGTGTAAGATCGAAAACTGTTGTCTTTGGCAAAGTTGAGCTGAACGGAAGGTGGAATTTTTGGCAAAGATCCTCCCATCCAGTAATTGACCAGGATTGAAATCTTGTATACCATACAAAAGATGGTCCTTGCAAGGTTCGCACGAAGCATCTGAGTTTTACTATTTCTTTCTGTTACAGAGTTCCCATCATAGGATCTCAACAAGACACATAATGCGTCAAATCCTGTTCAGGATCGCCTGATCCATTGAAATTAGGGAATACAAGGTTCCCAAAACTGGATGGAGGAGAGATTGAATCTTCCCATTCATGGTAATCATTCATTTCTGGTTGAACTTGCGCATGTTTCCCTTACATAGTTTCTAACCGAGATGTTAATGAATCAATAATAGTTATTAACTTTTGAGAAACATCCGGTTGAACTTGGACATGGGTAGGTGCCATGACTGGAGCTTGGACAGATGTGGTGATTGGTGTTGCAACTAATGGTAGCACTGCCAAATGTTGTTGCACTTGACCAGTAGGATTAGACCTGTGAGGGTGTACTGATAGAGGAGGATATTCTTGATCCATCTTAGTAGCTACAACAGATTCCTCTGGCTGACTGACTCTAGCATGCTTAAGAAGAAGACTACTCTGAAGTATTTCTGCATTCAAACTTCTTAATTCATTCATTTCTTCCTCCTGTTTTTCAATCCTTTTCTCTAGTGAGAGCGATTGACCTTCTCCAGAGGAAGGATATGTAACCTGTTTCTTTCCCTTCCCTTTTTTAGATCCTTTTCGAAGAGGGGGATGTGCGTTACTCGAAGGATTACCTAGGTTTTGAGTAATCCTTTAACTTCGTGTACGCACACCTTCTTCATTTGAGTAGGTGCGTACATCTTCTTGAGCAGGAACCTCTTCATCTGAGTCTCCTGAGTGAGCCTCATCTGGTGGATCAGCAACAACGACATTGATGACATTGATTGATTCAAAACTCATCGCATCCCTTCTATCAGCATTTCTGTGATATTTTATTCTTCCATGTCTTTGATAGGATATTGGCTTTTGTTTATTCGATCCCTCAGGAACTTTTTGGCGAACTGTAATTTGCAGGGAATCTCTTGATAATTTGGCTCTTCGTTCCTCTTGAGGCTTCTTCCCCAATCGAGAAAAAATCGACTTTCTCTTAGGAGGGGATTGATGATTTGAAAAAGTCCCCAGTCCAGTGGACTGGGGCTGTTCCATCTCAACTCATCGAATATTATTTGTTGATTCTGAGGGATGGATTAAAAGAGTCCCCAGTCTGGCGAGCTAGGTGGATCTTGACATGCTATGTCTGAGACTTTCTTAAAAGCTCTCCTGATCTTGCGAACCTTAGTTAGGAAATTAGCTGGACGCATTAACCTGTATCCACTTTTATCACCTGGTTCAAAAGACCATTGGATGATTTCTAACACTTCTGTCACTTGGTGACGTGCTTTCTCCAAATAAGAGGCATGTTCAATATTGTCGTTTTCTTGATGCAAGAGTAATTCAACAACATGTTATATATATTCTTGATTTTGAGAGGAACTAGTTGAAGCATGTTCTTGAGCAATCATTTGATTACAAACAAAGCCCATTGATTGTGGTCATCCATGGGAAATAACATTGCATGACACCATTTTCAGCGGGCTTTGCTGATTAGATAACACTGTGAAATGCAGTGCTCTATGAACACCCCATCCTCTGACACGAATACCATATGAGGCGTTGGAAATTAACTGATGAAATCTTCTTAATTCACCAACACATGAACGTTGAAGGGCTCTATGCTGCTTTTCATCCTTCAGATATCGAGATACTGATAGAGACGCCAAATCAATCTGACGTTGTAACCCTTCTATTATCTTAAGATGATTTTCATATTCATCATAAGATAATAATTTCTTTTTCAACTGACAAAGATTTTTCCATATGTTGAGACGAATATAATGAATTTCATCTTCTGTCAACATTTCTGGAATGTCATACTGAGAGTCATCCAGAGGCCAAAACATGATTGGCACTTCACCTTTCTCAAGTTGTTTTATCATGTTCAGCATTTCCTCTTTATCATTTGATGAAGATTCTTCTACCTAATTTGACCTGAGTTGGTGTTTCCTTGTTGCTTCATTGGATTCAACAGGATTGGTAGCGAAATCATTGATCAAACTAGAAGATGCATGACTTAGGGGTGGTTTGGAGAATAACCTACACCATGGGCTATCTTCTGATTTAGAAATTATTTCACCTGGTAGGAATGAATCTTCAGACGTGACTAGTTTCTCATTTGAATGTGCCTCAAGATAAGGGGGCTTTCTCGACACTACATTGTCCACTGGAGCATTTTCCGGGAAATGTGCATCACAACTGTAGAGAGGACTTTCGCAGCGAAATTCAGCATCATGGGGAGGACCACCATAATGGGTTACAACAAAAGATGAGATCTTTTTCTCCTTGGTCTTCTGACCACACAGAGGGTTCCTGTGTCTCTCATCTTAAGATTAAACTTCAAGATCGACCGAATTTTCATGAAGAAATCCTTCATGAGGAAGTGTCTGGTAGAAAACATCATAATTAATGTTCCCACTATTGGGAAATGAGGGAGTAGAATCTTGAATTTCAACAGATAATTGTCAGAGGGCTTCAAGAACTCCAGCATCAAGCAAAGCCTTGTTACAGATTGGCTCTTGATCTCCTGACTGTGCATGGTAGGACTTTTTCTTAGACACCTACTTACAAACCTTGGAAACCAGTTGTAGACGAAAGTGGCTGCTCTGAGAAGGTGTATATGCCTGATCAGGAAAGATGGCGAGGTTAGGCTGACGATCTCCACTCAAATCAGGTGTATGTGCCTGAATTTTTTGTCCGTATGATATGGGGGAGTATTCCCCACAAACCTCTTGGATTAGAACAGATGTGTGTCTCTGTTCCGGAGTGAATTGTTGATGTTTCACTCCACTGGTAGGGATAGATTTATGTGACTTTCCCTTAGATGTCGCTGAAGTTGTTATAATATCCTGGAAAGCCTCTGGAATATGAGTGGAGATTTTCTTCTACTCTTCCACCATTGATAGAATATGCTTAGTGACATCAGCTGCTAGAACTGGAATATACATCAATTTCGGGCTGGGAGTAGGTGTATGTGCCTGCTCCTGTCCTTATTTTCCTGTCAGTGAATCCTGACAGTACTCATGTGTGGGGGCAGAGAGTTTAGTCTCCCTCCTATTTGTTGTCGGGGCTTTCCGACTAACTTCTCCGAATGCTACCAAGTGGGACTGTTGGTAGTCTTGATTAGTACTAGCAGGTGTGTGTGCCTGCTGATTACACTTCACCGAACATAGTTGACGAGATCCATAATATGTAGACAGATGAGCCTGCTGACTAGATGATGATATATAAATAGGTGTATGTTCCTGCCTACTGTACTCCGCCGGAATTTCCTGGCGGGATTGGCGTGATGCTGCAAGACGAGTCTGCTGGACAATGGAATTAAAACGAGCAGGTGTGTGTGCCTACTCGTTTCTTGCCACCAAATTAGGTTGGTGGACTTCTCCGGAGGTGGCAGAGATGAGAACCTGCTCACTGCTAACAGGACATCACCTCTGGCGATTCTTCTTTCCTGCTCGGGTTCGAGGAACCTGAGCCGAACGCTTGGAGTCGGTACCCTCATCATGTTGACGGCGCACTGCCGCATGATTCTAGCAGCGATTGTTGGTGGGTGTCCTTAGGAAGGACTCCTGTCTGTTTGAATTAAGGCCCGGAGGGACCTGCTCATTCACCTCCCCAGAATAAGGGAGCGAATGGTGATTGCGTTTTAGGGATAATGACCCAAAACCGTTGGAGATGGTAGTCAGCACAGCCTGCTTCTTGATCACTAGTCGTCGTTGTCCGGATGACCGATGTGAGTTGTTTACTTGGAGGGCTTGTCGGGCAGCCTCCAGAGATGGGATGGTACCATGTTGACGGTACTCCTTAACCAGCACATTTGATACCCAGCATTGAAGATGATGAGTAGGTTATATCATCCTTAGATCGGACGACGATCCAACAGGAGTAGCAGAAGTGGCATTTGCAGTAGTAGTATACACAGGTGTGATCTTGAGAGCATACATTCTAGAAATGCATAAGATCTTTGAAAAGATTTCATGTTTGATATAACAGACTTAATCAAGATAAATTTAGCCACTACATCTTTTGGATGAGCACATATGTCAATGATTGTTTTTCCCCCTTGTTGAGTTTTAAATAGGGGCCTAACAAATAGGTAAAACATCATTTTAACTTGGTTAAGGATTCACGTTGGGTTCACCATTTTTTGTTTCCCTCATAATTTGGGGATGACCGCCTTGATGGGAGGTTCAAACATTCCGATCAGTTTCTAATGGGTTTTTTCGTAGAACCGGAAACATCCAATGATTCCACATCTATTCGGACCAACATTCCAAAGGTATGTGCTCATTATTTTATGGACTAATGAGGTTTAGGAATTTTCATTAGTCGAGAGGATGGGAGGTCGGAGTTATCACACCTTTTTTATTGGAATTATTGTCTACTCCGGGAATATCTTTATAGATTTAAGTTATGTTCATGAATCCTTATTACATTACCAAATAAAAAATGAGTTTTCTTTTAGATCTGACAATCAATGATTGATATGTAGGAAATTTAAGGAATAATTTATATGTATTCGAGGTTCTTCACTAATAAAGAATCATCTGTATTTGTTATATATTCTTAGTCAATGGTATCATTTGATACATCAAAGTCTCTGGGTCCTTATGATGACCATACTGGTTTTAAATCCACTAAATGGGGCACTTGATGTTTATTGTCATTCAAAAGGACATGAATTATTTCAGAGTTGGGATCGAACCCGCAGATGGGCTACCTATGTATCCTTTGTTTAAAAAAGGAATCAAAACCCACATAGATCGAGTATGGGAGTATGATGTTTATGAATGATGGCTCAAATAAGGATGTCGTAATTACTTTTACACTCTAGGCTCACGTGATTCATGCTCGTTGTGAGAAACAAGAGGTATTGGTAAAAATAAGACAATTGTGCCATGAATGATGCAATCATAAGAAATAATGTGGGGATTATGTATTTATGACTGCCCAGATAAATGAAGATTACAATTTACTTTAGGGAAGAAATCCAGGAGCAGGGTCCATAAAGGTATATGTGCTTCATAGAGTTTTTGTATACTTTAACTTGGGGCTTACTCTTGAAAAGGAGGCCCAAATTTGGAGAGGACTTATGATTGGGTTTTACTCCTGAAAAGGAATCCTAGATCAAAGGTGAATTAGGACTGGTTAAGAGAAATTAAGACTGGGTTTTACTCTTGAATTGGAGGCCCAGGTTAAGAGATTTGAAAAATTAAGGGGCTTGGGGCTTACTCCTGAATAGGATGCCCATATTTGAGACTAGGGATTTCTCCTGAAAAGTAGGCCCATGTTAAGAGAATTATGGTTGGGGATTACTCATAAAAAGGATGACCAGATTTGAGAATTATGACTGGGGATTATTCTTGAAAAGGAGGCACAGGTTAAGGGGTTCTCTCATCTTAACGTATGAGGTTGAATGAATGAAATCTCAATTTTTTAGTGACATAAAGATGTGTAAATCACTAGGTTTTGAGATATATTCCACAGAGTTCCTTTCAGATAAGGAATCCAAATTAAGAAATTATGTCATAAATGGATTTGAAGAGTGTCTTGTAGATTGAATCTTGAATAGGAGAGTTGGAATGGCTTAAGAAGGGTGAAATGGGAAAGAAGGGAACCCAAAAAGGAAGGGGCACATAAGTCCTGGTAGGCACGCAGGTACTGCGTGGGCGCACAAGTCCTGGTCGTGCAGGTATTCCTGCGCGACACATGGGTACTTGAGTGACGGTTAACCCACAGGGTAATACATTAGAGACTCTTGATTAAATCCTTTAGAATCCTCTTGAGGTTCTTCCAGAAGAGGGGCGCGCAAGTTCTATTGAAGGAGTAAGGCGGCGTGCAAGTATGGACTTGTCCGTTAAGGGTTGGCCACTCATGCGCACAAGTGTTGATGAGTTTAAACACATAGGCCTTCCTCCCCTTATTTAGATCTTCTGTACTAGGTATGAAATTACCTTAGAAGTGTTTCATAAGCTTTGATAAGAGACTAGGGCACCGGGAGCTCAAATCTGAGTTTCTGGAAACAAAATCCTCCTCTAAATGGGGGGCCCACAGGGTCTATTTATAGGCAAGAGAAGACCCCGGGCGGTTTTCAATTAGGTCGCGCAAGTCACTTGCATGACCATCATGCGTCGCGCAAGTGGACTTGTGCGACTATGAGGGAACATGCGCGACATATGGGAAATGTTCTCCTTGGTCATCCCTTTGTCGATTTTTGATATTTTTTTCAAAGGATGAATCAATTTGGACTAAGGTATTTCCCTTTTCCAATCATTAGATTCTGTGATGAAAGGAGAATCAACAATAAAATATATATAAATATAAATATAAGTAGAAAATATATACTATTTTGGAGTTTAATATCATTAAATTTATTTATCATAACATGAATTATAAATAACCCAGAAAAAAATGGGATTCTAGTAGAGATCAATTTAATCATGTATGTCATGTTTCATAAGAGCAATAAAATCATTCATAATAAATTTATGTTTATAATATTTATATTAAATTTATATAATAATAATTATAAAATCATGAATGGTTTATATAATACAGCTTAACACAAGTTTATTTACAATCTTTTATTACCGTCATCACCAAATTTTTTAAATGCTTCACTTTTCACGTATGCATTGGACATGTATCTTTAGTCCATGAACATATATCATAGTTAATGACATGAACCATCATCGAAACCCGTGTTATGACTACCCCAAGCCCGCCTTCCAATGGCCAGGGGCTGGAGACTAGCACCAAAGGCATAAATCACTAAACGTGGAAGGCATTGCTTTTATAAAAAGAAATCACACACAATCAGAGTACACAACTGGAAGCAAACCACTTACTAAAACGGAATACAAAGGTAGTGATGAAATTAAATGGTCTAGTATAAAAACCCAAATGAACAACATGAACAAGTACAATTATTTAGGGAAAACAGCTCTAGGATCGTCCACCGGGGAAATCCTACCTGAAGGGTAGGTACAGAACTCAAACAACTCATCCTTGAGGTACGTACCATCTAGTCCAGCTATGAGTAGCCTCCCGTCAGTCACCCCCAGCCTCGATCACTGCTGAAAGTCGTCCGCACTAAACACAACAAGGTGTGGGAGAAGCCTGTGTAGGGGTGAGTATAACAATACACAGTAGGGGACCCCGATACCACCGATGGTCTCCCATAATCCCCCAAGGATAAACCAAAGAAGAAAGATACAATTACAATGTTTCATGAACTATACATAGATATATTCCCGTACATATATCTAAGAAACAATTCACAGTCCGACTCCAACTCTCGAGCCAAAGCACATCCCTGACCACAATGGAAGTAAAGTCAATAACCTCGATGATAATGGTTGAAAGACAACATTCAGTTCACACAGGTATACATCATTTATAGAGTGATAAAGATGATCAGATGTAGTCACTGATTCATCAATGCTATCAGACCCACATTGGATACAGGACAAACTAAGATATCAGACCCACACAGGATACAAGACCAGCTAGTCTGTCTACATCTGAGCTATTAGACCCACACAGGATACATGACCAGCTAAGTTGTCGGACCCACACAGGATATAGGACCAGCTATTTTTTCGGAACCACACAGGATCCAGGAACAGAAATTAGAACAGTCGAACCAATGAATGATTCTGGTACAAAATTCATCACTGTCGAACCCACAGATGAGTCCAGTACATAAGTCATCACTGTCCAACCCACAGTGGATTTTGGTATATAAGTCATCACTGTCGAACCCATGGAGGATCCTGGTATAGTATCATCGCAGTCGGCCCTAGGGTTCCTACACACAACACGCTCGATTCATGGAGGGTCCGCTCCTTGAGCCAAGTGTTGATACATCAACTATCATGAAGTCCTGAGTTGATGTATCCCGTATTTCCATCTCATCATATGTAACCCAACACGACAGATGGCGCATCAATCG
Organism: Viscum album; assembly: GCA_963277665.1. Lineage (NCBI taxonomy): Eukaryota > Viridiplantae > Streptophyta > Magnoliopsida > Santalales > Viscaceae > Viscum > Viscum album. Next base: position 2,108,089,699 of record OY728138.1, on the reverse strand, counting down.
GACGCCCAGTCTGAGAGTATTGGCATTTCCATTCCTGGGGCCCGGCTTGTTTTTAGGCTTAAACCAACCCGGTCGTACTCCAACTGCGTCCAAACCTAATGTGGAGTATACCAAATAATCATCACGCTCCATGAATTCCATCTCCATTGTCGGTACATCAATCGGACACTCGTATCCCTAGATGCGGATGAAAAGGTGTAAATGGCCATAGCGGGTCCGGGCCTGGTCCGCGGGTCCGACCCGGTCTGAGGAAGTGACCCGTGCCGAGGGGACTACACGACCGAAAGAGGCAGCCCGAACCGAGGGGGCCCAGTCGAAGGTGGCCCGACCTCGGGCGGCAAGACCTAGGGTGGCCCGGATGAGGGGAGGCCCAGCCGTGGCGGCCTGGCTCGTGGTGGCCCTTCCGGCCACGTGAGGGAGGGGGTGCCCCCCCCTAGTTTGTCGAACAGAATCAGGGTGTCACAATGGTTCAGGGGCCGCGAGACCCTGAAGGTCCCGCTGGTCTAGCACCAGGGTGGCTGGCTTGGCCGGCCGCCTCCGCACCTCCAGCACAGTGCGACGACATCGCTGTCCTGCTGCCATCCAGGTGGCGCGATGACACTGTGACACCACCACTACAGCCCGACCTTTCCACGGCCTTCGGATCCACCACGCGGCGTTACGGCGCCGAACATCTTCATCCGACATGGGACTCCTTTCCACGATTCCTCTTTTTTCTACCACGGACCTCCTGGTTGTGGTTCTTCTCCAGCGCGGTGCGATGGCATCGTGCTCATTCGTCTTTGCCTTCGATGTCAACCATACAAGAACCAATGGAGGGTCATCAGACCATGTTGGTTCAGCCCATTCCCTCGGCATTAGGTGATAACAAGTGTCCTTCATCAATCCCAAATAAACGACGAGGAACGCGGGTATAATTTATTCATTAAAATAATCAAATACCAATACCTTGTATTTGTCATTTTATGTTGACGATTCGCGGAAGACGGATGCCGTGAAAGAGGGACGTCGTTCTGTCAATGTCATAGGAGGTAGAGCTTGGTGAAGACGAGTCGAGATGACACCCTCAGTGTACTTCATGGGCAGTGGTGCTTCCCGTCCCTGCACCGGTTGAAGAAGGATGGATATGATGCATCATGTTCATCAGAGATGAGAATAATTATTTATGTTATTCATTGATAGAATGGATTTATTCAGTGGTTCTTTGTTTGAAGGACGAAGCTCTTCTCTCTGATGATTTTCAAAGGATTATGCCAACCCCCAAAAAAGACAAAGGATGGCCTCTTTTAATTCTTTCCCACATCAACAAAAATATGTCTTTGATTAAATGTGGAATCTCATTTAATTAATGCTAAGGGATGTTTCAAATTCAAATTTATAGGATGTGATGAGTTTAATTAAAATAAGCAACCTAAATTCAATAATTAGTGAATTGGAACCATTATGGGGGAAGGTACAAGGTTTCAAGAGATTCCCCCAATAATGGGGAGCTCAAGGGTTTAAAAGGTGGGTTAAGGGGGTTCAAGCTAGTGGGACGCACCAAGTTTTATCCTCCCAGGGGAGGTTAGGGTGGGGTGGGCCCCAACCCTAACCTCTACTTGGTGGTTTTAACCACCAACCTAATAAATATATATTACACATATTTTTACTTAATTTTTATTTAGAATCCCCAAAAATTATCTTCCAACCTCGATAAAACAAAACTGCGATACAAGCCTGCTTAATCGAATACATGTACTACGAGTTCAGCGGTGTCCTCAGATTTCCATTCTGAACACTAGTTCAAAAGATATAAAACCCGGCTCATACATTTACTGAACGTACCCGAACAAAAATTCATAAAAAATATTATCAGTCACCCTCAACCCACACCAGTCAAAGTTAGGCTCTGCCTAAATGATACATGCTCCAATGAACCCAATGGTACTCTCAGATTTTGAAACCGAGTTATTGTTTAGAGGTTATGAATTTTACTATAAAATAATTATCACTTAATTATTTTATTTGCGGCCAAAAACTATCATTTTCTGGTGGCCCGTGCTGGCCAATGATAGTATCTTCTTAAATAAATCAAGCCCTCACGAGTTTAGCGATGGTCTCAGATTTTTAATCCGAGCTACAATTTTTTAGTTATAAGAATTTTAAATATAAAATAATTTATTTAATTATTATATTTATATTTATGCCATTTTTGGGATTTCAAACAGGAGACTCGCACCGACTAAACATAAGTTGCGCCAAGGGTAAACCCGCCATCTTGAGCTCAATTGTTCCCTAGGATTTCTGATCTGAGTAACCATTTAAGATTTATTCCACTTTTTTAGTAAAACTACTTACATGCATTAATTTATGTTTAACAAGACACCGACAGATCATTCTAGGAACTCCGAGCTTCGGAATCGTGCGCTTGCAGACACTGCAGACTCGTAAAATTTCCATGTATTTAAGAAAAACTTTTCCACAGAATTTAAGGGTCATTACATTCATCCCACCCCAGGTCATTACATCCATGTAAGATACAAATCACAGTAAGAGAAAAAATGGGGGTACTGAGTAGGCATCTGAGCCTCCTGCTCCCATGTCCTCTCCTAGAGGTTTCTGTGCTGCCAACGAACGCGCACCAGAGGTATCGACCGTAAATGTTGGACCCACTATTGTCATTCCTCTATCTCTAATGGAACCTCCATGAAAGTCACCCCATCATCAATATCCACATCTCCATGGCCGATGATGTGGGATGGGTCGTGCACATATCTCCTCAGCTGGGATACCTGGAAGACATTGTGGACCCGGTGCAACTGAGGTGGAAGAGCTATGCAATAAGACACCTCACCAACTCTTCTGAGGACATGGAAATGTCCGATGAACCTCAGAGATAACTTTCTGCCTTGGCCAAAACCCTGTATACCTCGTCGACGTGAGACCCATAGAAAGACGTGGTCCACATACTCATAATCTAGAGGTATCCATCTCTTGTCAGTATACGACTTTTGTCTACTATTTATAGTCTTCATCTGCTCTTGGATGACCTGAACTTATTCCGTGGTAGCTCGTTCCATCTCTAGTCAGTAGGAAGATGGAATACATGGTTTTTCAGTTGATGATTACCCAAATAGAGTCGTTTCCCTTGGATTTACGTGGAATTCACTTCATGAAATCCATGGATATCCCATCCCGCATCTACTCTGGGACCTTTAATGGGTGATCTAATTTTGCTGGAACCTGGTGCTATGCCTTCACTTGCTGACGAGTGAGGCATCGAGAGACAAACTCTGCTACTACCTTCTTCATACCTAGCCACCAGTGCTGTTGTCGGATGTGCTGATACATCTTCGCCACTCCTGGATGTACCAATGGAGGAGATATGTGAAACTCCCTGAAAACATTCTACAAGTGCAACTAGTACCAAGTGCGTCCTCTAAAGAGGATGACATGCTCTCAACCATCAGAAAATCTATCAATGGAATGCCCTGTGGATATATGAGCATGTTGTGTCTTGCAATTAACGTCCCCAAGCTACGACTCCCTGATTTGCTGACGAAGTGGAGGAGTGATTGTATGAGATAGTAGATAGGCTGCTCCATCTCTGGAGAAGTCTGGAACGAATCTCCGATAGTATCCAGCCAATCCCAAGAAAGTCCGTACCTCTGACACACTCATGGGTGGCTCCTATGAAAGTACCGCTTCAATCTTTACTGTATTTAATGCAGCACCAGATAAAGCAGACGTCCCTCCCCCTTTGAGGGGGTTATCCTGGAAATAAATTTTGAAAAGATGTCCCCATGTTCTAACACTCCTATTTGGAACAGAAAACTCAAAGTTCCTACTACCATGAGGGTAAGGCTGGCCGATTCAATGTTGATCGGTTGTACCCTCATATGAATGAGTTTAACATGTGCTGCATGGGTTTCCTTTTTCTTGTACTAAGGAAAACCTCATCCCCAAGTCGTAGATAAAACACAACATTTTTTCCTAATACCGTCAATCTATGTATGAATTGTGGTTTCCCAATCAATACCCAACCTAAAGTCATAATGTCTCGAAACCTTCCTCCAAGAGGTTCCAACCAAAACTATCACCTCAAGGGTTAGATCACACCATCAGAATATCTGTGATTATCGATTCTCCTCCCAATGGTATCTCTAGATGTGAGGGTCAAGTCGATGACTTAACTGAAAACTCTAGGTCTAGGAGAAGATTCGTGGATGGAAGGGATTTTTCATTTCTATGTCTATTGATACGGCAGCTAGTAGTAGACACAGATTGTACCTTAAATAATTCCTAGAGACCTTGGGTCACACTACATGACTGCATGAAACTACTCTCATCCCATATACTCCAACTTCCTAAGCTTGATGATGACTACAAGGTGGGTGGTTGTAACATGTCGAAATGTACACCACCTTATGCTGCTCTCCTAGTTCTACTTCCGTGTCAGCTACCCTGCAAATTCATCTTTCCTTAACACTTCCTCTTCTTGAAACGTTTTACACTCTCAAGTCTCTGATACTAGCGCTAGTTTCATGCCCTCCAACTGCTAACATTCAATGGTTGTATCCGCTCATCCAATGAACATTCAACCACAAAGGTTCTCTCTAGCACCCTAACATATGTAGGAATGCATAGAAAAAAGAGTGATGGATCAGATATCCTTAAACATGCCTCGCTCAAGGTTCCAATCTCTAAAGAATTGATTGTATAATATTAATCGATTACTAGGAAAGATAGGTATTCCTCGATAAATACTCAGCTACCGACACATCGTCCTGTCGAAGATGTATAAGCTCTAGAAGACTCTCATAAACCTCCTCAATCTAGTCCTTAGCTGCCTGTGGGTCAGGATCACCTTGGAACATGAAGGATATATGGTGCTGAAACACATATAATGAACTTAGACTACAAGTTTCTTCTACCTATTCCACCGGTAGTGTCTGCTGCCCAACAAGTAGTGATATAGTTAGCACACTCCGTGAAGGTACCATCTCAGAAAAACAGTCCAAATAATGAAACCTCATCACTATGTGGACCATCCTCATGGTCACTAACTGTAAAATATTAGTATCTATGATAAAAATCTTCTCCACTAGTGTCTCAACTAGGCGAAAAAATCCATTAATCACCTCCATCCAGTCATCTACTATATGGGAATCTGTCTCGCCTTGAATCCATAGAGGCCTCTACCGCTGGAACTCGTGCAATGCGCTCAGTCGACGTACATCGTCCGCCAGTGCGGCTAGGGATATCTTCTACCCTACGGGTAGAAGTGCTTCTAGTACACCACCTGATGGTGCCAATATAGAATGAGCGACCTAAACTGAAGCCTTGTCGCTCGGTGGACTGTCATTCTGTATTGTCTCGGAAACCCTATCTTGTTGTCTACGTAGCGGCATCCTAATAAAAAATAGGTGCGCCATAGTCAATAATTTATAACTAGTGAGGTGAATCAAAGAGCTCACAAAGAAGACTCTTGAAAATACAATCGCAATTAGTGTTTTCGTGCACCGAGTCAGAAATAAAAAGACAGAGTCCTGGTGTATGGATATGTCGGCCACCACACCAACATTGGGATCCTTTGACTAAAAACCACACTCAATACTATTAAAACTATTGCTTCACAGTAATACAGATCAAATTACTATGTTCTACGGTAGAAGTGACTCCTTTGATAGAAATGTGTCACAAAACGTCCTCAGGTGTCATTCCGTGACTACCGTAAGCCCATCTTACATAGTCCAGGGGCTGGCAACAAGCACCAAATGTGTAAATCCCTAAGATGGGAAGGAATTTAATTTATAAAAATAAATCACACACAATCAGAGAACACAACTGGAAGGAAAAAACTATATAAAACAGAATACAAAGGTAGTGCTGGATGTAAATGGACAAGTATACAAACCCAACTGAACAACAAGAAAAAATACATGTAAAAATGAAAAACTACTCCTGGATCATCCACCAGGGAAATCCTACCAGAAGGGTAGGTACAGAACTCGAATAACCTATCCATGAGGTACGTCCCGTCTAGTCCAACTACGAGCAACCTCTCGTCTATCACCCTCTGCCTTGATCACTACATTTCATCATCTGAACAGAACACAACAAGGTGGGGGCGAAGCCTGCACAGGGGTGAGTATAACAACACTCATTTGCGGACCCCGAGACCCCCGAAGGTCTCCCAGGATCCACTAATCGTAATGCAAATAAGAAAGATACAATGACGAAGTATCATTCAACCCTACATAGGTATATGCCCATACATATTCCTATGTTACCAGTCATAGTCTGACTCCAACTCTCATGCCCAAGATCAACCCATTCCACAAAGGAAGTAATGTCAATCATCTCGATGATAGTGTTTGAGAGGCATGACTCAGCTCACACAGGTATACATCTTTTGTAGAGTGATAGAGATGATTAGATGTAGTCACTGATTCATCTATGTTGTCTGACCCACACATGATACAGGATATGCTAAGCTGTTGGACCCACACAGGATACATGTCCAGCTATTATATCTACATCTGAGTTATTGGATCCACACAAGATACAGGGCCAACTAAGCTGTCAGACCCACACATGATACAAGACCAACTATTCTGTCAGACCTACACTAAATCCAGGAACAGAAGTCAGAACTTTCAAACCCACAGAGGATTCTCATACAATACTCATCATTTTCAAACACACAAGAAATTTTGGTATAGAAGTCATCACTGTCTAACCCAAAAAAAAATTCTGGAACAAAATTCATCACTTTCTAACCCACGGAGGATCCTGGTACAATATCGTCACAGCCAGCCTGAAGGTTCCTGCACACAACACGCTCGCTTCCGGGAGGGTCCGCTCCTCGAGCGAAGTGTCGAAACATCAATTATAATGATGTCCTGAGTTGATGTATCATGTAGTTCCATATCCTTATAAGGAACCCAACGAAATAGATGACGCGTCAATTAGACGCCCGGTCTGAGTGTTATTGGCATTTCCGTTCCAGGGCCCAGTTGTTATTTAGGCTTAAACAACCCCAGTCATACTCCAACTGCATAGAAGCCTCATTTGGAGACTACCAATGAATTGATTCACTCCATGGATTCCATATCCCAAGGAGGTACGTCAATCAGACACTCGTAGCCCTAGATTCGAGCTAAAAGGTGTAAACAACAATAGAGGGTCCGGTTCCGGTCCGACCAAGTCGGACTGAACCGACCCAACCCAGTCTGAAATGGGGTCTGACCCAGTCTGTGGGTCCGACCCAGTCTAAGGAAGTGACCCATTCCAAGGGGATGGCCCGAACCGATGAGACAACCCAACCAGATGGGCATCCCGACCCGAGGTGGCCCGGCCGAAGGCGGCCAGGCCTAGGGGCAGCCCGACCCAGGGCGGCCCGGCTGAGGGGCGGCTAGGCTGGCCACACAAGGGAGGGGGGTGCCCCACGATTCATGGAATAGAACTGGTGAGCTGTTCTTGTTTAGGGGCAGGGGACTCGGCTGGTCTCGCAGGTCCGGCTCCACGGCGGCCAGCTTAGTCGTCCGCCTCCGTACCTCCTCCACGGTGCAATGGTGTCGCGGTCCTACTGCCCTCTATGCGGCGCAATGATGTTTCCCCTCCACCATCGTGGCCCGACCTGGTCATGGCCTTCATCTCCACCGCGCGGCGCAACGACACCATGCTTCATCATTCACCACGGCCCCCCTTGTCACGGTTCCTCTTTCGTCTGTTGTGGCCCTCCTTGTCGCGGTTCTTCTCCGGCGCGGTACAACCACACCACACCCTTTCGACTCCACCTTCGACAACAACAAAAAAATAACCAACGGAGGGGCATCAGGTCGTGTTGGTTCGGCCCACACCCTTTGCATTAGGTGATAACAAGTGTCTGTCATAGAACCCAAATAAACAACGAGGAACAAGGGTATAATTTATATATTAAAATAACCAAATCCCCCTAGCTTGTATTTGTTGTTGTACGTTGATGAGTTGCAGAAGACAAATGTCGCAGAAGACGGACATCGTTTCATCACTGTCGGAGGAGGTAGATCTCAGTGAGGACAAGTTGAGAAGACACCCTCAGTGAACTTCGTGGGTGGCAGTGCTTCCATTCCTTGCTCCGGTTGAAGAAGGAAGAAGATGATGCTTCACGTTCTTCAGAGACTAGGTGCATTTATTTTGTTCTTCGTGGAAAGAATGGAGTTCTTCGGCGGTTCTTCATTGGAAGGACGAAGCTTTTCTATCTCAAGAATTCCAAAGGATTATGCCAACCCCAAAAGAAATGTCAAAGGGTGGCCCTTGTAATTCTTTCCCATAACATCACAAATATGTGTTTAATTAGATGAGGAAACTAATATAATTAATGCTAAGGGATGATTAAAATTCATATTTTGAGGAGGTGAAGAGTATAATTAAAATAAGATACCTCACTTCATTAATGGGTGAATTGGTACCATTATGGGGGAAGGTGGAAGGTTTCAAGAGTTTCCCCCAAAAATGGAGAGCTTAAGGGTTTAAAATGGGGCTTAAGGGGGTTCAAGCTACTGGGCCCCACCTCTAACCTCCACTTGGAAGATTTAACCACAAACCAAATAAAAATATGTTACACATATATTTAATTTATTTTTATTTAGAATCCCCAAAAATTAATTTACAACAGCGATAAAACACAACATCGATAATGGTCTCCTTAAGCAAATATCGGCAATGCGAGTTCAGTGGTGTCCTAGGATTTCAATTCCGAGCACCAGTTCAAAAGATATAAAATCTCACTCGTACGTTTACTAAAATTACTTGAACAAAAGTTCGGAAAAAATATTATCAGTCACCCTCGACCCACACCGGTCGAGGTAAGGCTCTGCCTAAGTAATACATGCCCCAATGAACCAAACGGTACTCTCCGATTTTCCATCCGAGTTACCGTTTATATGTTATGAATTTTACAATAATAAAATTGACACTTGATTATTTTATATGCGGCCAAAAACTAACATTCTCTGGTGGCCCACGCCGGCCAATGTTAGTACCTACATAAATAAAGCAAGCCCTCACCAGTTCAGTGGTGGTCTCATATTTTTAATCCAATCTACCATTTGTGATTTATATGAATTTAAAAAATAAAATAATTTATTTCATTATTTTATTTATGGTTTTTCCATTTTTGGGATTTCTCACAGGAGGCCCGCGCCGACTATAAATAAGTCGCGCCTAGGGTAAAACTGCCATCCTAAGCACAAGCGTGTCTTCAGATTACTGATGTGAGTAACTATTTAAGAGTTATTCCACTTTTCTAGTAAAACTTATTAAACGTGTTAATTTATGCTTAAAAAAACTTCGACGGATCATTTCGGGCACTCTGTGTTTCAGAATCATGCGCCTTTAGAAACTACGGACTCGTAAAATTCCCATGTATTTATGAAAAAAAATTCACAGAATTTCTGGGACTTTATAGTTAGAATATATATAGAATATTATTAAATATATTAATATAACTTATTTTTTTATAAATATAATTACAACTATAAATCTGAAGTGGAGATAAAATATGAATAGTAACACCACAAAGAGATGGTACCTCGTACATATTTAAATGCGATGATTCCAATTTTCTATTGAATGAGTAGAATAAAGATAAATATTAATTTCCCACCAATTAAACACTATCATATCACAAATATCATATATATTCATTATATATATAATAATAACCATGTAAAAAATATAGGTATGGAATGTAATTAATATCTCTGAATGGTGGATAGTCTGCATGTATGCATGAGAATTAAATTCAGAATATAGTTTATTCAAATGAGGTCATTATTGTTTATAAAAGGTAATTTTTATATTTAGGAATTTTTAGTAATATTTTTTTATAGATAATATTTGAATCAATATGATGAATGAAAATGAAAATAACTTGGTTAATATTTATACCACTTCTCTATGAGGCCCCCTCTATCATACACAATAATACTTGTATAATTTTACTTAGTAGAATAACTAATGAACAAGGATTTATGGGATTAAGATGTAAATGTTTTTAGTGGGTCTATTTATTCATCAAACATTCAAATTTTGTAACAATGGAGATGAAAGGGTAACCAATAATATATAATGGTTGGTAAAAGAATTTAATTTCTTAAATTATTTAAATTTTATATATTATCATTCAATATAGAGTGTCAAAAAATAGAAAATGATTTTGTGGTAGGATAATGTTTTGTAGAAATCCCTTTAACCAATGTTAATTTCAAATGTGGTTGTGGTAATAAAAATCTTATCATTTTTAACCCCCTATTATACTATTTATAACCTTATTCATGGTCAAAAAAATTAAATATATTAAATATTCATAATGAAATAAATCATGTAAAAACAATGAAATAATATTAAATAATTTGAATTTCAATATGGAATAAATTTTAAAAGCTTTTATTTCAATATGAGTAAAGAATATATTTTAATGAAGCGTGAATATCGTAAAAAAATTCATTTTATAAGAAATTATATTATTCCAAAAAAATATTTTACCTATATTTGATACATTGAAAAAAACCTCAAAAAGTGTATTAAAACAAATTATTGAATATATAATTAATAAATTTCAATAATTTTAACAATGATTATTTTTTTCAACTATTATGATAAAAAAATAAAACAATTCAACCTTATGATTAGTTAATATAAAATACGTATTTTTTGACAGCAATGAATTTTATATATAACTATGGTATAATTCTTATTTATATTAAATAAATATCATTATTTATAAATAAATAAGTCTAAATTTATATTATGCTAAAAATAAAATAAATAATGGGATATTAAATTGAAAATAAATTATAGTTTGTATAATCCCCTACCAAAACAATTTAATCCATATATTTAAGGAAAACATATTATTTAACCATAAAATTATATTTTTCAATTTTTTGTATTTGTATAATATAAAATAAAATAATAAATTTCACTTTAAAAAATTATTTTTTAAAAAAAACATAAAAATTATTATTCATATCTACAAATTTAATGTATATATTATGAAGTATTTATTTTAATAATTAATTCAAACATGGGGTTTCATATAATTAAATACATCAAATACATTATGAATATTATAATGGAAATATATATAATATATTTGGGTGTAAATAATGTTATTAATCATTTGGTATAAATTTATTTTCTTCCAATTTATTCCATCATGGGATAGTGTTTCATTCATAAGAATATGAGAACAAAATTCATTATTTTACGTGATGATGTGTGAAAAAAATGTAACAGGATAGTCTACCTAGATGAATAGGAAAAGTATTCCCAACATGAATGTTAAAATAATGAAGCTATATGATTTATCGGGAAGGTCAACACATTTTTTGATTATGATTTTTGTAAAAAAAATGTAAGGGGGGGTTGTGGGTGTGAAATTATCTCATTTAAATTAATAACATAATACGACCAGGAATGATGACTAAAATGCTTAAATTGATCACCGTATCGGTGAGAATACATAGATTGTGTTTGTAGTTATTATATCATGGTATGAAGGGGCTGTGTGAATACAATCCCATTTGGTAATCAAGGTCTATGAATAGTCATATTCCTTATTAATATAAAATAATTACATTGTAAATCATGTCACACATTTATTGGATTTAGAGTCATGATTTACTTCAGTTATGACAAGGATTAATAAAAATAGTATTAAAAAAAACTTTCATCTGAATTAATATCAATGCATAATGATATAAGTGTAAATTTTTGAATCAATTAATAAAATACATAATGGTGGCCAAAAATATTAGGGGCATGTTAATAGAACCATTTTGGGGCTCCAATGCATAACCAAATATATGTAACATTTGATGATAGAGGTACCCATTATCAATATCCATGAATGATTTCTAAAATTCCATCACACGTTAGATAAGAAGTATGATATATGTAAATGGATTTTCAATAAATGTTATATAGGTATTAAGAACATATGGTCATTAGTTTTAGCCTATTGTTTCCATTCAGTAAAATGAAAATATCATATGGGTAGTGTATGTGTCCAAAATTTGTAATCTAGATGTTTACAGGGTTCTTAAAAAAACATTCAGAAGTCACAAATATTTATTAATATATAAGATGTGTATAATAATGTAGGATAGACCATATAACATTATTTTTTACATAATTCTATAATGTTCAGGATTTAATACAAATTAATTCTATGTGACAAAAAATTGGATGTCATTATGCTTAAAATATTATGATAAGGAATCATTTTCCACAAATATTAACATGTGGTTATTATGACTAAAATATTATATAGTTTAATTTCATTAGGAAATAAATCATGTTTCATAAAATTTAAAATAGTTACATGAGGACTCAGGGTTCATGCCATTTATATTATTTTACTAGGAAAAGGATTAGAAATATTTGTTCTAATATGTATTATGTAAAAATTAATTAGAGTCATGTCTTAAATGAAATATTGAAGAGAAAACCAACAAGAATGAATAGAGTTGAAGACATGAAAAAAGTATATTTCTAATTAGATGCCTTTTGGACCTTGATAAATGATATGAGTCTCACTGCATTAACTACATGGATGTTAATAAACAATAATATATTTCTTATGTGATTTTGTGTCCCTTCACAGAATTATATCAAATGAAATTGAAGGATATTCATCATTTGACTATGGGACTAGAGTCCCAAGTATGCACATATGAACACCAAAGGTAATGTGATATTTTATTGTAAAAAATGATTATTGGGATTTCAAACACCAAAAATCAATAATGGAAAATGAATTTTACATTGAAGTATGATCCCTTTTGTAATATCATCTTATATATAACTAGTACTTATATGGGGATGTTGGACCATATTGTATGAATTACTCTATACAGTTTATGGTATTAAAGGGACTGTTATAAGTCCTAAAATTTAATTGAATGTGATAATGAATTATATTTGTTTTAGGTTATATTTATTATATAAGGACATTGAACTTGTGTAGTTTGATTTCTTGAAAACGGACTTTTGTATGATGTTGTTCAACATATTTCAACATGAATATTGTTTTCATGTAGTTTTACATCCTGTGATAAGGACCTATATTTTTGAGGTATAATTTCTTAAAAATTTTCTAATACATTGTTCAATTAAATAACATACAAAAAAGGATTAATTTTTTTTAGATTAACATCATGTGATGAGCACACCGATGTCCTACATTTTTTCATTATATTGAAAAGTCTCTAATAACGTGGATTTTAACATAATGTGAATATTAATTAGATTATATGTAGTTTAATATCATGTGATAATAACTTATTATATTTATTAGGGGATGATTTATAATATTATTTTTCAATGAATATGCTAATAAATATAATAATACTTTTAATTTGTTGGATTTCATAAAAAAACATCTCTATCCTGATTATAAATGAGTAATAAAATCCTAGAAGTAAATGTTGAGTTGGATTGTGGTTTTAGTTTTATTCTTGATTATTCATGGAATAATTAATCCTAGATTAACTGTATATCTCATAAAAATGAGAATCATTCCAGTAATAGAATATATATACATATATATATTGTATAGATCATTCTATAGATAAAATGAAATGGGTTTAGTTGTATCAGTTTGGACTGAAGTGATGATAGGATACTAGATGTGAACAATATGGTCCACGATTATCATGAGTAAGAGAAATAAGGGTTTCTATTGGGCTTAATATATAAAATAATTTTATTACTAATTTCTTGTTTAACTGGAATAATGCCACCGAATTTCATGATCAAGGGAACCATTAATGTAAGCCAATGGAAGAGGAACTCTATTTTGAATAATATTATTATTATAAAATTCATACATTGAATATGGTGTAATTTTATGGAAACATATTGGGGTTTTCCTATGATATATGATTCAAGAACCTCTACTTATCATATAATAGTATAAATAATGCCTTACACAGTTCTTAGTTCAGATTTTTAAATATATATATATATATATATATATATATATATTATTTATATGAGGATAGTTATAATTTTTACCCTAAAAGGGGCCTTCAAAAAATTTCATGTGGAATGTGAAACATATTCATTAATGATAAAAGGATAATTATTTGTTAAGTTAATTTGTCATAGGGAATTGGATTTAGGATCCATGAGTAACTATGTATAATAAAAGTGTATTATTGAAGAGACACCTAATTCTTAAAATTTATAATTTTTAATTTGTTTATAACAATGAACCTAGAAATAATCACAGTAATTTCCATCTCATGTCAAAGATAGAGTCTCACTAACTTGGAAACTCATGCAGTTTTATGGGTAATGTATGGTTGTCCTTATAATTCCCTTTTTAATATCCCTGAATTCAAAAATATTCCCAACCTATGTATATATTTCTTCAAAATCACATTAAAGATAGATATTGTTGGGGACCAAAAAGCTCAAGTGGGTCACAGAAGACAAGATAAAGAGTTGATAAATTGTGTATTTTCATTTACATACGAGTCATCATGAAAAAATGAAATATTAATGGAATTATTGTCATGATATGAGTAAAATGTACAAATGGATTTCAATATCATGTTTGGAAGAATGATCATGAATGAAAAAAAATATATTATTTGGCCATGGGACAGAGGATCTCAATATCTCTTAATATCCTATAAATTTAATCGAGACATAAATTGTTTGTAAATATGAAATATTTTTTTCCAAAATATTGACTGTTAGGATATGATAATAATTTAATGAATATATATACAAAGATACACCTATTTGTAATGGGAGATATTCCAAACAAGGAAAGACACTCTATTTAGTTTGGTGTGCTTCAGGTATAGAGGACATGTCATTTTGATTAGAATTATGTGAAAATTATTGTAAGGTGTAGATTTTTCATAATGATAGAATCATCATGGGAATTATATCTCCCATAATGATCTAACTCTTTTGTGGGAAAACTAATTTTTTTTCATTAGTTCTTTTTAATAAGAAAATTAAACCATTTAACTATAATTGTGATCATTTTAATTTCTTACAAATATACATTTTGGGGCATCCATGTTATAGTCATGATGATTGAAAAAGTGGGAATCATACATTATGGTCTTGAAATAAGGAATTCAAAAAAATAATTCTTTCATCCAGAAACAAATACAAAAATATTACAATTTATTTCTATATAGTGAGTATAATATCAATTTCATTTAGAGTATATTATTATGGACTGTTGGTTTGTAGTTTGAATTTATACTAATCAAACATCCTGAAAAATAATAAAACTATAAAAATAAATTCATTATAAATGTTTCATTGGTGGAGGATGTTATGTCCTCTAAATCAATGATAATAATTTTGTATTAATTGTTTTATTATACCATGAGTATGGAATAAGGCCCCTCCATTATTCGATTTGTTTTAGAGGGTTCAACACTACTATCATCACAATTTTGTGTACCAACACCATCTACCCCTAAATAAATTAGAAGAGGATATTTAATGATCACGGAACACAATTCTAATAAAATTGCATTTTTGTAATTATCATAACCATTTATCATCTGGTCAACCCAACTCTACCAGCAAATTTTATGAGAAATCGTATATAATCAAAATATTTTAGAATAAAGTACATATAAAAGAAAAGGGAAAAATAGAAATAAAAATTAAATTTTATATCATATATTTAAAATATGGTTTTTTACATTTATTCATGTTGTTTATGGTTGAATATGACCAGAAATCATACATCGGGTTTTGTAGATATACAATCAAATATCTATCAAAAATAATTTGATGATTATTGATTATGGTAATTTTTAAGAATCGTTCTATTGATTTGAATATTCATAATAGTATGAGGAATGGTTGTATTATTTTTTTCACATGCTAGATGATTTTTTTCTCTAAGGAATAATTTTTTTTTCCATTTTTTATCTATATTGTGTGACTGACACAAATAAATAGTATTTATTATTGACCTCATAATATTTATGACAAAAATTATATTGAAAACATTGAAGGGTATGCATACATATCCATTGGAGAGAATGTAATTAAAATTAATAATGAACATGGATAACATAGAAATTGTTTGGGGATATGGCCATATAACCTTAATTTCACATACAAAAATGTGTCCACAGTATTTGGATCTATGAGGAAAAAAATAGGCCTATAGACTTAATTATACTTATCCATGTATGAAAATAAATTTTCAATATGCTTAATTATTTGATAGTAGATTAGTTAAGATAAATAACTATTTCTTTTGAAATGCTTAGTGAGCTTGGTATCTGATTAATGAGCATCATTTGAATAAAGATATAATTATTTCATTACAGTCAGGATATCCATCAGATTGATGTAGAAAATGATAAATATGGAAATTAATAATTCATGAATTAAATATTGGGAATCATGAGTATTATAGATGGTTATGTTCACCACAATACCAAAAAACAATCAATCTTTTATCATGATTTTATGGAAGATGATATTCATTGAGGTTTTATAAAATTATATATGTCTATTACATTATGACATCGATTGAGTTGTTTAGAGGAACATCTGAATTGATTTTTAATTTAAAAAACAATTCAATCATATTGGGTGTTACTGATGAATTTGGGGACCATCCTAAAATCAATTTTATGGATATCCATGTAATCCTAGTGTATGTATACAAAGGTGGTTGCAACATTAGAATGTGTATCGACATAAGAGATTTATAAACATGAAAAATGACATAGAATCAGTTCAGAGGTTAACAATTCTATTAAATATTATACAAAAACATAAATAGTGATTATTTATACCATATCGGTGGACTATTCACCCATGATTTTTTGAATCACTATTTTAGAAAAACATAAAATATATAAAATAAACCCAAGTAGCTACATTGATAAAAACAAAACAGTGATGATGGATTGACACTCTACCCCATTATTGGTGATTTAATTTTAAAATATGATGATATATAGAAGAACTACCTCAGAAAGGGAAACCTAAATAACCCATAGGCCAAAACAATAATATGTGTGTTTTTCCCTTATCAAGCCTTTATAGATTCACAAATTAGTATCAACCTATATTTCTGATGCTTGGGTTTCATTTTCCATATAGATTAAATCAACACAAAATAGATATGTATTTAATCTCCCACTATTGAATGCTTATTATATCATGAAATTGTTTATAATGACTTCACCTTAAATTGTTTTTTTGGGGGAAATAAATTTTCAAAACATTATAGGATGCCTTCCCATCATACAATTCATATTACCTATATGGTATGAATAATGATACACTTGAATTGGTATATATGTAAAACAAAATGGATCTAATGAGTTTATAGAAAATGTCTCTTCTTTTGTGTCATAAATATCAATTCAAAACCATTATTCTCATTAGTACAATTTTGAGTCTTGGTGCCAAAAATGGTTTTCATAAGATAATAAAAGATATTTTCTTTTCCAACATCATTCACTTATGTCCGTAGAGAATATATTGATAACTATTGGGTTTATACAAACAAGATAATCATATTTAGTTAAAAATGGTGGAATCTATACCTATGTGATGAAGAAGTGGTAGTTAACATCACTAGTGGAATTCAAGTGTTCATAATGACATTGGTAAAAATACTTTCAATAATCAATTTATTGATGTTTAATCAATAACATATGTGGTCCATGATGAAGAACAATACATACGAAGATTTACCTGGAGTCCTCTCAATAAAATTATGATTTATGGGAGAGGCCTAAAAAAATTTATATTTTTATTTTATGGGTCCAATACAAAAATGTAATGGTATATCATGATGTTGATGATATATCGAAATTCGTTATCAGCATAATATATTTGTGGGTTCATTTTTGGATTATTTTTAAAACTATTTTGAATTATATTTTCATGGATTTCAAGACCATCATTTCAATTTTCAGATTTTACTATAAGGTCATTCATGTTTATCCACATTCATCCAATTAATTATATGTTTATCTGGTACATAACATTTCGATTTGTGGATCCAAAATACATTAAGATCTATAAAATTTCTTGATATAAATATATTTCCCTACTTCCCAACATTATTTTTACGACTCATCTCCTCTTTCTATCCAAATAAATTAACGAAAATAACAATTAATTTAGGATTTTGATTTAATTAAATAATTCATTTTATTAATAATTCTAGGATCTAGGATGAAAATCATCATTCTGGTAGCTGTTTATAAGATCACTAATGTAAATATACAATTTGATCGATCCATTGAAACATATGCTAAGAAATTTTTTTTCCATTATCATTGAGAACATTAAATAATAGATGGTGTTTTGTTTAATGATTTCTTTCATTTAAAATTTATAAAAAGGAGTTGGATTCTTACATGGGGTGATTATATAAAAATCATTATTGAATGATTTAATCTTTTTTATTATATCATCGTATTTTATAGAAATTACAAAAAACCCCATAAGACAGTATTTTAAAAAATAAAATGTACTCCTCACCTAGGTCCATTAAATCGATGATATGCATGAGTCATAGATCCTATTTTCTACCAATATTAACCTACATGAACTTGAAGATAGTGTTCTAAATCAATTTATCATATCCTAAAGATGAATTTCTATGGTCATAATCATCTTTATCAATTGTATAAATTTTCTTTGGGGTTGGATGATGAAGGGGATATTTATATCCTTAATATCATGTTGGTACATATTCATTTTTTAAAATTATTAGTATACATATTTTTGGAATATTTATTTCTATTGCATTGCATTAATTATGGATTCACATTTCATGTCAACTTGTAAATAGATGTTATCATAAATGGCATACAAGGATTAACCAACATATATTTTTGAGGTAATATAAGAGATTAATTGGTTTCTTATAGTAATATAAAAATATTTATTGATATTAATAACGGATCAATAATATTAATGGGTGTTATAGATATATATAAAGCATTTTAGACTAGTAATTTCTCACCTGTGTTATTATTTCTAGTCAAAGAACCATGTGCACCATCTATTTTTCTCTTCTATGTCTGTATATTATTCCCATAAATATTCTATAAATTAAGGAATTTTATGGTTACTAAGAGTGTTGGTTTACATTTTAATTAAATTAATAGGTGATATAAAATCAAAAAAATAAGTAAGCATGAAGGATACATGGTCTTCTAAACATAACTTAAAATTAAATGTTCTTTTAAACTACCATTGATATTAGTGTAAAATTATTTTTTTTGAATTAGTAATTCAGTATTGTAAATACAAGGGAAATTACAACTATTGATTGTGATATTAAATGGAGATAGATTATACTCATCATATCCCACATAGTGTAGTATCTTTATTTGAATGATTTTTATTCCTAATCCATTTTATATTATGTTTTTGTGAATATGACAATTGTAGAGATTTTCTGAGAAATATTAGGTTCTAATATAACCATGAACTACTACCCCTCAATCATTTTATTTGAATGAGATGAGTATTTGGTCTTCCACATGGGTAGTCTCTATGTGATTCAAATAATATAAAAACACATCATCCTATAACTATTTGGGTCTCCCATGGTCCATATTTAATGATTTATTGAGTTAATTTCTAGATTGGAAGTGCTTTTAGGATTTAAATTTTGTCCTGAACAATAACTATAAAATTTTGGTTATCCAACTTATACACTATAGTTTTAGTATTCCCAATTCGGGGTTATTCCATAGATTTAGGAATTTTATGATAATAAATTTCATTTCGACTATCTATATTCCATACTTGAACTCAAGCATATGTTTACCATTAAATTGTTAATAGGGGATGCCAAACCGAAATTCATGTGATTATCTAACAATTATGTACATAGAAATTCATCTTCACAAAAAAAATGATTAGAATAACTCATTGTGGATTGAACCAAAAAATTATTATTTCATGTCTCATTGATGTAGAAACCTATTTTTTGGATTTATTTTTTATTATTACGATTTATAGATAAAATATTAACATCCACTAGGACCTTATCTCCCATGGTTTCATCATTATTATAAAACCCCTCATATGGATGCCCAAATATTTTTAGGGTACTTTTTGTCATATTCATATTCATTTTTAGTGATTGGATCTTTAAAATGGATGGGATGGATCATGGAGAAATTGACATAACCTATAGTTATGGTTGTTTCTTTCTATGGTGGTACCAATGAAAAAAATGACGATGAATAATATAAATGGGATCATTGGTACATTTTGGTGTCAGTCATGGATCACATTATTTCAATCAGATTTTCCTTACTTGAAAATTCCTGACATTATATAATGTTTTCATGGTTGTGGAGCCTAAAGGCTCTATGATAATTTTCACCAATAAATATTGACTGACGTATTATTTCATGATGGAAGGACCATGGATGACTATCTTAAGGATTTTATAGTAATATAAAAAGAAATATTCATTCTTGGTCAACATTTTATTCATCCTCTTTACCAACTGGGTTTTTGAAACAAATCTTACTTCTGATGGAGTTATTATAAAGTTCACATTTCTAAAATTATCCATTTTATATCATATTTACTTAAATATGAATCATTAATAAATTTTTTTTCATGATATTCATTGGCTATGATAATAATATAGGATGTCAATAAAAAAATTAATTAGGCTTCTATGAATCCTAATTACGGATTATATTATATTTCATTATAATTATGATTTAGATTATATGGTTACATTTCCTAAAACAGTTTAATTTGATTCTTCAGTCCTCATATCCAATATTTCCCTGTTACATCTTCAGTTCTAAATGAAAGTGGTTTTTCAAAAAAATAAATTGGAGAAGAAAATGATATTGATGTTTACTAGGTTCAACATCAGGAAGTAATGGTTTGAGAATTATAGTTATATTTTCTAAAATTTTATAATGTTCTCTATTAGAAATGGGAATAGGAAAAAATTGTCCTTGGTTAACGAATGAAAAATATATAGATATTTTTTCTACTATGGATGCACCCATAATCCCCCATACCATTTGAATGAGTGTAATGGATTTTCTATTTGATCAAATATATTCAGTGTAAATATCTATATTATTTTCAACTATTTGATCTATATTATGATATAGTACATTAGAAATTTATATCAAGTGATTAAATATAAAATCAATCAATTTTCCAAATGATTATAATGTGAATATTTGATGACCATAAAAATCTATAGAATACATCTAAACTAATAAAGGAACAAATTATAAATATATTCATATAATTTAAAAAGATGTGCATGAAAATAAAAGTAACATATAAAGGATGATTTCCTAATAAGTTGCAAAATTCTTATATGTTATCCCCTACGAATCAAGTGTACCCGTCATAGTTCCAAACCACAACACGGAATTTTGAAGGTGTAATTTGGGTTACCTAGATCAATAATCATAAAATTAAATACAAATTCAAAAAATTTGTAGTTATTATATACTATTGTATAGTTATATGTTGGTTCAAACCCACAAGAAATGTTGAATGACTAAATTCCCAATCAAAACACACATTAACCAATAGCTTAAGATATATTATTATAATTTTTTACATTTTTTAAAATATTATTTTGACAAGAGAAATATTTTTCTGATTGTCTTTTTAAGAACTAATTATTGAAATTGATGTGATTATTATGTGGTAGGAACAACAATGAAAAATAAATAGCAGTAGAGTTTGAGAAAATAACGAAAATAGGAAGCGTGATGAATTTATTCTATTGGCTAAGATTGATATTTTATTCAAAAAATATTAGTATAAATGCATCTCATAAAAAATTATTAATCACCATTGATGAGAAATTGATTACATAGTTGAATGAAACATAGGGCAATCTACTCCATGAATCATGGAATCCAATAGAAATTGAAATTTATATATTAATAAAAAAATCCCAGATATTTTAATTTTATAAATTTAGGGTTGAAGAAAATCCTTCAAGGTCATTATCAGTGAATGATCGTGATGTTTTTGAAAAAAATATTTTTACGTGTGGTGTAGTTTTAATGAATTTTTATTTTATCACACCAATAAATTAAGAATTTATTATATAAAATTATTTTGAATAAATAAAATACTTACTTCTGAGAAAATATTTGTCAAGAATAAAAATATTAAACAAAAATCAAAATCAATTGATTTATCTTTATAGTGAAAAAAACATAGTATAAATAAATAAAATAATAGGAGAAGAGATATCTTATTTGAACATAAATAAAGAATCTCATGATCACTTGTCTTTCTCCTATATTTCATACTCCTCCTCTCCTAGTATATAGATTCATGTAGAATGAATGAGTGTGGATGATAATTGAGACTTATGACACAAGAGAATAATGTCCCCAATTCTAATGTATGCTTGGAAATTAAAGACCTCTATAAACTCACTCTAAGTCACACACTACATTCACCATCTTAATTTTTTCTCCTCCCATATCACTAAACATGTGTCTTTATCAATGACATGCTTTCCAGTTAAGGAATGATATCCTAATTTTCTACCGACAGTTGAAAACAACAATCTTGGATGTAACTCAAGATAAAGTGTGTATCAAAAACGTTTAAAGAAGGTCTCATTAATGATGTTTTTAATATAATAAAAATATTTCCAAATTAATTAATTATTTAATTAAATATAATTACAATTATTACATTAATGTATATATAATGCTGTTAAGTTATATAATTTTTACAAATTATTATTTGTTATTAATATAAATATATTAATAGATTAACTATTATTATTATTTTAATACTTTTATGAATATAATTTATTTATTTTTGCATTATTATAGTTAATTTTATAATATTATTATGAAATATAAATGAATACATTATTTTTAATGATTCGTAGTTGTTATTATTTAATTACAAAATTTATTTTAATATTTATTTTTATTTAAATATTCTAGTTATTATTAAAGTGACTAATTATAATTATAAATATTATATTAATAAAATAACAATATTTTTATATTTTTTCTTTTATTTTAAATTATTATTTAAATTAATATCATAATTAATTATTATTTCTTATTATTTATTTTATAATTATTTATCTTTATAATTTTTGTAATTTTTTATTAAATATTTTATATATATATATATATATTTTTTATTTTAATTACTTTTTTCACTCCTTGTAATACCTTTGGTGGGTAGGTTTATTTCTCCCAAATGCATATACACCCATCCAGGAGGTCTACTCCATTAATGATGGTGTATTCATCCAAAGGCAGCCGATGAATGCTTCGATCTCATGTGGCATCATCTCATTCATATATACACAGGTGTGTCCACAACATCAGATCTATAATGGATTCAATAGAAAATGTTAATAGATGTTTCTTCTGTGAGAGGGGTTTGAAAAATGGTTGTGTACATGACTCCACAATAGAAATGACCTTTTCTATGGGCTGATTCATTCTTTTGTTGGGTGCTCATGATGGCGATAAAATTTTGAAATGGATGCATTATGTTCAATTTTTAGATATATGAAATGGGGTTGCTTTATCAGTCGATGAATGGTGATGACTTGAGGCATCCGCTTCTCCCAAAGCTAATTCAAATACATGATTGGGTGGCATCAGTCATTAGGATTGTGTTTTAGATATGATACGATGGATTGAGATCTAGAATTCATTGGTGATATGATTTGGAATGTGGTGGTGTATCATTGTGTGAAGATGATGGTGAGCATTTGGTTTATTGTGTTTTTGTCTCATCATTGAGAAATAATAGGTGGGGTTGGATGGTTTTTTGATAGTTGAAGGTATATTGAAGCAGTGGTGGTGATGTGAAGCACCTAAAGTAGGTAGTTTTTCATGGGAGGAGGAATTATTGGTGTAGTTGGTAGTGTACTATGAGAAAAGAAAGTGTGGCATCATTCTTCTTCTAGGTGTGTGAGAAGATGTTATTTATATTTGTGACCGTATTACGAATGTGTCGAGACACTATTGGGTTGCTATTTGAAAATTTGATAAACAGATGATATCGTCATATTTTTATGGTAGTGTCTAATTGACAACTCAAAAATCAAAATATTAGGTATATGAACCCTAATTTTGTATTCAACACTAAATTGTCAACATTACATTTTTAATTTTTTAATTACATGACCGAACCCTACAATAGACAATTCAATATATGATTTTCTAATTCCCTAATATTATCTGATATTTATGCAATGGTATTGACAGAAATAAAAATAAATTCAAATATTTTATAAAATTGATTAAAAGGAAAGTTTTTATTATTTTACATAATCACAATCAATGTTCTAAGAAATTACTATTATTATTGAAAATTTTGACTCTCTTAAAAGTTTTTTAATTCAAATATTCATGATTTATTGTGTGATATTTATAGAACTTGTTTTCCCTTGAGCTATTAGACGCGATATATAAATATGAAGGAATTAATAATTGTATACATATATATAATACTACATAAATTCGTATATAAAATAAATTGTGTGTTATTTCTTTTAGAGTTATACATTTAGATCAATCTGATTTACTCACTGCTGTTGTAATGTCTTCAAATTTCTAGATAAATTTTGGATTTTAAAAATTATATGGAATTATTTGAACACCACATGCTTTGAAGATATGTGATTCTGAGGATTGGTTATCCCAGAATTGATTTTTGAACATTTTTTTAGTTCACATAAGTAAAAGTGCGAGAAGGATTTTCTAACATTTTAACCGGTGCTTGGATCGAGAAATTTGTCAGCACTATTGAACTCGAAACACTGGTATTCACGAAAAAATGACTTATCATTTACTGGAATGGGATGGAAGGAAGTGTTATTTTTAAGAATTTTTTTAAATAATAAATCATCATAAAAAAGATATTTTATTTCTTTTCTCAACCATTGAGCGGCGGACGACAACACTGTTGTGCGGTGATGAGGCGGCAACGAGGCACATTAAAGGAAACTCATAATGGTACTTTTTTTGTTTAGGTGTAATAGTTCTGCTATTTAATAAATGAAATAGCCTAACAATGTGACGTCACAATGTAATATAAATTCAATGACATGTTTTATTTAAATATAATATTTGGTAAATTAGTTGCTGGAGTTACATCTGATGATGAACATGGGACTGCTCTCTCCCTTTCCATCCGATGATGAAGGCTATTGATGGACACCGTGAGAGGGGGGGGGGGTGGATTCAATAGATGAGATATGACAATGAACGAAAATGGATTTGGGATCAATGATAGCTAGATTCTTCATCAGAAATATGCCATAGATCCTTGAGCCAAGAATGGGTTGATTGATTCATTTCGTTTCCCCGTTATTTTTTCTAAAGCGACGACCATGGGTCAAACAATGATTAGGTTGACTCACGGATCATTTGTCAATGTTAGAATGTATCCTTTTCTTAGGTTTCTATAGTGGGATTGATATATTGTTTATTGAACTTTATCCCCAAACCACCATATTCATTACGCTTCTAACGTGGAGGGCACGTGTTAACACGAACAAGGCCAGACACCCCTCATCCTTGTGCATTCATGGTTGAAGAATATTCAAAATGGTACCATGGTAATTTAAACACCCTCATTGGGAAGGTGAAAATTCGAGGCCCGAGGGTTCCATCATTTTTAAAATCGAACCACCAATGCAGACTCAGTGTCCCACGGTAGGTGTCGCTAGTGTGGCATCGCCAGCAAGGCGGTGCCAGCAACGAGCGTTGATAGCTGCTGACGAGAGGTGGTATGCCCGAAGCGTGCCACGATCGAAGAGACCACATCCTATCAGCCACATAGGTTGGATGGATGTGGTGACAACCTGACACTGTGTAGAAAGGAATTACCCTCTCACTATGAGCCACATGTGAAAAGGGGGAAGGAGATAAGGTTGAACCTGTCGTGCACTCCCCAACCAGACCGGCCAAGCCAGTCTAGGAAAAATCAGAACAACTGAGCTAGGACAGCAGACCAGGCCTACCCAAGGGGAATGAGTAAGCATTTGAGCAGTTCCATCTTGGCATTCCATTCCTCTGGGATAAAAATATAACGTTAAGCATCTCGTTCTATGAAAAGAGTGGGGCAGCTAGTGAGGGTCATGCCAGATTAATTTTAGGCCATTGGGTGACTATGAAGACAAGACCACTAGATAATCTCGGCTGGGTCCATTAAGGCCCAATGGACCTGGTAGACATGTCGAATCATGTAGGGAACTGTGTTGGGATTTTTCGAGTCGGTCCGACTAAGCCGGACCTGGCCCAGACACAACCAGCCCCAGTTTACTAAAACACTGGTATCTTGCAAATTAGGTGTCCGATAGAGAATACATTTTCTCTATTGGATCCCTATAGATGAGGATTCCTAATGGGATAATCTAAATATGATTTTGCAGAGGTTGGTATACATATGGGTAGGATCAGACATGAATATAGCTGGGGCCTTTTTAGAAAAATTACCATATCTAACAGACATGACATCCGTTCAATGTGCCATTTCTCTGTTGGGATCCTTAGGATGATGAGGTAGTTTAGGATACTCTATGTGTGACTTCTATTATGATGAGCTTCAACCAATGGATTGAGTATATGATCTTCTCTAAATCATCCTTGAAAAGTGTTGAAATCTAGTGGCGGGCAATGACGTGAAGAATTAAGAGAGACCCTTCTTGGATCACCAAAAGTGCATCCCTTAATGGATCAACATAAAAGGGACCCTTTGTAGATTCACATAATAGATACCTTCGTGGATTGGCAAGAGAGTGACTATTCATGGATCAATAGTAGTGTGACCTATCCAAGATCGGTCGTATAGTGACCCTTCATAGATCAACAGTAGAACAACCCTTCATGGATTAGCAGTATGCATACCCTTTAGGGATCTATAGTAGAGTCTCTCATTAGAATAAGATGATATAGATTTACAACTAATCATCTTATGTTCAATATTTTGGCTATACCAGCAATGAGCTATGTCTTTTACAATCATCCACACTTTGATATATTACTTTTTTCTATTTTATTTTGTAGATTTCTATGAGTCTTGAGGTGGTCTCAGGGTCCCTACTGAGTATTTTGATTCTCACCCCTCCATGGTTTTCACTCGTTCCTTTTTTTCTGGTGAAGATGGTGGAATAAATTGACTAGGACATTGGGGATCCAAGGTTAGATGGTGGTCGGAGGTGGATCGACATACGCAGTGTGCTGGAGTGACATCCAATAGTGAGTTATACCAATCCTTTAGGTAAGATCCTTATAAGAAGACCTCTGGATTTACTAATTATTTTTATGTACTTTTCTTTTAGAGGGTCTTCTATTCTGTCCCTTTTACAGTCAATTTACACCTTTTACTATCAGTGGTGGTACTTTTTGGTGGTTGTACTACTTTCTTTACATTGTGGTTTTTTTGTGTAGTATGTTATTCCTATGTGTGTACATGTTTAATGGAAATACCATTCAATTTTTTATATTCCATTTTAGTTATAGTCACTAGACCATTGAATATAGATGGTTGGCATGGGGTAGTCATGGCACATGACTAGGGGGATGGGTTATGATAAAGTGGTATCATAGGCCGGTCATTTGTAATAGATGTTCTAAGAGTCTATATTTTTTATGGGAGAAAAATAGATTAGTGTTTTGAGTTCGGATATCAGTATGGGGACTCTAGTGTTTTTTTGGCGGCCATTGTAACATTACATCTTGATGATGAATTCTATTTTTCAACTCGGTGCACAAAAACACTCATTACATGAGTTTTGTAGATTTTTTATGTAATTTAATTTATAGTTAGCTCACTAGGTATACCACATTTACCAGGGTGTCTCTGTCTTCTTACATGATTCCTCCAAAACTAAATCTAGCCATGATTCTAGTGAGGGATCACGAAGATGGCCAACCAAGAAATGAGGCGTCACTGCAGGGAAAACATATAGCGATAGCACCTTTGGGTGGTTTACCAATAGCACCACCTCCCGAAGAGCAGCAGTTTCAACCAACCCAACCTTCGGACTGTGTACATAGACAATAAATGATGCATGAGTTTTAGAGATAGTGGATTTCATGGTTATGAGGTGAGACAGATCCACGGTAAGGTAAAGATTTCCTACGGGGAGTTTCATGGGTTTTTCACTTCGTTGGAACACCTAATGATAATATGGTGGTCATAGATGCTAGCAATTTTCATGTCACGACATGGAGATGGTGGATATTGATGATATAGAACAAGAAGAGGTGACCCTTTCATGGTTAGAATTTGATATCAATTTCAGGGTGTATTTAATACGAGAAAACCTATTCTAAGTGTTGTTGAAACTCCTTATCATCACATTGTCTATAAGAAAGGAAAGTAAAATGCCTTAACTCACAAGTTGATTCATTCTTTGAAAAAAACATCAAAAATCGACAAAGGCATGAACAAGGCTTCAAATGCACATGCACTGCGCATTTTCCCTCACTTTCACGCAAGAACACTTGCACGCTGCCTAATGGTCATGCAAGTGACTTTCACTCCCTCTTTGAAAACCTCCCAAGCTCTTCTCCAGTTTATAAATACCCCCGGTGGGCCCCCCATTTTAGAGGAGTTTTTCCAGAATTCAGATACAGAGCTCTGAACACCCAAGTCTCCTCTTCAAGTCTTCTGAACACATCTAATGTAATTATTTACCTAGAATAGAATGTTTAAACAAGAGGAATAAGGTCTAAGTGTTATAAATCACTAACAATTGCGCGCCTAAGTGTTTTACCATTAAGGGAAATGGACACACTTGCGCGCCTCCTTACCTACTCATTGAAACTTGCGCACCACTCTTCTGGAAGTACCTCAAGATAATTCTAAGGGATTTGATCAATGATTGCCCAATTATTACCCTACTGGTTAACAATCTCTCAAGTACCTACGTGCCGCGCAGGTATACCTACGCGACCAAGACTTACGCGCCCACACAGTACATGTGTGCCTACCAGGACTTGCGTGCCCGTCTATTTTTGGGTGCCATTACTGCCCATATAAACACCTCTTATTCCATTCCAACTCTCATATTCAAGATTTAGTTTTCAATACACTCTTCAAAGCCATTTATGGAATCTTTTCTTGACTGAATTCTGTATCTGAAAGGAATTCCATGAAAGATCTCTCAAAACCTAGTGATTTACACATCTTTATGTCTCTAAAGATAGAGAATTCATTCATTCAACCTCATCCTTAAAGATGAGAGAATCCTTATCCTCTGCCTCCTTTTCAAGAGTAATCCCCAGTCCGAACTTTCATTAATTTGGGCATCATTTTTAGGAGTAAGCCCCATGTCCTCATTAATTTGGGATTCCTTTTCAGGAGTAAGCCCCAAGTCCCTTAATCTAGGCATCCTCCTTAGGTGTAAGCCCCGGTGATAATTCCCTTAACCTGGGATTCCTTTTCAGGAGTAAACCCCAGTTTTAAAGTTCCCAAATATAAGCATCCTCCTCCAGAGTAAGCCCCAACAATGGATCTCTTAACCTAGGTTTCCTCTTTAGGAATAAGCCCCAGTCTCAACGTCTACAAATATGGGCATCCTCCTAAGGAGAAAGACCCAAGTCCCTTAACCTGGGCCTCCTTCTCAAGAGTAAGCCCCAGTCTTAATTTCTCTTAACCAGTCATAATTTAATTTTTGATATGGTCTTCCTTATGAGGAGTAAAACCCAATCATAAGTCCCCTCCTAACTTGGGGATCTTCCATAGGAGTAATCTCCAAGATTAGAGCATCCAAATCTCCACGATGCACAAATACCTTTATGGACCATGTTCCTGGATTTCTTCCCTAATGTAAATCATAATTTTCATCTATTTGGGAAGTCATACATACATAAGCCCCACATCATTTCTTATGATTTCATCTTTCATGGAACAATTGTTTTATTTTTACCAATACCTCTTGTTTCTCACACCAAGCATGACTCACGTGATCTTAGAGTGTAAAAGTAATTATGACATCTTTCGTTGAGCCATCACTCATAAACATCATTTTCCCTTACTCGAACTACATGGGTTCTGATTACTTTTCTAAATAAAGGATACGTATTTAGCCCATCTACGGGTCCGATCCCAACTCTGAAATAATCCATGTCCTTCTGAATGACAATAAACTTCAGGTTCCCCACTGAGTGGCTTTAAAACCAGTATGTTTATCATAATGACCAAGAAACTTTTACATATTGAAGGATACCATTGACCATGTATCTCTAACAAATATAGATGATTCTCTATCGATGAGGAACCTTGAATACATATAAAAGATTCTCCAAATTTCCTACATATCAATCATTGATTGTCAGATTTAAAGGAAATATCATTTTATACTTGGTAAAGTAATAGGGATTCATGAACATAACTTAAATCTATAAAGAGAGTCCTAGAGTAGACAATAAATCACCTCAAAAAGGTGTGATGAGTCAAACCTCTCATCCTCTCGACCAATAAAAATTCATAAGTCTCATCAGTTCATAACTAATGAGCACTTAACTTTGGAATGTAGTTTCAAAAGAATATGGAATCATTGGATGTTTCTGGTTCTATGAACAAATCCGTTAGAAACTGCTTGGAATTTTTGAATCTTAAATCAATTAGATCATCCCCAATTGAAAAGAAAATAGAAAATGGTGAACCTGACATGAATCCTTAACAAAGTTAAAATGATGTTTTACTTATTTGTTAGGCCCCTATTTAGAACTCAATGAGAGGGCCAACAAAATATTCGATAACATATTTTCTCATCCAAAAAATGTAGTGGCCGGACTTATCTTGATTATGTCTGTTATATCAAAAAGGTCTCTTTTCCAATGATCTTTTCCATTTACAGAATGGATTCTCTTATGTTCACATCTGTGAATACCTCTGCTGTGAAAACTTCTACTGTAAATGCCACTACTGCTACACCTGCTGGATCGTCGTCTTCTCTGAGGATGACATCACCTACTCAGCGTCATCAACACTGGGTATCAAATGCGCTGGTTAAGTAGCACTATCAAAATGGTACTATTCCAACTCTAGAGGCTGCTCGACAGGCCCTCCAAGTGAAAAACTCACACTGTTCATTCAGACAATGATGAACAGTAGTCAAGAAGTATGCGGTGCTAACCACAGTCTCCAACCGTTTTGGGTCGTTATCCCGCGAACACAATAACCATGCATTCCCATATTCTGAGGAGGTGAATGATCAGGTCCCTCAGGGCATTAATTCAAGGAGACATGAGTCCTTCCTAAGGACTCCCATCAACAATCGCCGCCAAACTCGTGCGATAGTGCGCCCTCAACATGATGAGGGTATCAACTCCAGGCATTCCGCACAGGTTCCCAGAACCCGAGCAGGGAAGACAAATCGCCAGAGGCGAAATCCAACCAACAGTGAGTAGGTTCACATCTCTTCTATCTCCAGAGAATTCCACCAACCTTACATGGTGGCCAAAAATGAGCGGGAACACACACCCGTCCGTTTTAATTCCACTGTCCAGTAGACTCGTCTGGCAGCATCACGCCAATCTATCCTGGCAATTCCAGTGGAGTACTATAGGCCGGAACATACACCTATTTATAAATCATTAGATAGTCAACAGTCTCATATGACTACATATTATGGAACTTTTCAACAACGTTCGGTGAAGTGAAATAAGTAGGCACATACACCTGGTAATATTGATCAATCCTTCCAACAGTCTCGCTTGGTAACACTCAGAGCTGTCAGTCGGAAAGTTACGGTGACAAACAGGAGGAAGACTCAACTCTCTACCCCCACACATGAGTACTGTCAAGATTCAATGATATGAAAAGGAGGAAAATAGTATGCACATATACCTAATCCAAGCACAGAATGGATGTATATCCTCGTTCTGGAAGCTAAAGTCCCCAATCATATTCTATCAATAGTGAAAGAGCATATGCAAATCCCTGCTCATATTCTGGATGCCTTCCAGGATATTATAATAGATTCAGCAGCATCTCAGGGAAAGACACATAAATCTATCCCTACCAGTGGAGTGACACATCAACAGATCACTGCGGAATAGACACACACGTCTGTTCCAGTCTAAGAGGGTTGTGGGGCATACTCCCCCATATCATACGGTTATCCAAGTCAGGCACATACACCTGATTTGAATGGAGATCATCAGCGTAACCTAGCCTTATCTTCTAATCAGGCACATACACCTGTTCAGAGTAGCCACTTTCATCAACAAGTGGTTTCCATGGTGAGTAAGAAGGCTTCTATGAAGTAGACCCGCCAAACACAATGAAGAGATAAAGATCCAATCTATAATAAAGCCTTACTCAATGCTGGAGTTCTTAGTGCACTCAGACAACTATCTATTGCAACTCAAGATTCTCCTCCCTCGGTTCCCAATAGAGGGGACATTAATTCAGAAGGTATTTAATAGACACATCATCATGAAGTCTTGTGTCATGATTGTTTGGTCGATCTCGAAGTTTCATATTTAGATGAGAGCCACAGGAACCATCTGTGTGGCCAAAAGACCAAGGAGCAAGAGATCTCATCTTTTGCAATAACCCACCATGGTGGTCCTCCCCATGATGATGAATTTCACTGCGAAAGTCCTCTCCATAGTAGTGATGTACATTGCTCGGAAAATACTGTAGTGGACAATGTAGTGTCGAGAAAGCCATCTTATCTTGAGGCACTTGGAAATGCGAAACTAGTCATGTCTGGTGCTTCATTGCTAGCAGGTGTTATACTTTCTCAATCAGATGATATCCCATGGTGTAGGTCATTCTCCGAACCACCCCTAAGTCATGCATCTTCTAGTTTAATTAGTGATTTCCCTAAAAATCTTATTGAATCCAATAAAGC
Organism: Viscum album; assembly: GCA_963277665.1. Classification (NCBI taxonomy): domain Eukaryota; kingdom Viridiplantae; phylum Streptophyta; class Magnoliopsida; order Santalales; family Viscaceae; genus Viscum; species Viscum album. The sequence goes on along the minus strand of OY728138.1, from coordinate 2,108,056,827 downwards.
AACAAGGAAGAACCAACTCTTGTCAAATCAGGTAGAAGAATCTTCATTGAATGATAAAGATGAAATAATGAAAATGAGAAAACAACTGGGAAAAGGTGAAGTGCCAGTCATGTTTTGCCCTTTGGCTGACTCTCAATATGACATTCCAGAGATGTTGATGTAATATGGAATTCATGACATTCATCTCAACATATGGAAAACTCTTTGTCAGTTGAAAAATAAAGTATTATCTTATATAAATATGAAAACCATGTTAATATAATAGAAGGGTTACAATGTCAGATTGACTTGTCATCTCTATCAGTCTCTCAAAATTCGAAGGCTGAAAAGCAACAGAGATCCCTTCAACGTCATTGTATTAGCTCACTAAGAATATTGATCCAGTTCATTGCCAATGCCCCATCTGGTATTCATGTCAGTGGATGGGGTGTTCATGGATCACTACATTTCATTGTGCTCTCTAATCAGTAAAGCCTGCCGAAAATGGTTTCATGCAATGTTATTGCCCATGGATGGCCACAGATAATGGGTTTTGTTTGAAATCAAAATCATTCCCAAGAACATGCCTCAACTAGTTCTTCTCAAAATCAAGAATAGAGAGAAAAATTTGTTGAATTAATCATGCATCAAGAAAACTACAATATTGAACATGTATCTCGTATGGAGAAAGCACATCATCAAATAATAAAAATGTCAGAAATCATCCAACGGTCTTTTGAGGTGGGTGATAAAAGTGGATGTCGATTGATACATCTAGCTAATTTCTGGACTATGGTCTACAAGATCAGGAGTGATTTTAAGAATTTCTATGACGTAGAATGTCAAAAACCACCCCATCTTTCCAGACTAGGGACTCTTTTAACCCAACCTTCAGAATCAACAAATAGGATTAATGGAGTTGAGCAAGAACAACAGGAATAGCCCTAGTCCACCGGACTGGGGACTTTTTCAAATCCTCAACTCCTCCCTCAAAGAAAGTCGGCCTTTTCTCGATTGGTTAAGAAGCCTCAAGAGGAACGAAGAGCCAAATTATCAGGAGATTCTCTCCAAACTACGGTTCTCCAAGAAGTTTCTGAGGGATCAAATCATCAAAAGGAAATATCTCATCAATGACAGGGATGAAAGAAATATCACAGGAATATGGATATAAGGGATGCAATGCATTATGCATCAATTAATTTCATCAATTCCATTATTTATGATCCACCAGATGAGTCTCACTTAGAGGGATCAGATGAAGAGGTTCCAGCTCAAGAAGTTGTACACATAGACACAAATGAAGAAGGTGTGCGTACACAAAATCAAAGGATTGCTCAGAACCTAGGTAATCTTTCAAGTAACCAACTTTCCCCTATCCTAAAGGGATTCAATAAGGGGAACGAAAAGAACCAGGTTACATACCCTTCCTCTGGAGAAAGTTAATCGGTCTCACAAGAGCCAAGAGTTTCACAACAGGAGGAAAAAATGAAGGAATTAAGAAGGACGAATTCAGAACTACCTCAGGGTAGTCTTATTCATATGTGTTCTAGAGTCAGTCAGTCAAAGGAATTTGTTGTGGCTACTAAGATGGATCAAGAATATCCTCCTTTATTAGTACACCCTCACAGGTCTAATCCTACGGGTCAAGTGCATCAACAATATACGGTTCTACCATTAGTTGCAGCACCTTCCACCGCATCTTTACTAGCTCCAGTCATTGCACCTTCCCAAGCCCATGTTCAACCGGATGTTTCTCAAAATTTAATAACTTCCATTAAGTCATTAACATCTCGGTTAATGAATATGGAAGGGTAGCGTGCGCAGGATCAACCATAAAAGAGAGCTTACCCTAGATGGGTAGATTCAATCCCCCCCCTTGAAGTTTTGGTAACCCTGTATTCCCTATTTTCAAAGGACCAGGAGATCCTGAACAGCATTTGTTGCATTACTTGTCCTGTTGTGATCCAATGATAGGATCTTCGGAATAGTAAGAAGCAGTGAAACTTAGATGCTTCATGCGAACCATTCAAGGACCATATTTTGTCTGGTACACAAGTATTCAATCTTTGTCAAATACCGAATGGGAGGATCCATGGCAACAATTTCTTCTCCAATTCAGCTCAACATTGCCAATGAAAACCGTTTTTGATCTTACAAACTGTAAGAAGAGGGAGAATGAAATGGTCCCAGATTTCATTGCTCGCTGGAAGGGATAAACATATTCCCTATGCTTATAACTCCCTCAAGAGGAATTGTTGCCAATATATGTGGAAAATTTGTGTCATGAGTTGCACACACCACTGATCGCTGTGAAATACACAATAGGGTTTCAAGACCTTACTTCAATTGCTCAACAGTTTGAAGATTCTCTTATAAATACTAAGGTTAAAGCTCGTGTAATTCCATTAGCTCCTGGAAAAAGAATGGGTAAATTAGAGACTGCTATAATTATGCTTAAACAAGCACCTGTACCTGCTTCTATATCAATGCCTTCATCTTCTCTAAGGGCTCTACCTCCTGAGCATCAAAAATAGAGGCTTTTTCGTCAAGATGATCAAAGTGATCAATGATGAGAACAATTTGAGGATTTGAAAAGAAAAGTTTACTCTTTCTGAAATGAACATGTTCCTAGTTATTTTCGTTCAGCTCTAGAAAATAATTTGGTTCAATTTCCAAGGCCCAAGAAGCTAAACAATGAAGGAGATGAAGACCGTCCCAACTATTGTCTGTTTCATCAAATGTTGGGGCATCCCATTCAGGCGTGTTTCATTTTCAAGGAACTCTTGCAAAAAATGGTCGATTTGGGACAAGTTAAACTGAAAGGTTCTTCTTCTCAAGTAGCATGTGTTACTACTATAATTCCATAGGAGGAAAGAGAGTGTAAAGAAGTTATGAACAAAAATGCACAAAATTATGATGATTGGATGGTCAGAAAGATGATCAACCGAACTAATTCTATTTTGCGAACACAATTGAAGAAACCAATTGCACCTTCTGCCATAAATGCCGCAGCAAAACCCTCTTCGTGACAGGGAAAATCCTCCAAGAAACAGTATAATTCAAAGAAAGAAGATGATTCAGAAGAAGATGAGTATGTGTCAAAGCCTAAGTTGTCTTTGACTTTGGGAGATTTTATTCCATCTACTTCAAAGCAACGGGCACCTCCCCACCAAAAGTCACAGCCTGAATGGGCTACTCAGGTAGAGTCTTCATCAGATGAAGAGTTAATCTTTGTTTCTGTTAATATGATACCATTAACAGATCTGTATTCCAGTGACAGTTTAGATTTTGATGAGCCTGAGTTCCCTGTATCAGACAGAGAAATCAGAGGATGTTCCAGAGGATCAGGATATAGGGGAAGACATGGATCTTCTAGAGGCCACTATTCCAATTCTACCTCTGCTAGAACTGTGTATGCAGTAGAAACTCGTGGTAGTGCCCTTCAACAAGCTCAACAAGAACAAACATGTTCTTCCACACAAGGTAGACTCAGTCCGGGCACAATTATTCTAGAAGATCGGTTTAAGGTTCCATCTTCTTCCTCTCAACAAGTAAATAGAACTAATCTATATAATCTTATAAATCCGATAGTATTACAAAATCCTATCTTGGTACAATATACATCAAATTAAAAAGCATCAACTTCCAAGGAACCTTCTAAACCACATGTTTCTGTTGGGAAACGCAGACCTCTGGATCCAAATTATGATGTATTGAAACACTTTTCCCAATTACCGACCAAGTTATCAATTCTGGATGCTTTGAATCTAAAAAAAGTTCTTCGAGAGGAACTCATCGAGGCTTTGTCAAGTCCTCAGGAGTTCGAGACTGAAATTGCTGCATCTGAAGACTACTATGTAGAGAATAATCCTACATAATGTCATGCAGTGATATCTTTTACTGATGAAGATGAAGATGATGTCGTGCATGGAAATATTAGGCCTTTGTGCTTATTTGGAAAGGTCAATGGTGTAGACATCCGAAGATCTTTCATTGATAATGGTTAAGGAGTCAACCTCATGCCCATTTGTACACTTCATCGATTGGGCCTCACAGAATCTGATTTATCTCCTTCAACTATGATGTTACAAGGATATGATAAAAATGAACAAGAAACACTAGGTGAAGTTACACTCAGAACTCATTTTGGAGATCTTGTATCCAGTTCAGATTTCATGGGTGTTGATCAATACTCATCCTTCAACATCTTTCTTGGAAGACCCTGGCTACATCAACATGCGGTTATCCCTTCACTATACCATCAATGTCTAAAATATTGTATCGATGGTCAATTTGGGATATTATATGTTGATAAGGCCCCATTAAAGACATGTGAATCTCAATACATTGAGGCAGAATTCTACCACATGAAGGGAAAGAAGGAATCCACATCAAAGGAGATTACCAAATTTAATGCTCCATATGGTTTGGAAAAGATTCAAGTAAACCCATTAGCACATGTGAGTATAGATTATTTTTTTCCTATCAGTCAAATTGACAGGATAGACCCAAATAAAAAATACACATATGGAATGATCCATAATGTCAATAATGGCAATAGAGCCAGACAACATGGGAGAAATTTGTGATCCACCAGGAAATGATGAAAGATCAAATGGAGATGTCTTCATTTCATCTGCAGAAATCCAGCAAGTCTATACATCGCCAACCAAGCCAGAAGAAATTATAGCAATACTAGAGGTGAATGATGATGTTGATTCTCAATCCATAATCTTCTCTTTATTACCCAAAAAAGTCCCCTCACTGTCAATTGGGTTGTAAATGGACGCTTATTCTTCAAGATGTGAAAATTTTAACATCTCTTCTAATCATGGAAATTCTGCTTCATCATCTACTATGCAAGTAGAAACAGAGGAAATGACCCATGTTGATGAAGAAGATGAAGATCTCAGAGATGATCCTCCAGCATTTGAAGAGGGTATCTCTACCACTGTGGATATACTCAACGAAATCCATCTGGGTACAAAAGAAGATCCACGCACCACTTTGATTAGTGCAGCCATGACTCTTTAAGAACAAGAGATGAATATTTCCTTTTTAAAGAAAAATCGAGACATATTTTCTTCGAACTATACAAATATACCAGGTCTTGATTCTGGTGTTTCCCCTCATCGTTTGGGTTTTCCAGAAGAACATCGAGGATTCAAACACACAGCTAGAAGAACACACCCAACCTATGCTTCCAAAATTGAGGTTTAAGTGGATAAGATCATCAAAGCTAACTTTGTTTGGGAAGTTCAATATTCCATGTGGTTGGATAATATTGTTCCAGTGAAAAAGAAGAATGGGAAAATTAGAGTTTGCATTTATTTCAGAGATCTTAATCGGCATTGTCCTAAGGTTGATTTTCCAGTTCCGATCACAGAACATTTAATCGATGCAACAGCAGGCTATGAAGCACTTTCCTTCATGGATGGATATTCCGGATATAATCAAATCTGAATGGCTACAGAAGATGATGAATGTTCAAGTTTTAGAGCCCCTCACGGTGTGTTTTTCTATCGGTCAATGCCCTTTGGCCTAAATAATGAAGGCGTACCATATCAGCATGCCATGCATCGTATCTTCAAACCCTTTATAGGGATGTTCATTGAATGTTATATGGAAGATTTGGTGGCCAAATCCAGGAAACATTCTAATCACTTGGCTGATTTGGAAGTCATATTCAGCAAGCTTCGACAACATAATTTGAAGATGAACCCCTTAAAATGTGTTTTTGGGGTAACCTCAGGAAAATTTCTCGGCTTTGTTTTATGCCATTGTCATATTGATGTCGATCCTGAGAAGAAAAAGTCAATCCTTAGTATTTCACCTCCACGAAATTTGAAATAATTGAGAGGGAATCAAGGGCACTTATCCTATATTCGGCGTTTCATAGCCAATTTGTCAGGAAAAAGTTTAACCTTCACCAAATTGATGAATAAGGGAGTCACTTACCAGTGGACTCAAGAATGTCAAGAATAATTCTATATTCTCATGAAATATCTCTTGATTCCATAGGTACTCATGCCACCTATTGAAGGAAGTCCACATATCCTCTATGTAACCACTCTAGATATATCATTGGGTGGTTTTCTTGCTCAGAATAATGATGATGGAAATGAAAACAGCCTATACTATCTCAGTCGGACTATGCTTGAAGTAGAAACCCAATATTCAAATACTGAGAAGTGCTGCCTAGCATTAAACATTACAGTTAAGATGTTTAGACACTACCTGCAACTTCACGATGTCTAATTGGTATCTCGCAATAACCCGCTCAAATTCATCTTTAGTCGTCCAATGCTAACAGGACATCTGGAAAGGTGGGTAGTTATTTTGCAGCAGTTTGACATTCAGTATGTGTCTCAAAAGGCAATAAAGGTCCAAGCTCTGGCTGTTTTCTTTGCTGAACACCCTTCAGTGGAAGATACATCATCAGATATTGAACTCCTTGAAAAGGATGTCTGCTCTATTAATGAAAGTCTCCAAACATGGGAAATGTACATTGATGGTGCTTCAAGAAGTCCAACAGGGAGGAAAATGGAAATCTTATGTTCAAAAAAGTTGGGTTAGGAGTTATACTCATTTCCCTGGAAAAGGCATTGCTACCTTATTCATTCACATTATTGGGAGGTGTTACAAATAATGAAGCAGAATACCAAGCTCTCATTGCAAGCTTGGATTTGGCACTCCAAGCACAATTGAATCACTTAAAAGTTAAAGGCGTTTCATACCTAGTAATCAAACAAGTCAATGGAGATTATGAAATTAGAAAATAAGAAATAATCCCTTTTTATGATTACGTTAGAGATATAATGGAGGAATTCCCTTCGGAACCGACATTTTCTTATGTGCCGAGATCTCAAAATGCCCAAGCTGATGCACTGGATAATATAGCCACAGCTCGGGTAGATCCAAATCGGAACGAGACGACCATCAGTATTGACCACTGTTGTAAAATTTCACCTTATGTTCAAATCAGAACAGAGGAAATCAATGAAATTAGTCCCATTCCTGAACCATATGGTCATAACACAGGATGGATGACACTTATCAGGGAATTCCTTCAAAATGGAACACTTCCATGTGATAGAGCCGGGAAAGAGCAAATTCGGTGATGTGTGGTCAAGTTTACTCTTTATGATGGCCCATATCACCTATAGAAAATTATCTACAAGTGTGGTTTTATTGGAATTATCTTCAGACGCATTGATGGTGAAGAGACAATGGTCTTTATTAAAGAAGTACATGCATGATTCTTTGGTGCCCACCAGTCTACACATAGACTGTCTGGTCAGATTCTAAGGCTTGGATACTTTTGGCCTTAAATGATACATGATTGTGTTGATTTCACAAAGAAGTTTCATTCATGCCATGTACATGCCAACTTCATTCATTAACCTCCAGAGTTTCTTTATACAACTAAATACTCGTGGAAATTTTCCACATGGGGAATGGATGTGGTGGGACCTTACCATTTAGCTATGTCCAAGAAGTTTAATTATATTCTTACTGCTACTAACTTCTTTTCCGAATGAACATAGGCAATAACTCTCAAATAAGATAGTTCTAAAAGTATGGTTAGCTTCATCAAGTCTAACATCATTACTAGATTTGGTGTCCCTCATACCGTATTGATGGAAAATGGCACCAACATTTGTTCATCCTAGGTGAAGAAGTTGTATCAAGAATGCAACATCAAGTCCAACCATTCATCTTAGTATTATGCAGTGGCCAATGGTTAGATAGAAGCTTTCAACAATACTCTGTTAAATATACTGCAAAAGACGGTGGATAAAGATAATAAGTCATGACCTGATAATATCGTTCATGCTTTATAGGCTTATCGAACCACCACCTGCACTAGACACGGTCAACTCCATATTCACTGGTATATGGAACAGAAGTAGTCTTGCCTATTGAAATTCAATTGCCTTTACTCAGAGTAGCTATTTGTGATCAGTCATCTACAGATGAACAATCCCAAATGAAATTGGATGAATTGGAACGGTTAGATGAAAATGGATTGTGCACACTGCACCACTTGGAAGTCTATCAGAATCGAATAGTCCGAGATTTCAACAAAAAAGTTCGTTTTCGTTCATTCGTTCAGAGAGAATTTGTATTAGTTTTCAGAAATCCAATGATACCAGGAAAGAAACCTCCCAAGCTTGAAGCAAAGTGGGAAGGTCCTTATTCAATAAATAAGGTCTATTCCAATAGAGCTTATTCTTTAGTCTAAAAGTATGGAGAACTCATCACTACTCCAACCAATGCCAGATTTCTGATGAAGTATTTTGTATAAACACAATATACACCATCTAAGGTCCATGCATATGACCTTAAACTATTTTAATATCCCTTACGTCCATCACGACGTTAAACTGCACCATCCAAGGTCAATACATATGACCTTAAACTATTTGTATTATTTTCTTCCCACACGACGTTAAACTGTGAAATCCTAACTACATGACGCTAAACTGTTCAAATGTACCTTACATCCAGCACGACGTTAAAAAACCCCATCAATAGTCCATGCATGTGACCTTAAACTATTTTCTCTTTCATCCAACATGATGCTAAACTGTATCGTCATTTTTTCATCCAACAAGACATTAAACTGTGAAAAAGTCCCTAATACATCCAACATGACGTTAAAATGTGTCCTCTTTTGTCCTTACTGCATGACATTAAACTGCACAATCCTCTTTTTTCCAACATGAAATTAAACTATATTTTCCCCATCATCATAACTACATGATGATAAACAGTATATAAATCCCTTAATACATCCTACTTGAAGTTAAATTGTATTTTGTCCCTGCTACATGACACTAAAGTGTGCTGCACCAATAGTCCTAATAGCAAGACTTTAAACTACATAGTCCCTTAATATGTCTTACATGACATTAAAATATGCATCGTTAAGGTTGTTGTTACCTCTTGTTTCTCACACTGAGTATGACTAACGTGAGATTAGAGAAAAGTTCAACCATAACACCCTTTCTAGGATGCTAACCATGCATATGTCCCAACCTCATTTTGAGTGTTGTTGTCCCCAAGAACAACTTGATCACTAATTCAGTATTTAATTGAACTACATGGACTTTGATCCTTGCCTTCCAGGCTGGGTATGTAGGAAACCTCCAAAGGATTAATCCCAAAACCAATCTATTCACATCGGTTCTCCTCCATCTCATTTGATTTTGATTTGTGAAACTGCCCCCAGAATAAATATATTTACATTGGTTCACATTTGTCCTTGCTATATGACGTTAAACTATAAAACACTTTTTTTCTAGTATGACAATAAACTATAACATTCTATGATACCCTCTCCTAATAGGGAGTCATTATTTACATTGATTTTCAATCATGTTTCATTCCAAACACTGCGTGCATACCTGGAAATTCTCGAACATTTTATCTTGGGTTAAACCATCATTGCACTAAAGTCCACTTTCACCCTTCACATGTACAATCCAAATTTGTACAGAGGGTATTTCTAGAACTACGTGGTCTTGATTCCCATCCTTATGGGATACGTAGGAATGTTGGAGTGTCCCTTGAATCTAGCCCCATGTATTTTGGGCCTAACACCAAAATCCACATTCAGTCAATTGGCTGAAAAGTTCCTGTGAAAACACACATTGTGTTTTTCTTATAATGGTCTGAGCTCTATAACCCAAAACTATGATCTCTCATACTTTCATCCCACACGACGTTAAACTATATTTTTGGAACTATGTATGGCTTGATTCCCATCCTTATGGGATACATAGTGTAGTCCAGCATTTCAATTCCGGACCCAGCCACAACATGATTATGGTTAGCATTGATCTGTGTATGTCTACATACATTAGACAATACCCATAATTATGTGTCATAATCCAAACATTAAATATTTTCCTATCTTCATAACCCTTCTCTTGACTTATAGTAATAAAAATGTCAAATTTATGAGAGTTCATTTTCCTAATTATGCAGCACGTACCCTTTGGTGGACTTTCATAAACAGTCTACATAATAGAGTTGTCAGCCAAAAGATACTATTATTTGACTTTGCAGCCAATTACCTTAGGCGGCCCTGCATAATTCAACCCCCTAACGGGTTGTAAAATAATGGTAAATTCATTCTTAAGATGAAAACCTATTTTTGTCCTTAGTTTTATTAATGATGATATGTAGGGATCCGCAAAAATAGCCATTCTTTACATATTTGTCTCATACATTTTCATGATCTGAAAATATTCAAGTCTATGGTTTATGTTTTCCCTTCCCTATGTTTCAGTCAGACCTTCATAGGAGTGACATTCATCCAATTCGTAGACAATATTGATTGAAAATATCTTCTCCATATTCAAGTACCTCTTTCCATATAACAAACTCTATACTTTGGAAAAGTTGAATCCCCATAAACTTTCAATGGATTCTTAGCAGTATAAAAGTAAATTTCTGAGAGTTCTTTTGCCTGACTATGCAGCACATGCCCTTAGGCGGCCTTGCATAAACAGTCTACATAACAGACTTGTCAGCCAAAATATACTATTATTTGACTCTGCAGCCAACGCCCTTAGGAGGCCCTACATAACTCAACACCCTAACAGGTTTGGTAAATATTAGTAACTATATTCTTGGGAACTACTTCTTCTAATGCCATTCATCTCTTTTTCATATCATTCCCCGACAACAAATTTTCTTAAGTCATTGTTTACACATTTTCCCTCATACTCGAGTGTGGTAATATTTTTTAGGTAAATTTTCAAGGAATTGAGTAAAATTTTAATCCATTCGGTCAAAGCTATTTTGACCTTAAAAATTAGGCTTTTTATGTCCGACGTGCATGACATTAAACTGCCCACAAAAGACGAGGGAACTCTGAATAAAAGTCAACTTCCAGCTCACAAAACATACATTTTTAATGATTTAGGTAATATTGAAAAATTAAAAGAATCAATGTTTGTAGGGTTATTTATAATAATCCTAGTAAAAATAAAACAATGTTTACCCGGCCCATTGTCTTAGGTAAAATTTAATGCAGGTAGCAGGAAAAAATGTGTGCAAGTGTTTGAAGATGAAATAATTCATTCCATTTGATGCACAAGAATTAGAAGGACATCCACAGATTGGAGTCTCTTCTCTTTTCTAAGAAATTAAAAGAGGCTGTCAACATAAGTCTTCACTTGATGAACAGTGTCCCGGGCTTCATCATCAGCTACTTGAAGCTCATGCACCCGACCAACATTACTCTTTTTGGCATGATGGGGTTCTTTCTTGGCATCCGCAATAGCTTTCATACCATTCATTTGAGATCCATCCAGTGAATTATTGAGTTGGTCAAGTTCCCCAGTAACAGCATCTAACTGTTGCTGGAGGTGCATCTGTTGGACGACTTTGTCTTTGATCTTATGCTTCAGCTCCTTCATCTTGGGAGCATAGTCAGCCTCAAATCGGGATACCGCAACCTCAAATTCACTAATGTTGTCTAACTGTTTCACCCTAGTCAGATCTTCGCGACACTTTTTCTCCTACTCACTCTTGGAAATGACCTGTTTCACCACGACATGGATCTTTTCATATCCGAATCCCCCAAGTCTCAATATGACAAATAGGGATGGTAGCTGGGGAATCTTCGATGGAAGCTCCTCTAGAGGCACTTCATATATGATTTTCCATATTCTTTTCCATGCCTTACGTCGTGGAAATTGGAAGGCTTTTTGAACTACCGGGTCTGACTCAGCGTCACTGTCACAGGGGGAGTATAATCTGGGATTAATGCATTTAGGAAAGTTCCATTTTCTACTCCTTCCCCCCTGACCTAAGCATCTTCACTTTCAATTCCCGTTTGGGCGGAGGCTGAGGCCTCACCTCAAGATCTAGCCACTGCAATTGATGGCCCTACATAATTAATTGAATTATTTGGTTAGTTTCAAAGGATAAAAAAATTTAATTGGTTTTCTTGAAAATTAAGTACAATTACAAATATTATTATTCCATACAAAATGGTAGATCAGCAACCTGAGAAGGCTCCTCCACATATTTCCTAGCTTCGATGGGATTTTCAGGATGAGTATGAGGAAGCTCTACTGGGTTCATCTCCACATGTGCTAATGTCTCTACAATGGTAGGGTTTTCTGTACGCCCTTCAGGCATGGGTAGTTCAGCAGCTTGCTCAAAGAAAACATCACATTTGAACCAATCATGATTAGACATGTAATAAGAAGTTATTCTTAATAGGACGAAGGATAAAACTCACGTCCATAATTTTCTAAATTACATGTTAATTTAACATGATTTATAAAATCTTCTAAAAATGTTCCAAGATCCATCATTTCATCTAATGTCATCTCAGAATCCTGGTTAGTCTCACCAGTGGGAGCATTTGATGTGTCTTCTTGGCGACCTTCATCCTGCGGTCCATGCCCCTGGACAACATCTTCTGATAAAATTGTGGCATCAGTTGCAATAGCCTCCAAAAGCTCTAACACAGGGGTTCAACCTGAAGTATCACATAATGGAAGTCAATAGATGTTTCATTCAACATTTTATGAAGAATTGTTAACTTACCAAAAGTAGTTTCTTCTATTTTTGCAACAGAAGCTAGAGGGATACTGGGAACAGATGCTAGCTCTTTTCCAGGAGTGGCCATGTCAGCCTAAATTTGCGATTGTTCCACAAAAACCTCTGTAGTCCTTAGAGGAGGATCAGTCCTCTCCCTCAGAGGGGAAATTGAAGAAGCCCCTGAAAATTTCAAGGAAAATGAGAAATATTTTTCATGATTTAAAATTCATGAATATCCGAAGGACTTACCACTGCTAATGAAGCGTTTAGCTGTAGAAATCCTTCTTCATTGCCTTTGCTTGTTTGGTTTTTTGGGAGTATCTGCATTCTTTCTTACATGAACATGAATTGAAGAATGGAAGGCCATGTCCAACTCTTCATTCATGTCCTGTTGGCATGGATATATCTCGCCCAACTCGTGAGAAATTCAGCAGCAGCCCCGATGGCAGTACCACCAGGGCTATACTGTGGAGAAGGAACCGCATTAGTTCCTTTCTTTGCAAGAGGCAGGATGAAGAAAATAAATTCCTTGATTAACAAATCTTTGACCGCAATCATGTTGCAATGCAAATAATTAAAGAATACATACATATTCAGGGGCCACGTAATCGTACCACTCCTCATCAGCCCCCTCAGTGGTGTCACGATCTATCATTTCCTTCACTCACTTGGTGACTGGAATGGAATCATCGATGGAATATATGAGAATTTCTAGCTCTATAATATAAGCTCACACTTCATCAGGTCTATCTTCGAAATTAATAATGGTAGAATCTAGAAGAGTCCCTATTCCAGGGAGATGTAGCCCCTCTCTTAAATCTTCGCCATGCAGTTTCAATAGCATAGTTTAAACTCTGCCATGTATGGATAGCCTCTAGTCGTTGATATTTAGTGTGTGTAATAGAAGGCTACGAGGAAAGTCCTACAATCATCGAATTCAATTTCATCCCAGCTCCTACACCAATTGATAGAGAATAAGAAAATAAGACTTATTTCTTTTTAAAGTGATGGTGATTAAATTACCACAATGACGTAACTCACCAGGAGTTGATGGAATAGGTATTTTGAATCTAACTAGAGGATTATATCAGGCACGAGGCCACTTTTCCACTTGTTGTGCCTCATCATCCCCATCATGGGAATACGTCAGTCATAGAGGAGGAATCTGGAAAACCAGCTTCAGGTGGGGAAGCATAACCTTCATGAGGAAGGTTTTATTTCTCTACAGTCTACTTCCTTTTCCCCACTAGATAAACTGGGTGATTCAGCACCCCTTTAGGGTAGGATTCTATCAAGTTCTCGACATACCATGTAGTCAAGTTATGCGCCTCTCTTTCAACTGGTAGATCCAACACCACGCTAGTCTTCTCCCTAGACGTCAGCAACCACAGTTGTCGAGAAACCATCAGATGTTACTCTGAACTGACATGTACAAGGAGAGATACGTCAATATGTTGTAAACACAATAATTGGCGTGAAAATCTCTATGGAACATATGCGTCATATATAATCTCTTCGTCAATCTCGGCGACTAGCAAACCATCTCTACAGGCCAGCATGTATGCCCTCAAATCCAAGTGGGTTGTTCCATTATCAAGAAACTGCACGGTTGGAGGATTTACATAGGGAAAGAAGTTGAATTCCTTAAACATGCTCAGGCTCAATATCATGTCATAGAAATTGAGATATAATGGAACAATTACAGAGAATGCTTGCACTGATGGCCTGAAAGAACTCCCAGAAATTTGTTTCTCCATTTTGTACATTATAAGTCCTGAAGTGAGTAGTGATCCATCACCATTAAACATTGAATGGTCCCAGTAGTCTCAAAAAAGATTTAACCAAAAATAAATGAAGCAAACTCATGTGAATCTTTTCTAAAACATGGGTAGCCAACCAAACCATTTTTCCCTCAGCCAACATTGCCGAATTAACAAAGGTCCCTAGCCTAAAACCTCCCTTCGAGTCCCTGACTGTAAAGAGATAAACGCTCACCCACAATGCCAAGAATCCCACCAGACGAGTCTTCTTTGGGATCCTTTGATTCACCTTATATCACCATTTCTCAAACACTCCTACTTATAGAGTTGTCCAGAATCTTCCAGGAGCACCCCTCTTCTCGGTTTTTGCGCAGGTGGTTTGACGGGTGGGCCTATTATCCTTGGATTTCTTTTTCTTGGATTCTTTCTCCTTCAACTCATTATCCTTTGGCTCATTATCTTTCTTCTTAAAAGAAAATATATTCATCCACTCCACCAGATGAATATCCTTTCTAGAATGAGTTAAGGAGGTCTCTGAACTCTTGATCCTGTGGAAGATTTTAAATAATTCCCATGCCAAAGCAGGAGTCTTATCTGAATCATTCCAAGTCACCTTTGGAGGAATGAATTCATCATACTTGTCGCACAAAATTGGATCCCTTGAGATCCTGTGGACATCCCAAAGACTGATGCCTCTTTCTCCATGAGTTAGATGAATAGAATTGGTTTCTGGGCTCCAATGGCTGAGTATCTCTAGCACAAAGCTATCGTGTCTGTAAACATATGTTTTCCCAACCCAGACAGCTTCGTATATCACAACTCCTTTCAGATCCTCAGAAAACACTGTACAAGTTTGTTGCACCCAGTATGCCCACATCCATGTTGGCTTCACACCTCCCCCAGGACAGATGTCCCAACTTCTCTTCCAGCCTTTGGATTGATCCATCTGAGCGTTTTGGAAGACTGAGGGATGAAAATGTGGTTGCATATTGGGCTTATGAGGTGTCAAATCTGGCGTACAAGGGCTGTGATGCATCATATGGGCCTTCTCCACGATTCCATCATTTATAAATCCTCTTCCACTTGATATATTTTCTGAAGCAAAGTTGGTGTAATTCTAAAACCACGAAAATGGGAGATAGTTCTTTGCTTCTGGAATAGTGACTTCTCACAGATGACCATAACCGTACAAAGACAGATAAGTGCTTTTTGGGAAATCAAATTGATATTTCTTCAAATACTAGGCCAAATCCGGAAGAGTGCTATCACAGACGGTATAATAATCATGGCCAATGATGTTCATCATATCATCAAGACGTTTTCTTGCTAGTTTATCAGTCGTTTTGATTCTCTTGGGAGCCATTGAATCTGCACAAAATATTGAATAAATTAACTCTTAAATGGGTTTATTTTTCATAAAATTTGTGATGAAATTCGAAAAAAATGGCAAAGGCATTAAGGAGTGAAATCATAATCTTGGTGCGTAAGTGTGGATGTGTCACCAAAGTGTTAAAATGTCGTTCATGTTTTTGGCGCGCAGGTATCACCGCGCAAGTCCAGACAACTTGACAGCAGCACGAAAGCGAAGAAAAGTGGAAAAAAGAGAAACTTGCATGGAGAAGGTGACCTGCGCGGCGAGAGCTCGAAAATCCGAAATATGATGTTATGCATGAAAAATGAGCGCATATATAGAGGCCAGGCTGGCCACCTGCGCGCCTACAGCCCGCACGCTACAGCCCTGCATGACTCTCACTTGCGTAACGAGTGTTCAGTGTTGAACACTTGTGCGCCTCTTTCCCTTTGGTTTTATTCTTTTCCTCATAGTCACATCCTTATTTTTTCAGATCCAACTCTGAGGGGGGACTTTTTTGAATGCTATTTTTCATCACATTGTCTAAAATAATGGAAAGGAAAATTCCTTAACTAATATGTTGATTCATCCTTTGGTGAAAGCATCAAAAATCGACAAAGTCCTGAACAAGTCTTCAAATGCAGATGCACAGCGCAAGTTCCCTCACTGTCATGCAAGTAAACTTGCGCGCCGCCTAATGGTCGCGCAAGTGATTTGTGTGCCCTCTTAGAAAACCGCCCAGGGTCTTCTCCAGCCTATAAATACCCCCAGTGGGCCCCCATTTCAAAAGAATTTTTTTTCCAGAATTCAGATATAGAGCTCTTAACGCCCAAGTCTCTTCTAAAAGTCTTCCGAACACTTCTAAGGTAATTATTTACCTATAATTGATGGTTTAAACAAGAGTAATAAGGTCTAAGTGTTATAATTCACTAACAATTGCACGCCTAAGTGTTTTACCCTAATGGGAAATGGACACACTTGCGCGCCTCCTTACCAACTCATTGAAACTTTCGCGCCACTCTTCCGGAATTACCTTAGGATAATTCTAAAGGCTTTGATCAAGGATCTCCCAAGTATTACCCTACTGATTAAAAATTGTGCACGTACCTATGTTTCATGAAGGCATACCTACGCACCCACGCAGTACCTGCGTGCCCACCAGGACTTATGCACCCTTATATTTTTGGGTGCCCTTCCTGCCCATTTAAACCCCTCTTATGCCATTCTACCTCTCCTATTTAAGATTCAGTCTTCCAGACAATCTTCAAAGCCATTTATGGCATTTTTTCGTCATTTAATTCCTTATCTGAAAGGAATTCTGTGGAACATCTGTCAAAACCTATTGATTTACTCATCTTTATGTCACTAAAGTTAGAGAGTTCATTCATTCAACCTCATCCTTTATGATGAGAGAATCCTTAACCTGATCATCCTTTTCCGGAGGAAGCCCTAGTCCAAATTTTCATTAATTTGGGAATTCTCCTTGGGATTAATCCCCAAGTCCTTGTTAATTTGGGATTCCTTTTCAGAAGTAAGCCCCAAGTCCCTTAATCTGGGAATCCTCCTTAGGAGTAAGCCCCAGTCATAATTCCCTTAACATGGACTTCCTTTTCAGGAGTAAACCCAAGTCTTAATGATCACAAATATGGGCATCCTACTCAGAAGCAATCCCCAACCATGGTTCTCTTAACTTGGGTTTCCTCTTTTGTAATAAGCCCCAGTATCAATGTCTATAAATATAGGAATCCTTCTTATGAGTAAGCCCCAAGTCCCTTAACCTGGGACTCCTTCTCAAGAGTATTCCCTATTCATAATTTCTCTTAACCATTAATAATTTTCTTTTTGATCTGGGTTTCCTTCTCAGTAGTAAAACCCAATCATAATTCCCCCCCTATCTTGGGAATCATCCGTAAGAGTAAGCCCCAAGATTAGATTATCTAAATCTCCATGAAGCACATATACCTTTATAGAACCTGTTCCTGTATTTCTTCCCTGAAGTAAATCTTAATTTTCAACAGTTTGGGAAGTCATACATACATAAGCCCCACATCATTTCTTATAATTTTATCTTTCATGGCACAATTGTCTAGTTTTTAACAATACCTCTTGTTTCTCACACTGATCATGACTCACATGATCATAGAGTGTAAAAGTAATTATGACATCTTTGTTTGAGCCTGCAATCATTAACATAATATTATCTTACTCGAACTACATGGGTTCTTATTTATTTTCTAAATAATGGATATGTTGGTAATCCATCTGTGGGTTCGATCCCAACTCTGAAAAAATCCATGTCCTTCTGAATGACTATAAACTTCAAGTGCCCCACTATGTGGTTTTAAAACCAGTATGGTTATCATATTGACCAAGAGACTTTTATGTGTTGAGAATACCATTGACCAAGAGCCTCTAACAAATACAGATTATTCTATACCGATGAAGAACCTCAAATACATATAAAATATTCCCCAAATTTCCTACATATCAATCACTAATTTTCAGATTTAAAGGAAAGATCTTTTTATACTTGGTAATGTAATAAGGATTCATGAACATAACTTAAATATATAAAGAGAGTCCCGGAGTACACAATAATTTCCCTAAAAAAGGTGTGATGAGTCTGAGATCCCATCCTCTCGACCAATGTAAATTCATATGTCTCATCAGTTCACAATTAATGAGAACCTACATTTGGACAGTAGGTTCAAATGAATATTAAATCATTGGATGTTTCCAGTTCTAAGAACAAACCCGTTAGAAACTGCTTGGAATGTTTGAATCTTAAATCAATCAGATCATACACAATTGCATAGGAAACAAGTGCATATTTAAGAGGTACGACACCTACAACAGGGAAATCTAACTATGGAAAACTACATGGTGAGGTATACCAACCACTCCATATACTCCATCAACATGGAATGATACACATTCATTAGGTCCTGGACCTTTGAGCATGGAATCCGATAGAAAATCAAAGCAATGAGGATTTTTATGATCATCCCGACACAGGATGGTGGCCTAGAGAAATCTGTACTGGTGGGGAGGATCCTGGATGAATAGTCACCAATGATGAGAGCCACCACCAGATGATAGGTGGCCGAGTCATCTACAATAAGAAGTAGGGAGACATTGATGTGGCCAGAACAAGACATACCTTCCAGAGTATGACACCCTAATGCTGTGTAGGTGGTGTGGAGCTTGTGAGGGAGAGGAAGTCCGTCGTGAGCCAGAGTTTGTTACTCCTACGAAATACATGTCATAACTATCTAACTCCCTACATGAATGATCTTCAGATGGTCAAGGGACCACCACAATAGTGGTTTAGGTTCATGGGAGGAGGTCCATAAGGTGGCATATAAGGTAGGGGAGCATGATAAAATTCAATTGGTGGGAGACTGTTCGAGGTACTTCAACCACAACCCCAAGGAAGTCCACCATGGTCTTAGAGAGCTATTGGATAGTGATGATTCCAACTTCTGGTGATGAAGTCCTATGACATCGGTGATTTAGATATTATTAGCGGTATGATCTGTGTCTTGGACATCATAGCCATAGTTATTATTGACATGGGCTCCAATTACTATTTCCTTCCCACATACCTTGTTCAAGGATCGATAAATCAGGTGGATCCGTTGGCATGATCCTTATGATTATAGACACCTATAAGAAGGGTTTTTTTTGATTACGCAAAAGTTTTGGCAGTGTGATCTTACACTAGGAGGATGTTTCTTCGACTGGGATGTCATAGTTGATTTGTAGTGGCCTTATGATGTCATATTGGTTATGGATTGGTTATCTACAGTCCAACTCAGAGAAACCCTTTTTTGTGAAAAGTGTGGTGCGTTTTTGATGAGGGGACCATGTTTTCCTTCACCATCGAGAAAGTATCATTTTTAGTACAAGATGGCATTTCTTCAAAGTGGGTACATCAGAACAATCACGAATTGCATAACATCACCCTTGGTTCAGTGTGCGATGGGAGACAAATATTTCATGTAGTGGTAGATGGTTATGTGGATTTCATAATTGAGGATGTTCTAGGACAACATACTTACATAGAGATAGAATTATTTATCAATCTGTACCTAAAGATGATGAAGGTTTCTACCCCTACACATCGGATGGCTCTCACGAAGCAACATGAGGTGATAGTAATGTTGGAGGTCAATCATAGTAAGTTTTTCGGGATACCAAGTGTTTCATCGTGGGAAATAACTGAGTGGTTTTCCATGAAGGTCGATGGGAGATTGATTCCACTCATTAAATTACAACACCTAAACTAGGTTAACATGAATAAAAAGTATCAACTTCCGAAAATTGATGACCACATTGTTCATCTTTTGTGAGAGAGGTGGTTCTTGAAGAGTGATAAAAAATTAGGCTATCATTAGATTTTAGTATGGGATGTGGGCGTTACAAGTATTTCCTTATCGTGCTATTATGGACCCTACATGTTCTTGGTTATGACCTTCAATGTGACCAATTCCCCTGCCTTGTTAATGGGTCTCATGAATAGGATCATCCAGACTTACCTCAATATTTTTGTGGTGGCCTTCATTGATGGATTCCTTTTGTACTTGGCATCAGAGGAGGATAATGATACACACCTGAGCATTGTCCTAGATACACACTGAGTGGGCCAACATTATGGTAATCTCTTTATGATCATGATATGGAATTGATAGGTCAACTGTCTTTAACACAACATCTCAAAGACATGAGTTGTTGTGGATCCGATGAAAATAGAAGTGGTGATTTCTTGGAATCCAACAAGTAGAACGAATGAGGTACTAAGTTTCTTGGAGTTGGAGGGATACTATCTGTGGATTTATATATACTTATATACTGTAGAAGCAAGTATTAATGTATTGAAGATGAAGAGAATACCCTTCTTGTGGAGAGATAAATGAAAGAAGAGCATCCAATAGCTGATGAAGAGCATGACCAGTGCTCCCAACATGAGGTTTCCTGATGAGTTAATCAACTATGTGGTATGCAGTAATACATTATGGACCTGACTGGGTTGTTTTTTGATGCAGGATCAAGCATTGATTTCATATGGCTCCCAGTTGTTGAGGCATCATGAGTAGAACTATGTGAACCATTACACAGAGTTAGCAGCAGTGGTATTTTCCATGAAGATGTGGTGAAACTACTTGATGGGGGAATGGTTTACCATATACTATGACCACAATACTATCATTTATATCTTCTCATAGAAGAACCATAACATTAGACAATGGACATGCCTAGAGTTTTTCCAGGAAAATTACATTGACATAGTCTATACACCTAGAGCGGTGAACATGGTGGGGGATTCATTATGCAAGCCTTCAGGTTTACAACTACTTAGTGAGTCATGGAGTATCTATATGCAATGAATATTTCATTCATCGATAGTGATTTGGAATTTTATCTTCATTCTATGACTGCCACTCCCCCACTATTATAGAAAGTTATGGAGGCACAACATGGGGATGGTGACTATGATCCCTGATGTGCTCAGTTATCCTCAGGAAAGGATCAGGGTAAATTTTTGATATCTTGAGAGAATTTTAATATTTTTAGATGAGACATCATAATAACAACGATCTTATTGGAGGATTTTTAGAGGAAGTTACACATATCACTTTTGGAGGTACATCCCGGGGTGGAAAAAAATGTACAAGATTATCTAACATCAATACTAGTGGTTAGGGTTGAATAAAGAAGTGGTATAGATCGATTCATGATTCCTAACATGTCATCAAGTGAATGCTAATCAAAAGGTTTTTGAATGCCTGACACATCCACTTGAGTTACCAGAATGGAAGTGGAATGGTATCTACATGGACATTGTGACGGGGTTACCGAACACATCCAGGGGCCACGATTCTTTTTGCGTGAACATTTATCGACTCACCATGTCCGCTCACTTCTAACCAATCCAGGAGGATGGATCAGTATGGGGAATTGAACACCTCTACATCAAGAAGATAGTTCAGATTTATTCGATGCCTTCTATGGTCATCTAAGATTGTGATTCATGAGTTACACCCCAGTTGTGGAAGGGGTTTCATGAGGCGTTTGTGACTCAATCGTTTCTGAGATCATATTTTTACTCTTATAAGGATGGTAACATGGATCAGACCATTGAGACCGTTGAAGAAATGCATCATTATAGTGTTTTGGATTTTGATCATAGTTGGTAGAACCAACTAACACTAGATTATATTTCATACAACAATTTTTATCACTCCACCATTAGCATGACACCGTTTTAGGCCTCATACGGGTGGCTATGTAGATAACACATATGTTATAAGGTCTCAGGGGAGTCGGCACTAGTGGGTCCAGAGTTGGTATGGGCTACAACTGAGAAGGTGCAGATCATCTAGAAGGAAATTAAAATTGTATAGAGCATAAATCTGTCTTATGTCGATAGTATATGGAGACCCTTTGAGTTTGAGGAGGGATAAATTGTTCTATTTCATGTCTCACCTTGACGGGGATTGTAGAGAGTTGTCTGGGGTATCAATCTACCTCCGTGGTTCGTCAGACCATTCTAGATTCTGAGTAAAGTCTGCGAGGTGGCGTACCACCTAGCTCTTCCTCCATAGATGCAATGGGTGCACCACTATTCTCACGTGTGACATTTTAGGAGGTATGTGAATGATCCATCACACTTAATCTACTAGGTAGTGATAGATAATGATGATGGATTAGTATTTGTGGATATTATGGAGAAAATAGAGGATCGATAGGAGCCAGTATTTCATAGATGATTGATTCTTCTGGTGTATTTTTGGTAGCAGCACGAGAATCTCTAGGAGAGAATAATGGAGTGGGAGGTTCTAATTCATGATCATAAACCCCATTTGTTTGATTAGACATTATTATAGCTTTTGGGGACGTAAATCCCTAAGTTGGGGTAAATATTTTGTCCCGAAATATCATTAAAATTTTCATTAAAAATTATATGGACTTCCTTTGAGACCAGACACATTGACGACATGCGATTCTGATCCCTGATGAGCTTAGAAAATATTTTTGAACTTTTTTTTAGTTCACATATGTAAACATTAAAGCGGGTTTTTATAACATTTGAACCAGTTCTTAGATCAAAAAGATGAGGGAACCATTGAACACAGAACTCTCGTACTCAACTAGAATGGACTCAACATTGACCAGTGAGGGTCGGACAGAAATGTTATTATTTGAATTTTTTGAATAATAATAAAATAACATAAAAATGTAATTTTTCTTCTTTTCTCAACTATTGAGAGGAGGATGTAAAAACTACATTGTGGTGATGAGGTGGTGATGCAAGAAAAATAATGGAGACAAATAATGGCATGTTTTTGTTAAAGGGTAGCATCTACGTTGTTTCAGAAAAGAAACAGCGTAACGACACGATATCACAATGTTAATGAATCAGTGTAATGAGTTTTATTTTAATATCACGATGTGGAAATCAGAGTGAAGAATTTACTCCGATGATGAACGTGGAACATCACTCTCTTTTTCACTCTAAATACAAATGCTATCGACCAATTCCAAAAGGACGGATTCGTGAAATGATGAATGATGATTAACGGTAATAGATCAATAATCGACGACTGATTGAAGATTCATCCATTATCATTGATGGATCCTCAATCCTATTAGGGGTTGTTTGATTTAATTATTTTCCCCGTTATTTATTATAAATTGATGAACAATTTTCATCCCATGAAATGGTTGACCTGATGATCATTCGTCAATGTAAGAGGGTTTCCTTTTCCTGGGATTCCACCACATGATTGGTATATTGATGATAGAATGTTATCCCCAAACATCCTCGTTCATTATTATTCTAAACTAGAGGGCATGGGCCTGCACAAAAACGGCCCCACCCCTTCTTCATTGTACATTGTTGGTCGAAGATTGTTCAAAATAGAGGTAAATCAATTTCAAGACCCTCATATGGAAGGTGTAAACCCGAGAGGCTTGGAAGAACAACTCGTTTTGAAATCAGACCATCAGAACGAACATGATTGCCTTCGGAGGGTTGTACCAATGTTTCACCACCGGTATGGTATCCCCAATGAATGGAAGGGGAAAAATGACAATGCACACCCATAAAAAACCAAACCAAACCACCAAGCCCATCGGGCCCAGCTGAGCATTCCATCCATTCAAGATGATGATGGTTGCCCGACTGCCTCAACAAAACTATCATGTAGGTCCACCTTTGCGGATCGATCAAGGAAAAGAGACAAGCCCGCCTTTGTGGACTGAGCAAGATAATTTAAGGTACTAGGTTGACCAAGTGTATTGGACACACAACCATCCTTGGAAGGGTCCAATAAAGCCTAATGGGTCAGTGAAATGGTCCAGGTAGACAAGTCCCTTATCTCCTATTAGATAAAATACACTGCCACTATCACTAAGAACCACCACAATAATTTTTCATTGGTCCCAACCCTGTCTCTACCAAGAGAACCATCATCAATACACAATCGAATCACTAGAAACCACAATCAACACAAAAAAGATTTCAACTGTCACCTTCGATGATCATCAAACATTGTCACCCAAGAGAAAAAATGGGAAAGAAAAGAAGACTAAAGCATGTCTAAACCATGAATAAGGATTTGGGATTTTACAATAGAAAGGAACCGGAATGTTGACTCATATAGAGAGATCCAAAATGATAAGAAACTAGACCCAGAACGATGAATGTGGGATAGAACCTGAAAAAGGTAATGGGATTGAAACCAAAATATGAAAGACCAACTATGGTAGTACATGGAAATCTATTTCCTGAAAAACCAATTTCCCAAACTGATAGTGTATCCTATGTTCTAAATATGACCTAGATTGATAATTATGAATGCAATATTAGAGTAGATAGAGATATATTGTGAGAAAACAAGAGCACTATAAAAAATCAGTGAAATTTCAGTGGAAGAGAATGAAAACCCTATAGGTACATTATCCTATACTGTGTGAGGGAGAGAAAATAACTTGAGAGGATCAGAGTAGAGGAATCACTTCCGGGAGAATCTAAACCCCTAGAAGAAGGAAGCTAGGCCAGGAGCTCGGGAGCATCCATGAAACAGAGGCACCATCCCCTTAATATTCAGGATGTGTACAATAATAGATCAAATATTATTAATTTTCCATGGTTGGATCTTGAAATAATTAAATAAGGCTTATATCATATATTTCTCAAATAAGTTTTTCACTATACATCCAAATAAATGTTGATTTTGAAATAAAGGTATACATGAAGCTGCCGATGAATGTATGAAATATTTATGAGTGTAACATTGATTATGATTGAATGAAAATGATCTGGAAATGTTTAGGTGTTCCATCCATACCTAATTTTATGAATGATCTATTAGATAATTATAATATTTCATTAATACCAATTCATCTTAGATGTATAATAATTTTTAATTATTTAATAGATTGTTTTTCATGGGATAGAATGAAGAGTGATATTGTAGATTTTATATATTCCTTCTTGATAAGTTATAATGTTATGACAGAGAGAGAATATTATATGGGGATGTGAAATCCATTACCAATATTATTAAAATAAAATTGAGAAGATCTTCAATTATTTGTTTATTAGACGACCCAAAAAATCAAAATGGAATAATGCTATATGAATTTTATTCAGTTTCCCCAAAATGATATCCCACATCACTACTAATAGATTGTATTTATTATTATATCATAATTTCATCATATTAATTAATAAAGTGATAATGTATTATAGAGCACCACATTCCAATGTATCTGATGTAGATTTGAGGGTTACCATGTTGTTCTGGAGAAGTCATCATCAAACTCTAGATATATAATTGTGTTTTGATACTTGATATCAACCTCATATAGATTCCATATTTGAGAACAAAATTCAACCACAATATGAGATTTTGAGATCATTTTCACTAGAATACATATTTATTTTGGATAAACACCTACCTCTTGTTGATTTTTCATATAATATTACATTTCACGTTATAATTCATATGAAACACTATGAATCCCTCTAAAAAAGGATGTGTAGAGATCCAAAAAATGGAATGTAGACAGATAATTCAATAAATTATAAAATTGGATATATAAAGAAATTATATATAATATTATATCAATTTTGTAACATGTATGTAAAACCTTAAATTTCCACAATTGTTTCGATGAGAATCTGGGGCATGATTAGGAATTTGTTGTTAGTGATTCTGTAATTCTACAAAATTTTTTAAAGAATAAGGCAATGATATTTTGAAACAATTTAAAATAAAAACATTTAAATTCTTTTCCATTTGAATATTCTGATCATATCAGGCTCATATATTATCATTAAGTGCTTATACTAGACATCTCCCAGGTTTATGATGTGTCGCAAATATTGCTACGAAGAAAATACAAACCTCATCCCTCACATGTACATAATTCAATGGAATTACTATAGATCATGATTTATATTACAAGGAAAATAAGGGATATTAATGATTTTATAAATTACATTATATGAAAAAGGACCACTCACCTGGTCAATGTTTTATTGAGAGACCACAATTCAAAAGAATCTATATGGGATCTTGATGAAAAGAGGTGGCACATGTATACTCATTTTTTATATCCGATTGATGAATTTCAAGGTTAAATTAATGTTAATTCATATAGAATGTGACACCACAAATATTTTATGTAAAAATAGAAAAAAATATTTTATATCAATGTTTTTGTTACAGGAAACAATGAGTTTTAAAAAACAATTACAATATATTAATATTATTATTTAATTAGGGCAATTATTATCTAACAATAATTAATGGTTGAATGAATAAGAATATAAAAATATTAATAATTAATTATAATAGAAATATATAATAAAATAATATATATATAAAATAATTATCTTTTTG
Organism: Viscum album; assembly: GCA_963277665.1. Lineage (NCBI taxonomy): Eukaryota > Viridiplantae > Streptophyta > Magnoliopsida > Santalales > Viscaceae > Viscum > Viscum album. The sequence goes on along the minus strand of OY728138.1, from coordinate 2,108,030,257 downwards.
AAAATATTGTGCATTGTTTGAAAAATACATTATTTCTACAAATAACAGAATTATATTAATTTTGAGAACTAATGATAAAATGATTTTCTTAACACATACAAAATTTATTAAAAAAATTTCCATTTTTTATTAATCATGATAAAATTATCGTACATTAAAATTTATATATTTGCATGTAATAATAAATTATTTGACAAATGGTAAAAAATTATTTCTTTTTGTTGAAAATTTATTTTAAATTTTTAAAATTTATAATGTTAAATTATATATTAAAATAAATTATTATGTGTCTCTAGAAGAATTATATAATACATAATATATTATATGTCATTAGAATTGATTTTATATCAAATTAATAAATAGAAATATTATTATTTTGTTAAAAAAACTCTTTAAAAACCAGTTTTTTCATCCTAATTGTTGTTTTAATTTGAAATAATTATTCTATAATTATATTAACGGTGTTTGTAAAAATGTGATCTACATGTTCAGTAACAATTATTAATATTATAAAATAAATTCAACGTATTGTTTTTATCAAAATTATTTCTAAAGAAAGGTAATATTGATTATCACAATTTTGGTTAAAACGAGTATACCTGGGATGTAAACTAAAAACAGAATTTTTAAAATAATATATAAGCATTCCCAAAACACATTGTTTATCCTTATTTATAAATAATAACAAATAATATTAGATAATGATAATTTTTTGTTTTTTTAAAGTGATAAAAATGGGTATAAATAATTCTTTTAAAAAATACCAAGTCTTTCATCTCCTCCCCTTAGAAATGGAAACAAACTATCATATCCTCTCAATACATCCAAAACTGTTTGGAGAAATAAATTCCTACCCAAATATCATTAAATATTCCCTCTCAATATCCTATAATTTGTATATTTATTATCAAACCATCCAAATATGGAATTATATATCAATACTTTTAATTACTTAATAAAAAGGAGGTTAGAATGTGTTTGACGGAACTCGAGCAGTGTGGGGGGGATTTGATCTCAATTGTTCTCAATTGGGGAATTTTTTATTCTATGAATATATATTCATTTATGATGTGTATACACATCAAATATGACATTTTATATGATTAATTTTTATTCAATGATATTTAATGTTTTATTTAATGTTATTTTTTTCCGTGCCACACGATTAAGATGACAATTATGTGGTAAGTGATTTATTTAACATAAAAATTATTTATTAAAAAATATTTTACTTTTTATTAAAATGATTCAATAATCTATTTATTTCTCATAAAAATAATTAATTATATTATCCATAGTTTACTTATTTTGATTTATTAACTTCTCCTTTATATTTCTCTCATTATTTAATCAAGATTAAAAATGAATTTTTAAAAAATGTATATTATATATCCCTTTAGTTGAAACCACTTTTGTGTCTATATGGTTTTTTACATTATTTTTACCATTTTTTACATTTTACAATATTTTTTGAGTTCAGTATCTTTTTCATTTTATAAACACTGCCTATTTGGAGACTACAATAATGTTCAAATGGATCATTGTTTTTATGTGTACAACATGTACGCAATTTAGCACATCTAGGACCAATAAACTAATTGAATCATAAATTACACAATTTCAATGGTTTTTTAATATAATTTTTTTATTTGATATTTGGAAATATGTTTATTTTAATTATATGATATAAATTTAAAGTGTTATTTTCCAAATGAAATGTTCCATTGGATATTTCAAAATCATTTTCCCTCTAATATGACATCATTTGAACGCAATTAAACATTACTAGGGATATGATCCAATGATTCTATCCACATTCATTCCCTAAAATTATTTAGTATAATTATTCCATGTTTTTAATGAATCTTGTTACATTTCAACAGGATGTGATATGATTAATTTCTTTTGGAAACCAATTTTACGTCATCATTTCTCATAATTTGAATGTTTTATTTTCTTATGTCACAAAATGTTATGTATTATGTAAATTGTGGGACCTATATCCAATCTAATTCATTGAGTAATGACTACAGTTATATGTGATAGAAGAGTTTTTGTGATATCAGTTAAATTCCAATATATGTTACATAGGATGTTATATAATTTCCAAAAGTTTCTACAATGGATATTATTTCAATACTAATGTAGGTATATGGTTGTTCGATAAAATCCTACCATGATATTAATATCTTGGTTGATATCACGGAAAAAAAAATTTTGTTTCTTAAGAGTATTCAAAAAACATATATCATATTTAAATATTATGATCTCATAGATCATGTCTATTTATTCCATAATTATTCATTTTTTTGGAACTTCCATGGTGTATTCCAGGATTTATGTTTTTTATTTATGACATTTATAATATGTTTTTTCAAATGTTGATCTCATGTTATCATACCATTTTGATAATTCTTTGACATATCCATTATTTAATTATACCATGCATCTAAAAAAATTATTTGGAATGTTTACATTCTCTTAGATCTGTTTAAGGATATTATATAAGATATATCTAAGAAAGGTATATTGTTATGAAAAACATAGTGGGAGATGATATAGCACCCTTCTAGTGTAGTAGTTTAGGCGACGATGTTTTTAAAGGTACATGACCAAAATGAATATGGATTGGAATGTTGTGTTGTGTAATTAATATTCATATATTAAGATAAATTATATAGGTATGATGAATTTTTATCATTAGAACATTTTTTTTCCAACATTGATTAATCATTAACCTTACTTATCTCCTTTAAATAACGATTAATTATGTCAAAATATGTAAAGACCTGGATATTTTATTTAATATTTTGTAATTATATGGGATTATTAGGTGTCTGCGAAAATTGATAATGTGTGATTTTGAGGACTGGTGTTCCCAGAATAAATTTCTAAACATTATTACGGTACGTTTCATAAATGCACAAGTGGTGTTTTATAACATTTTAACATGTCCTCAGATTAAAAATCTGATGGCACTGTCAACTCTTCATTGTCAGAAATCGCCAAAGGTAGACTTCACTATGACCACATTAGGTATGGGAAAAATAAATATTTTGGGACACTTTAAAAGAAATAAATAAAATAAATTTGTTATTTTATTTTCATTATTTTCCACCAACGTATAAGAGGCAATGTGGGAGCAGTGATGTGTCATGACAATAAATGGATTGACCTTTAAATCCTATGTAACAACAATGTTAGGGGATTAGATATGTTCTAGATTAATGATCCCCCATTAATTCTCAATGTCATTACTACCCCCACCCCGCCTATATATAATTTGCTTGTGGAGAGTTATCAGCACAGATTTTCCATGCAATGATGTTATGATAATGTTCCACAATGCCAAACCCTTAGAGGATGGAGTTGGATACTGTGAGCGGTGACGAATGACACTGAAACCCAGAATTGGAGATCGACGATCGAGCGAAATCATTTGAGTCTAGTTGTGGGGGACAACGATCACCTACCCACTTCCTCAACAATGGGAATTTCATCATTGTTTTCGAGGTAGGTTTTAATTTTTTTTAATGTGAGTATTGAATCCGTTAATCATCTCTAGCATTTTTGAGCTAACGCGGAGGGTGCAGGCCTAACGCTCATGGCACAATCCGTCCAAAACCATGTGTACCCTATGCATTTTCTGTGGAAGAATGTCGGTGTGGCAGTACTGGCTACCAGTGACGGTGGGGACCAAGGAAGTGACCAGAGCTAGTCAACCATGATGGGGGAGGCGGCTTACCCGCACCGCCTGAGGAACCAGCCGCGGTTCTTCAGCCACGACAGTCGAAGGAGGAGGTCCAAAAACTGGTCGGTCATGGATGAGGAGGGTAGTGCGACTAGTGCGCAAATAGAGGATATAGGATGCCTCATGACAACCACATCGATGGGACCTGCAGTGGGACCTGCATGACTTGACAGTTCCATTAGTCGTTGTTGGTTTGGATTCCAAACAGGGTAACCCCCCCCCATGCCAACTCGGGCAAACTGCGGGCTGCATCTCCAACAGGCCATGCCTTCCTCGGCCAGGACCCCGGAGCAGCGGGCTGCGCGCCCTTGCTGGCCAGGCTTCCCGTTATGGGTTTGGCTGCCCCTTGCGTACAGGGCCACCCCCTTACGGTCTGGGCTGCCCCCTTGCGTGCTGAGAAACCCACATGGGGGCCAAGTCGGACCTCATCCCAGCCTTGCCGGGTTAGATCCGGAATAATATAGGTCAACCCTAACCAGGTCACGACTGCCCAGACTGGATTTGGTACGGTCGGTCCGACTGGGTCAGATAGGACATAGTCCCAACAAGACCCCAAAGCACATAAATGGCCATATAAGGGGATCCAGACGTTCGTTTAACAAACAGTCTACAATGTTTGGATGTCGGAATCAAGAAGGTACATTATATATACTCCAATTTTGTATTGGAGACAGTTGGTGTATGGGTGGGAAGGATCAAACCCGAATCTAACCGAGCCCTCAGAACTAAATGTCTTATAACTGACAGATCAGGTGTCTGATAGATGCATCGTCTATCATGTTGGAACCTTTATGACATGGCAGCCTTTTGGGTTAATGATTTGTGGAGCATAGTGGTGGGTGAGGTACGAATGTTATTTTGAGGGTTAGGTTCTATAGAACTAATGCACACTGAGAGTGTGGAATCACGTGGCAGGATGTAACATGATAAGAGAACATAGATCCTGTTTGGTTCAGCATCTATCGATAATGTGACAGTCATCTTCTAAATGATCCTATATGGGTCAGCATCAATCTGATCTTATGTGGGTCCACGTATAATTTTCATTTGTAGATTAGATCCTGTGTTGGATAGCGGGGGTTAGTAACTAATGATTGAGTGTGGGTAAGTTTTTGTGTGGATCAGTGGGGGTTAGTACCTATCTATCCTATGTGGGTAATCATAAGTGCATCTAAACAGAATAAGATGATATATCTTATGAATAATCATCTATACTTCTGTACATAAGTAATACTTGCTGTGAGATGAGTCTTTTATCTTCATGGTGCAACCTGTGTGGTACGTCTACCTTCATTGTGTTACCTGTGTGGTACTTCTATCATTGTGGTGTAACTTGTGTGGTACTTATATCTATGTGAGGCTACTTATGTGGTAGTTATACCTTCATGGTTTTGTCTTCATGGTATTACCTGTGTGGTACTTCTACCATCGTGGTGTTACCATGGGGGTATTCTACCCTCATATATGAGATACGTATTTCTTGATAACTTTGGTATATGATTGGGTGTATACCTATGTAGCATTTATGTCTATTTATTTGTGCTTTGAGATTGAATTCTTGCATTGTGTTATTTCCTTTTTTGAACTCTTGGATACAAACAAGGGTCTTGGGTTCTCTTCTGAGTATTGTTATAGTCACCCCCGCATGGGATTCACCTATATCTTGTTGTGTCAACTGTAGTAGACAAACAGTATTGATTGAGGCTGAAGGAGCCAGGACTGGATGGTGCTGGTGGTGGACTAGTTGGTGTCACATTATGTAGGGAATACTATTCAAGAGCTATACCTGCCCTTCAGGTAGGATCCTTGGAGGATGATTGAAGTGTTTTTTGTACTTTTCATATGTATTTCTAATTATGTTGTACTTGTACTTTTATGCTGGGATTGTATTTTGGCCCCTTTACATTCAAAAATATTTTTTCTACAATATTTTACATCATCATTACTTATAGTTGTGTTCTTCGACTGTGTTTCTTTACAGGTTAAAAGAAAATTCGTTCCCATTTTTGGGATATGCCTTTCTGGTGAAAGTTTCTTTCCCCTAGCCTAAGGAAGGAAGGCATGGGGTAGTCAGGGCACGGGCCCTCGGGGGACAGGTTGTGATGAAATTGTATTAGAGGAGTCAATTCTACAGAAAAAGAAGAACATTGATCTTTTCAATATGTATATTTTGTGATGTGTTATGAGTGTGGTTTTCAGTTTGGGGAGTCCAGTGTTGGTGTGGCAGCAAACTTATCCATACACCAGAAACCTGAATTCTGATTTTCAACAAGGTGCACAGAAACACTGATTGACTATGTTATGGAAATGTTTTTCCTTGGTTTCATTGGAGTCAGCTCACTATGTATAACATAATTACCATGAAACACCTGTTTCATATCAAGATTTCGCCACCTAGACATCCATCTAGGATTCCGAAGAGATTACCTAATGACAGTCCACCCAATGATGATGCTCTAGTGTAGGCCCCTATTTGTGTGTTTCCACATTTATGTGGTGTACCAGAAGTGTCACCATCGGTTGGGTTGCAGTTACCATCAGTTGCAATTTAGGATGGTGCACGTCGATAGAGCGTGTTGCACAAGTTACAAAAGTATAGGACTCTGAGGATTCGTGGTGAGACAGATCCCCAGGATGATGAGTACTAGATAGAGGCAATGGCAAGACTTTCTCACAAATTTGGTACACCAACAGATTAGATGGTGATCCTAGATGATAGTCATTATTAGTGTGTGACATCAAGGATGATCCTCATTGTGTCGATGAGTAAATAGATGAACCTTTTAATGAGATGTTACCTTCAGATAGTGTGCCAACTATATATCTTCTCATTGGTCAGCAGTTACAATCGGCGGTACCGGTAGATGACACATGTAGGTATAGTTCGTTATATGTGTTTTAGTATTAAATACACATCAGTTTTTGATGTGATCCCGAATCATATGAGGCTACGAACTAGATTGATGAGGGGTCCGATATTCCATTTATCCAGGGAACCATTCAATCATATGTTTGGTTGGGTAGAGAGTCTTCTATGTGGCTCAGCAGGATGATGAAATGGTTTATGTTACCCAGATCTTAAGAAGAGGTGACTTTTCCATAGACAATATAGATAACTATCTTCAATGAAGGGGGTCTCTTTCCATAAAGAGCTATGGGATGAGAGTTCCCAAGATCTTATGTAGCTTTGGTAGGATGACATGTCGGTAGATGATTGTTCATCGATGTGTACAAATCATTCCATGTAATCAATGAATATAGTATGATCAGTTCTTCAGGGCTGGAACCGCCGATAGATGTGTGTTTCTGGTCATTCGAGCCCACATTATTCATCTCTGCATTCCTAATTACATTAGGGTGCTAGAGATAACCTTTGTGGTTGAGAGTTCATTACCTGGGCATATACATCTAGTAAATCCTTATAGTGGTAAAGAAGTAAACCAAAATCAGTCTCAGATACATGGGCGTGTAAAATGTTTCGGGAAGAGGAAGTGTTAGGGACAGATGACTCTAAAGGGCAATAGACATGGATGTGGAGTAAGGAGAGTAGTATGGGGTGGTATACATTTCAACTTGTTACAACCACCACACAATGTGATCATTACCAGACTTAAGAAGCTCGAGGATAGGGGATGTGAGTTTCTTTATGCGGTCAAGGATTGTGACCCAAGGGCTCTAGGAATGATTTGAGTTATAGTCTGTGTCTACTACATGCCACCATATTAATAGACATAGCTACTAATCAGTCTTTCCTTCAATGAATCTTTTTCATGTAATATAGTATCATGTTAAACTATTGGCATGATCATTACGTCTAGAGATACATATGGGGGAGATTTTATAATCAAACTTATACTAATGGTGTGAACTAAACCTTGAAAAAAAAATTCATTTGGAAACTCTTGGTGGCAGTGTCGAGACCTTATGATGATGTTTGGGTATATAATGGTTCAACATTTCATATTCAGATGAACACTTTTATAAAAAAAGTTTCACTATATCTATAGTGTTTGAATGAGGTTTTCCTTTGTCAGAGAAAAAGTAAACCCTAGAAACACGAGATAAAATAATGCATAGGAGGGTGCAGAAAAACAATCTTGAGTCAACCAGCCTTACCCTCATTGATGCATGAGTTTTGAGTTATCAATTCCCAACAGTAGTGGCATAGTGGGGGAACAACTATTCAAAATATGATACCAGGAATACCTCCCCGAAGAGAGAGGGACTTCTACATTGGCCGAGTTCTACCAGATATTGGTAACAAACTTATCGAGGGTAGCATCACTCTTTTCATCTTAGACGAACAAGGGGCAACCATTACAGTGGATGGAGAAGTATTAGTAGTGCTTTCTGGAGATGATGGAGAGATTAAGGAGTACCCCCATCTAGAGGCTACCAGAATAGGGTATTGGGTTTGTAGTATACTAGAACGCATCAGTGACCAAAATAGGTTGCTTGATAATGCAGGGGATAGTGGTGATCACCTATGGATCACATCAGTTGAGATAACATAAGGAGAAATATGCTACCCATGACTGAGAGTTAGCATTATTGGTATTTGCACTGAATTTGTGGTGTCAAAACTTGATAGGTGAACAATTTACTATTTAATCTGATCACAAGAGTTTCAGTTATATCATCTCATAGAAGGATCTGAACCTAAGACAATGACAATGGCTGGAGTTCCTCTTGGGCTATGACATTGAGATAGTCTATACTCTTTAAAATTGGAATGTGGTAGTAGACGCACTCTATAGGAAATTATGTCTACAACTACTGAGTGAGGAATCAGAGCACCTAGTCGCATTATGGATATCCTTTGTGAATAAAGATGGTTCATAATACCACTAGTATACCACTATCACTACCCAAATTTTTCCATATGTTCAGGAGGCATAGATTTGGACATTGATTGTGCGGATCGATGCTCCCAGTTATCCTAAGGACTGCCTTCTAAAGGATTTTTTAAACGTGTGGATCACATCGTTCTCTTTAGAGGCCACACCATGGTACCAATGATACTTCGGGTGGAGCAATTGAGGGAGTTCCATAAATCCACATTAATGGTACATCTTAGAGTGTCAATGACGTACCAGGACCTCCGGTGTTAGTACCGGTGGCCAGGGATGAAGGATATTGTGGAAGAGATGTTATCGTGATGCCTCATGAGTTAGAAAATGAATATTGCACAGAGTTGGTTGAAGCCTTATGCCAATATCAAATGAAGACCCTTGATGTCTAAAGAGTTAGACCATGTCATCTTAATGGTTTCACCCCAATGAGGATTACAGAGGTTTGGCCGGGGAAGAATGTTATCATCGAGGCTCATCAGTCCATGGATTTTTTTCAATAGAGTGGGAGAGGTGGTGTACCGCCTATATCATCACCCAATGATGCACCAGGTGCCTAATGTTTTCCTGGTGTCCTTTTTGAGGAGATGTGCGCATGATTTATCACACATTATTGCCCCTCGAGTGAGGATTTGATTATATGGAGACATTTATAGAGATTCATTTAGAGATTGAGGATCGACATGGGTGAGTCCTTAATTGGCGGTTGATACATCTAGAGTAGGTTTTCTAGAAGCACGAGATCCTTCAAGAGATCACACGTGAGCGAAAGGATCATATTCATGCTCATTACTGCAATTAATATTCTTAGTCTATGTTGAGTATTTCGAGGAATAAAATCATTAATATGGAGAGAATATAAATGCCAGGATTTTCCATATTCATTTTTTAAATTATATATAATTATTAAGAGTCTATGAATATTTTTGGTTCATGATTCTAAGCCTTCATGTGCCAGGAATTAATTTCTAAACATTTTTTAAGGAACGCTCACTAAACGAATGTGTGCAATTTTCAAATATTTGAACCGATGATTGGATTATATATCCACATGCACCATTGAATCTGCAGTGCTGGGATTTAGTTAAGGGAATAATTACAATGACCACAATAGGTTTGGAAAAAAAGTTAATTATTTGAAATTTAAATTGAATAAATAAAATAACTTTGTTATTTTATTTTCATTATTTCCCACCAACAGAAAAGTGGAAACATGGGATGAGCTTCATGTCATGTCAATAAATGTCTCAACCATTCAATCCTATGTAACAATAACACTGGATAATTAAGAAGGATACTAATTAATGAGAATCCATTAATTCTCAATGTCGTAACTTACCCTACCCTCTTTTATATATATTAATATTGGGGAGAGTAATTGTCACAACATCACCATTCATCGAAGTGCGGATAAAGTTCCATGACGCCAAACCCTTGGAGGATAGAGCCAGATCTAGCGAGCGGTGATGAGTGAAACTAAAGCCCTGAACCGGAGATCATGGATTGAGTTATGTTGATGGAGGATAGTGGTAGGGGATGGTGAACATTGACCCACTTCCTCAACTGCGAGTGTTTCAACACCAATCTTGAGGAAGAATTTAACATGATTATTTTATGTGATTCATGAATTCATTAATCCTCCCTCACATTATTGAGCTATCATTGTGGGTGTGGGCCTAACAAACATGGAATGAATACTTCACAGCTTTTTTTACCCCATGCTTTATCCATGGATGACCGCCGGTGCCGCGGTACTGGCGATCGGTGCTGGTGGGGACCAATGGACCAGCCGACATCAGATGGTCGTGAGGGAGGCGGGGGAAAAACATTCTTCTAGAGAAACCGACCCCGACTCGTCACCTACGATGGTCGGAGGAGGTGGCTGGTACACTGACCGACTATGGGTGGGGCGGGCGGCATTACCAGAATGCCACAAGGGGTTGTGGGTTGTGGATTGAAAGCTGCGGTGACATGACCCACAGTGGTAAAAACTGCAGTTGGTCCCACATCACTTGGAAGAGCCCTTAGGAACAACATATTCAGTTTCAAAATGGAAAGAAAATACCCCCCCCATTGCTAGATAGCGCAGACCATAGTCCCCGCCTCGAGCGGGCCAACCCTCACACAGCGAGGCCAACTGCCTAGTGGGCCACGCTCCCAGTGGGCCTCTCCCCATTGCAGGCCACCCCCTTACTGGCCAAGAGGCCCCATTGTGGGACGGGTCGACCCATTATAGGTTGGGTAACCCCAATGTGGGTCGGGCCACCCCTTTATAGGTCGGGCTAGATCTCATTCCAAAGGGCTCTACCAAACCGGTTTTGACCGGACGCAGGCCCAACTGGACTAAAAAACACTTAAAGGGCTATGTCATGACAACCAGCCACTAGTTTGACAAACTGTGTACAACAATGGGATCCTTGGATCGAGATGGTCATTTTTTATACATCATATGAGTTTTGGAGTCAATTTGAGAATGACCGGGTTGGTTCGAACCTGAATCCAACTGGGCCCATGTAACTAAAACGCATGTAACTCATAGACTGGGTGTCCGGTTGACACACCGTATATTGTGTTCAAACCCATATGACATAGTGCTCCTTTGGGTAACTCCTTTGTGGAGCATAGTGATGGTCTGGGTATGTCCGATATCTCAAACAGGTAGGTTTTATGAACTCGAGTTCCCTGAGTGAGAGGAATCATTTGGAATTTTGTATCTTGAAAAAAGAACATCAATCATGTGTGGGTTAGCATCTATCAATCATATGTGGCTCATCGCTCATCGATCCTATGTGGGTCAGTGCATAGTGATCTCGGGTGGGTTAGATCATATGTGGGTCAGCGCGGGCTAGTACCTAACAATCCTGTGTGGGTCCGATCCTGTGTGATTTAATGGGGGTTAGTATCTATCGATCATGTGTGGGTATGCAGCAGTGCCTCTTAAAAGAATAAGATGATCTATCTTAGGATATATCAAATGTACATCTGCATGTAAGTTTTACCAGGTGCCAGCTGAGTCTTTTACCTTCATGGTGTTACCTATGTGGTACTTCTACCTTCATGGTGTTACCTATTTGGTACTTCTATTTCGTGGTGATACATGTGTGGTACTTCTATTTTCATTCTTTTAACTGTGTGGTTCTTCTACTGTCATGGTGTTGTCTTGGTGGTGTTACCTTCGTGGAACTTGTACCTTTATGGTGTTACGATTGGGTATTATTTCCTCTTGTATGAGATGATTATGTCTTGATAACTTCGGTATATGTATGGGAATATATGTAAGTACAGTTATTGTTTATTGCTTTGTGCTTTGAGATTGATGTCTTTCCTTGTGGTATTTTTTGGGCAACTCTAGGAGACTTACAGTGTACTCATGGTCACTACTGATTATTGTTATATTATCCCCTGGATGGGATTCCACTGCACATTGTTGTGTCTTTTGTAGATGTCGTATAAAATTTTTCAAGGCTAAGGAATCCAGGACTGGACGATGTCGATGGTAGACCAGTTGGCATGGTGTGACGTAGGGACTATTATTTGGGAGTTGAACCTACCATTCAGGTAGGATCTTTGGTGGATGATCTATGAGTTTTATTGTACATTTCATATGTATTTGTATATTTTACTGTTACTTGTACTTCTTAGTTGGGCTTTTATTTTGACCCTTTAACATTATGCACTCTTTTTATAAGATCACATTATATTGTCGTTTCTTCTTATTAGATCTTGGACTGTGAGTCTTTATAGTTTTAAAGGAAATGCCTTCCCATTTTAGGGATAAGCCTTTATAGTGGTAGTCATCAACCCCTGGACTAATGAAAGTGAGGATGGGGTAGTAATGACACATGCCTCATGGGACGGGTTGTGACAAAATAGTAAACCATAAATATCATTAATTTATTCCACAATTTAATGTAATGTTATTTAAATTAAATTCATTTTTCATGTTGTTATTGATATTATCTTAATAGTTACTCTAGCAATCAACATCATCATCCCCATTAGAGGGATAAATCAATTTTTTTTATAGATATTCCATTACTTATTTCCTATTATATTGTATATTTAAAAGGATATCTACAATTTCATTATCCACAATATCATTAAATGAATAATAATTTAAAACCACCTCCCAAAATAAAAGAAATGATTTGGTCTATTAATAAAATCCAATTCAAAATATTTATTGGTATAAAGTTTTCTATTAATAAAAATATATAATTGAGTTTAAGTCATATAAGGGTAAATTAATTGATTTGATTATATTATATATTTTGTAATAGCTGTTGAGTTTTACCCAATTGAAGGAAAAAATATAGATTAATCTCACGAGTTTCCCTAGACAAATCTATTTTTTGGTGACTGAATTATCATTAAGTGTTTCAATATTCTATGAAATGATTAAAAAATATGGTATACTAGAATCTATAAAATTATGTTGGTATGAATATTCTAGAAGGAGAAGAATATGATAGATACAAATCGATAAAATTTAGTGAAATATATATAAGATACAACATTGATGTATCAATATACATTTTACATAGAAATTAATAATGATTGACAAAATGAAGTGAAATATTATAGATATTCCCCAAAAGACAATTCAATACTTTGAAAATATCGACTATAGTGTTTTCAATGATAATATCGATGCTGGAATAAAATTTGATAAACATAACAGAATATACAAAAATAATGTCATAATCCCTGTGAATTAATATGAAATTACTCAATGTTATAATTATGTGACTCATAATATTTATGTGATTGGGGAGGCCCAAATAAATTTATGATAAATTTTTTATTTTAAATGATATATTCAATAATTATGGAGAGGGATGATATGTTCGAAAAAATTGATATAAACTAGAGCTATAATCTAAGAACATCAATATCTAAATATGAAATTAAAGCCATATAATGAATTTTTGGTTTAAATATGTAATGCAAGATAGAAGCATGATCACATGATGCTTTCAGATTGTTTGATCATGTAGAAAGAACATTACCGATGGCAATTATAATGACCTAGATATATATATATATATTGTAATTTTAGTGGAATATTTCATACAATAATCAATAAAACACCCAAATCCAATATTAATTTAGTGAATTAGGAAAATGGGAACATAATAATCTATTTATTAAATCATATACACAATATTTGGATCATTTTTCCTAACTAAACCACCTTTAGATATAACATGATTGAAATCATTATTCATTTCCTTGGGAAAAGAAATATAAGAATATGTGAGCTCGTATTCTCATTATTCTAAACAATGGATATATGTAATCACAAAATGTACATACATGTGTGAGAATATAAAGAAAAAAATTTATGATCATACCCTTTATATCCAACATAATATTCTTGAGTCATCACATAAATATTGGTAGATAATAATTCATGAATTAAAATGGAATCATTGAATATAATCCATGAAAGTCATAACCATTTATGTGTACATGAAATTGTCGAATACACATAAAAATATGATGTCATGATGTAGAATAAATGAAATTTCATTCACATGTTATGTTTAAAAAATGAAATCAGGCAATTTGATAAAAATTTGGATCAGAAAACAAGGTTCACAGATTATATTAGGAACATGAATCTAGGTCCACATATAGAATTCTGAACATTTTATCTAGTTCTCACATAATATACATACCACATAAGTTATCGATCATTACCCAATACATGTTAGGTAGATATAGGATCCCCTAAAAACATATTTGATTCATATATATATGTTTCATAATTATCATAAATCATTCATACCATTTGAATTAATGAAATTAAATGATTTAGTCAACGTTTCATCATACCATATCTCATTAAAAAGTAATAGAATTCATAAAAATTACACCATCATAAAATAAACCATTTTCAGAAGAATATGAATGTTAAAATATGATCATATACCAGGTAAATCATTATTAAATCTAAAAGATATCATCTTAAATGGAAAAAAAATAATATTTATAGACTATTATAAAAATATTTCTTAATTAAAATATCCATTCAATTATGAAAAAGTCATTATAAAATTATAAAAACATTAGAATATTTTTTTAATTTAACATTGAAAAAATATATTGTAATCATTTAAAACAATTTAAAACAAATTTTAAATAAATTTCCTTAAAAATTATTTATAACAATATAGGATATTTTAGATATCATTTTAAAAAATAGATTTCTGGACGAAGAGGGCATAACATTATATGAAAATTATAAAATCATCGAAATAAGGGGATTCATGGTAATGTTTTTAAAATTGTTTTATATACACAAAAAATAAGAATATATTATAATAAAATAATATGTGACTTAAAGAAGAAAAATTGAGACAACATTACCTTATAAATTTGATAACTTCTGAGCCATAATAAATATCAAAGCAGGATCATCAAATTATTATGTAAATAACCATAAATAAAAAGAAAAAGATGATAGGTAACAATTATGGTAGGTATATAATCCAGAAAAAATAATTTGTAGGTGAATATTTTATATTTCTCAGAAATATCCTAGAGAGACATGAAACCCCACATCATTAGGTCTTAACTTCCTTCTCAAACATCCAATTATCACCCCCTTTAGATATCTCATTTTCATTTGCATCAAAAGATTTATTTGAATGTATTTTTTCACAATGGAGGGACACTAAAATGAATTTATAGATTTTTTTATGTTATATTGATAGGGTTCTCTCAAACCAAATTGGTTTTGATGTGTGAATAATGGAGAAGAAGATGTTCCATTTAATAAGTGAGGGGATGAGAACTTATCAAATTTCTGAAAAGATTATGTTATAATAAACTCAACATAAATATAAATACATCAAAAATAGCATTCATTATATGATATTATACGATAATATTTAATAATATATATATATATATATATTATAAATGTTATTGTTCTAATAACCCTTAGTTAACCCGTTATAAATTTAACTATGGTAAGAAATTTTTTTAATATTATGATGATGTGTTTTTTTCATATAAAGTGTAAATTGGAAATTAATTGGATAATTTATGGAAATTTATACCAAATATCATAAAATTATCATTATTTACAAGGAATATTATTTTTTAAATAATTTAATTAACAATTATATTCTAAATATATTAGTAATGTCTTGTTTTACATTATTCATTAAATTTACGTTAATAAAAACTATAACATAAGGTATACCTAATAAAAACATTTAATAAACCAATAAAATATCATATTCACCAATAAATTCATTTATAACCATAATTATTTCAAATTATAATTATTTTAAAATTTATAATATCATTTAACAGATTTTTTCATTAATTGAATAATTACTGCCTCATCATTATGTAATTATTTGTGATAATTATTTCTTGAAAATAAATTAAAAATAAATTAACATGATTTATATTTAAAATGAGTACTTATATTTTATAATATCCAATATATAACCCCATATTGAAAGTATATCACTTATTAAAAACAAGATTTTGTGAAGTTTGAATTTTAATTGTATAAAATATTATAATGGTTATAATTTTATCTGAATAGACATAAATGGTAACTTAACAGCTAATTGAATTATTATTTATTAAAAATAACCATCTAATAACCCTGGGTAATGTATTTGGGTCATTTAATAAAATTTATAATATTATTTTTAACCTTATTTACATGATATACCCATAAAAGTTGAAAACATTAACAATGTTACTCTTCATATTCTACCAGCATTAAATGGGTATATGTATTAAATTTAAACCCTATTATTATGTGAAAATCATTATATTTTTAAAAATTCAGTTTATATTAGTGGGTAAACATGAAATAAATATGTATCCTATAGTTGAGGTGGGAAAGAGGGTTTTTAATGTTTAATTGGTCAAATTATCATAATGATTGTATATCTAAATTCACAATAAAATTGATTAAAATGAACAAAATTGGATTACCACAATGTAATTTCATCTAGTAATTATCCAATTTTATTTAATATCTAAAGAATTTCCTTCACATTAAATGTTATACCATTTAATTTTGTTACCCACTATTGAATAAAAAAATAACGTGAGCAATACTAATAATATTGGTAGAATCCCATAGACAAAGATAAATTAATTGTAATATTTAAATATATTAATCCATAGATTTATATTAGGTTATCCATGTTCATTTTCAAAACACAATGATTGTGACCCACAATCTGAATTATCGTTAGGGATATTAATATTGTTTTCTCATCATAGTTTTAATGGATCACAAAATTTCTTATTGAATACAAAATATAACGACCAACTTTTTGATACCTATAAATTCCATCATATTAGAAGAATATTTTCAATCACTACACAGAGACAAACCAAAAAACTGGATTATTTTATTATCTTTGGAAAATAGAATAATAAAAAACTACTTCATAATACATCTAAATAATCTACCACCTATTTCAAAATAAATAAAACAATATATTATAAATCAAACACAACACCATTATTTATATCCTAAGAAAATAAAACATATGTAAGTTTGTGATTTAATTCTATATAAGGGTAAAAAATAGAGATACATATGTATAACATGAACATAGATCTATGTAACAATTGGCTTACCATTTCATGATAATACCCTACACATCAAAGATCACATACATGATTCATTGCATAAATATTTTCAATTCATAAGACATGAATTATAACATAATAAATAACATAATATGTGATATCATATAATTGACATATGACATTAAATTTTGGAACACACCTAAAATTATATCTATTTGAACATTTACAAATTGTAATGTCCCAGAATTTTCGTATAATTTTTATTAATTATATGAATTAATGCTAAGACCGCCAAATTCGATGACACGTAATTATGAGGCCCAAAGTGCCTGGAATTATATGTTAAAAATGGTATGTTTTAAATATTGTGCAGGAGTATTCTACCCAAAAAATAGAATAACTCTTTAATGGTTGCCCAGATCAAAAATTTGAGGACACTGTTGCATTTAGGACAGTGTTTTTACCCTAGGCACGACTTAATTTTAGTTTCCATAGGCCTCCAGGAAAAAAACCTCAAAAAATGGCATAACCATAAATAAAATAATTATATATAATTATTTTATTTTTAAAATGCTTAAAACTCATTAAGGATTACTTGGATTTAATATTACAGACCACCACTGAACTCATTAGGGTATGTTTTCCTTATGCGGACTTTAACATTGGTTAGGGCGGGCCAATAGTAAAATTTAGATTTTTACTATAAATAAAATAAATAAATATAAATATTTTATTCATTACGAACTTTAGCATCTAAAAAGTCCCCAGATTTAAAACCCTAGAGTACGATTAGATTCGTAGGGAAATGTTTCCTTAGGCGAAGCCTAACCTCGACCGACGTGGGTGGAGGGTGACTGTT
Source organism: Viscum album (assembly GCA_963277665.1). NCBI lineage: Eukaryota > Viridiplantae > Streptophyta > Magnoliopsida > Santalales > Viscaceae > Viscum > Viscum album. The sequence goes on along the minus strand of OY728138.1, from coordinate 2,108,012,220 downwards.
AATAAATTTTTATGTTTTTAAAGATTCGTTTAGTAAACACGCAAGTGAGATTTTATTCCTTTTTAACCATTTCTAAAATTCAAATGTTGAGGGAAATATTTAATTAATAATTCTAGGATTCAACTAGAGATGACATAACATCCCCCAGCAAGGGGTAAGTGAAGAAGTTATTTTTTTGGAATTTTACGAGAAAAAAATTAATATAATTTAAAAGAAATATTTTATTTTCCTTCTCAATTTTGAGTGGAAGATGGTGATGGTGTGAGGCGGTGGATATGATGTTGATCAATGATGCTGATTATATTCTCATTAATCTTGTAGCGTAATGATACATTAATGAAGCATAACAACGACAACATTTTTTAAATAAAATAGTGTAACCAATTGATATAACATCAAAATGGGAACGCTACGACGTGCTCTAATTTATGGATCAATGTGTTGGGGAAATATGGATTATAAATTTGGAGAATGTTATGGAGAACCTCTGATAGACTTTGAATCCATCAATGATCAAAGAACACCGAAATAACATCATCTTCTTTGTCACATCTTTCAGTGATTGGAGCTGAGAAGCCACACCGATGACATAACCCCTTGAGGATGAACGTGTGACAAAGAACATCAAAGAGGAATGGATTTTTTTTAATAGTTATTCAATTTTTTTTTTAAAAAAGATGATCACAGATCAACCCAAAAACAGGATGATCTGTGGATTGTACATTATAATTTGAGGGAGACTTTTCTTTTTGGGTGACTATTCAGGATTAAACCAAGGCATTAATGACCGAATGAAAACCACACTGAGCCTCCAACATGTTAAAAAATCTAATGCATAGGGCTCGTTCTGACACAAAAAGGCCTAAGAACCTCCTATTGTGTACTCAATGTGGATGTGTTATAAAAATGATGGTAAGGATTGTTCGATGAATTTTCAATATTGAAATCCTCCCTCAGAGATTGTTGGTGCAATTGGCACAAGGCATTCTGATTTTGTTGGATAGATGACGATTCATTCAGTAAACCAGTGCTATTAGTGGAAACATCAGCGATGATCATCCTAGCTAGTTGCATAATGATGGCAACCCACACTGTTTGGTGGCATTGATTGAGAGGTCGTGGCGGTGGGTGGGAGGAATTACCAGAAGCTGGGATCCACATTGAGTGGTGGATAGCGTTTGATCCACCCGGATGGCATGTGGTGCCACAACCCATCGACCGCGACTATAGATGTACACAACTCGAAAAGGTTGTCCACAAGAGGTGTGTCCCACTGTTTAATGTAGTGTTTGGAGAAAATTAGATTTGGTTTCCTTCCACATCCCTATCGACCTAACCGATTGTGCCATGCAGCTGGTTCCCTTGCTGGAGTGTTGTGCTAGTCCTGCTGCCAGGCGGGCCAGACCCATGCTGGCGTGCTATTTTCATGCCCTTTATAGCTAGTCCATACTAGAATTGGTCACTAGGAGACCCGGTGGGCTAGTTTCTCTTCCAACTAGGCCCAGTCTAGCATGTCCTATTGGTGCCAGCCCAAAGGCTAGGCTGAACCAGAACAACTTCGACCCACATCAGTTTAGGTCTGGTCCGATAGAATGAACCCAGGTATTTGGAACCCCCGGGCTATGTTGGATGCGTTGGTCCAACTGGGTCTGACTAGGCCCCATCGCAACAACCCCTAGTTACTAAAACACAGTTATCTTACAATCCTCGCATCTTATTGACAGGTTCTGTGCAGTGTTAGGACCCTCACAAGGAGGCAAATCTTTTGGCATGTTTTGTGGTGGATTTGATGGACATTAAGATTCAATGAATGACATGAGAAGTAGTGCTACCTTGCATGATACGTATGGAACAATGTGGATTGTTTAGACCAAAAGACTACTTGACGATGGCCTAGTGGGAAGCAGCTCTATGTGACCCAACAAGGCCACGATGTGGAGAGGATCTGTGTAACATGGTTGAACAATGATACTCGACAAGATGAGTACATCAGTTCGACTAAGGTGGGAAGTAGGTCTGTGTGACTTGGCAGGCCCACAGTGGGGATTGGTTCTATAAGACCCAGCACACCCACAATACTATCAAGGATGAGTACCACAACATTTCATGATCAGTGGGAAGAAACTCCATGTGAACTGGAATACTCATTATACTCGATATATGAGGATTTCTCCAGCGACAGTGGAGTTCAAAATTTGTGACTGACGATGCTACTATTACTACCCTAGAATATACATGGCCTGAGACATCTTGTGATTAGTGATTTACATGGAGTAATTGTTTTTTGTTCTTACCATTTTGTTTAGTGGCTCCTAATGAGTATTGAGTTACTCAACCTCACATGGTCATCGCCCGCATGTGTTTTGTCTGGTGTAGAAGATTGAAGTATTGACAGTGGTGCTCAAGGAGATGGGACTAACAGATTCTACGACAGTGGTCTTAGTGTCCACGTACCAGGTGGTGCCCTGTAAGAGAGGTCATACATGAAGTAAAACTTTGGCTTCATGTAATATCATTACTCTAATGATCAGGTAAGGTATAATTCAGATGGCCATCAGAGTTTCCTTTTTCTACTTGATGTTTTTATTTCTTTATTGGGTCTATATTTTGGCTCAATTACTTTTAGTTGTATTTTCACTCATCATAGTTTTAGTGGTATTTTTAATCATTTTTCAGTGTGTGGGGATGTGATTGGGTGTGTGTGTGCATACAGACACATAGAAAAATTCCTCACCCTTGTAGGTTGATGACATTGATTCTAGTCACCAGCCCTTGCCATCAGGAGGCGATCATGGTGTAGCAACGAAATAGTCCCCAGGGGATGGGTCATGACAAAGTGGTATTAGATGGTTATCAGTTCTACCAGAAGAAATATGTTTCTATATTTTGAATGGGGTAATAGTGTTATGTGTCATGATTTTAGATTTCTATCCAAGGTGTCTTGTGTTTGTGCAGTGATAGTTGTATACATACAGTATGACCGTCAGATCAGTTTCCCCTCTCAGTAAAATAAATCAATAGTAGAATTTGTTTTCAGAATGTTTTTATATTAATATACTTGGAGTTAGCTCAACAGATATAACTTATTGATTGTGGTTCATAGTGATTCTCTTCCAAGATTCATGCCCATATATAGCCAGCCAAAATTCCAATATGTCACCATCTGGATGGGCCACAAATGCATAAGGATTCATTAAAAGGCCTTCTTACTGATATAGTACATTCAGGTGGATTCCTAGTGATACCACTACTCTTTGTCCAAGAATTACTATCGATGCTACCAGTAGAAGAAACATGTAGGCTCAGTTCCTTACATGAATTTCAATGACAGATACCCCTCAGGTTCATAGGAGACCCAAATCATCAGTGGTTAAAGAGTGACTTGATGTGCTGAATGAGTTTCCATATAGCTAGGGCACCATACGATTATATGTCGAACTTGGTAGTGATACATCTACGTGGCTTAGCTGGGCAATGACATGTTATAGATTACCCAGACTATACAATGAGGTGACTTTTCCATGTTCAGAGCTTGTGAACCTTTACCTGTGAAGGGGTATCTTTCAATTAAAATCTAAGGGGTATGTGTTCCAAATAGCTTCAACCGATTCGGTAGGATGACATTTTAGTATATGATTATTCATCATGGTATACCGACCATTCTAGGAACTCAATGAAGATGATACAACCAGTTCTTCATTACTGGGACCTCCGAGTGAGTTATGTTTAGGGACATCTGATCTAGAACTATCTCTCTATGAATTCCCTATAATTTTATGGTTATAGTGTAAAATTTGTGGGGAAATGTTCTTTGTATGAGAAGACACAACCATTGGATGATAGTTGTGTGAATGCAAGAAACGTATGTTAGTCTTAGAGACATGGATGTGTCAAATGATTCAAGAAGAAGTGATAGGGACCGATGAATCTACAGTGCAGTAGATGTGGCAGAGGATCCATGAGATCAACATGTGGTGGTATACATTTCGACATGTTACAACCACTTCCCCAATGTGTTCCCCACCAGGCTATGGGAGCTGGTGGACCGGGGAAGGGATTAGTTTCATGCGTTCATGTAGTGTGACCCAAGGGCTCCAAGAATTATTTAAGGTATGGTCTGTGTCTACTACTATCTACTGTATTAATTGACAAGGGATATAATCCTTAATTCATGTCACGAATATTTTTCAAGATATAGAGATTCAGGTTAAACCTTTGACTTCACCCTTTTGTGTGGAGATTCTTATAGGAGGAGACACAATAATCACACTTATGATAATGGTGTGATATACCCATTGAGGAGAGAGTTTTGGTTATATCATGTTGGTGGAATCATTGAGGCCTTACGACATTAGTTTTGTTAAGGTCTAGTTATCTACAATTCATGTTAATATTGAATCTTTTAGGAAAACGTATATGTTATATCTATTGCGTTAGAAATGGGTTTTCCTTGGTCGGTAAAAAATGAACCCTAGGAAGCATGAGATTAACCCATTCATAGGAGGGTGCATCCTATAACTCTTTAGTCAGCCTACCTTACCCTCTTGGAAGAACGTGTTTTTAGTTTTCAGTTCCAAATAGTAGTGTAAGAGTTCAAGAACATAATTTCAATATATGCTTCGAGGATTACGTCTCCATAGGGAGAGAGATATAAACATTAACATATACCAAGAGATGAAACTAATATCTATTCTTTCATATCATATGTCTCTCATAGTGCTTCGGCAGCTGAGAGTACAGTAGGTGGACATTTTGATGAAGGAATAGTAAGACCCTATATTCGAGGTTATCAAAGGATTACCATAACTCTAACCAGGTGGTCTTAGAGAACATGTACACACTACCAAAGGGTCTATGTGAACATAAATAAATTATAGGGGGTAGCCTTTCATGTGGATGGAGATGTTCGAGTAGGCTTTTCATTAGTTGGGACAATTTCGATGGTTGGAGATCCTCTTGGGCACTGACATTGAGATTGTCTATATTTCTGGGAAGGGGCACATGTTGTAATATGTGCTCATCAGGAGGTCTAGTTTACAGTTGATGTGTGAGGTGATGAAGAAGCTATCAGAAATTCCGATATCCATTGTGGATAGTAATGGAACATCATACTTATAGTATAATATTGTCACTCCCTCACTCCTTTAGCGATTTTGGGAGGCATAACTTGGGGATGTTGATTGCGAGGCCTAACATGCTTAGATGTCCTATGGGAAGGCTCTTGATGAATTTATGATAGGTGGGGAGAATTTCATCCCTATTCATAGGATGAACCATGGTACCAATTATGTTACCAGATGATGTGTTGAGTAATCACATACTTTTACATTGGTTGTAAATCTGGGTGTGGAGAAGATGTACCAGAACCTCAGATGTTTGTACAAGTTATCATTGATGAAGTAAGTAGTGGAAGGTCTTGTATCATAATGCCTTACTTTTCATCAAGTGAAAGATTAGCATTATATTCCAACAGGCTGGAACACGTCTTTCCTCCCCCAGACAGATTGTTAGACGAAGTAGACTGTAACTATCTACGAGGAAATTCGTCATTCTTGTGTCCTGGATTTTGGTTAATATTCGGAAGGCCACCTAAAAATAGTGGAGTTTGTGTATTAAAATTACTATATATCCACCATCGTCATGGCACCATTTGACGCCATGTACGGGACACCAATGAGAAGTTCTAGATCCTCTAGGATAGAATGATTAATGCATATAGCATAGGTAAGTCCTATGCCATTAGATGAGGGAGATCCTAGGTGTTTGAGGAAGGGGACCATGTTTTCCTTCCGGTCTCACACATATGGGGGTTACAGAGAATTATCCAAAGTGAAAATATATATCTGAAGTTCATTGGTCCTTTTCAGTTACTGAGTGGAGTTGGAGAGGTGTCATACCACCTATCTCTTCACCCACATTTTCACAGGGTGCACGATGTTTTTCACATTTCGTAGTTGAGTAGGTACGTGCATGATCCATCATACATTATAGAATGTGGTGATCTTGGAATTGTCAGTGGGGCAATGTTTTCTATGATCCCCATGGAGATAGAGGATCGATAAGAGAAATTTTTTCAGGGATTCTCAATTCCTCATGTGCAAGTTCGATGGTATACGAGAATCTATAGTAAAGCACTATGGAGTAGGAGACTCATATTAATGATCAATACCCCAATTGTTTTATCCTTTTTTTTTGCATTCAGTGATGTATAGTCCTATTTTTGGGAGAATTTAATGTCCTCAAATATCATTATATTTTTTTGTTATTTGTATTTATTTCTACATTGAAAAATTTGATGGCATGTAATTACGTGGCTCGATGTTCCTAGAATAACGTGTTGGAAAATGTTAATCATTAAATAGAATGTGTGATATGTTTTACAAAATAATAATAATAACAAATAAAAGGGTGTTGGGATCCAAAATATGAGGACACTGTTGTGTTCTAGATTTTTGGTTTACCCTAGGCGCGACATATGTTTAGTAATCGCATTTCTCTAGTGAGAAATAACCCTAAAATGGAATTAACTTCAATAAAAAAATTATATTTAAATTCGTATATGTCACGAATAATGAATCAGAATTAAAATTGGAGACCACCGCTGAACCCATGTAGGTTTTCATTCCTTAGGCAGACCCTATCATTGGGCGACACATGCCAATAGTGGAAGTTAGTTTTTCGATGTAAATAAAATAATTAACAATTTTTTTAATGAGTAATCCATTAAAATATAAATGGAAACTCAGATTAAAAATATAACAATACCATTAGATTCATTATAGAGTGTTTCACTTAGGCAGATCCTCACATTGACAGGGGCAGGTCGAGGGTGACTATTAATAATTTTTAATCTTTTTTAAAGGTAAATTCAGTAAATGTGTAAGAGGGATTTTATATCATTTTCACCATAACATAGGGTCAAAAATATGAGGAAACTGTTTAATTCAGAACTCAAGTATTCACCTAGAAAATACTCAACATTTCCTAGAAAGGTTTGATCAACAAATTTATTTATCAGACATTTCTGAGAAAAATAATAAAATAATTTAATGGAATTATTTTGCTTTTATTATCAATTTGAGTGGTAGAGAGTGATGCAGCGGGGCAGTGATAGGGTGGTGATGATGAACATCAATGAGTCCCATTAACGGGTTGATAAACTTATAGCATAATGATGATATAATGATTTGTAACAATTAAAATATTTCATTAATAATACAACATACGAACATGACATCGCTATATAATGTGAACATTGCGACGAGCTCATATTTATAGTTCGATGTGCTAGGAAAATTAAGATTAAAAATTTGGAGGATTATCTGGAGAGCCTTTGAAATACTTCCACCAAAACAATGATTGAGAACGCTTATGGAACATCATCTTCTTCATCACGCCTTTTGATGATTGGAGTTGAGATGTGACAACAACATCATAACCTCTAATGGAAGAATGTGCAACAATGAATCCAAAAGGGGTAAGGGATTTTAAATTTAAATGATTTTCTCCATTCCATTTCTAAAAAACAATAAATGTGGATCATCCCAAGAATAGGTAGATACATGGATCATGCATTATAATATGAGGTTGAATTATCTTTTGGGGTGATTGTTCGGGATTAAACCTTTCCATGATTGACTAAAAAAAATATTACATGTCCCCCCCCACTTGTTATAACCTATAATGCAGACTACCCAGGATGACATGAAAAAGCCTATAGTACATCTTTTCATGGGTCCTTGGTGGCCGCATTATCAAAGAGAGTTTATGTCTAGTTCGATTGTTTCACGGTATAGAAATTATTGCATGGAGACTGTTAGCGGAAGAAGCTCAAGGGTGGGAGAAATAGAGTGTGTCCGATGGACCGTTGAATATTCATTTGGCATGTTTTTTTTCTGTAGAAACAAAAGTAGTGGAAGAAGTCCTCACTAGATCCATGGAGGGGGAAGGTTGGGTTGACTAAGAGGATGAAACTCCTCATATGTGGCATCGCGCGGGTGGACACAACACCAACATGGCACCACATGGAGGTGTTCCAGAATCAGGGCCACCAGGATGGTTGGATGTTCCACATCCTATCGGTCATGGAAATAGTCGTTCATGATTCTAGGACGGCATCACACATGACATGTGGCCCACCCTTAAGAGCCAAATTTAGACCATATGGGACACGCCTGACTGCCACGTCCCAAAGGCTCACACATGCCATGTCATGCGGCTGGTTTCCTTACTGGCCGGCGAAGCCCCCCAATGGGAAAGGCTTGGCCCACTACTTGGTTGTCAGGACCCACACCGATTATCGAAACTCGTGCCAACGTGTAATACTCACTCCACTTTGGGTTGGGCCAGACAAGATCGGGTCAACGGGTGTCCAAGTGGGCTGGCCACTCTGCCAATCGGGTCGGGTCTCGTGAGGCATATTGAGCCTACCCACTGGACAGAGATGACCAGACCAACCCCGACACAGACTAGGTCACGTTGGGTCTGTTAAAATTAACAAGGGTATGTGGTAAACTCGAAGTTGTTTTGTTGGGTCTGTCTGACCAAGATGAACAACACCCAATCACAATCGGTACCCTGGTTACTAAAACACTTGTATCTTGCATACTGTATGTCTAATTGAAGGTTCATTTGAGGCATTGGGACCCTCTTGAAGAGGATGATATTTTAGATTTTTTTTGACTTTCATAAATGTAGAGATTTGATGAATGTATTGGGGATATGTTCCCCCAAGTGTGCTATGTATGGAACCTTGTGGTTGGATGAGACATGAATACTGCTCGATGATGGCCAGTGGAAAGCGGTTCAGTGTGTCCCAGTAGGCCCACAGTACGAAGCAACTCTGTGTGACCGAACAGACCCATATTATCCAATAGGTAAAGTACCTCCGTTTGACATGTTGGGTGAAAATCTATGTTACCTGGCAGCACCATGGTGGGGAGTGACTCTTTGTGACTCTGCATACCCCCAAAAATTATCAATGATGATTAACAGCTAATTTCGAGGTTTGTGGGAAGTATCTCAGTGTGATCAGGTAGGCCCGCAATACTCAACAGTGGAGGAGTTCTGCCTTATCCGAGGAGTTCTATGTTTGTGACAGACGATCCTACGATTACAAGAGTAGAATATACCAGATGTGAGATGTCTTATTTTTTGTGATTTTCATTTACTAATTAATGAGTGTTCTTCCCATTTTATTTTTGGATCTCTAATAAGTATTGTGTTAAACACACATGTACGGGCTTCACTTGCAAGTTTTGTGTTTGGTGAAGAAGACCAACATTTCTATAGGGGTGCTCAAGGAGATGGGACTAACAGATGCTATGACTATGGACTTGGTGGAAAAGGACTAGGCGAGGCCCATTAGGACCAAGAAGACATGATGTACAACTTCAGATTCTAATAGATTCACTACTCCCACAATCTGGTGGGGATTACTACATATGACCATCATAGATTCCTTTTTGTTTTTGTTGTTTTGAGTTTATTGTTGGGTTTGTATTCTGGACCACTTAATTTCAGTTTTATTTGCAATCAGCTTTGTTTTAGTGGTACTTGATTTTCCATTTTAGTGTGTTGGGATATGGTTGGGTTTCTGTTTGCAAACACGTACTTAGGAAATTGCCACCCACTTTTAGTTTGATACCATCAGCACAAGTAGACAACCCCTGTTGTTCAAGAGAAGGTCATGGGGTAGTCACGACACGGGCCCTGGGGGATGGGCCTTATCATAAATAGAAATTGTTTCACTCATTATGTTATGGACATGAAATCATTCCATTTCATAAATATATAAACCTAAAAACCATGTCCACCCATAAAAGTATCTATATGAAAACTCAGTCCATACATAGAAATGTGAACGTGAAATTTTATTCAGGAAAAATATATATACATATTTTGTTATCCATACATGACGAATTATTTGGAGAGAGATATAGGTCTCACATATCCTATAATTAAACCATAAATATATGTTTCATAATATCATAAATCATTCATCGCATTAGAAATTATGAAATGTAATAATTTCATATTCATTTTATCTTAAAAAATCAATTTGAAATTTAATAGAATTAATAAATATCACATCATCAAATAATAATCCATTCATGTAAAGAATATTAATGGTTCCATTAGATCATATCCTCATAAAACTATTAGTAACACCAACAGATGTCATATTAAATAGAAAAATAATATTGAAATATCTTTTTAAAAACATTTCTTGATGAAAATTTCCTTTCTTGTTTAAAAAAAAATTTAATCATAAGACAATTATCAATCCTTTTTAAATGAATATAACGTTGAATATTTATAAAAATCGTATTTCAAAACCATTTTAAAAATCTATGAATTAATTGTCCATGATAAATCATAAAAATTATTTTTTATAACATTTATAAAAAACATGATATTTTTTAAAAATTTCCCATAATGAGAGAATAACATTAATTGAAACATATAATATAATGATACTTTGGAGGTTTGTGATATAAATTATCCAAGAGTAGTGTATAAAACCTGTGAAATTATATGGGTACATAACATAACAAGTGTCTCAAAAAATCTAAATTGAAACAATATTATCTTATTAATAAGTAATCTTTTGAACCGTAACCCTCAATGAGAAGATACTTCAAATTGATAAGTGAACACCCCAAAATATTATCAAAAGGGTCTTGTATTAAATTAATTTATAGAATGTAAACCAATATAAAAGGAAACAATTGTTGGGTATTTAATAATTATCTTAAAAATTATGGTGATATTGGAATCCCATTTACTATATGTTCTAACTTACATCGAAAATGTTAAAACCTCCTATTAATTAGATATCTACTTTCAAATTTTACTTATTGACATCATTTGTTTAATTTAATCACAAATAATTTATTCTTAGATTTTTGGAGGGATATTATGAGGATATTTGGTTATGGTTCTTCTTAACAAAGTAGGTTTTGCAATGCGATGGAAAGGAAAGAATAGGTTCCCTACTATAAGAGAGGGAAGGGGAACTTTTAAAATTTAATAATATATTAATTTATATTCAATTAAATATAAAACCTAAAAATATTAAATTCCCATTGATTCGAGGATGAAACATTATAAGGATTTACTGTAATAAGAAAATATATTTTATACTATTTTGAATGTTATTTTATACCTTTCTAATTTGGTTAAAACCGTAGTTAACATATTTTAATTTTACCTACAATAAAAGATATTTCAAAATTAAAAGGATGTAATTTTCATTTATAATGTATCAATTAGACCATAAATAGAATTTAAATGATAATTTAGTCCATATATTATCATCTTTTCCTAAAATATATTTTTTATATAATTTAATGAAATATTATTTTCATAAAATATCATTACAATCAATTATGAAAGTATTAATTAGTTTGACTTTATGAAAATAAATATAATAAAATATATACTATATATAATTTCATGCATCCTCAGCATGTCATATTCACCTATAAAGTTCTTGGATCACCTTAATTAAATAAAAATGAAATTCTTTTAATATTTCTAATATCATTTTATTTATTTTTCAATTAATTAAATAATTATGTCCTCACCATTATGTAATTATTTAGGATAATGATTTCATTAATAAAAATTGAAAATAAAATTACATGATGTATATAAATTTTTTTTATTTAAAAAAATTATAGTTGAAAAGATCCCCTCCATAACCCCATATTTAAAATATTTCACATAATATAAAACAGGATAAGGATAAGATTTTGTTTTCCTTGAATCAAATATTATAATGTTTAAAATCTCATAGAATGGAAAACAATTTCATTAAAATAAATAATTTAATGATAACACATGAAAAATTCACATCTAATAAAAGTAGGGAATGTTTTAGGGTAATTTTCTAATACTTATAACGTTTTTCACCCTTAATTACCCAATTTACATTTATCCATGGAAATAAAAATTACAATGTTTATTATTCGGATTTTCCATGAATAAAAGGGTTACAATTATTAAATTTGCACCTTATGATTCAATATATGCAATATTTTTTTGTAAATTTTAAAACCAATAAGTTCATAAATTAATTTAAATTTTATATCATAGAAGGGGTGTGAAATTGTGGTTCTAAAGTGAAAATGTTCTAATGGTAACTATGTTATTTATGTAAATTAAATATAAAAATGATTATAACATCCTAAAATATTATAATGGTTTTATAATTTTACTAGTTTTCTTTATAAATTAGAATACCATTTAAAATATTATATTATTTAGATTAAATATTTTGTTTTAAATTTAAATACTTTATTTTTCACTATTCAACAAAATAATGAATCTTATCTGTAAAACCACAAAAAACATACACATAAAATAATCATGAAATTATTATATTAAAAATCCTTATATATTATTCAATTAAAATTTTAATATATTCATTTTTTTCAATCAAACATTCCATTAAAATGTGGTAAAACTTCTTTTTAGAAAAATATTGTTATTTTTGAATTAAAATGGATTTATTTTCATTTTAAGACATTAAAGAATATTTGATGAATGTAAAAAAATTAATTGAATATATAAATTATAAATATTATTAATAGAATTCATTAAAATTGAATAATTTATATTATTATGGAAACACTACTTAGTGGGAATAGAAATGGTTTTTTTACAAAAACTCATCCTTCGTTTTCAGTTAGTTTTTATATTAATTTATATATAACTTATAACCCAAAAATATTATAATAAAAATTTATAAACAATATATACATTATAAATTTTATAATATTAATTCCCACCCTTCCAATGACTATTTTATAGTTATCATAATTAATAATATATTGTTATTTGTTAAACTCATTATTCTAGGTAATTCAATATATTGAAAGAACTCAATGTTTTCAATTACAGAATAAAATATTAATCATGAGTTTACTTCAATAAATAATATATTTCAAATTTTAAAATTTATTTTATATGTATCAATCATGAATTCTGATTGTATAAAAGAGAATCCATCAAATAATTATAATTTATTTGAAAAAAATAATTAATAAAATTTTAGGGAATTACAAATTTATTATTTATTGTGTATAAATAACACAAGAAGCATATATTTTTTATATATTCCATAACTTATTTCATTTAAATGGATAATAAATTAAATATATATTTCAATTCATTAAAATAAATATTCTTATCTAAAATAATGGATATTTATATATTTTTATGCTCCCTTTTCTTATACTCTGTAGTTGAAAAGATTAACCATGTAAAACACTTTTCAAAATGAAACACATGAATGCATTTTTTTCACTCAGCTATCATGTATATATCATATCACAAGTATTTATCCATGAGGGTTAAATCATTGATTATATAGTGATATATAATAGAGATACCAATCATGGAGTAATCATTTGTGTATCATGTATCCTCATACCATGAAAAAAATCACTTATAATGTTCCCAGCAATAGTATAAGAGAAATCCTTAAAATATCTAGCATCACTAAAATAGATCATATAATCATCAGAAGGAATTTAATTTTAAAAGTCTAGAATAATGGTAGTGAATCTTATGATGGTGATAAAAAAGTATCAGTGACACATCATAATATTGAAATATGATGATGGTAAGTGACGCCAAAGATGATTCAGACTAACTATAAGTCATTTGGTATTAGTTCATGTTCAATAGTGAATCGTCCTAGTGGTGAATAGTCCAATCGGTTAGTCTCCTAAAGTGGTAAATCATTCTAATAATTTTCCAAAATTCAAAGAGGTCATCATCTGGTGGATACCAAGTTATGGTAGTGATCTGTCCAAAATGGTAAATCTTTTCTAGAGGTATCCCATTTAAATACATAGTTCAAAATTTCAATACATTGTTCTAAAAATAGGTTTTTCCAACAATTATTAAAAATATCATAATGATGGTGATTGGACTCTAATGATGGGATATTACAGGTGGAAACTCATCATCAATAGAGAGTCGTGTATGGAAGTGAGTAATTTATGATGGTCGTTATTTTTAGCATATAGACAATATATCCCCAAAAAAATTATTATATTAAATTATACTATAAATAATAAAAACCATTAAATACATAATGAAGATGTTTTTTGACAATCAAAACATGGTAGGGACAACAATATTCCCCTTTTGATGATAAAATATCATTTAATATTATAAAACATGTATAGAATAAACATTGTCATAAATTAGATCTACATATCATGTAAACTAACATCAATCAAATAAATTATGTAACAAAATATATTAATGGTAATCAAAATTTATCATATAAGTAAATATCAAGCATTTTGATATCAAAGATTAATATCACTATATAATATATATGTAAAAGAGTAAATAACATCTATATCAATTATACCAAATTTGATATTATCAAAATGTGATATATAAAAAATGAAATAAAATGGAACAAAATATGAATTATAAAGGAATTTCAATGAAATTATGAATGATATTACATCCAAGAATAGATACAATGAAATGTAATTCCAAAACACCTATCAAATAAATAATGTATAAGATCAACGACTCTCAAGATTGGTAGATGGAACATGAGTATATTTTCCAATGTTATAGGAAAATGAAACATAATTATAATATCGAGATTAGTTACTATAGTAGAGTATATAGGGATAGAAGTAAAGAGTGGAATCTCCCTGGTGAACACTAGTCAAGGATGGTGAACATCTTCCATTGCTGAAAATCTCATAGGATGAAATTGAGAATGTATATGTTTATTGGAATATCTATTAGTACATGGTATGAAATACTCAGGTGTAGTATTTGGAAGAGTAAGATACAAATTAAATAATATGACATTATGTCCTACCACTACAGCCCCAGACACATGAAAAATGGGTTCATCCGATTAATGCAATACATAATTTTCTTGAAACCTTGTTCCGTGACACTAATTATATATTGATTATCTTCAATAAACAACAAATTCATAAGACTCACTTATTTAAACTGGGAGACTTTCTCCTTGAAATCTTATGAAATAAGTATTAACTGATGTTTCTCATTAAAAACATGGATGTTAGTGTTCAATTCATTATTATTATGTTTTTAGATATGTTATATATAAATTCTGTTTTGACGGTGTGTCTAAAATTTCTAATTTTCTTCATAAATCACCTAACCATTTTATGCACATGTTCACTATATAGTTGTATATGTCTAAAATTTTCTTTGGGGATATCTAGGGAATCACTTAAAATAGCTTGAATATAACTTATAACAATTTATTTGATCAACTAGACATCATAAGGAGGGGGTATGTATAATTAGAATCGATGGATGAAATGTTCTCCACAAATTCTAATAAATAAAGCATACAATCCACTAAAGAAGTTATTATATCATCCAATATAGACCGAATGGACTCCATTCCATTATCTATCGTCATTTCCACTATCGGTAATTAATTAATGTAATTAATCATATTATAGAATAACTGATTTATAAATTTATAAATAAAATAATTTTCATCTCTGACAACAATAATAGTGATATGAGTCCATGATTTATCATTAATATAACTTAATAATAGGGAAATATATTTTAAAAGGATTTAGGTAATCCCTTAAAATAGAATCTATAGGGTCTAGGGAAATTGAAGTAACAGTAATGGTTACAGATGAAATGGAAGGTAGTACGCAGCTTAGAGATTCTAACACACCGCGACCAATCAAACTAACAGTTTTCAATAGTAATACCCACATTTTAAAATTTAATATATTTTATTTTTCAAAATAGACTTCATTTTTTAATTTGGAAAATTCAAATTATCTTAGGATGAATTTTTGGTACATTTTTGAAAACATTCAATTTTTGATAAATAGTGAAAATACTAATTTTTAATTAAAGAATGTTTTTAAATCGAAATAACATATAGTGTAAAATTATACATTTGAGTGATTTTAATGTATCATTAGATTATATTTTTATCATTTAATATAATTTAGGTCATTTTATGTGATATCACATTTCAACTAGAAATAAACAAGTGTCAATATTTTTATAGTTTTTATTTTTTAAAAACATGCTTTTTGTTTTGACGACATAAATTAATTTTAATGTAATTTCTTCCACTTCTGTCTTTTGAATATGGAGAAATGGATTCCATATTTGGAATCTATATGTTAATATTTTTTAAATTGGTAACATTAAATTTTATACATTATGAATAATTATTTGTGAGTATATTTTATTTACCATGGTTAAAGGGTAAATATGATAAATAAGGGTAAACAAATAATATTTTAATAATTCAAAATTGTCCTAAAATGGGTCATATTCCTATTAGTTGACACATTTCCAACCAATATAATCCTTAGGTCATTTTTCTTACCCCATGGACCCACTTTAGAGTGATCATAACACATTATATTAATTAATTTAATTTAATGACTAAAATTACATTAACATATATCTTTTAGTAAAAGAAATTTACATTGGGCAATATAAGTTATAATTTAAAATATAAATACTCATTAGAAAGATAAAATTATTTCCCATATAATTTTATTTAAATTAAAATTTTTAGAATTTAAATAATTAAATTTATCAATGACACAATGATGATGCGATAATTACCTTATTAATTAAAGAATCAAAAAAATTTTATTATAAATATTAAAATAAATATAATTTCAATTTTTTTATATCATCCACGAATTTTATTGGTGCATATGACACGTGAAGGTTGATCCAATTATTTTTTTCGAAATAATCAAGTAGTGATGACATTCACAAAAACCAAATACTAAATAGTGTCAAAATCGACATAAATGAGATTTTAAACCCAATATTATATTATTAAATTATATAATAGTCCTAAAAATATATGGATCAGACAATGAACTTATATAATGATAGGTATATAATTAATTATCTTCTTCTGGTTCTCTTGTAAATTTAAATTATGTTTATTAACAAATTGTTATAATCATAAAAAATCCATAGTAGAAGTTAAACTATTTAACTAAGAGTTAAATTTAAAAGATATGTTTAATATGGCGAACCAAGCCTGTATAAAACCTAGTGGTTGATATTTATTTGAACCATTGAAACCTTATCATAGAAATATACCATTTTGGATCCGTTATATACCAAAAATCATTTTATTATAAAATAATATTACAAACTATTCATAAGGGACCCCACACCTCTCTATTATAAAAGGGCACATCCCTTTATCTCAAAAGAACATCTCAAAATCAATTTTTCCTAGACCAGCCCTTCCAAAATATCCTCCCAATTTCAATAAAATCAACATAGAGTCCTGTTTTTTATCATAAATCCATCTTATGGAGCCCTTTTGATCTAATCGAATGGTAGAACCTAACGAAGTGGTAAATATTTCGTCACCTATTTTATGTTCGTTTTCTACTTCCACATCTTATTTCATTGTTGTTTCCATTATAAAAAAATTAATCCAATATATTCTATATATTGTGATGTTATTATAAAAATCGTACAACCACATTCATTATTCTATCCAACATATTAATGAAAAAAATCTCCAAATGTGCTTATGTACGGCATACCTTCCCCATATCATTGTGTAGTTTTTATTCAATATATTAAATTTTGGATGGGAATAATAATGATGTAAAATTGTTTTAAATAATAAATATAATATGTCATTGATTATTTATATATGATTTACCATATATTTAGATATTATTTTTGTATCAAAACAATGATATAGTCGCTCGTGCGTACGTACAGATTACCCTCTCCACGAACACGATGTGATTCATTTCCCCATCGTAATTATTCTTGAATAATTTTCATTTGATGTTTTAAAATAATTTTTATGAACTTAATATCATCTTATATATGAATCAAATTCATCCTATCCAAAACAAACATAGATTATGAAATGGAACATATAAAGGAAAACAAATCAGTTAACACCTAAATGACGACAATACAAAAATATTATTAACAATGAAATATTACAAGATCATATATGATCTCATATTTATGTATATGGTTTTGTATAATTTAATAAAAATGATTTAACTATTATATAAGAGGTTAGAGTACCATTGACCAAGGAAATGTACAAGATAACAGTTAATTTCATAATCACTTTATTATTCGAGGTTATTTTTACATAAGTATCAATTTGGGACATTTTTAACATCCACATCCATTTTTTCATAAAAATGTTTTTGAAAACATTTTTTCCTATTTATTATACTATGGGTTAAACTCATTTATACCCATATATGTCCATATATGTTTTTAAATAAATATTTTCATCATTTTCCAAACAAGGTACTTTGTGACCTTTTCGACAAAATTATGGTAAGAATGTTTTTTCAACATATATGGTCGATGTTTCTATTTATCACTATTATAACATCGTTGAAGCTTACCTTACTATATTATAAGAATATTTTAAAATTAAAAGTTTTTATTATAATTAAATGACTCTTTAATTTATTTCATAATAGAATGAGATATCTCTCTCCAAAAGTATACATTTCATCTATGTCAACATCCATTGATGAAATTTAGACTTATTTGAAGTTGATTTATTATGATACAAATCTTCAATATTTTATCTAAGGTTTTTTTATATGTTTGACTATGGATGTGTTATTTTTATGCCATTCATGGTTTATAGTTAAAGTATTAACATCACATATCACAGTTTTAATACAAATTTTTATGTTAGGATTCAACCTTGTCAAATGAGGATTGTATTGGACATAGTAATTGATGGGTGGATCCCACTATAGCTCATAGGTGAATTAGTATGACTCATGAGACAATTAGATGTGGAATTGTTCGTGACCTTTCCCAATTTGATATATGTTTTTGGTTGAGGCCTAATGCATTTTAAGACATCTTGGTCGAGGCCTTGACAAGGTGTTTCAGAAAGTTCGACATTATACAATACCTTATTATGAAAATAATTATGATGGTTCATGTAGTTATTTGACTAGTATAATAGCCATTATTATGTTTTATTAGGGAATTATTTAATCAACTCATAATCCAACCATTAAGAGTGTAGGTTTATTATTTTTAAAGGCATGTGTTTTCAATTATTCAACAAGCCTTATGTTTATGTTATCTTATATTGTATTTCTCACTATTATTGAGCACTTTATCTCACCCATTTCTTATGTTTAATTTTCCTATTATATGAATAAATTAGTTATGAGTGAATTTCAGGCATAATCTAAGAGGCTTTGATGTTTCTAATAGAATAAATTAGTGTTGTATTTCTTTGCTAAGTTGTAATACTAAACTTATGTATGTATCTTGTATCCATTAATACTAAATTGTTTAGTTATTTGGGACATGATTCCCATTGTCATTCCATATCTATGTAATAATGCACCAGCACTAGGTAACTGGGGTCAGGGCATTACAGTTGGTATCAGGGTAAGTTGTTACAAAACTTCAAAAATAGATTTAGAAAAAATCTGATTAGAGAACCTTATCCTATGATAGACTTTGATGATTAGTATAGAATAAATTCTTAGAAATTTAGTAATGTATAAATTTTTTGTATTTTCCAAACAATAAATCCCGGTCTGGATACAAGCTGGTAGAGGTGGCTATGGTACAGAAGCACCTAGGAGTGAAAACTCTGACAAGGAGATTCTGGATTGACCTCGGGTATCCTAGTGCACTACAATAGGCCTTTTTTCACTTTTGGTTACGACAATATATGTGATATGCATAGGAAATGGTTCCTAGTGGATTGAATATACCTCTTCAAAGAAACCATTTTTCTATGATTACGGATTATATCTATAAATTGTTTAATTTATTTAAGGTGTTTTTCATGTTTGGAATTATGTACTATGATTCATAAGGTAATATATTGTATTCTATTGTATAGAAATGGTTCCTAGTGGATTGAATGAAAACTATATCAATGCACATAATCAATTTAGGGATTTCCTTCCAACTCAATAAAATTATTGTGTAGCTGGTGATGAAACTAAGGCTGATTAGTTGATCACCATACTAGGAAAACTCACTCAGGTAATGAATAAAAACTTCACCCATATGGAGCACCCTAATCCACAATGTGGAGGATCAAAATTTGACCGCTTCATGAGACAACACGAACAAACATTCAATTAGAGTACAAATCTATTAGTATCTAACCAAAAGATAAGTTCCATATAAAAAATATTTCATGTTTTGGGATGTTGTGAAAGAGAAAAAGTTGTCTTGGTAGTTTATTAACTCACCGAAGATTAGATTAATGGTGGTCATTAATTCAATACAAAAATATGGTTGAATTAATATCAAGTATAGAATGGAGGGAGTTTAAAGAGAATTTATAAGAAAAATACTTTCCTCGAGACCATCGAGTGCACATGGAAAGGAAATTTATAAGACTGAAACAAAAGAAGGATGATAATGTTGCAAACTTGAAGATAACATTACAAAGATAATAAAGAACGCTGAAGATTATATATGAAACCCAATAAGTAATATTGATCCTCTATTTGGTATGATAAAACCATTTCTCCATCGATATTTATTCTCACAATCCTTCTATTCATATTATGATATTGTTTCATGTGCTATCAAGAATGAAAAAAAATTCTCTAAGACTTATGACTTTGTAGAAAAGAAATAGAAGAATAGATCTCTTGAAAACATTGGGAAAGAAACTAATGAAACAGTGAAGAAAGGAAGTGTTGAATTTCCACCCTATGATAATTGTGGAAGGAAGCACCCCGGTACCTATCTATATAGAAAATGGGTATTCTACAAATGTGGAAAAAATGACATCTTTCTAGTGATTATAACCGGAAGAAAGAAGGTACCAATGTTCACTGATACAATATCAGGTATAAGGGACATTATGGAAATGAATTTCCTATGTGTAAGGGAAACATACCTCAGAAAAGGGAAAGGTGTCATGGTCAAGCTTATAAGATCACTAATACTGAGGTAGAAGCACTGAAAGGTGTGATGGCATGTAATTTAATGATTTACTCATGTTTTTCAAATGATTTATTTGATTATGGATCACCACATAATTTCATATCTTCCAAGAATGTTATGGAAATTAGATATTTCCAAATTGATTTCACAAGGAAGTAGTTAATTAAATTACATAGGGGGGTTTTATTTTAACAGGGTTTTGTGAATCAGCCCCCATTAAAAATATAAATGATATTTATCTTCTTATATAATCACCGTACCCATGTTTGAATTTGATTTAATCCTCAGTATGGATTGGCATTAGGACCATGATGTGAAAATTTATTGTAAAAGGATAAGGTAAAAATTATATATTATGATAAGAAGTTCCTTATCATTAGAGCATAAATTTTTCCTTTTGATTCCTATCTATATGCACCCCCAGTAGCTCTATAAATTCAATTATTGGAGATGAAGATAATGAAATAACTCTGGGTGAGGAAAAAAATGTTCAAATAGAGGATGTACCTATTCAGTATGAATATGTTAATGTGTTTCAGGAGGATTTAACTGGACATCCTCAAGAATGATAAATTGAGTTGTACATTGATTTAATTCATGGTTAAATTCCCATATAAAAGAATCCTTATAGAATGTCCTCTATTGAATTAGTGTAACTAAAGAAAAAACTATACTATTTGAGTAATAAGGGATTTATTCTCCCTTGTGATTCTACATGGGGAGCCCTTGTACTTTTTGTTATGAAGAAAGATAAATCAATGAGGTGGTGCATTGACCATAGGGTTATCAATTAAATAACCATAAAGAAAAAGTATCACCTACCTCACATTGATTATTTATTCATCCAACTTCATAAAGCTTAATATTTTTCAAAGATTAGCCCTGGATCTGGATATCATTAGTTGTGTGTGAAGAAGCAAGACATTCTAAAAACTACATTTCAAACTACGTACGGGAAATACTACTTTACAGTAGTGCCTTTTGGATTGACTAATGTACCCTATGTCTTCATGGATGTAATGAATAGTGTTTTCAAGGAATATATTGATGACATTTTAGTGGTATTTATTGATGATATAAGGGTATACTCAAACTGGTATAAAGATCATGAAAATCAATTGCATACTATTCTAAAAACCCCCAGAAGAAATGAATTATATGGGATGTTTATAATGTGTGAATTCTTGCTTCCTGAGATTTCATTTATAGGTAATATTGTCTCAAAAAAGGGAATCATTGTTGATCCTTCAATTACTAAAGAAATCCATGAATGGAAATCACTGACGAGTATATCTAATGTATGCAGTTTTATTCATTTAGCAGGTTATCATCGACGTTTCATCCATAATTTTTCCTAGATGTCTTACCCATTAACCATACTCAAACATAAAAGAGTTAAATTTGTTTGGAAAATAGCGTGTTAAGAATTATTCATTGAACCGAAGAGATGATTTGTCAAAACTGATATCTTGACTCAAATATCATGGAATGATGGGTTTGTTATTTATAGTGATGTTTCAAAGAAAGGTCTCTATTGTGTCCTTATAAAGATTGATTGAGTTATTGCATATGCATCACGATTTCTAAAAATTAATTAGAAAAACTATCCCACTCATGATCTTGAGTTAGAAGATGTAATATTTTCTTTGAAGATATAGATACAATATCTCTAGGTTAAAAAATGTGAGATTTATACTGATCACAAGAGTTATAATTAAATTTTCTCACAAAAAGAACTCAACATGAGGTAATGGAGATGGCTTGAACTACTCGTGTATTATTATTGCACTAAACACTAAAATCAATGGAATAATAATAAGGTGTGAGATGCTTTGAGTAGAAAGGATCATGGTGTTTTGTAGATTATGAGAGTTGAAATGTATCATATTTTCATGGATCTAGTAAATATGGATACTGGGAATAACCATGTAAGGTGAAACATCAATACCTTTTAAAATGTTTTACAATCCATCTTTAATAGAAATGATAGAAAGTTGTCAAACTAGTAATGAAGTGTTTCAAAAGATTATTAAAGTAGTAAATGATGGTAGATTGAGTGACATTTTATATGAAGATATAATTTTGAAATTTGGGAATAGACTTTAGGTTCCTAATATAATTGACCTAAAAAGGGAATTGTTGGGTGATTCTCATAGCTCCAATTTCTCTATACACCATAGGAGCACAATGATGTATAGAGATTTGCAGGAACATTTTTTGTGAGACAACTTGAAGAGGGAGATTGGTGATTT
This sequence comes from Viscum album, assembly GCA_963277665.1. Taxonomy (NCBI): domain Eukaryota; kingdom Viridiplantae; phylum Streptophyta; class Magnoliopsida; order Santalales; family Viscaceae; genus Viscum; species Viscum album. The sequence goes on along the minus strand of OY728138.1, from coordinate 2,107,988,998 downwards.
TGTACCAATATATATAGATTTTCAATAAGTGAAAGATGGAAGGCAACCACCAGGAGGATTCATGCTTCCTCTTCCCATACATGAGTGGAAATGGTATTATATTATGATGTACTTTATCATGGGGATACCAATGACTCATAGAAATAATAATTCAATATGGGTCATTATTGATCGTCTTATCATGTTAGCACATTTTCATGCTATAAGAGATGATTTACCACTTGAATGTCTAGTCATACTATATATTAATGAAGTTGTAAGAATTCATGGAGTACATATATTAATTTGTTTGGATCAGGATGCCCATTTTACATCATGATTCAGGTAGACTATTCATAAAGCCTTGGATACTGAACATTATTTGAGCACTGCCAACTACCCGGAAACTGATGGAAAATCCAAACGGACTATTCAAACCTTATAATACAAGATGGGATCTTTCTCACATGACTATCATGGTATGTGGGATCATTATTTACCTCTAGTAAAATTTTCCTATAACGATAGTTTCCATTCGATTATTCAGATGGCATCATATGAAGCATTATATGGGAAGAGATTTCGCACACCAACATGTTGGGATGATGTTGGTGAAATAAAACTTGTAGGACCAGAACATGTTGAGGAAACAATGGAAATGGTGTAGGTAATCAAAAATCACATCAAACCTTCTCAAAGTAGGCATAATAGCTATGTCGATAACTGAATGAATGATTTGAAATTTCATGTAGGGGATCATGTTTAATTGAAGTTATATCCTTGGAAGGGAGTTATAAAATTTGGTAAGAAAGGTAAATTATGTCCCAAGTACATCATACCTTTCTAAATTTTTGAACGAATTGGGGATATAGCTTACAGTTTGACAATGCCACCTAGCCTCTCCAATGTTCATGATGAGTACCACAAATCACTATTGAGAAGATACATGCTCGACCCAACACATGTACTCACCTATGATGAAATTGAACTTGAACCTAAAATATCTTATTGTGAAAAACCTGTCATTATTATTGATACCAAGGAACATGTGTTGAGAAACCAGAGGACCCATCTCGTAAAAGTTCTATGGAGAAACCATAAAATGAAATAGACAACATGGTATCAATAGGAGGTTATGATGAATAACCACTTGCATCTTTTTGTGCCTTGTTATTATAGAAATTTTGAGTATGAAATTATTTGAATTTGGGACAAATTTAACACCCCAAACATCCAAGATATGTTTTCTTTTGAATAATGCAATAACTTTCGTTGTACGCTTCTTTGAGATTCAAACACAACGTGACAAATCAAACTAGCAGTTATGAATAGTAATACCCACTCTTTTAAATTTTATCGATTTTATATTACAAAAGAGAATTTAATTTGGAATTCAAAATGTCAAAATTATCATAGGGTGAATTTATGATATTTTCTAAAAACATTCAATTTCAGTTGAATAGTTTAATATATTATATTTTTATTTAGAAAACATTTTTAATCGAAATAATTTATCATGATAAATTATTCATTTTAGTGGGTTTAAAGTATCATTAGACTATATTTTTATCATTTAATATAATTTTGGTCATTTAATGTAATATCACATTTAAACAAGGAACAAACAAGTGTCAATATTTTAATATTTATTATTTTCATAAAAACAAAATTTTGTTTTGACAACATGAATTATTTTTAAATTAATTTCTGCCACTTCTATGTTTTTAATTTGGAAAGATATATTTGATATTAATAAATACGAGGTCCATATTTGGTAAATTGGTAACTTTAATTTGTAGAAATTTTGAATAATTAATTAGGTAAACATTTTATTTACCATGGTTAAAGGGTAAATCCGGTAAATAAAGGAAAAAATTATAATAAAATTAAATTATCCTAACATGTGTCCAATTCTTATTGGTTGATAAATTTCTGACCATAGGAATCCTTGGGGCGATTTTGGGACCCCATGTTACCACATGAGAGTGATAATGACACATTATATTAATTAATTTAAAATAAAGGAAAAAATGACATAAACATATATCTTTTAGCAAAACCATTTTTACCTGGGTTTATAAAAGTTATAATTACGAAAATAAATAATAAATAAATAGATAAAAGGATTTCCTACACAAGTTAATTTTATTTATTATTGTTAGATATTAAATAATTAAATTTAGTTATGACACAATTATGATGCAGTAATTACTTTATTAATCAAATAATAAAATAAATGGTATTCAAATTATTAAAATAAATAATATTTCAATTATTTTATGACATCCACGATTTATCTAGGTGAATATGACATGTAAGGTTTTATTCAAAATGTTTTTTTTGAATTAAAAATATTATGACGACTTTTACAACAAACAAATACTAAATAGTGTCATATTTGACATAACTGATTTTTAAAACAAATATTATATTATCAAATTATATAATAGACTTAAAAATTTAAGGCTCTTCAAGAAAACTTATATAATAAATGTTATTTCTTTAATGAACCACTTTAGGTTCTCTTGTCTTTTTATAGTATAATTGATTACCAATTATTATTAGAAATCAGTAATACATGGTAAAAGTTAATCTATTTAACTAAGAGTTAAATCTAAAAGATAAGTTTAATATGGTGACCCAAACCATTATAAAACCTATTAGATGAGGGTTTTTTGGACCAAAACCACATTATCACAGAAATAAATCATTTTGGAGCCATTATTAATCGAAAATTAGTTTCTTATAAAATAATATATCAATCTTTTCTTAAGGTGCGCCAAACCTCTCTTATAAATGGAAACTTCCAGTAGTCTTATCATCACAACTCCAAAGACATTTTTCTCAGTCCAAAAATGCACAAATATCATCCCAATATCCCTCAAATGAACATAGATGCCTTAGTTTGATCATAAATCCAACATATAGAGCTATTTTGATCTAATCAAATGGAAAAACATGAAGAAGAGGTAAATATTTCATCATCTCTTTCATGTAATTTTTCTTCTTCCACTTCCTCTTTAATTGATTTTTCCATTATAATATGATAACTTCAGTGTCTTATATAAACTTTTATGTTATTATAAAACATTTACAACCATATTCATTGTTCTATATGTCATATTAATAATAATTTCACCATATATATTTACGAACGACTTAACGTCAACACGTTGTGGTGTAGTTGTTATTCAATAATTGTTTTTGGATGGTTAAAATAATGATGTATAATTGATGTAAGTAATAAATATTATATGTTAATGATTCCATATATATGATATAACATCTACTTACATAATATTTTAATATCAAAATAATGATATTTTTGCTCATGCGTATGTATGGATTACCATCTCCATGAATGCGATGATATTCATTACCCCATCGTAACCATTCAAAAATAATTTTTATTTAATGATTTAAAATAATGTTTAAGAACATAATATCACTCAATATATGAATCAAATACATATTATCAGGAACAATCACTCCCTATTTAACAAAACATATAATGGAAAACGAATAAGTTAACACCAGAAATGACAATAACAAAAAAATATTATTAACAAAGCAATATTAAAATATCATAGATGATATCATATTTATGTATATTGTTCATGTATAATTTAATAATAATTACTAAACTATTATAAAAGAGGTGAACATACCCTTGACCAATGAATATTACAAGGTAAAGGTTAATTTCACACTCTCTTTATTATCCGAGGCGGTTATTATGTAGGTATCTATTGTGACTTATTTATCATCCACATCAGTGTTTTCATAAAAATGTATTTCAAAATTATTTTACTATTTACTAGACTATGGTTTATAGTCATTTATACCCTTATTTTTCCTTATATGCTTTGAAATTAATCTTTCCATTGTTTTCCAAACTATGTACTTTATGACCTTTTCGACAAAATTAAGGTAAAAATGTTTTTTAACTTTTACGGTAGGTGAGGATATTTTCTTCCACTATAACATCGTTGATGCTTCCATTACAAGATTATAATAATAGATTCAAAATAAATGATTTATTTTATAATTATGTGACTCTTAAGTTATTTCAATATAGAAAATGAAATTTCTCTCAAAATGTTTTGATTACCTCAATGTCAATATCCTTTGATAAAATTTACACATGTTTGAAGTTGATTTATAATGATAAAAATCATTCATATTTTATTTAATATTTTGTTATATTTTTTATTATGGATGTTTTATTTTTATACAATTCATGCTTTATGGTTTATGTATAGAAGTTTCATATGTTAGTTTTAATACGATAGTTTGTGTTATGTTTCTGCCTTTTCATATGAGGAATGTATTGGACTTAGTAAGTGACTGGTGGAGCCTGCTATAGCTCCTCAATGCATCAGTAGGTCTTTTGATTCAATTAGACGTGGAATTGGATGAGGTATTTTCCAATTTGATATAATTTTTTGGGGAAAGGCCTAAATCATTTTTAGACAACATAGTCGAGGCCTGAACTAGATGTTTTATAATGTCTAGCATTATACATTCCCTCACTATGAAAATAATAATGATGGTTATGGTGGTTATTAGACTAGTAGAATACACATGACTATGTTCTATTATGTAACTATTTACACAACTCATACTACATCCATAATGTGTTCATGTTTATTATATGTAAAGACTTGTGATTTCAATATTTCAACATGCCTAATGATTAAGTTATCATATGCTGTACTTATTACTCTTTCTGATCATTTGATCTCACCCCTTTCTCAGGTTTCATTTTCAAAGGATATGATGATGTTTTTTTATGAGTGAATTATAGGCATAATATAGGTGTCTTGGATGTTTATAATAAAATAAATTATTGTTTTATTACATCTCAAGATGTAATTTTAAAATTATGTATGTATCTTGGTTACAATAATACTAAATTGTTCAGTCTTTTGAGACATTATTCTTCGTATCATGGCATTTCAATGTAATAATGCACTGACTCTTGGTAACTTGTGTGAGGACATTAAAAAAATAGAGGCTAAAAATATATAGACTCAACTACTTTTGGTTCAACAACCATATGATCAAATATTATCTACTTTGAAATTATAGTCACAATGTTGTCTCCATCAATAGGATCAATAAGGTGACTAATTGGGCTAGGGGATTTCATTCCCTCAATAGATTCTTTCATATAATACCTATCAGATTTTAAACATCTTAATGTAAGATCAATGATTCATTATTAATAAAATAATATAATAAACATATATAATAAGAAAATTCACAAGTTATATCATGATAAACACGTCTATCATGATGATAACCAGCATTATAATCACTACCTCATTTACCATTTAAATTTAATTATATAACTTCTAATTTGTCTTCTTCTTCTTCTTTCTCACTTTTATCTCCGCCATTATCACCATTTTCTTCATAACATCAATTTTTATCATCACATAGATAATAATATTCTTTAGGAATAAATGTTTTTACTAAATTATTCAATCATGCAAAAGATTCTCTTAGACATGGAGAGATCTAGGAGTGCTAGAATCACCATAGGATATTGGTGAAGAATTATTTTTTAATTATAGGTCACTACCATATCCAACTGAAGACACATTTTCCGAATCACCATAAGATGCATCCTACTCTTATTCCTCCTCTAGGTACTCTATTAATTTATCATTATATAAAAAATGATCTGCAAAATATTTTTACAATGTTGGGTGATTTACTTGACTAATATAATTATAAATAATGTCTAAATCATCAACCCATTTTATCTTATACGGGTTCCAAAATATCATCATTCTTTTCCAAATAACATTTGTCAAACTAAGACATCCACATCACACCTCTTCAACTTCTACACCTTCAAACAATCTATTGGAATACAAAATGAACTAAATGAAAATTAGTTAAATTTCTATATTTTGGCTAGGATGATTTCAAACACATCTCCATCATACAATCCATTAAATATCAACACATATTAATTTTTAATAATATCATCAATATATATATATATATGGATAAATAATTTTTATAAAATCACCATCCTTTGAACACATCATATGCTATGATAATTTTACAAGTGAACATCATTCAACATATAGATCAGTTGCAACTAGTCTTCTCACAGTTTTATCCCCTTTTAGCTCTTATAGAGGCTCCCCATACATGAAGTTATCACAATCTCTTGGAATATATCCTTGATATCATTTGACACACATTATTGAGGTAATTTCAACAATCTATTACACTGTATTGAGTATAATATAACATTGTGACAATTTATTATTCTTCAAACCCATACTTCATCTTCATAAATTCTAAAGAAATATAGTGATTGAACTGGTGGAATGACCGATTATTGAAGGTCCTATTATTATTATAAAAAATCTCAAAACATTACTGGTACAACTCACTATTATTCTTATTTTAATTGTGTGACTTTTTCCAAGAAAACCATGAGTATCACTTCGTTATATCCATGGAGAAAAAATTATATACTCCATACATGTTTTAGTGAAGAATATCAATTGGGAGAGAAATTGGTGTTATTTGTTTAAAAAATGCGGTATATGGGAGAGTGAATTGAAATTTAATAAAGTTTATAATATGAATCATTAATAGATTTATGGGTTTTTAAGTAGAAAAAATAAATATAATTTTAATTTTATAAAAATATAATTAATATATAAATTACATGTAATAACTACCAATGAAGGCTCAACAAAAAATGGAAAGTCATTCCAATGGTGGGTAAACATAACAATAGGTAAACAAAAATGTTTCGTAAAATCCAATTGTGGGTAAACTCTAATGATGTGAAAAATCATCCTATGGGTAAACTCCAATGGTGGGTAAAATCCAATGGTGGGAAAAATCTAGTGGTGGTTAAACAACAGGGGTGGGTAAACTCCAATTATGTGTAAACTACAATGGTTGTAAGACTCCAATGGTGACTAACTTCAATGGTTGGTACCAGAAAATTAATATTATTGGAAGATAATGATTTTTAATTCATGATTTATTTAGTTCATAATGTAATTATGAAATGTCTTATTGAAATTCTAGAATTATGATATTCAATTTGAAATTATTCAAGATTTATATCACCATATTGGAAATTATTTCCCCAAAAGTTATGTCTGAAATCAATTTTTATTGGTCTAGAGAGTTATTAATGGTTCATAAAAATATATAATTCACATTTTTGTATAAATTTATAACGAAGTTTCTAGATTTATATTCATAGTTTATAAAAGGTAGTCTAATAAAAAAATATAGAGGGAATTAGATACCTACAGAAAAGTATTCAATATTCAATGTATATATTGAAACACATTTTTATCATACTACACCAGGAAATGAGATACATGAAAAAAATATAACATCATCCTCATTTTTTTCTATATAGCTTACATCTACCAATATATGTATCTAATTAAAAATATAAATCAAATTCTATTACAATAGGATTAAAAAAAATCCAAAGTCGGATATATATTTTAGCTATTTGAAAAGAATTTTTTCAATAAGTAAGTTTCAATCTTTTGGGATCTCATTAAAATGTTAAAAATATACACTGAAGTTAAATAATGTATTTTTTTCAAGCTGTTAAGTAGAGTAGACATCAAATAACCCAAATGTTACTATTTTGATGCACTGAACTACAAGATTCATCAGGATCCATCCTACATGTGGTACAAAATGGAGTTTCATAACATGTAGTTACATCCTAACTAAAAAATTTTAAATGTTATTTAGTATATCTACTTTGATTTAAAATAATTTTTATTTATATTGAAAAACTAAAAACCAAGATAAAATTTTAATTCACCAATTAAACTCATTTTAAATAAATTTTCTTTCACCTTTGAAACCTCAATACACAAATATGTTTTGAATATCCAAAAAAATATCATCTTAAGAAATTTTTTCAACTCAAATATATATTTATATTTTTTTTAAAAAAATTATATGATCAACTATACCATTTGAAATTTTTTTTGAATAATAAATAATTAGAGACTATCATATCGTGACCTAAGATCTTATTTTATATCATATGAAACTATTTTAAATTTATAAATTTGATTTTCAAAATAAATTTTTTGAAATCTACAGAGATGTTTAAAAAAATCTCTAATGATATAATAATTTAATATTTAACTTTTGACATCCATTTTTTAGATTTAAATCATAATGTGTTTCATTGGTAGTTGTATTCTAATAGAATCATGTCTCACTATAGGTGAAAATGATTCATAATAGTATATTGGCTCTTAAAGACTATAAACTCATGTATCTAAGATAGAATTTCATCATTCTATTGTGATGGAGTCATCAACTATGTTACTAAACACCCATTTATGTATGTAGTTATTGTGTCTTGAGTCTATCAAAATGTTCCCAAAATGTATTTATTTTAAATTGTATATTTTATTCTCAAATATCAATATCCCATAATTCATCATTTGTTTTATAATTGATGATCTTATGTGCAGTATGCGATAAGAAAGATTTTTGTTTTACACAGTATGTTAATTATTCTATAGTTTATGTACTAATTTACATGTATCTGACTATAGCATCTAAACTATAATTTTAATGACTCCAAATAGCACTATTAAATGATGTTCTGGTCACCTCATGGTTTCCTAAAGATTATAGTTCTTGTTCTAGTGTTTTCTCCAAATTCTTAAATTTATATTCATGTCAAAGAACAATATCAGTAGAATTTGAGTTTCTATTGAATTTAGACATATAATCATATTTTTATTTTAGTGGAGTCTTTGATTTATGTGGATATGCATCATGTGACATTATAATATAATGAATCATTCACATTCTTGGTTATTTTGTTAAACATCTATTGGATTTTATTAATTTTGAATTACCAAGGATAATTTTTTCATTTCTATTTGAAGAATAACATACATGATAATCAATAGATTTATGAATAATTTCATTAAAACCCAAAAATATAAAGTTTTTACTGATTGGATTCCAATTATTATAATGTTTCCAAGTGTGTTACCCAAATAAATATAATTAAATATTACTTAATCATATAGTAGAATATATTTATAGCCTCTTCCCGAAATTATACAGGTAGGTCATATTCATTTATACTTTTTGGGAAATATTTAGATGTGTTCTAATATTTCATTCTAAAACTATATTCAGTTGATGGGTCCTATGGGAAGATAACTAATGGTTATATCCATTTTTTGGGAAAAAGAACTAAACTTATTTATTTTTAAACTCATGAACATGATCTTTTCATGAGGGCTTAATTCTATATCCACTTTTTTTTATACAGAACTAAAATACAATGTAAAATGAGAATGAAGTTACATATATTCAGATAAAAATATTACACTGATATTACAAGAAATTTTTTTTCAAATACACATACATAGTGTTCCCCATTTAAAATAGAATCCCTAGATGGATAAAACAAGTCCATGTTAATAAACTAAATAATATTAGATGATGAAACCTCCATATTTAATTTAAATTTTTTTGATGTTTCACTTTTTGTGAGGAGTTAAAAACATTATCATATGAGATTTCAGGTTTGGTTAGATCCAAAACTAACCATTTAATAGTAATCATTCAATGTGAGTGAATATTAATTTGGATTAGTATCCTATCCAAAATCCAGAATTTTTTCATAAAATTTACAAAATAAGAATCATTTTGTGTAATTAACGATTAAATATTAACAAAATAAACAATCTAATTTCGCAGAGACTTAAATACTAAATCAATTTTGGAAATAAAAATACTAGATCAATTATTTTTACAAATTACTTGAAAAACACCATGACCTAATTATGAGATTCTAGGGATATTATATTTTCACCTAAAAAAATTATTTAGAATTTAAAATTGAAATAGATTTACTAATTTGGCCAAGGCCATTTTTTCTACATTATCATTATACAAAAAATGTGTCTGGTCAACCATACAAATATATTAAATTATTCAATAATGAGTAATATCTTGTGATATATTTAGAGAGAATGGGGACCAGATTCCATAGACATGTAGATGATATCCTCTACTATTTTCCCTACCAATTATTATAATACCAAAAAAATGATTTTGGTACCAAAAATTTCATTAGTCTAGAGATGTTATTAAAGAGATATTTAAGAACACATATATTCATAATAGGATTCCTATATAGAGATTATAAAATATTAAAAATATAAAAATTATTTATTACAAATGAATAATAACTAGAAGTATAATTTCCATAATTGTATTTTTGATCAATAGTTTTCTTTCAAAATATTCTTTTTCTAGGTTGGTAAACTATACTAGTAATATATTTAAGTTAAATTTATTTCCCCTGTATTTGATTGAGAGTTTTTCTTCCATTTTTATTACTCTATATTTATTTATTTATTTTATGTTTTTTAAAAAAATAGTTCATTATTTTTTATAAATAATTTGTCAATATTCTATTTCTCTACACCGAAATCAGATATGAAAACCGCATATAAAGCATGTTGTTTCTTTAGAATAGTCTCTTTTTATTTTATGATAATAAATGGAATACTAATTCATATATCAATATTCAAAAATTACATCCTTTTACCTATAATAATAATGTTCATTATTAGAATGATCACAGTTATATACATGATATAGAGTAGGTACGTCATATATATTTTCTCATGAATAACACAATTTTCATGTGTAGTGTCTGAGTCACAAAATCATTAATAAATGTTACTACATGTGTATTTAATTGATTTATTATATAATATATCCATATAATCACAGTCGTTTTTATACCTTAATTTGGTAAAATCAACCATTAGATGTCATTTATTTTACCCATATAATTGGCATGCCATTTTTTTCAAAAACTATTTTATGATATTTCATACAATTACCCAAATTATCATAAATTACAATGTAATATAGTTTCATGTATTTTCTACAATTCTTAGAAATTTACATATAACATCTTTCTAGATAATCTATTTCTCCATTAATGTTGGATGATGATTATACATCACTGGAGAAATCAGCTTGAAAATTTTCTATTTATAAATATTTTTATGTAATATTATTAAAGGTCATATCATTCCTATTTGGACCATATTCCTATTAATAATTTACAGTATGATCTTCATAATATATCATAAACATCCCAATCAATTCCTTAACATCTAGTTTACATATTCCATAAAAAAAATAAAAACAGGTGTTCGTAGCCATCTCTATGGATGATATCTCAACAGCATTCTGATTTGATATTTCATTGAAACATGATTCCACAAGGAGATCATTGTATTCAATATCACATGGAATATTTCATACATATCAAAAATATTTTCATTAGTTTTCATCTTGAATGGATCATATTTTGGTTAATAATTATTCAATCTCATTTTTTATCATTTGTAGTTCATTTATTTAAAATATTTAATGTGTCACAAATTTAATAAGATGTTTTAAAAGAAGATATAATATTAATCTATTAAACACCTAGGGAATTTTAAAAAAAAATTCATTTATTTTTATTATTTTTATAAATATTATTAGTGGAATCATCTCAGGAATATATAATTGTTTCTCATAATTAATAGTTATCCATTATAGCCACCCATATTTCAAAAACAATATATTCCATATGAATTTTAAAACATATTTTTCATTGAGTGTTATTATTTAAATTAATTAAATTGTTTTTTTTCTAGTATAACCTTATTTCCTACTAGCATTATATAGAAACTAAATTATAATCGAACAAAATTTATAATCGTTAACAAACAAGTAAAATAAATTTTTTTAAAATTTCCATTATACCAAATGTCATCATGAGTGACTATCTCATGATGGGAGTGAATTTAATTCCAAATAAAATTTATATTAATAATTGTTTATATTAACCCCCTTGGTTAAATTAGAAACCATGAATTTATCCCAAACAATATATTGTGAAATGTTTTCTTTTTTAAAATAATTTTAAACGGGTTATTAATTGGAAATTAATATAATATAACAAACAATATAAAATATCAATTAATTTATTTTACTGAAAACGTTAAATAAATACTAATAATGATTAAATATTAGTGTAGTTGTTTTTATAGTCAAGAAACAAATACATTTTTATTGTTAGAAGGGATACATAAAATTGTGTAAATAAAATGAGAGGTTCAATCTCGTTTTGAGTCCTAAGACCCTCCACTTTTAAACAAAATTAATCCAATTATATTATATAAATAATTATGACCAAAAAAATATATCAAGTGTTTAAAATTTTTAATCAACTATCTATACTATTAATGGATCTCTTCCATAATATATGTTGGAATATAATTAACACAGGCCATGTAAGGACCTCTTCCACAACATGTAGTTGATGTAAAATTGAACAGTGTTATGAGTATAACATGTATCATCCAGTTCAGGTGAAGACAAAAATATTAATCTAATAAATAGGTTACGTTACCTATTACTCAAAAAAATATAAGAATCATTATGATCTTTTTTATAGGTTGGTAATGGATGATGGTTCTTGGTCTAATTTTATTTATAGAATGATATTCCTCAGATGTCTCTTGAAATGGATAATAAGTCATTTCTCAAAAAACAATTGTAAAATAGATATTCATGAGCTATCTTGTTCAGTCTATAGGATAGGATATATATGGTTTTTATGATCACCTTTCTTATAGGAGTATTTTAATTAGATGAACCATATAAATATATCATCTAAATGACACACTTGACCATCTCTATTCACTCATGTGTCGTGGTTTTATTCACACTCTAGTATATATCACATGGGAGAGCCCGATTATAATTTATAATTCTGCAGAATATAGAGAAAATTAACGGAACTGTCAAGAGAGTATATCACATCCTCATTCTTATTTCTAAATTCCACTTAAATTTACTCTGATATATCTTATTTAAGATCAATAAAACAAGACTTATAATAACATTTGATTACATATTTTTGAAAAGCAGTTATTTTCAAGATCATTGAACATTGAACGTGGCTCTTATAAATATGATATTCCTCTATAATTGACACATTTTGGTTACGACTTAAGCTAGTGGTGTGACTTTCCAATAGTAATTTAGTCTCATGATAGGTCATTTTGTGGTAGTTCATTATTAATGGTGACTCATCTAAGTGATAACTCTTCTATGGTGGAAGGTCTATCAACACATTTACAAATTCATTATTATTGGTTCATCTAGTATCGACATAGACTATACAGTGTTTAGTACTAAATGGTTACTCGTTTATAGCGGTAGATCAGTTCAATAATTAGCCAAGATATCCAGCAATTAGTTCCAATGGTTAGTCTTTTCTGCAGTTATCAAAACATTCATCTTTATAGTGACTGGATGATGATTTCATATCATTCCATGTTGTGAATCATCTTCAATGGTGAGTCATGTATTATAATGTGTTATTTCTCAAAGTGCGTATTTTCATCACAAATCCAATATTTCACCAATATTCCTGATATTATAAAATAACATTATAAAAAACTATTAAATCATAATGAACATGTTATTTTTGAATTTAAAAAAGTGGGTATTTTTTTAGAATTTCATTTTCATATGATAGATAAATAAATACTAAAAATTAATTTGGGACAACATATATAAAATTAGTGTTTTTAATGTGTATGTGTATCAATATATAAAATTAGTTTGTAGAATGAAATGTGAATATAGAAAAATTAAGGAATAATTAATATTGGGTCAGTTATTCATTAATGTTACTGAAAATAATAGAATTATTAGAGATTTTGTTGAGATGTTAGATGATTCATTTTTTCAATATAAAATAATATATATTCATCTATATTGGTTTATTACTAGTATCATAGTAAAAAATTATTGTGATACAATAATAACTCCATTGGAATATTTTTATTATTTTAATATTTATTATTAAAATTTGAAGCGTAGTTTTTTCCCGAAGGAGATAAAGGATGATAGGAAAAGTAATTTTTATTTTTTAGAAATAGCAAAAAAAAGAATATAGAATCTTTAAAATGGCATGATTTATAAATAGATTATGATGTTGATTTGAATTTTCAAAAAAAATATTATTAATTATTGAATGTTAGAATAAGGATTAAATTCTTTTAGGGAAATATGATAGTATTTTGTATCATTGTGGGGATATTATAATTTTAATTGATATTTTCCTAATGATTAACAAAGAAAAATATTAGGAAGTCGAGGGAGAGTATCCAAGAAGTACATCAATAATTATATATATAACATTTTATAAGGAAATAGATTAATCATAAAGTAAAAGTAAGAAATTATCTAAACACACAACATAATATCCAAAATATCCTTTTATGATGATATTATCAACAAGTAATAAAAATTGTTGTTAATTATATTAAGGGTGAAAATAATTACTCATTAAAAAAAGTGTATAAGTAAATGATCATAAGAGACAAATATTGAAATATTAAATGATAAGATGAAATTGAATTAATTTCAATATTCATTTCTGTACTCAATGAATTTTTTTCCAATATATAAAAATTTGAGGAAGATATAAATACTTTAATTAATGACAACTAATAATATATTAGTAGTGATTCAATTCATGCTGAAGAGTAGTTAATGATAATGAATTATATTGTTAATTGGAAGAAGATTCATGTTGAAGATAAGTAATTGGATGATGAAATGGAATTAAATATAAATTAAATAGTGAAGGAACATTCTGTTTTTAAAAAAGAATTACATGAGGATAAAAAAGAAGTTTAATAATTTCATATTTAATATAAAAAATTATTCATATTATGATAATGGAAACTCATTGGAGAATATTTGGTAAATAGTTAAATCTCTAAAGAATGATAATAATAATGTTGGTTAAAAAAGATAATATTTTAATGTCATTATTTTCTTGTATACTTTAGTGAAGTAAATTATTAAAATTTATTTGTGATGTAATTTATATTGTTGGAAAAAATAATTAATTCAGATAAATTATGAAATTGTTGAAATACTATATCAAAAGTAAATCATTTTATAAATTATGAAAAGATATATTCAAATTAATGTAAAAAAATATATGTAATAATTTTTATTTTTTTAAAAATAATAGTATATAAAATAGAAAACATATTTATTTCCATAAATTATAGAAAACATGGTTTCCTGTTTTTTGATTATTTAATTTCCAAAAGATATTATTAATTTTATTGATACCATTGAAAATGTAGGGATTATAGGATTATGAAAATATGATTTTTATTCAGTTAAAATTTATTATTTGATATTAAATTATTATTAATAATATGATTGATAGGGATTCATCATAGTAAATGAAGAAAAAATGAGTCAAAGTTAATTATATTCATGATTTAAGGTTAAGAACATGTTCAATAAAAATTATGGGGTTTTTGTTTAATCTTAATGGAATGGTGAATTTTATAATGAATGTATCATTAATATACCTATAAAATTTGATTAATGATATTTTTATTCAATAGTTATTAAAAAATAATTACAATTTAATAGTAATTGAAGTGGTAATTTTTATATCACTAAAAACAATAAAAATCTATTTTCTATGGATTGTTGATAGTGAATTTTTTTCTCATCCAAAGAAAAATATAATACCCATAAATTATTACAATAAATTTATAAAAGGATCAATGATAATAGGAAATTATGGGTTCCTTAAAATTAGTTTTTCTTATTTGTATAGACCTTTAAATACATTTTTAACACAAAGAAAAAGTTCTATGTTAATGGGATAAAACACAATTGGGTATGTTCCTATAAGATATATAATATACCCAGAAGTTCAGGAGACAGGCACGCCTGCTCCCAAGAAAATTTATTAATGAAAAAGTAAAGAAAACAACATAGAGTCAGAGGGGCGGTCTACAAAGGCGAGTATATATCTCTCCACGACAATCAGCCTGTACAAATTCATTACAAAACTCTGGTGACACAAAGGACCAACTGGAATTCACCTCTTTAATAGCTTTCTTGGAAAGAGCATCTGCCACTAGGTTGGCCTCACGATAAACATGTAAGACTTCAAGTGAGAGAGAGTCTGTGAGCCGAAGACATTCCACCCAAGCCGGTATCATCCTCCATGGCACATTCCTGGACCGGTCCCTGATAGCTTTTAACATGGCCCAAAGCTCTGCTTCAATGGAAAACGCATTGCCAATGTAATGGAAGAAGCATCCTGTGACAAACCCTCTGTGAGTTCGGAAGACACCACTACATCCGGAGGGGCCTGGAACTCTAGAAGCCACCCCATCATCATAAACCTTCAACCATCGAGAGATGGGTGGAATCCAGTGGACATGTTTCATTATCAGTGGCTTCTTCGACCTGCCATTAACACCAGGAGACCTCAGCACGATAATGTCAGAAACATTATTCCTCATGGTACCGGTTTGGATGTTTGAAGTAGTCTGAATGTCACAATGAATTGCCAGAACAGCAGCATGGAAGGAGGGAGAAGCGCTGCTGAAGATAGCAGCATTTCTTTCCTTCCAAATAGAATACAGCAAGCTGGCCACGACTAAAAACAGAAGGGACCAGACCCTGCACATAAAACCATAATCGAGCAGAAAACTTGTAGGAAACAAACACATTATCAGCGGACTCTTCAGCCTACAGCCAGACAGAGTCAAGACCGCTGCAACATGGCCTGCAGGGGAAGCCTTTTTTTCAGATTTTTCATATAAGTAGAGCTGAAGATGGGGGAATGAAAGGCTTAGAGAAATCCGTGACAAAAGAGGGAGGATCCAAGGAAGCACCACACAGTAACCTGTAGCCTTCCCTTGTGTTAAACATGCCATTAAGATTCGGAATCCATACCAAAGTATCGTAATGAGAGTAGTAGTATTGAGAAATTTCATTTCCAACATGATTCAGAATCACATTAATGACTGTTGGGTTCCCACAGGCGAGTATACGTCGCCCCATCCCGATCAGCTTGAGCAACACAATTACAATAATCAGGCAGAACAAAAGACCAACTCGAACTGACCTCCAAGATGGCTCTCTTTGAGAGGACATCTGCAACTTGGTTAGCCTCCCGATAGACATGAGTGATTTCCAGAGAAATCCTTTCCATAAGCCGAAGACAGTCCCCCCATTCAGGTAGCATCTTCCACGGGACGTTCTTTGACCGGTCCTTAACAATTTGAACTGCAATAGACGTGTCTGACTCAATCCATAAATCAGTCCACCCATAACGGACAACATACCTGACTGCCTTGATCACCGCCCACAGCTCCGCTTCAATGGCATATCCATTCCCAATATAATGGAAGAAACAGCCCTTCACAAAACCGCGGTACGTGCGAAAATCCCCCCCACATCAAGAAGGTCCTGGTGCTCCAGAGGCCGCTCCATCAACATTAACCTTCAGCCAGTGGGGGATGGGTGGTATCCATCGAACATGCCTCATCATCAGTGGCTTTTTCATCCGACCATTGACACCAAGAGAACGCAACAAAATTAAGTCTGAAACATCATTTTTCATGGGGCCAGTCTGCACTTTAGAGGCATTCAAAAATTTCCGGTGCAAAAATAAAACACCAGCATGAAAGGAAGGGACGACATTATGAAAATTAAATCATTCCGTGCCTTCCAAATGAAGGAAATCACCCTGGCCGCAGCAACAAGCATCATGGAAAACACCTGCTTGCTGCAATCAATATCACATATAGATTTCGGAAACCCATCAACCGAACTGCAGTTCAATGAGGAGCAAAAAATCTGCTGTAAATATGTCCATAATCTGCTATAAAACCTGCAAGAGACAAAAATATGTGCAATGGATTCATCCGCTTCAAGACAGAATATGCAGGCCGAAGCCAGGTGCATCCCAATACGCTGCAAATGGATCTGCAGTGGAATTCTTTGCTTCCAGATTTTCCAGATTAAAACAGAATGAGCAGGGGGAATAAATTCATTATAAAAGACAGTCACCCATCGTGGGGGATTCCCAGAAGTACCACACAACCCTCTATAAAACTCCCTTGTGGTGAGTCGTCCAAGCAAGTTGGGCGTCCAGACCAAAACATCAATGTCATTGAAAGAATATCTTGATATTTCAGTCTGGACAGCCCTGGGTAGCAAACCATTTATCTCTGGGTTCTCATTGAGATCAGAGATAGTTGTAAGTTTCATGGAGTCTGGAATATCAACATCATCGGCAATGGGACGAGAAAGCCAACGTGTAGTCCAAAGATTCAGATTTGATTGCTTGGAGACCATCCATTTGGAGCAGGCCATAATATCAAAGTACGCCTTTTTCAGAGCAGGCCAAACAGATGAGCTGATGTATCTGGAGTACCCTGCATGAAGTTTATCCACGAATCTGCGACTGAGAAAATCAAGAGAGGGATCAGAAGTAGAGAGTAGCTTCCACATGAAATTCGTAATCAAAGTGTCATTGAATAATCTGATATCCTTAATTCCCAACCCACCCATACTAATAGGTTTGATACAATCCTTCCAGGCCACAGTAACAAGTTTCCTTTCATGCATTGATCCAGTCCATATGAAGTTTCTGATCCTACCATTTAGATCTTTAATGAGAGCCATGGGCCATCTATATAACGAAAAAGAGTACACAAACATTGACGTAATTACTGATTTGACCAAACACACTCTCCCAGCTTGGGACAAGCATTTCCCCTTCCATCTTGCAAGTTGATTGGTGATTCTCAAGGCAATATCATCAAAATGACATCTTTTTATTCTGCCCCAGAAAAGTGGTACCCCATGATAATTAAAGGGCAGGGAGCCCCTTTTCACCCCAAGCTCATGAGCAATTCTGATTTTCCTTGAAGTTGAGAGCCCTTCACCAAAGATTACAGAGGATTTTCCCCAACTAATCACTGGTCCCGAGACCTCCTCATAGTGTGCAAAGATTCCCTTAATACAAGATATAGTTCCTTTATCAGCTCTCCCAAAAATCAAAATATCATCAGCATTGAAAAGATGGGAAGGGGCATAAAGATCTCTCCCCACTCGCATCCTCTGGTACCACCCAAAATTGGGCAAATCAGTGAGGCACCAACTTAGATAATCTTCAGCAATGGAAAAAAGCAAACCAGAGAGAGGGTCACCCTGCCGTACACCTCTGGAGCACTTAAAGAAACCCCGGGGGGACCCGTTAATCAGAATTGACAACCTCACACTCCCCAGAATGGAGCCAAGCAACCCAATAAATTTCTGAGAAAAGCCATGCATTTGCAGAATAGTGAACAAGAAGCTCCATCTAATGGTGTCAAAGGCCTTTGAAATGTCGATATTCACTACCATATTTCCATCCTTTACTTTCCTCTTCATGAAGTTAACACATTCAGAAGTAGTATAAAGACAGTTTTGAATATTTCTCCCTGGAATAATCCCAAACTGATTACAAGATATGAGGTCCTTGGCAATCTCACCATGCCTTTTAGCAATAATCTTACTAATTAACTTTGGCACTGTATTGCCACTGGCAACAGGTCTAAAGTATCTGATGTCAAGGGAATTCTCCTTCTTAGCAATCAAAGCCACAAAATTAGAATTCATTCCAAAGGGAAGATATGAGGATCTGAAAAATTCTCTCACCGTATTCACAACATCCACACCGATGATATCCCAATATAGCCTGAAGAATTTTTTGGTAAACCCATCAGGGCCTGCCACACTATCAATGTTCAGGGAGAACAAGGCATCATGAATCTCTTTCACACTGGGAATATCAACAAGTTTCTTGTTCTGCTCATCTCCAATCGAAGGTTCAAAGAACCTTATAATCTTGTCCGAAGTATCATTCCCAGAATCTGAATACAGGTTCTCAAAGTAGAGAATCACAACCTCTGATATATCATGCTCTGATTCAAACAAGTTTCCATCAATGGTGACAGCATTAAGACTTTTCCTAATCCTTTTTTCTCTATTCATGCAGTGAAATATTTTAGAGTTTTTGTCTCCTTCCTTCAGCCATCTCAGATTAAATTGGTTCTGAGTTAAATTACTTTTGAGGGCCAGCAATCTGTCCAGATTAGCAGCAGCCTGAATTTCATCCCCAGGGGGTAAATTCTGGTCCATATTACTTTGTTCGCAAAGTGATAGAGCATCCTCAGCCTCTCTTATTTCATTGTCTAATGAGGAGAACGAATCCTTGCTCCATTGCTTCAGTCTTGCTTTAACAGCATTTAACTTACAAGAGAGAATATGAGAGGGACCGCCTGGGTAAGTGATGTCCCAGGCACTAGTTACAATTTCCCTGCAACCTGGAATGACCAGCCATCCATTATTAAACTTAAAAGGGAGAGGAGCTGACCTTACCATGTTGAAACAGACATCCCTGATAATTGGATTATGATCAGAGTGCAGTCTCGGGAGAGTTCTCCCAAGAAATATCAATCAAACTATTCCTCTCATCAACATGAACAAAACATCTGTCATGTCTGCTTGACTGCCTCCCATGAATAGTGTGTCTGCTCCAGGTGAAATCAGCCCTAAGATATCTAATATAGTTAATGAAGTTTTTCCATAATATATGGGTTCATAGGGAATGTATATTAGGATTAATGTTAATTAATGGGAGTAAGATGATCAAAATGAATGTTTTTTCCACTTAGTGAGGTAAGGATCTCTTGAGAAAAAAGATTATCATAGGGAAGTTATTAGTGGAATCAAAGGATTTAACATCAAGAAAAATGGATACAAGAAATATTAATGAGATGTATAATTTTCGTCATGTTCTTTTTTTGAAGATAGATTGATACCGGATTAGTCATATATGATAAAAATAGATGATTGATGTAACATCACATAAATATGTAGTTATTCAGACATCATATACATTGGACCTTCTTCATTAATATATTTTTGGGACTTTAAGGAAGTTATCCTCCAAGAAATATAAATATATTTTTTTATGAATTACTAAATTAAAAATATATTATGTTAATGAATAATAATTGATATGATATATATATTTTAATAAATTTCCATGTTTATTAATAATTATTGAGGTTTCTCCATGAAGAAGATCAAAAAAATTATTTTCAATATAAATATTTAAAAATTTAATCATATCATGTTAATAAAAAATGTATCTATAAAGTTATAGAACTGTATATTAAAAAAACAATGGTGTTTCCAAGATAATAATCTTGAGTCTAGTGGAATATTTATGTATTATATCCGTTGATAATAAATCAACACATTATTTATGGAAAAAATATGTTGATATAATAGTCAAAATTATGAATAATTATTTTTATGTACCAAATTTCTATAAATTAAAACAATAAATTTATTCTTATAATTATACATTTAAAAATCTTTGTGTTTCAAATCCCTTGTATTATAAAATTTATAACTGAAAATATTTGTATATTTTACTAAATACATTTTGATGTAATCTTCTTTGTGTATGATCCAAATTAAAGAGTTTATAAATTCTATAATTATGATCCAAATTAGATTATATTTTCAATTAATTTAATCCTTATGTTGTCGACGGAAAAATTAAATCAAAAATAAAAATTAATGTATAAAAAATAAGGATATTGAAGTTGTTTTTGAAGATAATAATGATAAAAGTGATGAAGGAAAATTCCTCCTAAAATAAATACCAAATATAGATGAATATTATCTCAAAATAAATTGTGAATAAAAATATTTATCATCAAATATATAAATGATAAAATGGGTTGATTTCCAAGACACTATTGGATAATAAAAATTAGAGGTAATGAATCAGAGAAACAAAATGAAAACAATTATGTACACATAATTTTCTACTATCAAACCGAGTGATGATAATTTTTTTTATATAATCAGGAATACATATATTATACGTATATGTTGATAGATCATGGTAAATAAATTTTTATTTGGGACATAGAACAATTTCAAGAAATTAATAATGTTATCAGAATATATTTGTCATTTTATTAGAAAGTGAGTGAAATAATATAATTTGTAGGAAACAATGCATGACATGTGATATATGGATACTAGTTTTTTGAAGAAATTTATTTTGATGTTAACATCTTACAATTTTTTCATGTGCTAACCGTAAATATATTTCATTCATTAGAACACAATGGACAAACATGAACTTTCAAATTGATTACTTTTATATAATCCTGAATCGATAGATGAAAAATGTGGTTTAAATTAATAAATATAAAATTTTAAATTCTAATATAGATCGTGGTAAGATATATTTTGAAAAAAAAATAATCTACACAGTTTAAAAATGGACCATATATAATTATATTTCATGTTATTAAAATTAATTATTTTTATAATGCTCAAAAAGGGAATATTATAAAATAACATCAATATGAAAAATGAAATATAACACATTGTAATTATATATTTAAATGATATAATTTTTTTAATAAATCAAAATAATTTCAGCAAAATCATTTCATTAGTGATTATACTGAAAATTTAGATTTCCATGATATTATAAATTATTTAGTTATTAGGTTTAAAAAAATCTCCTGATGAATATTATATTATTATTTCTCATGAGAAATATTCTGGATAAATTATGTTGATGTTTGTAATAGGGTTTTGAAATATAGTTCGAACCTCAATTTTTCATGAACAATTCAGAAAAATGAGCGAAAATAAAATTATGATTATTTAATATTTGATGATTTTTTTAGAATATTATTTACATTATTAATTCATTTTCGAAGATAGTGAATTGTGTCACAATTTTTTCTTGATACCAAAATACATAGAACGAATCTCATTTCGTTAAATCATATAAAATTTTCATGTTTATTAAATTAACAATGTATAATCAACACAATTATGATATAATTGGAATTATTAGTTTATTTTGATATATTGATGAGGATTTGGAATAAAATATTGATGATAGAAAACATCCATCTATAAATGTTATATTTTTTGGAGAATTAGATGTATATTAGTATAAAAAGTAGAAATATTTGATCATACTAACTACTACTGATTGTTTATATGTCATTGTATCCATTGAAATAACATAATTGATATGAAAAAAAGACATAATTAGAATATATAATGTAGATGTAGGCATGAATTAACATTATAATAATTACATATAACATCATTTTAAAAGAATACACATTATATATGATAACTAATCAGACTATTGAACATATAGATTTATTTGATTTTGATTTTAGATACATGATCATATAATTTCAATAAATATCCTCAATATTTTCCATAAAATTATATTCACACGATAAACTTCAGTAAATATATTATTTTTTATCATAATTATAAAATGGCTAATGAAAACTAAATAATTAATTGATCTCAGATAACTAGTAAGGGGTGTATAAAAGATAAATTACTCAAAGGTAATAAGTGAGAATACAATGAACCTCTATATTAGATAACATAATGAAGGTAAATAAATAATGTATAAGATATTCAATCCAAATAAAATGTAGATCAAAAAGCATATTTTATTTAATATGATATTTTATATAAAAAAATACAAATAATTAATTTGTATTCATTTATGAGTTTAAAAATGACATTGAATACAATAATTTAATTAATACAGGTGTGAATTTGGGTAAAAAATTAATGGGGTCTTGTAATAATATTTTAAATGGGTGTACCCAATATCAATGCGGGAATATCTTGAGGGGAGGGAGTCAGTTATAGAGTATACCATAATAGGGGAGTCGATGGATTCCATTGTGGTGAGGAAGTCAACAAAATTATTAACATCAACCCATGTGCGAAGTATATCCATCTTAATATTGATGTAATTATTTAAATTTCGTATTATATAAGTAATCATCCACATAGTATAAATTATCCATTAGAGATAGAGACAAAAAATATTGTAGTATGTTTCTACCACTATTAATGGGATGCCTTTATAATGGCAAAGGGAATGGCCACTATGGATTTTGTTTTCATCGATCCCTAATGAATACCCTTTTCTATTGGTTTAAATAAAACACGATGAAAATAACAATATTGATCTTCCAAATCAACAACCCCTAGAATTGTGCCTCCAAAGAATAATTATTTATTATTTATCATTCAACCATAGAGTGATGGACTAAAATATGTGAAATAGTCATGGGATGCATGTATGGAATAGGTAACAAACCCCTTTTTAAATGAAAAATTATTTAGGGAACCATCCTCATAATATCATTTTAAAAGATGTGATAGCTCTATATTGAGGAATATATTCCTAGACAACAAATCTATGTCTAAGTAGTGCATATCATTACGGGGGGACGGGTTGAGATCCTCTTAGTTAAACCAAAAACCAATATACAGGAAAATAGATTATCCATTTCTAATATTAGTTTGGATCTTATTCCAATGAAACATAGTTGTTGAAAATCATTGATGCATTATACATGCGAGTTGAAAATAGTTAACTCACCAATCTTCTTTAACATCATGAATTCCCCGTCTCATTGAAAAAACAATTTCACTGTTTATTCTTCATTATTGACCTATTGTCTTGAGAAAATTGATATTATGAAACATCCATTTCTTTTCACTGTCATATATTTTTATATTTCATTTTTTCCAATGAACCAGATCACAAAGGTATAATTTATTTTAATGTCATTTAACTAAAGAATATCAATCCAAATATCATTTTTAAGGAATTTTTTAACAATGTTACTATAATTCTTATAAAAAATTGTTATACTTTTGATCCCTTGAGGAAATATGAGTCATCTGTTCCCATTGTAGAAATTATATTAAAAATAATTATTTTAGGGTTTCCAGAGATCATGAATGAACATAGGTAACAGAAGGATTCCTTGAAGGTCTCATTTAGAGTCGTATATCCAGGGTATCCCAACATTGAGCCCACTCAGTTTTGTTTGGAAAATATGATACCCCCTCTCAATAATACACTGCGATATATTTTGAGAGGTCCAGATTACTGCCTATTGGTATTTAAAAAAATGATGGAATTAAATTAGGTGGTTTCATGACACATCCAAATTTATTAAATATAAATCTTCTTCAAAGGAAGTTTCCTTTAATCACATCCAAGTGAGTTTACAATTTAAAAAGACCAACATTTATACAACATTCCTTACAGTGATTCAACCATTAGTAGATTATTTATCTATGATGATCCATGAAACCAAATTAAATCATAAATCATAATGGGAATTTCAAATAAATGATGATAATTTATTTTAAATACCACAATGAACCACCTTGGGTAATTTGATAATGTAGGGATTGTGAATTGGAATAGATGTAAAAACACTATTAACATGGTTAATGTTTTATCAAATATGAAGGACGACAATATTAAATTTTTTTATTATATTATTATTCTTATCATCCCCACCATCAAAATGGTGTATTCAGATTCTCCCATGATAAAGAGGAGCGACCGCGTAATCCATGGGAAAATTGATTATTTGAATAACATGAATGGATTCCATATGCTTAACACATAACATAGATAACTAAAAAGATATATAAAAATATCACTTTTCATGTTTAATGATTTCCCCCCAAAACATGGAACACCCCTCTGAGATATTTTTGAAGCCTCTAATGAATGATATACACCCCTTAATAAAAAAACCCCATGAAAATAGTAAATATGAGTTATTAAAACTCATGGAATTGAGGTCTATAGTTAATGGGCCTATTTTACCAATTAATCGTGCATGAATCAAGATTATTTATGAAGGAATCATAAGTAATAATTAATATTATGTGGGGAATGTCGATATCATTTCCATACACCTCAAACCAACTTGATGAAGCCAAAATCATTATCCTAGAAGATGTTTATGTAATGGGGTGAGGAATATCTGTGGGTGAGATGATCAAGGGCCTATACTGAAAATACATTTTACTTCATCACATGGATAATTAAATTCTACTCAATTTTATTATAGGACACATTCAAATATAATTCAATAACAATATTTGAACACATAAATTCATTGTTTGTTTCTCATATCATTTCCTAATAATTTCCAATAGATAATTGAATAGATATTCCCCTATTGAGACCATTTTTATCAGTTGATACCCATATATAAATGTAGTGAGAAAGGCTATTATTGATAATGGATGAAAAGAATGTTTATGTGAAGTTACTCATTCTTATTGGATGACAATGACTTATGGATGTTGTCCTATACACATTCAGAATGAAAAAAATTATTATGGAACATAAATCCTATTTAAGACAACCAGCATGAAAAAATCATGAATGAATTCAATGAGTTTAGTCTAGATGATGTCATAGGTGATCATACATAAATATATTAGAGAACCATCTAGCCTAATAGACCTTTTAGATTTGTGGTACCAAATTTCATATCATATTTCATTCTAATTGTCTACACTATCAAATGTGAGATTGTTATACTGAGAGTCTATATTCAGTATAGTGATTAAGATTTCACCATTAATAAATGGGTAACCATTATCCATACAAGTGTTATTATAACCTATAATAGAATTGATGTAGGAATACTCTATGTCACCTATAACCACCAGATAACTGGATAAGGATTCATCATATAATTTATTGTTGGTGTGATAACAAGAATATTTTCATTTAAACATGCATGCAATTACATAGAGTTTTTGTCCCCCAAAATGTGCCAAGTGTCCTTGAAGCAGTTGTATTTTAAGAACTCATGTTCCTATAATTTTTCCATATATTAGTTCAATTTTTTGATAGAGGAATCAAATGATTCGTCTTCTCAATCATCTCTTGTATTTGATTCTCAAGGGGAAATATCCACATTAATGGAATCTCGTTCTTGATTTGTAGTGGGTTGATATCAATTATTAGAGGATAGGTCTTTATTTAGTTGTTAGATATTGTTATGGTAACCATTCCATATTTTCCACTATATGTCCCTTTTTAGGATCCCATGACTATTTCAAGATAATTAGGATTACTTGTCCAGTGGACGGGGAAGATGAAACCACCTCCACCAACAATAATCTCTATCAAGGTGACGATAATGTTTGAGTGATATGAAATAGAATGAAATTAAGTGAGAAATGGTGTATTTTATATTGATGGGATGTTGTAATCATTTGTTTTGGAATGGTCCATCTGGCACCAGGTGTGTCATTTTCCTTGTTGTATGTTTCACTATTTAAACATGTCCTTAGTGATTCCAATGTCAAGAAGGACCGATCATGTAACAAAGGTGGAGGTAACACTTAATATCACAACTCTATTCCAATCACACTTAAAATCAGAGATCCTACTACCATTTACCTATAAAATAATAATAAACATTATTAAAATGCGAGTTTTCATTTATTCTTTTAGGTATCAAATTTAATTTAGTTTATACACTCCACTTTAAATCAAAATTCAATCATTGAGGACCTCAAACATTATTCCGTGGAAGTACCTATACACATTTGGATCCGAATAGGATATGATATTATTTAACAACACCTAACACCCTACGTACCCATCCAGATGATATTATTATTTGAAATCTCTCCCACCCCAAATATTTAATAATACAGGGGTTTGGGATTACATATGAGTTTGCATAAACCACAACATGTGAGTCCATATCATATAGAAACATTAAACACAGATATATCCAATGAATAAATTCACTAATATTTGATAATACAGTTTGAAAATAAATAACATACTAAATAATATACATTTAATTAAATTTGAAACATATATAATAACCAAATCACCAAGAAACTATTATAAATAGATATTTATATAAATCCTGTAATGTATAATTCATAATATACCTAGTCGATGTTTTATATACAGAAATATCAAACTATAGACACATTATTCATTATAATTACCATAAACCACAATGATTTAAAAAATATATTTATATATCACCATGTGTTTCTGATACTCAACTCTAAATAATAAAAAACAACTATGTTTCCTCTATTCTATCTCCAAACTGAAAATCTCCATCAGGTACATAACACATGGGGGAATGAATTAAATTCATGGGTGAGTATAAAAATACATTGAAGGATAGCTAAAAATCATTATGGGATAACAATAAAACCATAAATATCAAGTTATAGACATGAATGAATGTAACATGGATATGTATGTATAAATATAGATATACATACTAGCTTGGATCCAATGGGTAAAATGACAATTAAAACAATGTAGTTCCAATTCATAAATCCTTTATCATATATTAAAATGATATTACCCAAAAAAAATAATTATTTCATTGTGTCTAATGTTTATATAAAATAAAACTACATCCATAATGGTAATCTTCTTAGGTATCAATGGATAAATTTATCATATAGTATCATAACTTCACTACCTTCCTTAATACATTGTCTCTTTTAATATAAATATTAATAGGGAAACTTGTCTTAGATCATTCTTTTTAACAATATCAAACTATATGGATTTAGTGATTTATATCTTAATCCCTTACCAATTGAAACCAAGATAAATTTTAATGGGGTATATTTCACATTATTAGAAGACACCTTAGTTAAAATGACCCACTTATGTAAAGGATACCCCCACCTCTCGTAGATAATGATTGTCAATTTAATAAGTAGATATAGAGGATCAATAACCTCAAAAAGTATGTGGGGAATTAGTCCCAATGAGGATTACTCTTTAATGATGGGGAATGTTATACTTTTATTCATATTGTGTGGATACAAATATTATTTTATGGTTATGATAGAGGATACCATACCCATTGTATGAATATATTATACCAATGAAAATAAATATCATCAAAGTGATATGATCCCACACCTCATGTATTGAAGGGGATACTCTTAACCATATCATCCCCATGTGATATCACTATATCATCACAACAAAAATTATAACAAGAATGGATAGCTTCACAAAGAATATCTTAAAAATAATAGGTTACAAAATAATACATTATCATTTTAAAGAAGTAAAAATAATTAAAATAGAACACATGCAGTCTTAAACCCCAATAAAATAATTTTTTTAATAAAAAAAATATAATCCCTCGTCATTATTAAGAGTGTAAATTTTAAATATACCACTATCACATTATAAATTACCTTATATTGTCAAAGATGAGAAAATATTATGATCTATATAAATTGTTATTTGAATATAATATTTAATTTAATAAAATTGATACTTAATTAAAAATATGAATTTTATAATATGATAGATGTATTGCAATACATATCAAGACCCATAACCTATTCCATTAGTCAGAAATATATAGTATATATTGACCTTGATATTCAATCATAATAAACAGTCTCTGATGGCATAGATAAATATGCAATTCTATATCTTGTTATGCTGATATAACAAAAAGGATGTTTAATATCCTTGAAAATAATATTAAAATTGCTAACATTATATTGTTATTAATAAAAAATTACATGGATGAGTGGAAATGAGTTCACACACCTCTATAAAAATGTATCCTCCCTCAATAATTTTTTTATACAATTTACTTTTTTAAATTTTAAATTTTTTATTTCTATTTAAAAAACACCATTTCCCTAATCTATACTATACATCACCAAATATCACCTTCTTATTCCAGAGTATAAATCTCACAATGAAAATATATATTCCTCCTTTTAATTCATCCAACTACCTCTAATTACCAAGCATGAAACAACATTATATGCACTCTAGAGATCAATATAAAATGTTGTTTGAACGGTGACTCCCCACACCTTCTGTGACACATTGAATTCATCATTGATCATCCACTATATTGATACATAACACTGTATAACCATAAATATAAGCCCTATATATTTCTCAATCACCTCATCACTACAATCTATTTACACGTTCAATGACCAATGCATGCATGTGAGAATAATAGAGACATATAATACTACAGAATAATCCACCATAAAGGAAATGATCCTCTAATTTCATTAATCATCTCACCCATTGAATTTTTATAACTATATATATGAATGGTAGTAATAAACATTT
Source organism: Viscum album (assembly GCA_963277665.1). NCBI lineage: Eukaryota > Viridiplantae > Streptophyta > Magnoliopsida > Santalales > Viscaceae > Viscum > Viscum album. The sequence continues at coordinate 2,107,959,039 of OY728138.1, read as the reverse complement.
ATGTCCATATATTATAAAAGTATTTAGTGGGAAAATATAGATATTATTTTATAGATAATTACCAAATATGTATGATAATAAATTGTCCTGACAAAACCAAAACAGGCTCATGTCATGACTCCCCAAGCCCAATAGGCTATCCCACTAATGGGAGGCCTAATCCTATCATACCTATACACACATTCACACACCCACATACAACTATATGAATAAATATAGAGATATACTGAAATGAATTTCTACATATATCTTATTTAGAGTAAAGAATATGTGCAACAATTAAAAATGCATGGCCACTAAAAGAAAACTATCATAGCAATCGACCTACTTAGATGGAGAGGACCACTGACCTACACCCACCTATAAGATACTCATCCATGGACTGTTGATAACCCTAGTTAGTGTTGCTACTATATTCTTACTACTCTGGGTACAACTGGGATAGTATTGAAGGTTATATGGTTCACACAAGACCCAACATCTGTGAGAAAATACCTGGCATGGATGAGTGTAAGAATACATAGTAGGAGACCCAAAACCCAAACAAAAACGGTAGCAACAGATGTAATTCCGTTAGAAAAACCCATCCCGAGGTATTTTAATTGAGAGAGAAGATCCATCTTGAGACCATACATGAAAAAACACCACTAGTTAGCTCAAAGTATCTAGCATGTTATGAAGCAACACATATCATAGGGACTACCAGTACATACCCAGATAGACTCATCTCTATATAACATGGTCCCGAACATTGACTGTCCATAGTAGCAAACTCGAGGCCCATCAAAATACTCAAAACAGTCTCATTAGGAACCAACCACATAGGGACCCACAAGCTTGTACTCGAGCCTCATAGGTAGAATCTAACCACGTAGCATGCACAATGAACCTATCCATCCCTGATGGTAATGAGAATGAGATGTGATATTCATCATTTTATTCTATCCAATGATCAAGCCTCACTATATCCAAAGGCACCAAACTGAGTGATTCCACTCTATTGGTAAAATTAACTAGTGGCCCAACCTTGCCAACCCACATGAATCCTATTAGTGATGTCATGCATGACCGAAAACATCATAGATTAAGTCTCTTGATAAATAAACTAACTGCAAAACCATGAGTAGGGGATTCCTCCTAGGATCCGATGTGGGTCACCCTTGCTAGAAACTCCGTTCATAGAAAGGGTTATCCTGCAACAAGCCAAATTAGGAACAACCTACCTAAAATAGGATCATTTCTCGAGTAGAGATGGTTATGTAGATTCTAAGAACCCCTCCAAAGAAAATTTCATGATATATGGATGATGGAATAAATGAATCTTGATACACAGTTCAAGGGTCTACACCGAGAGCTCCCTATGGAATCCATCCACTACTCTAATAATAAAATTTTAGGTAGAGGATCGATTCTAAAGTAATTATTAGACACACAGATTCCATTAACCTAACATGGGAAGATTTAAATATGTGAGGATCACACCGGGCCTCTAAGGGTGATACATGCTCCACGTACACTACGTTTGTTGTCGAAGTGAAGTGAGGTGACTCACTCTTGAAGTTGTAAATGTGAACCGACTACCTAACCATGTAGGAGAGTACCACTTCAATAAAAATGAACCTTATCTGTAACATGGTAGGAGATAACCATTATTCTGTATGTATAAAAATAATCAAAAGAGGGGTTACAATATAGAAAATTGGATGCAATACCAAAAACCCTTTTAGTGAATGGAGAATGGGGACCCAATTAAACTATCTTTTCATTATGTCATAAAAAGAAACTAACAGGAACCACTCAACCCAGATAGTCGTAACATTACGAAATTTTACCCGGGGGACACTCTCAACCTGGATAGTCTGCATCACTAACCCAATATTCCCTCACAACAATACCTCCACACCGAAACACCCACACCCAAAATAAGGACACTATCACATTCTACATGGAAAACTGCTCAGGATGGGATAATCACAAGATTGAATCCAAGATATGATGTAGGAGATACAAGAGGTAGAAGATCACTCAATGAACCTCATGGAGTACACGATGTGTAAGGGGGGAGAACATGTGTGAACCCACTTGAACACCCGACCATGTATCCTTCTTACAAGGGTTTTCAACCAATGTTTTCATACCAAAAGTATAAAGATAGTACACATCATGTCCCACTTCACCCGACCATTGTATGTGTTTTTCCATCACATGGATAAACTAGCTTTTGTCTCCTACATGTTGTGCATCCAATGCTACACGATGTGTTTGGGAAGCATGACAAATTAACTGTGTAGTTTATTTTACCTCGTGTACTTTAAATTGTTCCCTTGTATTGTGGTCATGATCTTGTACACATCCATGTACTATTACATAGTTATTCTATCCATTTCCCCTTGGATACTTGTGGAGGGTCCCTAATTTTCATGTTCCGCTCATACACAGTTTATATAACCTGAAAATAATCTCCCATGAATGATTAGAACTCACGGAATGTTGGACTTGTTTATAAGCTATATTGATGGAAAAATATAATAGTATTTCCTTACAAACCACATGGATCCCCCCATCCCACAAATTTACTCCAAAACACATTGACCAAACAATCAAGGGACGTAATAGATTTTTAAGGGCTCTAAAACCATATAGAAAATGGGTATCAGTACTTAAAACACAAACATCCTACCTTGATGGGAAAATGGGAATGCTTCAGGGTCTAATTGGTGGCTGAGATATCTTGATTCTGGATATAGTGATAATCATCATAAAAAATGGCACCTGGCAGCACCTCCTCTAATTGGTTATCCCGAAAGTCAAAGGTAGAGGAAGCGGAATAAGGTGGCTCAACCTCATCCTACATGTTAATAAGTATGCTGATGAGGGGATGAGATATTTGTTTTAATTTTATAATAAAACATCTCCTTAACACCCCAGCCAGACTTTCCTCCAACCCAACACATGTGGCTGAAAAAATGAATTATTTGACTACGATAAATATGAATTTCTGAATATAGCTGTAGTATCAGAAATCTGATCAAATAATCATCTAAAGAATTAAAAACATTTCAATAAAAAACAATACACATGTGATAAAATATGTTTAATATATTTAATATCACCGTGTTGAGGCTCCTAGACCCTTATATTCCTATGAAACATAATTCCTAGATTCTGATATACTATTAGAAATATTAAAATGTATGATATGAAAAACATGAATCACTACACCCACCCCACTATAAGTATTTCAATCCTTGAAAATAGAATTCCTTGGAACATTGGAAAGGATCTAAGCACTACACTCAGACTCCTATGCCAGTGATCTCACCAATGGTTCCCATGCTGTAAAAAACACATACCAAGAAGAAAAACAACATTTGAAATGAATGATAGAGTATTGAAAACTCATAGGTTGCCCAATGACCTAGATAACAACTTGAACCCTCAACCAGATCCAATAGAACATAATACCTCATCACCAAAAACCCAGGGTCAACCTAATTATTCAACAACCACACGAAATGATCCCCAATAGTCCTCAATAAAACTATTTATGATATATTCTAAAACCAATATTATGGAATGTTAAAAAATCACATCATCATTTCGTCTTTCAACATGAACGGTGCCAACGACAAACCTCAGATGGTGGACGCACTACTAACCATTTAAAAAAATCAATCGCGAACACACCCAATGGATATCCCATCACACAAGACCTAAATAAAATACTCAAGGACTCAAAAAATATCTCCTCCCATAGTAGAACCAACCGGGTTTCCAAAGTATACACACTTCGTCTTAATTTCCCTGGCAAGACTACTGGCAACAAAGGATACTGCATTCGAACACACAGGTCAATGGAAGTCATCCAAAACACCTTGAAAATATCCTATTTAGGTTTAAATAACTCTTCCAGATATTATTATTTTACTCCTCAAGGATGCATCGTAGTGGGGGAATTGTCTGTCCTTCATTCGAAATCGAAGCCACAATGAAACACACAAAATCCTCTTTGATCATCCAGTATAGAAGTTGATTTTGAGAATGTAGGGAACTATACTACAAAGGCATTCCTAGATGGTCATACAAGGTATTACCAGACTCACTATACACCAACACACTCCTAGGCCTCATACACATATTGCAAAAGGGATCAACCCCCAAACCATGATAGTTTCCACTTAGGGCGGTAGTGATTATCACTCATAGTTTTCATCATGTCACAAAAACACATCTTGTTGGAAGAAGAGTCCCCCTTCCACATATTTTCGATGATGAATCAGAAAAAAAATCAACATAGTGTTGTCTATCAATCATATTTTATAAAGTATAAAGGAAACATAGAGTACCTCATTTCATCTGATGCTCGAATAACCACATTGAAATTTCTTACACTGACTTGATGGTCCAATGTAAAACCCACCCTTAGTAGAGCAGTGGGAAAACATTCTCTTACAATATTATCTTATCCACCATAAGTATAACAACATCTCTCACACTACTGAGCAAAACCCTATAGTAGAACTAGAGTATGTTCATTGGTATCCCTATAATGACAGTTCCTCCTTCATCACACTTGGGCCAACTACAGATCATGTTTCACTTAGACCTCAAGAAAACTAGGTCTATAAAGAACAAAATATTTGTGTGATCCGAGAAATTCATTTTACATCACTAACAGAGCCATCCATAGTTCAGTCTGATAGGATATATCCATATAAACCCTCTATGGTGGGTCTGTGTTCTTTTTGATGTGTTGCAGATTCACTAGTTTTATAATTGGAGTAGAATCTTCCTTGTGACCATGAACCTATAAGGAGTCCCCTTTGCTAATTATGTTATACACCAAACCCTTATATGGGATCCAAGAAGTCTATCATTAAGGAATAATAGTGGACTAATTTAAATACTCACAACATTCAATGAGTATAACTTGTGAGATGACTCACGAAGCACAAGAGAAACACAAAACCTAGACAAATATGATTCATATACAATTATTTCATGGTGACTAGTGGCGTAATGTACCATGTCAAAATGATATTTATCAGAGTCCAAATTAATGGATACATTAGTTTCTAATACCAACACTGGAGTCCCTAGCATTGAAATCCAAACTCAAAACATCCAAGCACAAAGTCAATGAAACCCAAACCATTCTCTCAAAAATGAGGTCCCAAAGTGGAAACAACCTCCACCAATACCACTGTTTCAAGAACAGACATAAAAGGGCTCAAGCCATAACTCTTGAAGAATGCATCTAATATGTCAGGTATTAGAGACTAGCACCGAGTGGGATATCACACCCATGGTAGGGATTATAAAATTGTACTTTTACATATTCACCCATATACAACTCCATGTAATAGTACATAGATATAAATAAATTTGTGCATATATCTATGAATACAAGATAATAGAAGATGTCAAAAAATAGAAATTAAAGTTCCCACCAAATGAAATCTGCAAAAGAATCCAACCTTCATAGATGTTTTGGATTAATGTCAAACACCCACTAGTATGCTCATTGTACATGCTCTGTTGTTAACACTGGTTAGTCCAGCTACTATGATATACCTTCTCCAGGTCCAACTGAGTCTTTGTTGATGGACCTATGCTATACACAAGGAAAAACATGTCTGGGAAAAGCACATGTAAGTATGGATATAAGAATACTTAGTAGGCGAACCAATAAACAAATACAAAAATGAGAAGTTCAAGGGATTCAGTTAGCTCCACCCATCCTGAGGGAATCCGAATGAGAGACAAACTCTATCTTGAGAATTTCCTTAGCTAAACATGACTAGACATATAAACATCCTTCGAATGTCATTAATGGAAAAATAACATAGAGGATACATGAACATACCCTTATATACTTAGCATTATGTCTATTGGTATCGACCATATATTTTCGATGGTATCCAAATGAAGGTCCAACTCAACACCCACAAATGTATAATGATGTATTTAACTCGTAGAAATCCATACTTTTCCACTCGTGGATCACATATATAATCCAACCACATATCATGCACATAGAACCCAAACATCCCTGATGGAATGCATAATGAGAGGGTTCAAGAATAGACATCGTCTAATCGATGATCCTGGCTCACTATAGCCAAAATTACTGAACTTAAAGATGCCACTCTATCTAGAAAATGAACCAACGACACAACACGACAACCCTGATGATACCTAACCATGTGGTCATGCTAGAAGAATAAGGTGACATAACAAGTCACTTGGTGACTAAACATACACCAACACCTCAAGTAGTGGATTCCTCCTAGAACACATTAGGGATCACCCTAGCCGAAAACACCGCTTATAGAAAGGGGTATCGTGCAGTACCCAAATCTGGAAAAAGATTCCTAGCATTGGATCAATGCTTTAGTAGTTTGCTTACGTACTACTCTGAGGAAAACATCACGATATATTATAGAAAGAAGAAAAACATCATGTACATATATAGAGGTTCTATTCCCAAGGGTCACAGGGGGTTCCATTCTCTACTAAAACAACAACATCCCGGGTAGAGTATCGATGCCCATGTAAATATTGGCCACAATTATTTCAAATACCCTACTAGGGAAACCATAATGATGTGAGTATCGCACCGGGACTCTATGGATGATATGTGCCCTAATACTAATGAGTATACAGTATAAGAGACCTGAGATGAATCACTCCCAAAAATGAAAATGAGAACCCTCTCCATATCCCAATAGGGGAGTACCACTTTGAGAAATGTGATCCCACTCCCTAACATGGTGGGGACTACAACTATGTTTCATATTTGGAAATATTCCAAACATGGTCACATGCTAGTGAATAGGATGTAATATTAATAAAACATGTAGAAAAAGGACTATAGGACCCACTGAATGTTGCCCATCGGCATGTCTAACCCATGAAACTCTTGGAAGATCACTTTCACACCACAAATCTCAGGCCCAAACCGTGGCCAAAATTACGTTCTACCTGGAAATCAACTCAGGATAGGCTACTCAAGATCTATAATTCAAGTTACGGAGATGGATATAAGATAGAAATATGATCACTTGAATATCCTCAAGGAGTACATGATATGTAATGGGGCTACATGTTGTTTGAACCAACCTAAACACCCTTTTGTGTATGATTCCTACATGGGTTTTTGACCCATGTAGTTATACAATACATGTAGATATAGTTTACACCACGTCCTGCTTCACCAAACCTTTGACCATGTCCCTATATAATATAGCTCAACCAATCACGTCCATAACACTTTGAGAAAACTATACTATATGTCGTGTTCTGGTTTCATGAAAACATGACCATGTTGTTTACCTAAGACCATGTATTGGGGCCGGTTTCAATGTACTTTGGTCATGTTCTTTTACACGGCCATGTACTATTAGATTGCTACGCTGGTGGGTTTTCTATTAGACATGAAATGTGGGTGCCTACATAGTGTGTAACCCCACATAAAGGGATTGTATACACTGAAATTCATATACCACAAATGGGAAGAAAACATGGAATTTAAGAATGGTTTATACGTTGTGTTGATTGGAAAATCTTATGGGATTTCACTAAATATTGGCAGGATCACCCCCATTCACCCCAAAACACCCAGATAAAAACATCAAGGGATTCTAGTAGTTTTATGAGGTATTTAAAACCTTAAAAATGAATATACAATAAAAATGGGGACATAGAACACAAACTGGATACTTTGAGGGAGAAAAACCAATGTTTTGGGGTTGAATTGTCTGATAGGACACGCTAATTCTCAATCTAGAGATGATCATCATCAAAAAGAACACATGACTACACCTCATTACCATGTATTTATTGATGGTCGAATGGAGAGGAATGGTAAGATAGTGATCAACATACTCTAATGTGTTCACAAGAAAGAGATGATGAGAGGGGATATATTTTTTTAATTTTATTAAAATAAAAATCCTCTTAACACCGAAACCCATATCAGCTCCAACATGACACTCTGTACTAACAACATTTATGTCACGCATTGGGTAAAAACGACTTTTTGAACCAAATAACTATCTTAAAAATTATTTATTGGTCATTGATTGGGATTTAATGGTGTATCTATTGAAACTACGCATTACTGATAAAATATATTTAATATATTTAATAAAACCTCAATTAGGCTCTCTGGCCCTTAGATTCCTGCACTAACCCAGTGCATGGATTTGAAAATATTCATATGATTATACGAAATTCTAATAGAGAAAACCCAAGTCTCTAAAAAAATAAAATGATACTTCAAAAATATACTACGTTTTTTGGGGAGTACCATATATTTAATATTAAAAATATGATATTAAATATGAAGGGGAGATAAATCATATTAAATAATAGGACAACTATTGAACGGTGTAATTGTTGATGAATAATACTCGAATCTAGTTTAATTATTATGATCACAATCATGAACATCACATGATATGATCTTATTCTTTTATTAATTTGAGTGGAAATAATTGTCTGATCCCACTCCTAAACTCTCAATTGTGGTATCCAGGTGATATGCCTAACCCTAGAGGTAATCTAAAATATTTTTTGAATATTTAATTTTTTATATCATATAGCAAATTACATGAATGAAAAAATTATTTAATTTATTCATATATATCATCTAGTGAATATAAGTTATACTATGATATGATCATAATAAAAGTAAAATCATTCATATGCTTTTCCACTTTATTTGGATAAAACAATTATCCCAAAATTTTAATCACTAGAAATTTTTTATGTGGAAAATTTATATCATATCATACATGAAAATTTGAAAAAATTTAATAGTATCAATTTAATTTTTTTGTTATATGGAACTCTCCCTTCGATGTTGGTACAAAAATGGGAGAAACTCCATTATTTGGATTCATTAAAACCTTGAATAGTTTTTAAGAATCTTTCTAGTGTAATGTTAAATTTTTATATTTGGGATTTCAATGATACATCTGGAAATTAAAAAATGATTCTTTGTGGAATAAAAAAATAATGATTACTATAAATTATTAATAATATAAATATAAAACAAATTGTATGTACAATATCACTTAAATGAACATCAATACAGAGTAAAAAGTTATTTAGAAAATTAGTTTCACTCTGAAATCTATAATAACATAACTCATAAAATACAGTTCATTAAAGAATTCATATAAAGGAAATTTAAATCCGGACACACCCAACCCATAATTTTCATAGATTGTGTTCATTATGATATCCCCTACATGTTATTTCATGAGATATAATTATGTACCCAATTTATTGTATTTTTTAAATAATTTTAGGACCAGTGACCACATATTGAAAGATCATATATATATATGTCACATATGAATAATAATGAATTCATAATAAAACCATATCGTATATAAAAATTAAAAAAATAAACAATTTTCCCAAATAAAAAATTTTATATCATCATAAGACATCCATATAATGAATTATGGTTTTATAATTTGATAATATAATTATATAATATTTTTAAATATTGAATGATTTTTATAGTGATTAAAATATATTATATATGCAAAAAAATTTCTTTGAAAAACAAAATAATGTATATTACTCTTTTTGATAAATTTTTTAAAGGGAAATAGCTTTTAAAAAATTAAAATATATATTATTTTGATAAATTATGAAAAATTAGAATACTAAATTCGTAATAATAGATGAAAACAGTGGGAAAAAGTGTGGATTTTGAATATTTTAAAATGGAATGTTCTTTTAATCCTCTCTGGTGAATGAAAACATCCATGGAAAATAAATAATTTGGAAAATAATAATATGGGTTTACATATATTTTTTTAATAAGGAAAAACTAAAGTGAATATGATATTATAAAATCCTGAAATTATAGAAGTGCTTATCCCTAAAAAATATAACTAATTGGTCATAGAGGATATGTTTCCAGTCCAAAAAAATAACAAGGTCTATATCACATTATAAAATCATATTCAGTGAATTATTTTACATATGGACGGGAAATTGATTTACGATGTGTAAACATGGAAATTAACCAACATGGAATAAAATAAATCTATTTTATATATTAACTGAAAATAGAATTTATCCAAAATATAATTTAGTAAAAAAATCCAATTAAATTGTGTGATTATAAAGAAACCCATAGGCATCAGTCAATTTTATATATGAATAACATTAAAGGGATAACATGATATGGAATTTTTATCCATTGATTGGAATGAATTTTATTATAGGATATATAAACATGGAATTGAATACATAAAATAAATTAATATTTTTAACATGGAATATATATATATAAATGACTGAAAAATTAGATGAGAATCCATAATATTTGATTCCCACTTCATCTAATATACTAAACAATTTTGAAAGATGATTTTCAATTATCCATAAATGAACCATATTTCAATATATTTGTATTTATAACAATAATTTTATAATTTTTATTACACATTGACTTCATTTTAGTTACTAAAATTAATATTCTATTTTTTATTATCCAAATTATTTATTCCAGATTATATGTGGTTGTTCCTGTCCTTACACATTGACCATGTGTTAGTAAACAATATAATGTCCAGGGATATAAAAATTATTTTTATAATATATTATATATTCTATATTGTAATTTTATCACAACTATAGAGATAATCATAATTTGTGATTGAAATGTTATTTTAAGTATTTATATTTAATAAATAAAATATATTTTTTCAAGTAATATACATTAATTAATTACGACAATTGAATAAAAAAAATTGCACTAAATTATTAAATAATATTATTTATTATTAGGTTTTATAAATAACTAATAATATAAACATTATAGAGTCATTTATATAAGCTGTTAAACCAAAAGAAATGATAATGTATCATAGAAAATGAATTTGAAAGTACATAATATTGAGTAAAAAAATATCAAATTAACACATACATAATGGTTTCATATTTTTGAATTAATGTGATCCATTTTATTTCATATTACAAAAATGAAGATGATAAAACATAATGATTAATGATCAGATAATAGTTCAATGGAAGACATTAATCATAACATTGTAATTTTATTGAGAGTTTTTAGTTGTGGAAACCTTCAAGTGAAAGCATGTAACATAACATGGGAGAGTCATGTTAGGATTATAATTCGGTTAGAGAACTAAAAATAAACCATTGGAAATGCATGGACTATTGATGGTGATGGATGGTCTATTTTGTAATTTTTTAATAGTGTAATTTTAATAAAAAGATTTTTATTGGTGAACTAGGAATGAAATTTACCATGGAAGGTAGATGTGGAGTTTAAAATAATTGAGATAAGTTAATGGTAGGTTGATGATCACCATATAATTACACACATATATACTATTCAATGATATTATGGGTTTTATTTTTATTCTAAAAATGCATACCCCCTTTTACATTTATCATAGTAACTCAGTTATTGACTTGGTATCTTATTTAATGCAATAAAATGAAACTGAAATTATTATATAATTTGGAAAATTTTATTGTAAAACTAAATTTCTACGAAAAACTCTCTCCAATTTTTACCCTCGATATAATGCAATGAAAGAACAGAGGTAATGGCCCCATGTCCCAGCTCAATTTTTATAGTATTATTTATAGAATAGATGGTGTAAAAATACAAACATATGAGGAATTAAAAATAAATATACATTATCTTGATATTGGATATTAAAATAATTAAAAAATATTAAATTATATAAAAATGGAACCAAAAACACCCACTAAATCATATAAATTTAAAAATGTATTCACATTGTGTATCAAATTCAGTCCAATATATATACCTTATGGAAGAATCTCAACAAAAAATCCAAAACTATGGCTTGTATTGTCTAGTTCATTCCCTAATATACCCTTGGAAACATGAAATATAGTTTTTATGTATGAAATATATGTATAACATGTTAATTACATAGGATCATACCCAATGACTCTTTTTTGAAAAGTGAAAAAATTTGAAAAAAATCCAAGAAAATAAACAAAAAATCCCATACACAGATAAACATGGAGACTATAGTTTACCATCCTCACCATGAACCTCTCACCGTATATCACATCCATATACAATAAAAAATATTTTAATGAAATATATGAAAATGAACCAAATACCCACTTCACATTGATTTTACACTCTAATTACCCAATTACAATTTACTAGTGCTCTTATTCCATAAATTATGTTTCATCACATATGAATACATCATTGATTTGGGTTAGGATAAATATCCACCTACCCAATATTTGAATGCTATACCATCAACTGAGATATTTTTTCAGTATCAACATATCATATTCATTATGTAACCAATGTTTTTGGGAATCATTAGTGTTATAAAAAACCATATACCTTATATTAAAACTAAATATCCCAAATAAATTATCATCCTCAACATAATTTTGAAAATTAGGCTATAGAAATACATAATATTTACATGGTTCTTAATACAATGGCCCTAAGCTAACATATAGCTATTATTATAAGAAATCATGTACATATGTTTCATGTGAAGACCCAAAAAATGTAGCAAATGTTTGGAAAATATCTACTAGTATTGTTCTTAAGAATTGGTAGTACCCATATATTAAATCAATTTAAATATTTTCTATAACTACCTTTTACATGGCTTGATCAATGTTCATAGCCCATTAATGCACAGTTTAAAGAAAATCCATACATTCTTGTTACCATAGATCAAACTATGGTTGTACAAACCTATTAATATGTATTAAACTATAGATATATCCACCTCATTCAAACTTTTAAACCATTGTTATAGCCACCAATATCCACATTTTCCAATAGTGGCTATAGATACCAATTATCACATTTTAAACCATGTAAATATTTTTTTAATGATTAATAATAATATTAAATTTAATATATAATATATTCCTATGAATAAATTTATATAGATATAATAAATATTATAATAGTTGTAATGTGTTGGGAAGAATATATAATATGTCGACATATCAATTATTTTCATCAGAATTTTTTTTAAACTATTTCTAGGGCTTTTAAATGTGGATATATCTACATAAGGCCATGGTTATATACTGTGGCCATAACCTCATATTTACAATATTGCAACCATGACCATGGCCACTTATTTCTAATCCTTCAAATGTGTATTTACCCACCTATTTCCAAAGTTTAAACTGTGGTTAGATATATTTATTTTTATTGTTTAAAACAAGCCTATACCCACTATTTCCATAGTGTAAATTAAATCTATAAACACCTATTTTCAATGATTAAACTATGATAAAAATTGATAATTTAATGCAATGACAACAATGGCCCCATCTTAAAAAAATTGTTTCAGTAGGAAACCACAACAATTTTGGACCCTATTTCCATTGTAGATAGAGTATGATTTTTAGTTTTGGATATCTCATTTCATACCTATCTCCAATCATCATAAAAACTATTTAGATATAAAAAGTACTATCAGCATCACTAGTAATCATCACTGCATTCTATCACTACCACCCACACTAAATGATTGGAATGGATGAGAGTAAGGGAAACTATATATTTTATATCTAATGAGATTATTACCGAAAACAACCAGATTCCAGGAAATGTTTCTACTTGAATGGTTATCTAACTCATGAATGGATCATATATATATATATAATATCAAGAATATAATAAATATTGATAAAAAAACATCCATGAGTTTCACAACCCAATCAAACAGTGAATAAAAAAATAACCCCATGAATCATTAAATCCCAACATTAAACATTTTCCACTACTAATACAACACATTACATATATAAGAGAACTATAATACAAAATTCATCCTCAACAATCAACGTAAAAAAATTCATGACTTACTAGATGAAAAAGAATTTGAATTATTAATCCAAAAATAATATATTTATTGATGATTAAACTATTATTTCAATTTTTCCATGAAAACTATAACACAAGAGCTTTAAATAACATACCCATGAAATCCTAAATTATATTAAATCATATTGCACTTATTAATTCCCAACAAACATTAATTGAAATTATAATCATGTTACAAATTAATTTCTAACACGATACTATAAAAACACTCCAAAATATACCCAACAAACTAATGAAAAATATATATCACATTATATACATATTATTTGTAAATAACCTTATTATTTACATAACAATCACAATTTTCAATTCAATTAACATCAGTCGCAATAAAAAGATATTACAAATAAGAAAAACAGTAGTATAAAATCACACCCCACATCTGATTTTATCCCCAAACTTACATAATAATATTTAACATGATTTAAAAACCCATTATATATTCACACCAATCACATTATCATATAAGATAACATTTAGGCGTTCCCTACATCAAATAATTATGATTGCTATTTTTTATAAATAATATTTCTATTCTACTGTATTATTAATAAATCTTATTTAATTGTGTAATTGTTTATTTTGAAATAAAAGTGTTCTTATTCATTAATTAGTTGTGAGTTCTGGAATAAACTCACAAAATGATCAATTTTTCAAATTTTTTACAATAAAATGTCATAACAACACTGATTACATGGAAAAGTATTTAATATTAACAAAAAAAAATAAATATTATAAAATAAGTAAACACATGTGAATATTACTATATTCATCAATTTAAATGTTTTCAATCTATGTATCATTTTATATTGTCCCATACTATCAACCAAATGAAATTCAATCCAAAAAAACTCATATGGACTTATTTAGAAATTAAAAAACGAGTATGCCTTAACAAAATAAGAAGCCACAGATTGTATAATTAAGAATATATGTTAATGAATAAATAATATAAACAAAATCTATCTATAAAATAATAAATACCTGCTAAAATTAATCTATTCCTCATTTTGTACCCAAAATAGAGAATCCTTACAAAAATATGCGTAGGTATTATAGAATGATTAATCAGTGATGAAAGGTGAAGAAATGTTTCCCTGATTTAGATAAATATATCCAGTAGAACCATGACATAAAATAAATAATAGGTTTATATTATATTGACCATGTATTTTTATATATTGATATTACATATTTTAGATGAATATTTTACACATTACAGAAAAATACACACATGATGATCCTAATAATTTAGTTCCTTTCAAAACATGGAATAAAATGTCAAAAATTTATCAAGAATCCTGAATGTATCCTAAAAATATCTTCACATAAATTACTCATAAAATACATAACATACATAAAACCATTATTAATAACTTCGGGTAAGCAAACATATGAATGGGTGATCTCAAATGCTTGGTATGGGTAAAAAAGGGAGATGCATAAAATTTTCATGAACATTAGGGTATCATAATATGTTCATTACATTTACAACCTGTACCATACAAATAAATTATAATAACCTTGATTTATGGTATAGTGATTGATGGTTCATAAGACAATAATAATAAGAGAATCAGAGAACATGATCCCTTAGTGGATAATAATGGAATTAGATATTGTTTTATGGATACACATACATATAGAAAATAATATCCTTATTAGTTCAAGCTGTAACATACCAGGTAAATAAAGAATATTAAATTTTCATATTTATTAATATTTGTGAATAAAATATAAATATTACATTAAAGGGGATTCTTTGTTTGATGGCATACCCAATACACAACAATGAGTTTCTTTGAAATATTATGTTGCACACTAATAATACAATATTATTATTTTAAATGGTAGTTAATGACTACCCATTGTAATGGAGGGAATTAACAGAACTAACCCCAAAATAATTATATATTCTTGTAAAATATTTTTACTTTTATCCAATAAATCTTATAGGCTTAAATGTGAATGAATCCAATTTTAAACGTAAATATTATAATATTCTTTAAAAGTTCGATTAACCACCTTTGATGGCGAACCCTTTTTAAATACACTTTTTGACAATTTTATATGTTATATTTGACAAAATAAAATCTTTCTTTAGAATCAAGACATCAATATTTACATGGTGTAAATTTTAGTTATTTTTCTGATAAAGATTTTTTTAATGAGTAGTGAAAATGCGGTATTTTAATTCAAAAACTGCATTTAGAGTAATTTATTTATATGCTAAGGTTATCTTTTTAATTGGTTTTAAATTTTAATTAAAAAATATTTTTACAATTTAATCCATTGGTGGTAATTTGAATTAATTTCACTCTGATATTCGACATAAAAAAGTGCTAATCTTTTAATAGATATTGTTTCTTAAAAACACGTTATTTGTTTTGACAGTGGGAATTGTTTATAAAATTAATTAAAGAATGTTCTATATTATTAATTTAGAAAAATTAATATAATTTTTTGAATTTGGAATATCAAATATATATTAGGGCGAATATTTGTTATTTTTCTGACAAATGTATATTTTCAATGAATAAAAAAAATACTGCATTTTAATTCAAAACTGCCTTTTCATCCAATTTATTTATATTGTTAGATTGTCATTTTAATTATTTTTTATATTTAATATAATTATTTGTTAATAATTTAATACAATTATGGTCATTGGATGAAATTTCACTTTTAAATTGGATGTAAAAACTAATCAATCTTTAGAAAGATTTTAGTTCTTAAAAACTCGTCTTTGCTTCTGACATCGAGAATTATTTCAAATTAATTACTGTAATTTCTTTGTTTGGAAATTTATAAAATATAATCCATATTTGGAATCAAAAAGTCCAAATTATGTAATTAAGTCTCTTTTGGTTTGGGATATTATGAATAGTAATGATAGTAATTATCTTTAATTATCATGTTTAATTAGTAATCGGGTAGTTAAGAGTAATAAAATAATATCATAAAAATATTAGATGACCCCAACATGAGTCCTAATGCTATTTTGGGTGTCATGGCCGACCATGGGATTCATTTTCCCAACCTTGCGACCCCCTGGAATCACTTTAGTGAGATAGTGATCTTTTATCATATTTTTTTAAAAGAAAGGAAAATGTAACCAAAGTATTTAACACCTAAGTAAAACAATTTAAATTTTGTCTAAATAAATGATATATTAGACTATAAATATTAATAATAAATATAAAAATATTTCTTACATTATGGTTATTTTTTTATAATTTTTAGTCATTAAATAAATAAGATTATTTATGACACCGTGATGATGCAGTGCTAACCTCATTAATGAACAATTTATATAAAATGAAACGATAAGGTAAAATATATGACATACACATGTCTAAAACATTTTTGATGGGTGTATTTATAACCCTTATCACCATATCCTAGAAATATATAATTTTGGGACATTTAATATCTGAAAATCATTTTATAATAAAGTAACTTTTCAAGACTTTCAAAGAGTGTCCCTCCTCCCTCTTATAAACGGCACCCATCGCTACCCCCATACACACACCTCTAAAGCCATCGGATCAACCAAACTCTGATCCTTTTCTCACTAAACAACCCTATATTTATCCTAGAAGCCTTACTATAGGCATAAACCTCTTCAAGAAACCATTTTGGTTCGAACCAAAAGGAGTTACCTGATTTAAAGGTAATGTCTTCTCTTATGTTCCTTTGTATTATTTTTCTTCTCCAACCCCCTAAACTCTTTTTATTCGTTTATTTTGTGAAAAAAATAGTATCTTAAATATACTATGATGTTTTTATGAGAATTATTTGAGCTACACATACACACTCCTACATCTAATGGTTAAGAACATAATGTTTCTGTTGGTGGTGAATTATTGCCTCCCGAGATGATGATTGTTCAATATTCTTTTAACACCTCTCAGGGTATCCATTAAGATGTAATTGTATTTATATATGATATATATTATGTTTATGTTTTCCTTAATCTTCTGTATTTATATTTTATTCCATACCTTTATGGTTTCCATAATGGGTAAATGCGATAATTTAATTTTAGGAAATGCGGACTACTGCCCCTCAAAGTGATTTGAATCGTTAATGCCAAATGTGGGATGTATAAAGGATGCATATAATGATATTATATATTATATTTTACTTTAATTATAGTATAACTATGTATAATATTGTTTTCAGTCCATTAATGTATAAAATAGAAATGAAA
The DNA here is from genome assembly GCA_963277665.1 of Viscum album. Classification (NCBI taxonomy): domain Eukaryota; kingdom Viridiplantae; phylum Streptophyta; class Magnoliopsida; order Santalales; family Viscaceae; genus Viscum; species Viscum album. The sequence continues at coordinate 2,107,940,917 of OY728138.1, read as the reverse complement.
GTAGCGGTAATGCATACGTACGGCTTACCGTCTCTATGAACGGTGCATTTCATTTCTTTTCTCCAAATTTTATGAAATATTATAAGTACATATATAAAATATATATACATTATATATATTACATATAAATTATTAATATCATTCAGGAATTATAATTTATATATATCTCACATTTATTTTTAATTCCATTAATAGGACAAATAAATGAAAGTAGCTTTCATAAGTATGTAAGACCTACTGTCTCCATGAACGGTGCATTTCATTTTTATCTCCAAGTGTTATGGAATAGTATTAAATGAATATATAATGGATATATATGATATTTAAATCATTTATTCTATTTAATATATTATTTAATTATAACTACATGGACAATTATTTTCTAACATGTCCATTTTTAACACATGTACTGAACATCAACAAAAACGTCTGATATGAACTCACATAATTAACAAATTATTATAACATTATAATATGTGATATGAATTGAATAATATACTTAAATGAGGTACTTATGAAATTATATATTGAACAATGTTTACTATTCATGAATATAAATAAATGAACAAGTCAAGTCGGACTTGAGGTAAGGGATCCTACCTCACTATTTCTTTTCAAGTACTCTCTTTTATGTCATTTCATCTTTGATTCATGTTATGATTTATGAGTATGTTCTATTATATTAGCCATAATTTAATTTGTATTTTTATATAATGAGAGTCCCCTCTTACTCTCATCATTTCATGTTAGGAATTATTTAGTGGCGTCGTTTGGCTGTCGAATTTTTGTAAGGGATTATTTCACCCTTTTCATTTTTAATGTTATATTTTCATGTCAAGTCTTTCAAGTTGCAATTTCTTATGTTGGGGTATGATATCTATATCCATAATACTGTAATTTTATTTTCATATTATTAGAGACCCTATTTGATCTAATCAATCAATTTTTTATGTTCTAATTGGCGATGTTAGGCTACCAAATTTTCATAAGGGGATTTCTTATCTCGCTTTTAAATCTGTGAGATTTCCATTATTCTCCACTTATTTATTGCATGTGGTTTATTATTTACGGCCCATGATTATATTATTTATGTAATATACATTAATTTATGGATAATTACATCTTCATTGTATGATCCTTCTTTCATTGGTTGTACGTTTCGAAAGTCACCCAAATCGGTAAGGGAACCTTTCACCCTCCTCTTTCTAAAACACTCTCTTTTGTTATGTCTTCTAATTTACATCTCATTATGTTGGGATATGTTCTTATATATCCTTATTGATGTAAATTTTATTTCCGAGTTATGAGATACCATTTTCTTCCTCATTAAATAATTTTCTGAATTTTTAAGTGACGTCGTTAGGCTGTCGATTTTTTCAAGGGAACTTCGTAAGTCAATTTCTATTCTTTTGGATAAACCTCTACTTCTTGATTATGTCATGATATGAATATGTGTCGATGAACTCTGATTGGTTTACACTTAATATCCACTTATATTTTGCGTTTTTATATTTTTAACAAGTATTTATATAATTGATTTATCCTTAATCTATGGATACCATCTTTGTACGAGACTTTGTCTCAATCTCCATTAATTGAAGAATATTTTGTTTGATACAAAACTTTAATATATACGGTGTATAAATCCCTTTGACTTTTACATTTATTCAAAAGGAATTTTTTTATATAAAGTGTTTTACTAAACGAAAAAATGGAATGTTTTTGTGTTACATATGCGACGACAATGACTTCCTCGCCGCCGTGGCCATTATTTGAGTTTCAGCTTCCTCTACAAACCATAACATTTTCTTTTTTTAAATGAAAAATAAATTCCATGATTTAATAATGAAAATGGTTTTGATAATGTCTTAATTATATCAATGTGTTGTATTTATATCTTGTGATTGAAATGTGGAAACTTTATGTTTCCTTTATTTATGTTTTATATGATACGATTATGTTATGGTTCTTGGGAATTTTTTATAAAGACGGGTGGTATAGTGATAAACTATGGGTGGGTGAGCCCGTGATATCTCTCCAATGCATTGGTTAACGTGAAGGAGTTAAACACTATGGTTTATGCGATGAGATTTAGGGAATATACTGTGATGGGTATTACAAACGTAACCATGAGGGTTACTCCCTACGTAAGAATGTTATGAATTCCTCAAGTTACCTGTATGTCTTGTGATTTCAATGAGTTATTCATAAATCTTATGATTTCATGAGGTATGATAAATTACTTATGTTTTATGAGTAAAGTATGATTTCATTGATTATTATATATACATGGACTAATGTTTTCTTCCGTATTTTTATATCACTTACTAAAATTTTCATTCTCATCCCAAGTTTTTGAAATGTTTTTCATAGGTCAAGGAAAAAGTACATGATGTGATGATAGTGTTGAGGAAGTTTCAAGATAGAATCCATGTTTTATTTTAAATATGATTCCTTTTATGGAAAAAATGAATATTTTCTTTTATGTAACCACCTTGTTTAAATGTGGAATGTAATGTATGATTTATTATCTAATTCTCTAAAAATCTAATCCTAAAAATATTCTCAATGTGTATTCATAAAATATGTCAAGATTATGTAATGTTTATGGTTGTGTCCTTATAGTTGGTATCAGCGGTCGGTTTAGATAACTTTAGAGGTTAGGGTATTCTTTAAGCATAAGTGACATTACCAAAATGGTTAGGATTTCAGAAAGGGTCATAGTTTTAGATAAAGTGAATGAGTTTAATATAACATGAATAATCATATATTAGTATTATATAATGACTCTAATGATATAATCACACTGAAATTTTTGGTTTTAGTAAATGGCTGGATTTAGCAGGCACCAAAGTAACAGTGGATGTGAAGAAAACTATGACGGTTTTTTTAAAGAACAACTGAATGATATGGGAGTTGTAATGAGAACTCTTGAGGTTTTTCTCAACCAAATATAAGGATAAATGATTAACCACTTGAAACATGTTGAGTTCTCTAATGAATCATGTATGAGATAACCAACTCGATGTGGAAGTTTTGGTAACAATTATAAAGGTATCCATTATGGATCATATGATTCTTACTTTTGAGGTAATTATGGGTAACTATATGTTATGATGGAAAATTAAAGGCATGAGATAAACTTATTGGTAAATTATGTTATGATTATTTTTGATGATTTAATCTCTTTTTGGGGAATTTTTTAAAAATTATATTGTTTTCGAAAACGGACAACACAGATACCGTTTGACAACCCATCACGTCGGACAAAGCTGTGGGAATCGAACCCACAACCAATGTGCAACTGGTATTTATTGCCTACCACTGGACTACGTGAAGTCCCTGGTTAGTATGACAAATTATTTTTTGTTATATAGTTTTATGAATCAAGAATAAGTTGATTTTGGGTTATCTACGAAAATTATTGACCTATCATGGAGGATATATGGTTAGTTTAAGTACTTTTCAATATGAGACTTTAAGAGAAACTGATGTTATTTGGAGATAAATGTTAATATTTACCTTGGAAGACTATGTGATTAAATCCATAAAAGAATTGTGCTTCAATCTTAGTTAGGTTTACATTGAAAAATTTTATGGACAAATATTTTATTGAATTGTCTTAATTGAACTTTGGGTATTGATGGAAAAATTTTGAAGATTAAGAATAGATTTTCTTTTTATAAAGGATTATCCTTTTCGGTATTATTAGAACTTGTACTAAAATTTTTTGGTTCTGGTTTTGATCTAAAGACATGGTAAATATATAGTTCTCTTTTGTGGATTAGTTGATTCTCTAGAATTTTATTATAGTGCTCTTAATTTAAACAAGTAATCCTAAACACTCGTCTTTTGGAGGAAAAATGAGTTTCTGTAAGAAATATAGTAAGAGATGAAAGTATACACGACAAGTAAGTATGTTTCCCTATGATTCAGTTAAGCTCACAAATAAATTACACAATGAAAACTAACATAAAACTAAAAGTTTTTGTGTAAACTTTTTTCTACTGAGGAATCATATACCGTTTAACACATCAAAGTTTGTAATTTTCATGGGTTTAACTTTCTCCAAATAATGTTTTCTATCACTCCCATTAGAACATGACCCTTTGTTTTCTCTTCCGTGTCCATGTTTTCCTATATATAATCCTTGTATGTTTTAACTTGAGTGACCTTTTTACTTCTCTTTCTTTATGTTAATGTGATAGTTTTACTGACTATTGTTACGATTTTGGACATTCAAGGAAGTTTCTCAGCCCAATTTTAAAATTGTGAGGACGCAATTCCTAAAAGGGGGGAAGGATGTAACATACCATGTTAATAAAGAATATGAAATTTTCATATTTATTATTATTTGTTAATAAAATATCAATATTAATTTAAAGGGGATGGTATGTTCGATGGCGTACCCAAGAATCAACAACGAGTTTCTTTGAAATCTTACATTGCACACTAATAATATAATATTATTATTTTAAATGGTAGTTAATGCCTAGCCATTATAATTTATGGAATTAATAGAACAAACTAAAAAATGATTATATATGTTTTTCAAATAGTTTTACTTTTATCAAATAAATATTAGAGGATTAAAATGAAAATGAATCCAATTGTAAGCATAAATATTCTAATAATATTTAAAAGGTCGATTAACCGCCTTTTGATGGAAAACCCATATTAAATCCACTTTTTGACAATTTTATGTGTTATATTTGACAAAATAAAATCCTTATTTATAATAAAAACATCAAAATTTACTTGGTGTAAATTTTTTTTATTTTCCGATAAAGTTCATTTTTTTAATGAATAGTGAAAATGATGTATTTTAATTCAAAAACTCATTTTAGTCTAATTTATTTATATGGTATGATTATCTTCCTAATTGGTTTTAAAGTGTAATTAAAATATATTTTTACCATTTAATCTATTGGTGGTAATTCAAATTAATTTCACTTTGAAATTGGACATAAAAAAGTGTCAATCTTTTAATAGATATTGTTTCTTAAAAACACGCTCTTTGTTTTGACAGCGGAAATTGATTATAAAATTAATTAATGAATCTTCTATGTTTTTAATTTGTTAAAATTGATATCATTTTTTGAATTTGGAATATCAAATATACCTTAGGGTGAATTTTTGTTTTTTTTCTAACAACTGTTCATTTTTAATGACTAATGAAAAATAATGCATTTTAATTCATAACTGCCTTTTCATTCAGTTTATTTATATAGTTAGATTGTCATTTTAATTCGATTTAATGTTTAATTTCATTATTTATTTATAATTTAACAAAAGTATGTTCATTGGATGTAATTTCATTTTTAAATTTGATGTAAAAACCAATCAATCTTTTGATAGATTTTACTTCTTAAAAACCCGTCTTTGGTTTTGAAAATGTGAATTTTATTAAATTAATTACGGAAGTTTCTCTATTTGGAATTTTATAAATTATATTCAATATTTGGAATTAGAAGGTGAAAATTATTTAATTAATACTCTTTTGTTTTTTAACATTATGAATAGTCACGATGGTAATTATCTTTAATTATAATGTTTAATTAGTAATCGGGCAGTTAAGAGTAATAAAATAATATCAAAAAAATTTAATATGACCCCAACATGTGTCCTAATGTTATTGGTGGTGTCATGGGCAACCATGGGATGCCTTCATCCATCCTTGGGACCCAATGGAATCACTTTATTGAGATAGTGACCTTTTATCATATTTTTTTAAACGAAAGGAAAATATACCCAAAGTATGTAACACCTAAGTAAAAAAAAATTAATTTTGGATATAGAAATGATATCTTATACTATAAATATTCATTGTTAAGATAAAAATAATTCCTACATGATTTTAATTGTTTTATAATTTTTAGACATTATATAAATAAATTTATTTAGGACACAGTGATGATGCAGTGATTGCCTCATTAATGAATGATTTAAATAAAATGAAAAGATAAGGTAAATTATAAGAATTACACTTATATAAAACCTATAGGATGGGTTTATTTCATAACCTTATCACCATATCCTCGAAATATATAATTTTGGGACCTTTCTATCCTAAAATCATTTTATAATAAAGTAACTTTTCAGAACTTTCTAAGAGTGCCCCTCCTTCCTCTTATAAAAGTCCCCCCACCTCTACCCCCTTACACATACCTATAAATCTTTTGTCTCATCCAAAATCGGCTCATTTTATCTCTACACATCCCTCTATTAATCCTAGAGGCCTTAACTTAGGTATAAAGCTCTTCAAGAAACCATTTTGGTTCAAACAAAAAGGAGTTACCTGATTTAAAGGTAATGTCTTCTCTTTTGTTCTTTTGTATTATTTTGCTTCTCCAACCCCCTAAACTCTTTTTTTCCTTTATTTTGTAACAAAACCATTTTCGTAATTACACTAGGATGTTTTTATGATATGTATTCTAGCTACACATACACACACCTTTTTCTAATGGTTAAGAACACGCTGTTTTAGTGGGTGGCGAATTATTGCCTCATGAGACGATGATTGTCCAATCTTCTTTTAATACATCTCATCGTGGCCATTATGATGTCAATGTATTCATATATGATATATATTATGTTTAGGTTTTATTTATTATTATGTATTTTTATTTTATTCCATACCATTATGGTTTCCATAATGGGTAAACGCTCTAATTTCATTTTAGGAAGTGTGGACTACCGCCCCCTCAAAGTGATTTGAATCGTTAATGCCATATGTGGGATGTATAAAGGATGGATTTAATGATATTTTATATGATATTATAGTGTATTTATAATATAACTATGTATAATAATGATTTCATTCCATTAAATTATGAAATAGAAATGAATGTAGTGTTCATCCGTACGTACGACTTACCGTCTCCATGAACGGTGCATTTCATTTCTTATCTTCAAATGTCATGTACTATTATAAGTAAATATATAAAATGTATATTCATGATATATATTAAATCTAAATTATTAATATCATTCTGTAATTATAATATATATACATCTCATTTAGTTTTAATTCCATTAATATGACAAATAAATGAAAGTAGCTTTTATGCGTACGTACGACCTACCATATCCATGAACGATGCATTTCATTATTATCTCAAAATGTAATGGAATAGTATAAAATGAATATATAAAAGATATATATGATATTTAAATCATTAATACTATTATGGAGATGATTTAATTATAACTAAATGGTCAATTCTTTTCAAACAAGTTCATTTTTGACTCAGGTACCGAACATTGACAAAAACGTCTGATATGAACTAACATAATTAAGTAATTATTATAAAACTATAATATGTGATATGAATTGAATAATAAACTTTAAAGTAGTTACTTATCAAATTATAAATTGACCAATGTTTATTATTCAGGAATATAATGAAACAAACAAGACAAGTTGGACTTGAGTTAAGGGATCCTACCTCCCTCTAACTTTTCAAGTACTCTCTTTTATGTCATTTAATTTATGATACATGTTATGATGTTGGAAGATGTTATTTTATATTCAACATACTGTAATTTTTATTTTAATATTATTATAGAACCCCTCTTACTCTCACCATTTCATTTTATGAATTATTATGTGGCACTGTTAGGCTGCCGAATTTTTGAAAGGGATTCGTTCACCCTTCTCATTTTTAATGTTCTATTTTCATGTCTAGTCTTTCAAGTTAATTTTTATTATTTAGTGTATGATATCTATATCCATCATTATGTCCTTTATTTCATATGACGAGAGACCCTATTTGATCACATCAATCAATTTTTTGAATTTTTAAGTGGCGTCATTAGGCTGCCGAATTTTCGTAAGGGGATTTCTTATCTCGTTTTTTATTCTGTGACATTTCCAATGTTTTCCACTTATTTATTGCAATTGGTGTATTGTGTACTTCCCATGATTGTATTATTTGTGTGATATTGTTTTATATATTTGTATTTACATCTTTATTGTATGATCCTTCTTTCATGGGGTGTACGTTTCGAAATATACCCAAATCGGTAAGGGAACCTTTCACCCTCCTCTTTTGAAAAGACATCCTTTTGTTATGTATTTTAATTTACATATTATTATGTTTGTATATGTTATTATATATCCTTATTGATAAAAATTTTATTTCCAAGGGATGAGATACCAATTTTTGTCTCATCAACTCAATTCCTGAATTTTAAAGTGACGCCGTTAGGCTGTCGAATTTTTGCAAGGGATCTTCTTAACACAATTTCTATTCTTTGGGATAAAACTATCCATCATGATTATGTTGTGCTATGAATATGTTTGGATGAACTCTGATTGTTTTACACTTAATATCGACTTATATTGGTTGTATTTATATTTTTTACATGTAATTAGTTAATTGATCTATCCTTAATCTAAGGATACAATCTTTGTACGGGACTTCGTCTCAATCTCCATTCATTGAGGCATGTTTTGTTTTATACACAACATTCTTTCATACTGTGTATAAACCCCTTTTACTTTTACTTTCATTCAAAATGAATATTTTTAAATGAAGTGTTTTTCTAAATGACAAAAGGGAATGTTATTGTCTTACGTATGCGGTGACAAAGACTTCTCTGCCGCCTTGACCATTATTTGAGTTTCAGCTTCCTCTCTAAGCCATAACTTTTTATTTATTTAAATGAAAAATATATACCGTGTATTAATATTGAAAATGGTTTTGATAATTTATTAATTATATCAATATGTTGTATTGATATCTTGTGATTGAAATGTGGAAATGTTATGTTTCCTTTATGATGTTTTATGTGATACAATTATGTTAAGGTTCTAGGGAATTGTTTATGAAGACAGGTGGTTTCGTGATAAAATAAGGGCGGGTGAGCTCATGATAGCTCTCCAATGCATTGGGTAACACGAAAGAGTTAAAGGCTAAGGTGTATACGATGTGATTTGGGGAATATACTGTGATGGGTATTCCAAACGTAACCATGAGGTTTACTCCATACGTAAGAATGTTATGAATGACTCAAGTTACCTTTATGTATTTTTATATATATGAGTTATCCATAACTCTTATGATTTCATGAGGTATGTTAAAATGCTTATGTTATATGTGTAATATATGATTTCATTGATTCTTATTCATAAATGGACTAATGTTTTCATTCTATATTTTTATATCCCTTACTGAGGTTTCTATGGTCATCCCATGTTTTTGAAATGTTTTTCACAGGTTAAGGGGAAAGTACATGATGTGATGATAGTGTTGAGTAAGTGTAAAGAAAGAATCCATGTTTTATTTTAAATATGACTCCTTTGATGGGATAAATTAATACTGTCTTTTATGTAACCACCATGTTTAAATGTGGAATATAATGCATTATTTATGATCTAATTTTCTAAAACTCTAAACCTGAAAAGATCATCAATGTGTATTCTTGAAATATCTCAATATTAGGTAATGTTTAAGGTTGGGTCATTATAAAATCTAATTTCTAATTCTATTGTATTAAACTAATTTCACACCTTAAACCATCAGAGTAATCAATGTTTAATCCCAAAACCATTATTGTAGAAAAATTCACATTTAGAATTTGTTTCACATCTCATTCCAATATTTTCCATTCAATGAGATATAAATCATTACCCAATGCATTTGAAAGTTATAGGTCCCAAAACTCTCATAAATAATACCATATTTATGTGTTTCAAAATATCATAAAACATTCATTATATCATAACCCATGATTTCGAATGGATTTACTAAAAATTTCATCATATCAAAACCAATAAGAATGTGATTGAAATTATAATCCATTCATAAATTCATTATAGCATAACCCATAAGCAATTAAGCATTTTTCTAATTAATTTTATAATGGAATAACCCTTTTATGATAAATGGGTTTCATAAATATCATTTTCTTATAATTATAAACAATTTAATGAAATAAAAATTATTCAAACCTTGGAACTAGTCCATAGTAAGGAAAATGTTACATCAAAGGATATAATATAAAATTGATAATCATATTGAATTTAAAAACTCATTGAACAATTATTTCTGATAATATTCTCATTGTAAAAATTACATTTATAAAAAATATTTTGATATTAACTTGTGAGTCCATGTATTTTAAAATAATTTAGAAATCACATAAAAGTTGGTTTAATATTTTTTTTGGATAATCATTGATAAAAATATACTATCATATTTTAAAAAAATTTATAAAAAATTGAACATTTGGAATAATAATTTCACTGAAAATAAAACATAAAACTTGTAATGGAATATTAATGTCATTTAGTGGTTATTAAAGAGATAAATATTGTTCATTAATTGGTTGATATATAATAATTATTCTAATATTTTTAATAGATGAAAAAGTAGTTTTTTAGAAAATGACATGAAAATTAAATTAATATTTTTATTAAAGTAAAAAATTGTATAAAAAGTAATATAAATCTCATATGGAAATAATAAGTCATTTTTTAGAACATTTATTAAAAACATATTTTTAAATGAAAACCAATTTCTATGCAATGAGTAAAATAAATTCAGATGTTTTTTTAAGAAATCATAAATATTTAATGTACAATAGAGTTTATAAATAGTAATATTAGATGAAAATATCACGAATAAACCTAGAATAAAATAATTCATTACATTTTTAAGATTTGGATCACAATATTTTATCACCATAAACATAATCATAATAAATCATCACAAATGATCACATTGTAACATAAAGAAATTACTAATTTTTTAATATTAAATATTAGGCCCTAAGAAGAAATAAAAATGTTTAATGTATAATATAATGAGGATAAATAATTTCATTTTATCACATTTATAATTGGATGTATATATTCATCAGGAAAAAATATTTCTACATAAAATAACAAACATCACATAGAATGAAAAGAGATAACAAAATCCATTATGTCTTATGAAATTTGTTGAACTATAATCCTAGATAAAGAATAAAAAAACATACGAAATATTAAATATCAATAAAATAATTATTTTAATGACAGAAAATATCGATTTCGTTGTTTATAAACCACAAAATATAAATGTGTGTTGAATTTTCATATGTCCCATAGAAATAACAGAGAGAATAAAAATAAATTACTTTATGTCGTGACCTACATCGTACTCGTTAATATATCACATATTATATATATAAATTTATTATAATTATATTACAGAAATTTTTTTATAGATATAAAACCATATAATATATTCTTATAATCTTTTATTACCTATTGAATAACCATTGCATGTTGATGTCAAATTTTAGGCAGTGCGTACTTTGTTTTTCAATTATGTTGGGAAATTTTATTGTTACCCTTCTAACAATGATCATGGTATCACAATATTATTAAGTTTTTCCAGCTTATAAATATCATATTTAATAAATATATATGTTTTTAGTGTATTTAATTAAATTTATTGATTTAAAATAAAATACAAAATTCAAAGTGATGATAGGTCACACAAAAACATGTACATTGTATAAAAATTCACTTCATAATGAATGAATAAAAGGTAAATTATATAAAATCAACCCAAAATAACATTTATTCATAAAACTAACATTTTCCATTAAATGTATACTTATTAACATTCATGAAAAGAGTAAATGAATGACATCACTTTCTGATGTGGCTATTTTCCACATAGAGTGGTGGCATTGGTGTTTAAAAAAAGGAATTCCAAAATATATATATGATATAAAAAATATATAGAAATAATAATTCCATAAATTACATATATAAAAATTTATTTAATTATTATTTAACGATGTGATAAATGGCAATGAAAAAAAGAACATTGGTTTGAGAGGTATTAGTCTGTCAAAAACTAGATCACTGATTTCATAACCAATTTGATTTTGGTGGGGATGGTATTTGGTAATTACCATAAGATAAAAAATAATTTAAATATGTAATATACTTATTTTATTATATCATCATGGTATATATTAAATTTAATAATGATGAGTATTAAATAAAATAAAAATGCTTGTTGATGAGCATTACATCTTCTTCAGAGATCATACTAGTTTTGTACAAGAATACATCATAGGATTTCATTCGATCCAATTGAAGGAATATAGGATGATTGGATGGTATTTGGGATGTTTTATGAGATGGAATTTAGGGAAAAAATTATTTAATAGTAGAATTGTAGATTATATGGTGCGTCATTTTATAAGTGTGGTTGGTGGAACATGATTATTTCTTTTAAAATAAAGATTTCAACAGAATTTTTTTCGATATATCAAGGAACCAATAATAGAATATTTATGATACTATAAAGGATATAGTTAAAATATTTTCATCAAATGTATATTGGTCGATTATATAATTAATTTTAATAGTTAACTTTTTATTTTAACCTCCAGTTAAACCCATTATTACAATAACTACTGTAATTATGTTTTATGTCTCTCACAATTCATTTTGGTCAAACATTATGTCAACATTATTATATAGTATAATTTTTTAATAAAAATATATAATATATTTTTCCAAATATCAATCACATTTTTTGAAAAGTATAAGTTTATATTCATCCCATAGATGTGATAAGAAAGTGGGGTTTCAATGATGAAATGTCTAAAACGTTGAAAACTATATATATCAATATTAAATTTTAAATAAATTACATTGAACTAAATTGGATAATAGAATTAAAAATTTACCATTTTTATTTTGAAAAATTTTTATTATACATTTAATATTTATAGTTAAATTAAAGAATAAGGTGATTTTTAATTAATTTTCAATAATTTTCATTAGTTATAAAAAAATTAATATTTTTTTAAAAAGATGAAATATTTACCCTATGAAAATTTTGATATTATGATTTAAAAATGATTTTATATTATAATAATATTTTTTTGAAGTTTTAAATTTACATTTATAAATGGTCAATAAAATAAATAAAAATGTAATTTTTATAGATTATATAATTTATGAAAAATATTTTTTCTTTATAACTAAATAGGTATTTTTTATGAATATATTTCATAAATTTAAAAAAAAATTATATACTTTAATGTGTTATTTATTTCTACTCTTACTTAAATAATTAACTAATTGGTTATAATTATCACGTTTAAATAACTATATTAATAACATGTCCATTTTTCATAAAACTTTTTGTTAGGTGTAACACAATATAATATAAAATTTGGTATCGTAAAATATTAACATGTTTTCGAATGTATAAAAAGAAATAAAGTAAATTTAATATATTGAAAACATAAAAAATATCAGGGTGATAAACACTACCACTCATAAAAAGAATTTCTCAATCAATATCATCACACCAAAATAAAAAAATAAGATTATTCATCATTATTTCAATGAGTTCCAAAATATATTCCCCAAACTGGTGTTTTCTTCATAGAACATTGAGAATGTGATTGTTAATATCCTGTAGAACATTACATGTATGCTCCATAATATCTATTAGTAGTTTTTAATATAAATAATTATTTTCTAGTTGAATAAACAATGTGTTCAGTACTTGGGAAGGGTTAGTTATTCAATTACATAGGAGAGTTATATTTATCACATTGTGGACTTGAGAGTTGTTTGGGGTAAGATCGTACCAATTTCTATTATCCAGATATGACAAAAAATGTCAAAAGGGACTGATATACTTATTCCATAGTTTCCTTTTCATCCCAATTCTCAAAGCATTAATCTATGTAAAAATTCATATAATTAAATTTCCTCAAATTTTATATTATATATCACACTAAGGATAAACGTTATATCTCTTATATTTTTATCAAAACTACCTAGATGTGTTTGTGAATTGATTTAAAAATCACATCCATTTATTCTACTATCAATGGTCCAATTGAATTTCATTCCAAAATTTAATTTCATATTATTAAATCCCTACATCTGTTTCCATATAGGTGTTCATAAGGAGCTACCTGAATTATTGATTAAATGCAATTGTTTTAAAAAATGAAAAATAACGAAAGGTATTAATCCACAAACAATTGAAATCCAAAAATAAAATCAACATGTCGTATTGGGTTTCAATTTCACTCTCAAACTAACCATCTATTTAATGATGATACATAATTCTAAAACAAAACACTGTATTAAGATTTTTCTGATGGAATCATGAGAATATTGAGGTAAACCTTAAATATCGATTATATATAATGATAAGTAGTAGTTCATGAAACCGTAAAAATTCATTAATGTATGTATGAGAAATATGATCCGGAGTGATGTCTTATCTAATAGCAATGATTTGGGATCACATTATAAGGTTATCGATGAAAACCCATATATAATTATTTCCATCAGATGTTTTTGGGAGTCCAATGAAAAAATTCATGTTAATGTTTCCAATTTCTACTATGGTATGGGTAATGTGTGTAGCATATCATTATAATATTATCTCTTAAAATTAACAAGATGAAATTAAATAAACACATATAAATATATTCTGGTATCTTCATTCATCACATCTTATAAGGAGTTCACTTAAATATCACTATAAATCAATCTACATCCAAGATGAATAAATAAGGAAGAAATATCATATTAGTAAAAAATATTTTCCAAATATTGTATGTATATATTAAATAAATGTAAATAATTCCATATTATTCTATCATGATCAATTTTTATCATGAAAACATATACTTCCATCATTTTCAACACTAAATTTATCATTATTTCATCATGATTCATCACTTGGATTTATTTTTATACATCTAATTGATAATGTTATGGGATTCCACACAAATTTAGTATTTAATGATCATTCCATTCAAAATATTTTTTTTGAATCTATTGTATTCCACATCATTGATAAGATAGTATGAACATTTCAACATAAAGCATCAACCAACTTGTTATATTTCTAGAAGAGACAATGTATTGATTCATAATAATCATCAATTAGTTCTGGCCGTCATTATTATGAAATAATCAACTCCTTCAATGTGAATATTTAATTTAAACTATATATATATATACATTTACTTATAAATATAATTACTCAATATATTTGATGGAAGAAAAATTAGTATGTAACTCCAAATCATGACTTGTATAATTTTTTTCCTCAATCATCAATTTTCATAAATAATATGATATTACCATGTAGTTATACAAAATAACATAGCCGAATAAATTATTTCACTCAACACTATTGATAAAAAACCTTTCTCTTCATTATGGTATTTTAAGAACATGTGGTATTAATAATATTATATTTAATTGCATCAATTTTTCCACACATTAATCTATCTAGATGATCAAGGAATCCTTTTTTGTTATAATTTTCAGGGTGATATATCATTGTGAGAATAAATCTAAAAACCATTAATATTATCTAGCTAAACAAAAAATGATATGGGTTTTATTCACCGTGTTAGGTCTGGTGAAAAATTCAATAGGATCTATCCTTGATGTATCTAATGATATACCCTATCCAAAAATTATATATCAAAAAAAAGAATAAATGTTCTTCAAAAAACACACTTTATAAATTTTTAAAATAGTTTGATTTTATATGATATTTCTAAATATTTTCAAGTGATCATCATTATCTTGAATTCTCTTTTCGTATATAGGAATATAGTCAATATAGACAACCCAAAACTTATAATTGTAATATATAATGAATATATTCATTTAATCCATTATGATAATGGATGAATTTTTACGAAAAAATTTATTAACTATATATTCATAGTTTCCATATCTTGTATGAAGTGTTATCTTGGGTTTATCATTCTTTATTACACATAATTAATGATATCAAGAATGATGATAAATCATTGAAAAGTATTTTTCTATATACATATGACCGAATATGTCATTAAAAATGTTTAAATGAAACATTTTTTCAGTCATGATTTTTTTAACACATCATAATCAATGAATAGACCCATATAGACATCATTATTTTAACAAAAAGACCATGTGAAGACCATGGTAAATCACATGGCCAAATAAATACCGTATCATGTTTCACAGGAAATTTCTTCATTAATTTTGGCAATTAAATTAGGTAAGTTTTATCATGGATCATTCAAATTGGTGTAGAACTAGGTATATATTATATTTGGAATTTAATTTCATATTTTGATGGAATATAAGGAACCTCATATGCGAATACCACAACAAATTTCTGCATGAAAGGAAATCCATTTATGCCATGTTTCTGTATAACATTATGTGATAAACATCATGTATGGATGGGAATTAAGACCAATTAAATGGATGAAATTTCAATTGGATGTTCATATATATCCTTTTATTTATAAACATTAAATATTAGGATATTAATATAAAATTGTGACATCCCTTTCTTCATAGTTGTTCAATTATTTATGATAAATATTCATATTGATTACTATAATAACATCAAATTCTTCTAGAGGAAAGAATATAACTTTTCAAGAAAAAAAATACCACAAAAAACATCTAGAGAAGAATAAATTTGTTTAAATGAAATTATCGTACCATTTTTAATTATCTCTATTAAATAAAAATTTAATCCTTAGGGAGGAATCTTGATATACTAATAATAATCATTAGATATGAATGAATTGGTAGATCCCAGGTCCAACATGGCATTATGAATTCTATAGTTGATGGTAATTATTGAGTTCAACCCATTGTAATCATTCCCCTCATCAAATATAGTTATAGAATTGAATTTACCCATTTCTCATGGTATAATAGGTTGATCATGTTGATCATCTTAATTTACCATTATATTGGGTCACTATTTAACATAGTTCTTATACTTCTAATATTTGTGACACTGGATAATCTGTGATTCATTCTATAGAGGTTTTCTATTATTCACGTTGTTAGATAATTTATTACAATTTTTTTAGAAAAAAATTACCTAATAAAATTTAATCTAACACCTAAATCATTTACTAGTACACATAAAAAAATTCTCCATTTATCTTTAAACATGTACAACTTTAGCTAAATCTCATCTTTTTCCGGACATTGGGTTTGAAATATTTGTATAAACTCCATATTCATTTAATATAGAAATCCATGATATTGATATATAACTTCAATCAACATATAACCCTTTATAAAAAATATAAAAATATCATCATGGCTACTAATGTCTCTAATGGTCGATTCTATTATGATACATAGGTTTAAGACACTAAATATCGATCAAATTTTCTTTCCTGATGGATGATAATACCAAATTATTTCCTTTGATGTAAAATAAAATATTCTTCTTCGGAACTAATAGATTATTCATCATTTTGATTTACCTCATGTATATCCTTCTCCATAATCATATAATGAATATAATGAATGTGACTATTTAATTATATGTTCTTCATCTTAGCCCAATTTTTTGATTTATTTACATAATATTTCCATTTATTTATAATAATATTCAATATATTAAGGGATTTAAAATCCAAATTATTGGCACACATATATACTATTTCACATTAAAAACATTATAGAATAGAAAATATAATTTTTTGGTGCTTATAATTTACATAGAAACTAAATTAAAAAAATTATCTTCTAATAAAAGGTGGATATTTCATCCTAATGAAATAAATAAAATATTATATTAACATTTTTTAGTTTTTATATAAATAATGATTCATATATTGTGAAATGTATTTTATCTTTATAGAGAAATTTTGAATTCCATCACAATTATCATGTATCTTGTCAGCAGAACTTTCATTTAATTTTCCATCCCTTTCAAAATTACACCGATTCATTTGATTTTTTCCATTTATATTAACCATAAAGGATATTCATAAAAAAATTATAATGGGATCCACATAATCATTAAAAGTCACTTGTATGATTCCTATAATGTTACACCTTCTTCGTTAATCTATGACGCACTAGGTTTTTCCTCGTTTATTCATAGTCATATTATATTATAATATATTATTCTATATTATAATGAGTTTGAAAATTTTCATTGAAGTGTCAAACTTGGTGTGAAGTGAGGCCCATTTTACTTTACTAGGTGATTGTTGAGACCAATAGTTTCCCTTTTTAGAGATATTACCCCTTTGATACTCTATTAAATAGCACCAACCACATGTGTTATCAATATAAATGTGTAATATCTTTATATCTACTAACTCAATAAATCACCAAAAATATAGGGCACATTTCAAAACATTTACTATTATATATAACTATCATTATTAATTTAATTATGTATCTTAATATTGTCTTATAATCATTTTTTCTAATTGATAAATAGTCCATTTATATGATACTAACTATTTTGACACATGATTTTCATATATATATATATAACATCACTTTAAAAAAAATATTCATTACATTACCAAATCAAATGACTGAGGACCATAATATTTTAGTGCTTTTAAAATAATGGAGAATAATGATCTTAATTAATGAAATATATATAACGTATTTGAACAATATCTTCCCAATCACTGTTCATTATTTACAAACCCTAATTAATGAATTTCTTCTTGAAATAGTGATGTGAAAAAATAAAAACCGGTGATCTCAACAGCTCAATAAGCGTAGAAATGGGATATTTCTATGCCTAATGTGAACATATTTGTATGATAATGTGATCATAATACTTGAAAATAATACACTTCATGTAAAACATCATAATAAAGACTCACCAAATAATTTTTTGTTGTTCATAAGACATCAATCACAAGGGAATCCATGAACATGATCCCTGAGAGAATAACATTGGTACAAGGCAAAAATTTGTATAATACACATAATTATAGAAAATATTTTATAAATATTGAGGGGTCATTTACCAGGATATTTTATTCGAATAATATCACTCCCCAAACCATCATATTAGTCTTAGTGCACTCCAACGACTACCACATGGGAAAAATTACATTAGTGGAGCTAGTGAAATCCCCATTCCCATCCTTCCCATATCATGGGATATAAAATTTTCCCCAATACATTGGGTAGTGATATAGGTCACACCAATCTGATAATAGAAACAATATTAATGTTTGAACCATGATCATACAAAAATCCTCATATCATATCATATGTAAAGAAAATAGATTCCTAAATATTAATTAATATCATAGAATGTTGAAATGAGTTATGTTTAATAATCTTCTCATTATTTCATTATAGAATAAAATATTTCTCAATATTCTAGGGAAAAATAACACTTCTTTCAAAATCACATTTTAAATAATGTATTTATATTTTTTAAAGTCATTTTATTTTAAAATTATTTAGAAACCATAAAAAGGATGCTTTAAAAAACATTTAAATCATTCCACGAGGACAAGTTCATTTTTTAGTAGAAAAAATTATTTATTAAATAAAAAATTTTGAAAATTATTTTCAATGAAAATAAGAACAAAAATATTTATTTCAATATTGAAATTCTTGAGTGGTCATGACATAAATAAATATCATTCATTCAATGCTTGTTAAGATCATAAAATGTTTTCAATGTTTCAAAAAAATCCAAATGGCCGTATTTTGGAAAAAATATTAACATTACATTTGAGAAATTTACTAAAAATATTAGATATGGGTAATGACAGATTCTAATAAACATAGGATAAAAAATAATAATTTCTAATATCATTTTTGTAAAAAATGTTTTGAGAAGAAAATTTTTTTTTGATTGAAGAGAGATATTATGTTAGATATTTATTAACACATTGTTTCCATTATATTAATTAAAAAAATATTAAATAATAGTACTAATAATTAAATATTATTATAAAAACCCAAAACATAAAAACAATTAATGAGTTTTTTGAGCGAGGAATCATAATAATTCATCCTCAGACACATAATAAAAAAAATTCCAAAAAATGATGAGATAAAAATATAAGATCACTTCCACTTTTATAAAATTGAATAATACAACCCATGTGGAATAAAATAATATGGAATATAAAATTACATGAAAATAAATATATTCATTATATTAAATGTATATGTGGTTTTATATACACCTTATGAAATAATATATGTTAAAAACAAAATGCACATCTCAAATAAAGAAAATTGATATAAAATATATAATGGCCTTCGTAATATCATGAATTATCATCCCCAATAAGTAATATACTTGAATAAAAAATTAAATATCATTAAAATTATTTCATTAATTACATAAACTATCAATGGTGTAGTTTACAAGCCTCTCAAAATAAATAAGTTGTGAGTTTTCATATGTCGCTCCGAAATAAAATGGAGACTATAAATCCATTACATTCAGTCATAAATTTCATTATACTCATTATAATATTATTTATAACAAACATAACATTATTATGCATTCATTAATAAATCATATTTATATATTTCAAAAAATATAATATTTTCTTATGGCCCTTTATGATTCGTTTATTAAAAATTCAATGTTAAAGCCACATTTTGGGGATTAACATCTTTGTTTTTCCGTATGATTTGGTCATTAAGTTTTTTTGTATTATTTCGTTGATAAAATAATCATTATATAAAAAAAAAAAAATTATATATGTATATTATATATTAAATATATATTTATTTATATTAATCAATAAAATGATGTGATATAAATTTAAATATATTTCTTATGGATACGGTATGTCATACATATGTATGAACAATGTTTTCTTTTTATGGACAGATTGATGAAAATATAAAAAAAATATGTTAAACCATTGATTCAATTTATGTCTCATTTATACTATTTTTTCATTATACCCATCATTATTAACTTTTATTTAATTTTTGAAAGAATCACATTTCAACATTATGTAGTAGTACGATGTACACATGTGCTAAGTTATTGAATTCCAAACAAAACACTTTATTAAATGTATGTATGATATTATTATTAATTAAACATAATTATTTAATATATAAATATATAAACAATAAATCCAAAATAATTTAAATCCTTTAGAGGGTTTAGATGGTAAAATGAAATATTTCTATTAATGAGGAGGTTGTATGTTGTATAGATAAACCATGATTTGGTAGCCCATTTGGTGGAATTAAAAATGTTTGATGGTCCTTAGTTTAACATAAAAAAATATCTTTATATGTAATATACTCATTCTATTATAACATCAAGGTATAATATATTTTTTGAATGCATTGGATGAAATAAAAACTATTTTATGAATGTTTCCCCTTCTTCGAGTATCCTCACTTGGTTGGTACCAAAGGACTTCCTACGATGGATTTTAGCCCAAAATAAGGATTATAGGATTATTGTATGTATATTTTATCATTTTTGTGTATTTATTTTAATTAATTTTTTTTAATTTGTTTGGCCAATAAAATAGGGTTGGCCTTTTATACGTGAGGTGAGTGGCACACATGTAATTGATATTTATTTAATTCCATATATATTTTTGGCATTTGAAATAGATCCTGTAATGTATGATTTTAAATTATATAATATATAATTCCTAAATATGTGAATAAATTATTTTATTTGGTTGAGTTTGTGGATTTTTCACCCTTATCTTTTTAGTTTAAGAACCATTTAGACATAGTGCTATATTAACTGGGGTAATGAATTTTTAATTTTCCCACAGTTAATTTTATTCAAAAATAAATAAAATAATATTATATAATATAAATTTTTCTAATTAAAAATAGGAAATAATTTTATTTTTCAATTTAATTATAATTAAGTTTAAATATTTAATTTATTTTTAATCCCCTAGAAATGACGAGGAAATGGGGTTTTATACTAACAAAGTTCAAAAGATTGTAATGTTTTAAGACCAAAAATCAGAATGAAATTGATTATAGGAACCTATATTTTAGTAATGAATTTATAATCAAATTAATTTTGTATTATGACATTTTGAATATATAATTTAAATTTTTAAATAAATTAATCAAAATGGATGTCTTCAAAGAAAATTCATTAGGTTTTAGTATTCATAAAATAATGTTATATTTTCTTAAAAATCTTAATACGTTAGTCTATTATAAATTTATGTAATTATATAAAAAGTTAATTTAATTTATTTAAATAATTTAATAATAACATGATATATTAATTTTATTAATTTTATAAGTAAAATAAAAAACATTTTTAGAGAATATTATATTTGACCTCTATAAAGTCTATTCCAGAAATTAAGTTCTCCTTTATAAATATATTTCGATTTTTTAACTGTTATAATTAGATTTAAAAAATAATTTATTAATATTAATATAAAAAATATAACTTATATGTTATAATTTTTACATTCTAGAAACTATATTAATAATATACCACTGTTTTATTAAAACACTATATCATTTGAATCTCATGATTACATATTGTGGCATATACATTAAAATTAAAATTGTTTTTTTTGTATGAAAATAGATAAAGTAAATAAAAATTATTGAAAAAAAAATTAAAAAATTCATGAAATTTTAGATAGATTCAGGTCGGTGAGAGGCCAAGAGGATGTTTATGGATTAGGGGGAAATGAAACAAACAATGGGTTCCCATAAAACGTATTTTATTGGTGATGATTCATAAAGAGTTGCCATTGTGTGGGGGTATTAAAAATTATTGTGATTGGTTATATTAATTTATATATCAATAATTTAATCCTTTAAACCAACTATTCATAATAATTTTAAATATAAAATCACATTATTATTTTATTTGAATGACCACATCCATAACATTGTTTAACAAATTTGATCCCAATAATTCCAAAAATGTCCATCCATTTCAGCATACGACCACAGTCTTTTTTAACATAACCTATTCATTATAACTCTACTAAATAATAATATTGTATTACCTCTAAATAATCCAATGTTATCAATATCATCCACTACACACAACTTTGATCTTAAACAAAACTGAAATATATGATGTTGAAATATAAATTTTTACAAATGACCATTTAATGAATTATATTTAAATAGAAATAATGAAAATATGATGTACCTTTATAAACTATATCGATAATGGAAAAATGATACATTGAATATTAATAATATATAATTATTTTACCTAAATTAATTAATAGACAATCTAGTTTATTGAAAATTAATTTTCTTAATAATTCTAATTTATGGGAAATACATTTCATTTTCATGGAATATATTATTATTGATTATAAAATATATTTTATATGAAAAATTGGTTAAATTTAATTTAATTATAAAATAAACATACATAATAATGTTAATGGTTAATATTCTTAAAAGCTAGTTTCATATAAATATATTTTTCTGTGATATCTCCCAATTTTATATAAAACATATATGTTTTAAATTTATAATTTTATGCCTAAAAATTATAATTAACTATCTATTTACCATATTATTATTTTTAGTTTATCATATTTCACTATAAAGGTATGATTTTTTGTCTATAACGAAAAATATTGTACTCATGAAAAAATGGATTTGGGACAAAATAAGTGTATAAGTATAAATTTAAAACTCATCAAAAATGTAATGAATGAAAAATATATATATTATTTGTGTGTTTTAAATTTCAGATATGATTACTTAATTTACATTCCAATATTTTATATTTTATAGTATATGTTACATTTTCCTTAACATTTATTAATTGAATGAATGTTTCTATGTTAAAATTAGATTATATCACATTTTTATTTTAAACAAAATGTATTTGATTTAAAATTTTGAATCATGATCTCATAATTAAATAATATAAAAAACATTACATTTTTGGAATCATTAATATGTTAACTTGGGTAAAAACAAGCTACCATAGTTAATTCTAAAATGATTAGATTAAAAATAAAGGGAAAAACTAATTCAAACATTTTAAAAAGATTCTATAAATTATTTTATTAATATTTTATCAACTTTTAATATTTCACAATCCATTAATTCATAATTTATTAGCCACATTATGATTTTTTATTTGATCTATTTATAATATTTTGATGTATTTATAAAACATGGTATTCTCACAACATTTAAAAGGTCGATATCAAAACCAATTCAATAATCATATTAAATTTGGTATCATCCTAAATTCTATACATTTTTTATCTTCTATAGTACTATTTTACTCTATTAATATTTTGGTCAATGTGTATAGAATATACTAACCATTTCGAGAGAATCATCAATGGAAAAATAATTATCATTATATAAGATTTCATAATTTACCAAACATCATTATTTTATATTTTAATTTTACAATATTAATATTCAAAAAAAATTTTAAGTAAATAATATCTTTCATATGAAATATTTCATTATTGTGTAAGAATAATCACAAATAACCGTTTTCTATTTCTATAAAGAATAATGAAAAATAATTTGAGTTTTTTCAATACTACCACTTCTATAATGAAATGTGAATAATTTTCTTTTACCACCTTACTTGGATGATATTAAATATAAATTTTATAAATATATAGGATATTGTATCATTTTTGTTATACATATACATTAATCCTTACTACTATGTTCCCCTCTTCTAAAGAAAATGAAATTCTCAACCATGCACACTTTAATACTATTGCTTCAATTTAATGATTGATTTTAATTTATCCCATCATCAACAAAATAAATTAATTTTCATGTGTGTGAGATTAATGAATAAATTTTATTTTTATAATATCATTGTTTTATTATTATTAATGTTGTATAGATCATCTAAATTGAATAAAAAATAGACGATTATTGATAATTTAATCATTTAAAGCAAGAAAACTATTTAGAAAATGATATCTTCTTTATTTATAATAAAAAATTATAATTTATAATATTTTAATAATTATATAAAATAATGATATATCAAAATAATGTAAGTAAATATATTCATTATTTTTCATGAATAATTTTATCAAATAAAAAAACCACCATCTTCCATTAATTATTATAAGTTAATATCACATTTTGTTTCAGAACCAATATGAACAATAAACAGCATTAAAATCATGTATGAATATGATAAATTAATTAAACATTTAATATAATTTAAATATGTGATTGTTGTTTTTCAAAAAATTTTGCATTGTTATTTCAATACTAAACTCATTAGTAAAGAAACCCATTTTATTAATATGAATCCTAGAAAAATGGAAATCACTATATTAAAACACATGTCTTTAATGGAAAAAATAAAATATAATGTTATTACAACATTATTAATTTCAAGGATGAAATGTTAATGTTCTGTATATAATCTAATAATGATTGAAGTTAAAATAAGATTTTATCTCAAAAAAAATTTATAAAACATGTAAATGTGGATAAATATTACATAACCATTTTGTTGAAAATATATAAAAAATAATTAAAATATATAAATAATATGGTTATTATAATTGGTTATATTACTCTCATTGAGGTATATTTTTGTATTATGCATCTATTTTCATTTTTTCTGTGTATATATTGAATATTTTACTATTCATTCACATTATACGCCATGAGTCAATTGTATGGTTTTATATTAAATTATTATACCATGAATTTAAAATAGGTTATTTCCTTATAATGTTTGGGATAAACATACCCAAATAAAATACATTTCATTAAACTTCATATGAGTTAAGTGTTACCCCGAAATAAGAGTCTTGGTAATTAATTTTTAAAAAATTAATATGTGATCATTATAATGATCAAATTTCATAAATTATGGGGAAATTCACCCCATTCATTGCATTATATGGAATTCCCTCATGTTTTCATTTTTTACAATATTAACTACTTTTTAAATTTTTAATGCCTTATGGAGTGTGTTTCTTATAAGTTATATTTATATAGCATTTCATTGTATCGACACGTATATAGAGACAAAACAAGATATGTAATGTTAAATTACTATTTTTCTAGAAGAATATAACATTTGCAAAAGGACTTTCCATCATTGTTATTCATTCCAACGTTCTTCATTCCATCATTATGAGATTAGTAATTTTGATATCTATGTTTTTATTTATTGTTATTGATATAGAATTATCTCACAATCTTGAGGATTTTTTATTTTTTATTTTTACTTATTACATAACTAGTATGTTTTTCTATGTATGTTCCAAGATGGCCTCAATTTAATAAAAAAATTTAAAATTCGATTGATTACACTACTTGTTATGTTTCCATTTCAATAGGATAATAGTAAATGTAGAAAATGTTAATTGGTTAGAAGTATATAACATGAAAAAATTTATATATGAAATTTTTAATATTCATTATATATTTATTCATTTAATATATAATTAAAAAATTTATATTAGATATTAGGAACATGGTATTTTTTAAGTTATTATTTTTTCATAATTGTTTAAATTTATAGGTTTTAAAATATACTTCAGATATTAAATATTTTATAATCACTGCTATTTTTAAAATAAATGTGCTAATATAAATGATTTC
Organism: Viscum album; assembly: GCA_963277665.1. Classification (NCBI taxonomy): domain Eukaryota; kingdom Viridiplantae; phylum Streptophyta; class Magnoliopsida; order Santalales; family Viscaceae; genus Viscum; species Viscum album. Next base: position 2,107,914,561 of record OY728138.1, on the reverse strand, counting down.
ATAGCTTGTATCAAGGTGATTATATATTGTTCTTGTTTATATAATTTGATCTGGTAGTTTGGGTCTAGGGATTCATATTCTATATCAATGCAACATTTTAGAAAACATTGGATATTATGATGTTTTTAAAATAAATCAATGGTTGATATGTCTAGGGTAATCATTAATTCAATGTTATATATACACCGTTATAATTGTACATTAATTTATAAAATGTAAATATTCAAATATTATTTATTTATTAGGATGTGAGAACATTAGTCAGAACCCTGTGAATATTTCTATTTATTGGATGACAACTTGATAGTTTGGAAAAATATATATTATGTTTTTTTTTCATAATGATTAATCCAAATATGGATAAAAATGTTGATGATGTTATTGTATAGATTCACCCAAGGGTAATTAACTCGAGAAAGATGGAAATAGTATTCACATAATCATCAATTTGATACATTATGAATGGACCTATGATGAAAAGTATAGATAGACAATACTTTTTAGGGGTGACATATTCTAATAGTTTTTTGGTATTTTCTTTTTGATGTTATCATAACAATTTTTGTTCTATTATTTGGTTCAATTTAGGTCATTAAAATTATTTTGATAAATATATATATATTCTAACTATTATATCCTATAGAAAAATAATAGTATGTACTTAATTCATCAAGAATTTTAGTATATAAATGTTATGAATGACAATTTTAGTTTTCTAGTTATACATATGAAAGAGAGGTTGACATTTTTTTAAATCCCATAGTTAACATAATTATTGAGTGATATTAATTAATTTTATCATATTATATTGATAAATTTATTATTATTACTTTAAACATATTAGTATTTATTTTATTTTGTATTACATTAAGGAAATGTAAACATATATTAAATGGTAATAGTAAACATTAATAATTTTTATAATAATGTACTTATTTTTTTGGATTACAATTTAGAACACATTATTGAGGTATGGATAACTCTAAGGCATAATATAACCAAGATTTTGAGACCTAAATTGTAGACACCCAAATCATTACGTACATGGAAATTACATTACTTTTATGGAATACTTAATACATAACAAAAACAGACACCAAAGGATCGTAATAGTTTTGTGTCTTTGGAAACTTTGAATATAATCTTCTAATTATGGTGAAAGTTTTTCATCATCTACCATAAAGATATTCCTTTTTTTCTTACCTAAATCCTTTCATTATATCTTGGTGAAAATAAAACATATCAAGGGTGATCTCAAATGCTTAGTATGGGTAAACATGGAGAAAATAAAAGAAACCATATACATTTGAACATAAAAACATGAACATGATGTTTAAACATCAAAATCATGAGCAATGAAATAAAACATGGCAGTACTTAAGGCATAGATCATAATGGATCTTTGATAATGATAAAATAGCTTGGAAATAAAACTTATAATTGTGGAAATACATTAATCACAAGATATGATTTCCATAGTAGCCAAATAATTTCTACTGAGACCATCTTAGTGGACAAATTCCCTTACTGAACCGAGTTCACTCCTCGTACCAATCCTCTATCGGTGAACCAGATTAACTTGCCATTCCAGCCATGTCTATCTCATGAGATATAAAACTTTACCCAATACATTATAGAGAGATATAGTTCCCACACATCTCATAATTAAATCATTCTTTCTTGTGCCACAAAATAAACATAAATCATTCATCGTAACCCAAAGAATAAAATGGGTTTCATAAATGTCATCCCATCATAATATAATCCATATAAAAAATGGAAATCATTTAATCATAAGAAAATTGAAACCATATAAGTCATATATAAATTATACTTGAAACATAATCATATGAAATAATTTCACCTTATATGTAAAATAGTTTTGACAAAACACTAGAAATGAATTTTTGAGGAAAATATTCTTTCTTCTTCAAAATCATTTTCTTTTCACAAAATAACATGTAATTTTAAATGAAAGGAATTTTATGTAAATAATCATGAAATTTTGTACAAGAATATTCATGGAAATAAGGTGTTATGAAATCGTAAGAATCCATTCATGTCGTATAAGATAAAAAAACATTATCCTCGTACATATGTCGGAAAAGTCAAAAAGTACCTCGTATGGTAAACAAAAGAAAGATTACTTCAATATGATGTTATAAAAGAAAAAAGGGTAAAAATGAAATTAAACATACATTTATGAAAAGTAAACATTTTATGGAAACATTTTGATAACATATGGACATGGATAATAAACAAAACCCCAGTAAATACTTACGAATAAGAAATCTTGGATAAGAATGAGATTGGAATAATTATCCCTTAACTTATGTCCAATTTCTTCTGTATGTGTTCAAGACTCTTGTATGGTGTGTTTAAACATATTATTAACTTGTAAAAGAACCAAGATAATATTTATGGTATCATATATGATTCACTTATGACTCTATATTATTCGTTTATTTGACAATTCCATGTTAAAGCAGCATCTTGGGTAAAATCGTTTCATTTATAGTATGTGTTTTGACTTTTAATTATAAATATCATTACTTAGATAATGATTAATTAATTCCAGAATATAAAACATTATTTATATATAATATATATTCAGAATATACATATATATAATCAATCGATTAATGGATTGAAATACACTGTTCATGGAGATGGTAGGCCGTACGTACGCATGAACACTGTTTTTCGTTTCCTTCTATAATTGAATGGAATTAAGTATATTACACACACATATATATATATATATATATACTTAAATCCAGTAGCATTATTATGTCATAAATTTCATGATTACTTATTATATATACTTTATAATCATTCTTGAATTGTTAACATGGAAAATTAATCTCATCGCGTTGTGGAGATGGTAATCCGTACGTACGCACGAGTAATGATATCATTATCATATTTAGTGAATGTAATTAGAGTGGATGTTATAATATCTTAGAATAATTATGATATTATAAAAATGATATATATTTATTATTTACACCATTATACCCATCCAAGTAAGGTGGTGGTGGAAAAACTAATTACACCACGGCGTGGATACGGTATTCCGTATGTACACACACGCGGTGATTTCGTTTTCCGTTGGATAGATAGAAGGTGAAATATGATTGTTTCATATTTATAATAACATATAAGTATATATTTAATACTGATTTTATTACTTTATAATGTAAAAACTAAAGAAGAGAAAGTATAAGGGGAAAGTAACTTGAAAGAGTCAGTAGAAGAGATTACCTCTTCTTCAATGCACATCCATTAAACATCTTCTTAGGGCACTAGAGTTAGACTTTTGAGGAAACAATAACCTATATTATATAACTAGAGAGGTTTATAAGAGGAATTTTCAGTGGTTGGCCAAGCTTCAAGGCTCAAAATGGTGTGAAGAGAAGAGGGATGGGGTGCCCTTTTTATAAGGGAGGAGAGGGGAACCTTTGAAAAAATATAAAATATTATTTTATAATAAAGTCATATTCGGTTTATAATAGCTCAAAATTTATTTATTTAGAAGATAAAATGGGGATGGGTAAAAATCCCCTCAACCAATAGGTTTTTGACAAGTTTAGGTTACTATTTTAACCTTATCATTTAGATTTAACTCTATGATAAATAATATAACTTTTACCGTGTCTTCTTGTATTATTACAATATAAGGTTACTAATATTACTATATCAAGCCAAACGAACCCCAAGTGGTTAATAATTAATATATATAACCACATCTATGTCATTTGGCCGAGCCATAAATTTTTAAGAAAATAATATAAATTAATAATATAATATTTATCATGAAAACCATTTTTCCGTCAATTTTGACACTATTTGGTAATTGATTTTTGTGAAAATAATAACATAATTATTAGTTAAAACAAAGTAAACCAAATCAATAATAATATTTCATAAAAACATATAAAATTAGTTTAACTCATAAAAAATCTCAAATTAAATTTATTTGGGTATTTATAATATCAAATATCGTAATATTTCATTAATAAGGTAATTACTGCATCATGGTTGTGTCATAAATAAATTTAATTATTTAATGTCTAAAAATTATAAATAAAATACCATTATGTTGGAAATCATTATAGATTTATAATGAATATTTATGTTGAATTTATCTTTTGTATAATCCAATATTAAATATGTTTTAGTTATTAAACAATAATTTTATCTCGTTTAACTCTTCTTTGAATTAAATATTAATAAATGTCCTAATCTAATCCAAGTGGAACTAAATGATAATTTTATATTCATAAAGATGTTTTTGGTTGAATTATAATTATCCAATAGAATTATAACATGTTTTAGGGTAATAATGATATCATTTTTACCCTTAATAACCCTATTTACTTATAACTGTGGTAAATAAAAGTAAAAAGTTACTATTCACCAAAAAAAATTATCTTATTGAACCACATTTTACTCATTGATATTAACTGTGTCTCTTGGATTTTATAAATTCCACTCACAGAAGTGGTAAAATTATGTTTTATGTATATTTTCAAATTCTCCACGGTGGTAGGTAAAAGACGGTGAAAAGTTCAATACAATTTTTATATATCAAAAATTATTATAAAATGACTCCAATAAATTACATTGAACGTATATAGGTATTATGTATCAATTGTGACCAAAAATATAATTAAATAAAATAAGTAATTATTTAAATAAAAAGTCGGATTTTAAATAGTAACCCTGTGTTTTCACTATTCATCAAAATTTGAAAGTTTTCAGAAAAATAAAAAAAAATCACCCTAGACTAATTTCGATATTAAAAATCCAAAAAAGAAGTGTATTTTGAAAAAATAAATTTCAAAAAGTGGGTATTACTATTCATAAATGATATTTTATATAATATTTTAATAACATATCGTTGTTTAGTGAAACTCGGTATTGCATACAAGACATGATATCATGGAAGGTCGTGATTGCATGTAAAGAAAGCCAAGTCAGGGTTGCGTGTAGTGCCAGATTCATTTGTTGTTGTGTATAATAGAATCCAAACATATTTAATTTATACCTTTAATATATATTTTTTTACACTCAATGTTTCATAGAAAAATGATAGAAAAAGTTATGAAATATACATAAGTCCATCTATGGGAAGATTAATCATATAGGGTTCCTAAAATGGACGTATACTTAGTATATCATAAAAAATAATAAATTGAAACTAATTTATAATAACTAGGGTCTTTTTATAGGCCAATGGTATTCGATAAAGGCCTATCTCACTTCGGTTGTGGGTTTGATTCCCAGAACCTTGTCTGACGCGACGAGTTGTCGCCCGTTCTGCAGGTTGTCCCTTTTTCAAAAACTCCATTATTATAAAATTCCTACAAAAATATCAAAAAAATTTCTTGCCTTAAACAATACTATCTTATGTCTAACTTAATTCATTCCAATGTTTAGGCTTATCCCAAAAACTTCATTCCATGTTTATAGTATAAAGAAAATGATTACTTGAAAGGTCACATAACAAGAACCTGAATACCATCCTTCATTCCCCATATATCATAACATATATCTTGTTGGTCACATTAGAAACATGTGGATACCTTAATCATGTATTTTTTTGAAACATGGATTACCATAAAACCTTATTGAAAACATGAATGCTGTCAAAAGTTAACTCTTTCCACATACCAAAATCCCAAAATTTCTATATATGAAAACCATGATATCACTTTGTCCTTATATCAGTCTTGATCTCATGAATACTATCATACATATTATTTTATATTTATCCCTTAATTATGTGCATTTTATCTTTTTTTCCAAAAATATTTCAATCACTTTTCATGGTTACCAATACCATATATTTATTGAAAACCAATATATAGATATTCCAAAATTCCACGATGCCATAAATGAGATTCCATGATACTAATTTGAAATATCATTACATTAGCACTTAATCATTCCATAAGATCATTTTCATACTCAACATCACAAATAGTGATCACATGTGACTTCCCTTTTTTATTTTCCTTAAGAGGTTGCTCACGTAGATCATTATTAACCCTTGGATTAGGGCATTGATTAGCATAATGTTCCAGTTCCTTGCACATGTAGAATCGAAGTGTTGGTGGTGTGTTCTCTGCAGTCTTTTCTTTATTCACATCATTTTGCTACCTTTTTCTCATTATTTCAACAATTAGCTGCTCGATGACCTTCTTTTCCACACTTAAAACAATTCCTAGTCCCTTTAAGACAATCTCCACCATTCTTCTTTCCACACTTTTAACATAAAGAAACATCCGTCTTCTTTTCACCATTTGTTTTGAGATTTTTCCTTGAACTCCAAATTTTGTTTCTTGTAAAAACAATGAGATAGATATGTAACACCATCTTCCAATTCAACCTTGATAGCACAACACACAATTTCTTCATAGCTACTGAAGTCTCTTATAGCTAATGCCCTTCGAATACATGTTTTTAAGCCACTGAATAATCGGTCAACATTACTTTCAGGTTGGATGATAAAGCCAGATGCATACCTTTCAAGCCTTTAAAAATTCTCTTCGTATATACCAATAGATTTATCATCCTTTAAATAAGCTCACAGAAATCCTTTTCCACCTTTGTTCGAAGAATATGAGGGAAGTATATATTTAAAAACATGTTCTTGAACTCTTCCCATTCCATAGATGTAATTTCCTCTTGGGCACTTGTATTCTTAATTAGAGTCCACCACTTGTCTGCTTCACCTCTGAAACGGTAGCCAGACAAAACTAATTTTTCATGCTCTGAACAACGAAATATGGAAAATATATTTTCAATTTTACTGATCCATTATTCAGAAACATGTGGATTAGAAGACCCACTAAATGAAGGTGGGTGTTGACTCATGAAGGACTCAATAGAATAGTGTTCCCTTCTCTTCTCATTCGGAAGTCCAGAATGATTCATAGATTTTGTAAGTATATCAATAAGATTTTGAACTCCATCACCTATAAAAAAATTTTTTAGGAGGACAGCCATTGTATTGTCCATTACAATGATCAACACAGTTCCTTTTGGTTCCAGCCATCGTCTTGTACTCAAAAAAATATTGTGAGAGACAAAATTCATTCTAGGGAAAACAACATAATAAAGGGGGAGTACCTTCATTATCTAAAATATTACGTTTAATTCTAATAAATTTACAGTAATTATAGGACTACAACCTATACTTATTTTTAAACTTAGGGACATCCCCAGACATACCTTAGAAATATCTTTATAGATTTCACTAAAGTTTTCACATCCTAGTTTCCAAAGGTTATCTAAACCTTTCCTCTCATAACAAATATATATACCTAAATCATTAAGTACATGGACATTACATTTATCTTAAGAAATACATAATAAATAACAAAAATAGACACCAAATGATCGTAATAGTTTAGTGTATTTGGAAACTCAAAACATAATCTTCTAATCACGGTGAAAGATCATCAACATTACCAATAAAGATCTTCCCTTTTTTTCTTACCTAAAACCTGTGATTATATCCTAGGGAAAAAACATATAAATGGTGATCTAAAATGCTCAGTATGGGTCAACATGGAGAAATAAAACAAACCATATACATTTGAACATAAAAACATGAACACAATGTTTAAACATCAAAATCTTGAGAAATATCATAAAACGTGGCAGTACGTAAGGCATAGATCATAATAGGACATCAATCATGATAAAATATCTTGAAAATAAAACTTTTAATTTTGGAAAAACATTAATCACATGATATTATTTCCAAAGTAGCTATGGCATTGCTGCTAATACCATCATAGTGGACAAAGTCCCTTACTGAACTGATTTCACTCCTTGTTCCAGTCCTGTATCACTGAACCAGATTAACTTTCTATTCTAGCCATGTCTATATCATGAGATATAAATATATACCCAATTAATTGGAGGAAGATATGGGTCCCTACTATATCATAATTAAATCATTCTTATTTTTTCCACAAAATAAACAAAAATCATTCATCATAACCCAAAGAATAAAATGGGTTTCATAAATGTCATCCCATCATAACATAATCTATATAAAACAAATGGATATCATTTCATCATAATAAAATTGAAACAATGTAAATCATAGAGACAATATACTTGAAACATACACATAGTAAATAATTTCATGTTAGATGTAAAATAGTTTAGACAAAACACTAGAAATGAATTATTGAGGAAAATATCCTTTCTTCTTAAAAATCATTCTCTTTTCACAAAATGACATGAAATTTTAAAAGAAAGGACTTATTTTGAAAATAATCCTGAAATCATGTACATGAATCATCATGGAAATAAGGCATTATGAAACTGAAAGATTCCGTTCATGCTGTATAATTTAGAAAAACATTCACCTCATACTTTTGTCAGAAAAGTCAAAAAGTACCTAGTATGGTAAACAAAAGAATGACTCCTTCCATACAATGTGGTAAAATTAAAAAAGGGTAAAAATGACTATAAAAGTACATGGAAGAAAATATAAAAATTTATGACAAAATTTTGAGAACATATGGACATGGATAATAAACATAACCCCAGTAAATACATATAAATAAACAATCTCAGATAAGAATGAGATTGGAATAATTTTCCCTTACCTTATGTCCAATTTCTTTTGTATGTGTCTGAGACTCCATTATAGTGGGTTTAAACATATTATTAAATTGTAACAGAACCATAATAATATTTATCATATCATATAATATTCACTTATTACATTATATTATCCGTTTATTTGTCAACTCAATGTTAAAGCAGCATTTTGGGTAAAATCGTTTCATTTATCTTCTGTGTTTTGACTTGTACTTATTAATATAATTACATAGATCATGATAACTTAATTCCATAATATAAAACATGATTTATATATAATATATATTCATAAAATTCTTATATATAATAAATTGATAAATATAAATAAATACACCATTCATGGAGACGGTAGGCCGTATGTACTCATGAACGCTGTTTTTTGTTTCCTTATTAAATTGAAAGGAATTAAGTAGATGACATAAATATATATATACATAAATCCAATATAATTATTATTTAATATATTTAATGAATACTTATTATATATACATTATAATCATTCTTGACTTGTTAACATGGAAAATTAATCTCATCGCGTCGTGGAGACGGTAATCCGTACGTACGCACGAGTGATGATATCGTTCCCAAATTTATTGAATGGAATTGTAGTGGATGATATAATACATAGAATTAGTATGATGTTATAATAATCATATATAGTTATTCATTACACCATTATACCCATCCATGTAAGGTGGTGGTGTAAAAATTGATTACACTATGGCTTAGAGACGGTAAACAGTACGTACGCACGCACGATGATTTCGTTTTTCATAGGATAGATATAAGGTGAAATAGGGTTGCTTAATATTTATAATAAAATATCAGTATAGAATTAACACTGATTTTATTTCTTAAAAATGAAACACCTAATGAAGAGGAATTAGAAGAAGAATGAAACTTGAAAGAGTCGGAACAAGAGATTACCTCTTCCTCGACGCAGCTCCTTTAAACTTTTTCTTAGGGCACTAGAGTTGGTATTTTGAGAAGACCAAAACCTCTATGATATAAATAGACATATTGACAAGATAAATTGGCAGGGATTGGCCGATAATCAAGGCTCAAAATGGTGTGAAGTGATAAGGGAAGGGGTGCCCTTTTTATAAGGCAAGATAGGGGCACCTTTGGAAAAACATAAAATATTATTTTATAATAATGTCATATTCGGTTTATAATAGCTCAAAATTGATTTAATTCAAATATAAAGTGGGTATGGTCGAATTCCTCTTATAAAATATGTTTTAGACAAGTTTAGGTTACTATTTTAACCTTATCATTTAGATTTAACTCTAAGTTAAATAATTTACCTTTTACCGTGTCTTCTAGTTTTCTTAAACTATATGGTTAATAAACATACTATAAAAAGCGAAAAAAAACCCAAGTGGTTCATTATTAATATATATAACCTTATCTAAGTCATTTTTCCTAGCCATATATTTTTTGGAATATAATATCAATTAATAATATAATATTTGTCTTAAAACCTATTTCATGTCAATTTTGACACTATTTGGTAATTTATTTTTGTGAAACTCCTAACATCATTATTATTGTAAGAAATTAAATAAAATCAATACTAATATGTCATATAAACCTAGAAAATTAGTTTAATTCCTAAAAAGTCTCAAATTACATTTATTTGGGAATTTATAACATCAATTATGTTAATATTTCACTAATAAGGTAATTACTGCATAATCATTGTGTCATAAATAAATTAAATTATTTAAGGTCTAAAATTTATAAATAAAATACCATTATGTTGGAAATCGTTTTATATTTCTAATTAATATTTAAAGTCGATTTTATCTGATGTATAACCCTATATTAAAAATGTTTTAGTTATTAAACATTGATTTTAACTCTTTTCTCTCTTCTTTGAATTAAATATTAATAAATGTCCTAATCTAATCCAAGTGGGACTAAATGATTATATTATATCCCTAAGGTATCATTTGGTCTAATTATTCTTATCCAATAGAATTAGAACATGTGTTAGGGAAATTATATCATCATTTGTACCCTTAATTACCATATTTACTTTTAACCGTGGTAAATAAAAGTAAAAGGATACTATTCACCAAAAATTATAATTATCTTATTGAACCACATTTTACTATTTTATATTAATCATGTCTCTAGGATTTTCGAAATTCCACTCATAGAAGTGGTAAAATTATTTTTTATGTAAATTTTCAAATTCTACAAGGCGGTAGGTAAAAGACGACGAAAAGATAAAAAAAATTATATATCTAAAGTTATTATAAAATGACTCCATTTAATTACATTGAACTTATATAGGTATTATGTATCAATTTTAACCTAAAATAAATTTAATTAAAATATATAATTATCTAAATAAAAAGTCGGTTTTTAAATAGTAACAGAGTGTTTTCACTATTCTTCAAAAATTGAATGTTTTCAGAAAAATACCAAAAATCCACCCTCGGATAATTTCAATATTCTGAATCCAAAAATAATGTCCATTTTGTAAAATGAAATTTTAAAAAGTGGGTATTACTATTCATAACAGCTATTTTATATAATATTTTATTAACATAACGTTATTTAGTGAAACACAGTATTGCGTACAACACACACTATCGTGGAGGATTGAAATTGCATGTAAAGCAAGCCAAGTCAGTGTTGTGTGTAGTGAAAGATTCCTTTGTTGTTGTGTATAATTTAATCCAACCATATTTTCTTTATAAATTTAAAAAATATATATATATACACTAAATTTTGCGTAGAATAACTTCTATCAAATGAACATGAAATTTTGTGTAACACGAGCGAAGAATAGTGTTGTGTATATGATGTTGCATATAGAATAAGCTAATTTTTGTGTCGCGTACAACACAAGACATCATTGAAATTAAAAATAATAATTCTCATAAAATCTTGGGTTGTTACATAAATGGATATATTTTTTTTGTAAATGAATGTCAAATTGGATTAGTAACCATAATAATTAGATATTAATTATGATATTTTCTGAAAATTTCATCACATTATTGGGATTTTGATATTTAATGATTAATTTTAGTAAAATTAACTAGTGGTTAATAGAAATAAATTTTTATTAATAGTGTATTTTTTGGATGAATATATGATTTGTATGTAGTTATTCCACAACGATATTTGAATTGTTTTTAGAAATTTATTATAGAGATAATAAATGATTACATTATACATATATAATTATTCTTTTGTATATGATTATATGAATGAATAATTATTTTTAATTAATGTTTGATAACTTGAAATTTTTTAAGACATTTCGGAAAATGACATATTAGATGTTATTGCACAAATTATGAAAATATTAACAATACGTTGACCAAAATTCTTAAAATTTTTACTAGTTAAACATACATGGACACAATTTTTTTTATGGGAAGATGCAACCACTTTATAACATAGTATATTATTCCATTAAAACTTTTAATGTGGTCAATTGCCCTCACCATATTGAACAAAAAAACATAAATATAAAAATGATATATTTATATAAAATAAAAATATATAACAATGTTAATTAAAATAAATTCATCGAATTAAAGGTAATGGATAAAAGTAAAAACATTATTATGTATATGTATTGAGAAAATAAATTCTAATTTTTAATATGAATTAAATGTGTTTAGTATAAATTAAATGAATAATAAGATTAGTTATTTTTTAGAAATGTATTTTTCTTAAAAATTCATATTTTAGTGGTGTATTTTAGTATTTCATGATAAATTATATTCATTATGATAAAAATATATTTTATTAGACATTTTTTTATAATATAATATAATAATATAATAATATGAAATTTTAATGAAAAAGGTTAATATTTTTCAAATTAGAATTATTAATCAAATTTGATTTTAATTATATCACACCGTTTTATATAAAATTTAAATTACTATAAATTATAATTAAAATTTTTATAAGTGAAATTATTTTATTTATTTATCTATATATCATTTTTATAGATATTTTTTTAATATTTTTGGGAAAATCTATTTTTAAGGGAACAATGGATAATTGATTTTTATAAATAACATGACTTTCAAGACATTTTCAAAATTTAAGAATGAATTTTATATTTCTAAAAAAAATATTAAAATACAAAAAATTATTTATATGTTCCTTTTTAATTTTATTTAAATATAAAATTCTAGAATAGATATTTTAGAGAATAATTAATATTTTTTCAAATTTTTTTAATAGAACATATGTGCCTTTTTAGAAAATAGTTTCATCAATTTTGTAAATGATATATTTGTAAAAGAAATATATCAAGAGGTTAGTGTTTTGAAATACTATAAAACATTCAAAATATATATTTTAGGAGGTTTGTATTTAATTTAACTACATGACACTCAAATCTTTATAAATTTTGGGCCAACATGACATTTTTACCATGTGATACATTTATACTAAATTGACATATTTAAACAAATTCTATTCCAATTACTTATAATAGTGTGATCTCAACATGACTTCATCAGGGTCAAAAATTCAGTTATATCCTAAAACTATTCCATTATTGCATCCCCATTATAAACTTTTCAATTTCATATGAAATTATCCCAAAAATTAATCATTTCCATCTATTTATCAATGATCTTCCAATGAAATCATGAAGTTAAAAACATGCAAAATCATGTTTAAAAAAATTATTTTTAATATTTCCATGGAACTTTTAATATTAAAATTCCTATATAATTAAATAATATCGATTTATTTAATGAATACAAGTATTATATTTTAATTATAATTAATATGATATTCCATTATCTAATCAGAAAAACAAAACCATTTTTCATTTATGGTGCAGACAGCTGCCTTCATTATACAACATATTCCATTTTCAAAAACCACCATATTATTTTCATATAAAAGTGAAATTTATATAATATTTTTTATTTATATTATTTTTATAATTCCAAAAAAAATTATTCATTTCAATAATTTCTCACATTCTTTTTTAAAAAATAACCCACTATGTGTATTCATGGACTACCCCTCCATAGAACAATTTTTTTTTATTTTATTTCAATTCCATAAATGGATATTAATGTGGATGTTATTAATATATTTATATGATTTGATTGATATTTTCTTAATTTTTGGTATGAATATTTAGATAAACTATAAGAGATATTTTATATTAATGATTATCAATAATACATTCATTTAAAATGACCGCACTGATAGGAAAATTACATCTTTTTTCATGGTGATGACATTATATAAATTTTATTGTCATTATAAATCATCAAAATAAAAATTTTCATAAATAATAAAAACTATATATGATCATTATAATTGTGGTATAATTATATAAAAAATCATCCACCTCATAATAATTCACTAATAATTATAGACTCATGTATTGTTCTGTTTAGCTACCTACATGAATAATATTTTAAATTTATCTAATTGATTTTTATGAGAAAATATTTAATAGTAAAATATAATATAAACATTAAATATAATTTTTTTATTATATATATATTTTTTGATAAATATTTAACTCGTTAATTAAAAAAATAGAATTTTTATTAAGAATTACTAAAACACGATCATCACATATTTCATTATACATGTGTGTAACCAAATGTACAATATAATTATATTATAAATATATTAAAATATGATTCAATATTACTAATAGTACATTATATTTTATTATAATTATTTTATTTTGAAAATGAATATGTACCAGTATCAATTTTATAAAATTGGTTCAAAGCATTATAAAATATTTATACCCTATGTTGAAAATAAGTAATGAATAAGCAGTGTGTATATAAATATATCAGAAATTTATAGGACTCTATATCACATGAATAAAATAATTGTTAATAAAATGTTAAAGTACATGATCTAATCAGAGATTTATGGAGACCTATGTGGGGTTCACCTTGAGAGTCTGAATCTAACATGTGTGAGTAGTATATTTTAATATCTAAATAGCAAATTTTGAAACACCCGAGGAAGTGGTAATAATTTTACCACCGACTTCCAAGTTCATTGTTTCGTCCACTTCTTCTTTATTTTTTATTACCAAACCAAAATAATAACTCAAATGCCTTCTACATACTATGATTTTATTAATAATATGGTACAACTACATTAATTATTCTATTCATTCTATAAATGAAAAAGTCACCATCTTTGTGTATGTACGATTTACATTATTCACGTTCGGGTGTAGTTTGTTATTCAAAAACATCATTATTTAGATGGCTATAATAATGAGAGTAAATGATGTAATTAATCAATATAACATGATCATGATTCTTTATATATGATATATCATCCAATTACACATGATTTCATCATCAATATATTGATATTATCGGTCGTACGTACGTACGGATTACTGTCTCCACAAATATGAGGAGATTCATTCCCCATCATAATCACTCCTGAATAATTTTTATTTTATGATTAAAGGTATTTTTTATGTAAAAAATATCATTCTGTATATGAATAAAATACATCATATCTATAAAAAACAAGGCATATGTAAGCAAGCATATAAAGTAAAATGAATCAGTTAACACCCGAAATGATGATACTACTGAAATATTATTAACAAAGAAATATTAGAAGGTTATATATGATATCATATTTATGTATTTAGTTCTTCTATAATTTCATAACAATTATTTCAACATTATATATAAGTTTAAACTACCCTATACTATGGAAAAGTACATGGTAAGGGGTTTCTTATCTCACTTGTAATTCTGTGAGAATTATATTGTTCACCGCTTATTTATTGCATGTGGTTTATTGTGTACGCCCATTCGATATATATTGTCATGATTAAATTTACATTCAAGGTATTTGGTGATTAATGTGGTTGTTATTAACTTTTATTCATATGACTCGATTGATTACATCATAGTGAGGGGTTTCCATCTCACTTCTTATTTCCGTAGGATTAATGCTATATTTCCACTATTTACTTTTGTGTGGTGTAGGTAATGCCCATGATGGTATTTCATATATAATATAATTTAACTTATTGGAATATAAATCTTCATAGTATGATCCTTCTATCATGGGCTATATTTTTTTTAATTCACTAAAATTTGTAATGGAATTTCTAATTTTGATTTCCAATCATTGGGTTTTACAAAAACATTAATGATTATTTTACACCAGGATTACATGTGAAATCACTATTTATTTATTTATATAGTAATTACCGCTCTATTTTGTGTGTATATTATTTTGATACATATAACCACTCCATTGATAAATTCTCATGTTATCGATATGAACTTCATAAGATTAATCTTAACTCAATTTTCATTCATTGAGTTAAACATCCATGTCATTGGTGTTGTTGTTACATGAATTTTTGTGAATGTATTTTTATTGTTTTATAGATAATATCCAATCATATTTACTGTATTTATATTTTTCACCCATAATTATGTCATTGATTTATCCTTAACCTAACGATATGGTGTTTATAAAGGATTTCTTCTCAATATACATTCTATTGAGACTTCTTTGATGTTAAGCACTAATTCACTTTTATTTCGTTTATATATAATATATTGACAAAATATATCATGAATATAATTATTATAAAGATATTATTATGTTTTGATTAACTCAATTATTTTTATTCAAGCATCTCTCAATTGGTTAGGAACTCTAACTCAAATATAACAATAAATTTATTAAAATTTTATTCATCTATATACTTCTCATTAATGTCCATGTTTTAAAAATTGGTTGAAGGTTTTTTATATGGAAATGAATGTTTTAAAATTATATTCTTTTAAAAGATAAAAATATATTATGGGACACATTTATTCAAAAATATATTTTAAACTGCTTCATTATAAATAGTTTTATGTTTAAATGTTTTCATGAAAAAGAGAGATATTTATCTCAAAATGTTTTTGATGATTATATTAATCCATGTCAATATCCTTCATTATTCTTGATTGATGTAAATTTATTATAATGAAATCTTCCATATTGTATTGATTGGGTAATGTTTGACAGTAGATGTGATCTTTTTAGGCAATTAATTGTTTATGATAAATGTATTCACATTTCGTATGCTACTTTAAAACGGATTTTTATGGTATGTTTCAACATTTTCATATGATGAATGCATTGGACTTTGTAAGTTACTGGTGGAGCTCTCTATAGCTCATCGATACATCAGTAGGTCTAATGTGAGAATTTTGTCTCTTGGAATATTTCCTTGACAAAATCTTATTTTTAGTCTTAGAACAAGTCCTTGATTACGTGGTTATGATGTCCGACATTAGGAATTCCATCATTATGAAATTGGATATTGATATTACATGGGACTTTTCGACTAGAAGAATATCAATGTGAATAAGTAAATGGTATTATTTGATTTATCATTTCCATATTATCTTGAATTATTAGTTTAAAAGTTCTATGTTCTAGAATTATACATTTCCTTAAATGTTTATTCTTATTTATGAAAGTTTCTTCTATATTGTTATCCTTACTGAGCATCTGAGATCACCCCTTTTGTATGTTTTATTTTTACCATGATGCAAAAAAATTATATTATAATTAACCAGCAAGAATAGGGTAAGGGATATAAGAGAGTTCGAAGTGGAGACTATGTTTTTTTATTTTGTGATGAAATGTAAAACCTATGTATATATCAAGTAATTTTATGGACACTAAATTTAGAGGTCTTTCAAGACATGAATCCTTTTATCATGCCAATGTAATATAATATTTCACCGATTATGGGTAATTGGGTCCAAGGCAATATAGTTGGTATTAGATAAAGTTTATTAGAATCCTTGAAAGCTAGATTTAGAAAATAAAGTCTGAATATGAAACACTACACTGTGATAGATATTAAGGATTATTATAGAAGAAAATCCAAAAATTTTGGTATTGTAAATATTATGTTTCTTTTCCAAGAAATATATCCCTATTTGGATACGAGCATGTAGAGGCGGCACGGGGAAAGATGTGTGTTTCCTCTGGAATTGGGGATGACCTCGTTAATTTAAGATTAAAACATTCCAAGCGGTTTCTAACTGGTTTGTTCATAGAAACGGAAACATCCAATGATTCCATATCCATTTGAACCAACATTCCAAATGTAGGTGCTCAATATTTGTGGACTGATGAGTCTTAGGACTTGGCATTGGTCGAGTTGATGGGATGTCGGACTCATCACACCTTTCTGAGGGGAATTATTTCCTACTTCGAGACTCTCTTTATAGATTTAAGTTATGTTTGTGAATCCCTATTACATTACCAAGTATAAAATGAGTTTTCCTTTAGATATGACAATCAATGATTAAATATGTAGGAAGTTTAGAGAATATTTTATATGTATTTTAGGATCTTCATCGATAGATAGTCATATGTATTTGTTAGTGATTCTTAGTTAATGGTATCCTTCAATACATAAATTTCTCTTGGTCATTATGTTGACCATACTGGTTTTAAAGACACTCAGTGGGGAACTTGAAGTTTATTTCCATTCAGAAGGACATGGATTATTTCAGAGTTGGGATCATACCCACAGATGGGATACCTACATATCCTTTATTTATAAAAGGAATCAGAACCCAGATACTTCGAGTAAGGGAGTATGATAATTATGATTGATGGGTGAAATAAATATTTCATTATTACATTTACACTCTATTCTCATGTGAGTCATGATCGGTGCAAGAAACAAAAGGTATTGGTAAAACCAGACAATTCTGCCAGGAAAGATGCAATCATAAGAAATGATGTGGGGCTTATGTATGTATGACTACCCAAAAATAAATGAAGATTAAGATTTACATCAAGGAAGAATTTCAAGAACAGGTTCCATAAAGGTATATGTACTTTATAGAGATTTGGATACTCAAACATGGGGCTTACTCTTGAAAAGGAATCACAAATTAAGAGGGGACTTATGATTGGTTTTTACTCCTATGAAGGAATCCCAGATCCAAAGTAAATTATTACTGGTTAATAGAATTAAAAATGGGGCGTATTCATAATGAGGAGGCCCAGTTTAAATGGATTTGAATACTAAGGGACTTGGGGCTTACTCCTAATGAGGATGCCCATATTTGATAATGGGGCTTACTCTTGAAAAGGAAACCCAGGTTAAGGGAATTAAGTTTGGATCTTACTCCAGAAAAGGAAGCCTATATTTGGGAAATTATGAATGGGGCTTACTCCAAAAAAGGGGGCCTTGGTTAAGGAAATTATGACTGGGGCTTACTCCTATGGAGGATACCCAAATTAATGAGGACATGGGGCTTATTCTTAAGGAGGATGCCTAATATTAATGAAAATTTGGATTGGGGATTACTCCTGAAAAGGGGGGCCAGTTTAATGATTCTCTCATCTTTAAAGGATGATGTTTGAATGAATGAACTCTATAACATTAGAGATGTGAAAAATATGTGTAAATCACTATGTTTTGAGAGATGTTCCACAAAATTCCATTCAGATAAGGAAGTCAACAATGAAATCATGCCATAAATGTATTTGGAGAGAGTTCTGAAGGCCTAATCCTGAAAAGGAGAAGTGGATTGTTGTAAGAGAAGTGAAATAGGCCGGAGAGGCACCCAAAAAGATAGGGGCGTGCAAGTCCGGGTTGGCACGCAGATACTGCGTGGGCGCGCAAGTCCTGGTCGCCCAGGTATACCTGCACGACACATGGTTACTTGCACAATTTTCTGCCCTTAGGGTAATACTTGGGAGAGACTTGGCTCAAACCCTTTGTATTATCCCTAGAGGCTTTCCAGAGGAAGGCGCAAAAGTTCTGGTGCAGGAGTATGGTGGCACGCAAGTGTGGCCAATTCCCTTAAGGGCTAGCCACTCAGGCATGAAAGTGCTAATGAGATTCAACACATAGGCCTTTTTCCTTCTTTAGATCATCTGTTCTTGGTTAGAAATTACCTTAGAAGTGTTCGGAATCTTTGAGAAGAGACTAGCGCCCCGGAAGCTCAATTTGGAGGTTCTGGAATTTTTCGTCCCTTTAATGGGGGGGACCACAGGGGTATTCATAGGCTAGGAGACACCCCTGGCGGTTTTCAAAGAGGGACTGCAAGTCACTTGCGCGGCCATTAGGTGGCGCACACGTATACTTGCGAAACCATGAGGGAACTTGCGCAACCCATGGGTATTTGACTCCTTTTTCATTCCTTTGTCGATTTTTGATGTTTTCTTAAAAGGATGAATCAATTTGTGCTAAGTCATTTCCCTTCCCATTTTGTTAGACAATTTGACAAAAATGAGCATAAAAAAAAGTCCCCCCTTAGAGTTTGATCCGAATGAATAAGTATGTGACTCTGAGGAAAAGAAGAAAACCAAAGGGAAAGAGGCGCACAAGTGTTCAACATGCAACACTCATCGTGAAATTACGAGGCATGTAGGGCTGGAGCGTGCTGGATTTTAGGCGCGCAAGTTGGAATCCTTGCCTATATATTTGCGACCATTTGTCTTGCATACCACCGAATTCCATATTTTCGGTCTCTCGCCGTGCAGGTCACCTTCGCCGCACAAGTTGTTTTTTTTTCTTTTCTCCACTGTCGTGATGCTGTCAAAGTATCTGGACTTTCGTGGTGATACCTGCATTCCAAAAACTTGTGCGGCATATTAACACTTGCGCGACACATTCACACTTGCGCGCCAATATTATACTTGTGCGCCTTAATGCATTTTCCATTTTTGTCGAATTCCTTCACAAATTCTATGAAAAATAAACCCATTTAAGAGTTAATTTATTCAACTTTTGTGCAGATTTAATGGCTCCCAATAGAATAATAATGACTAAAGAACTGGAAATAAAATGTCTTGATGATATGATGAACATAATTGGACATGATTATTATACCATCTGTGATAGCACTCTTCCATATCTTTCCAAGTATCTGAATAAATATCACTTTGATTTCCCACAAAGCACTTATCTACCATTGTACGGTTATGGTCATGTGCAAGAAGTCACTATTCTAAAAGAAAAGAACTATCTCCCATTTTTGTGGTTTCAGAATTACACCAATTTTGCTTCATAAAATATCTCAGGTGGAGGAGGATATATAAATGTTGGAATAGTGGAGAAGGCCCACATGATGCATCATAGCCCTTATACACCATATATGAAACCTCATAAGCCTGAGCTGCAACCACATTGTCATCCTTCAATCATCCTAAATTCTCAGATGGATCAATCCAAAGACTGGAAGAATATTTGGGACTTCCATCCTCGGGGAGGTGTGAATCCACCTTAGATGTGGGAATACTGGGTGCAACAAACCTGTATAGATTTTGTCGAAGATCTGAAAGGAGTTGTGATATACAAAGATGTCTGGGTTGGGAAAACATATGTTTATATACATGATAGCTTAGTACCGTAGATACTCATTCATTGGATCCCATAAACCAATTACTTCCATCTAACTCATGGGGAAGTAGGCATCAGTCCATCAGATTTGCACATGATCTCAGGGGCTCTAATTTGGGGTGGAATGTATGATGAATTCATTCCTCCCAAGGTGACTTGGAATGATTCCGGGAAGACTCCTGCTTTGGCTCGGGAATTATTTAAAATATTCCACAAGCTCAAGAGTTCCGAGACCACTTTAACTCATTCATGAAATGATACTCATCTATAGGAGTGGATGAATATATTTCTTATTGAGAAGAAAGATAACGAGAAAAAGGAGAAGGTGCCGAAGGATATAGGATCCAAGAAAAATAATCCGAAGGATAATAGGCCCACCCGTCCTACCACCTGACCAAAAACCGAGAAAAGGGGAGCTCCTGGCAGATTCTGGCCAACTCTAGATGCAGGAGAGTTTGAGAAATGGGGATATGAGGTGAATCAAACGATACCAAAGAATACTCATATGGTGGGATTCTTGGCTTTGTGGCTCAGCGTTTATCTCTTACCAGTCAGGGACACGAAGGGAGGCTTCAGGAAAGGGACCTTCATTATTGTGGAAAAGTTGGCTGAGGAAAAAATGGTTGGGTTGGATACCCCCATTTTAGCCAAGATTCACAGGAGTTTACTTTAAGTCTTCATGTGTAAATCTCTTTTGAGAATAGTGGGACCATTCCATGTTTTATGGGGATGGATCACCACTCACTTCAGTACTAATAATTTACAGAATGGAGTACAAATTCCAGGAAGTTCTTTCAGACCATCAGTGAAAGTATTCTCTAGAATTTCTCCATTAGATCATAATGCTTATGGAATGAAAGTGAGTCTGAGAATGTTTAAGTAATTCAACATCTTTCCCTATGGAAATCCGCCAATCGGGCGGTTTTTTGATGATGGAACAACCCACATGGATTTGAGGGCATACATGATGGCCTGCACAGATGGTGTGTTGGTCGCCAAGATTGATAGAGAGATTATATGTGAGGCCTATGCTCCATATAGATTTGAACACCAATTCAAGTGTTTGCAACAGATTGATGTATCTCCCCATGTACATGTGAGGTTAGAGCAACATCCGAGGGTTCTCGACAACTGTGGTTGCTGACGTCTAGGGAGAAGACTGGGGTGGTGTTTGATATTCCAGTTGAAAGAGTGTCACATAACTTGACTACATGGTATGACGATCACTGGATAGCATCAAACCCTAAAGGGGTGTTGAATCACCCAGTTTATCAGGTGGGGAAAAGGAAGAGGACTGTAGAGAAAGAAACCATTCCTCGTGAAGGTGATGCTTCCCCACCTGAAGCTAATTCGCCAGATTCCTCCTCTAGGAATGATTCACCGGATTTCTATAATGGGGATGATGAGGCACAACAAGTGGAAAAGCGGCCTCGTGACTGATAAAATCCTCCGGTCAGAATCAAAAGTCCTACTCCATCAACTCCAGGTGAGTTACTACATTGTGGTAATTTAATCACCATCACTTTATAAATAAATAAGTCTTATTTTCTTATTATCTGTCAATAAGTGCAATAGATGGTAAGAGATTGATGTTGAAGATTATAGGACCATCCTCGAATCCTTCTGGTACAAGTACTGAATATCTATGACCGGAGGCCGTCCAGACATGGCAGACTTTATACTGTTGTATTGAAACTACCTGGATGGATTTATGCGACGAGCTATATCTCGCTAAAATAGGGACTCTTATGGATTATACCAATATTAATTTTGAAGATATCCCCGATGATGTGCGAGTTTATATCAGAGAGTTGGAAATGCTCATATATACCACTAATGATTCAATTCCTGTCACCATGCGGGTGAAGGAAATGGTAGATTGTGGCGCCACTGAGGGGAATGATGAGGAGTGGCATGATTACGTGGATCCTAAAGATGTAAGTTTTCATTCCCTATATTCTTTGCAACTTGATTTCAGTAGAATATTTGTTACTCAAGGATGTAATTTTCTTCATCTTGCAGCTTGGAAAGACATGAACTAATGAGGTTCCTTGGCCACAGTATAGCCCTGGTGGTACTTCCATCGGGGATGCTGCTGAATCTCCTCCTGAGTTAGGTGACATATCTCTGGGCCAACAAGTCATGTATGAGTATTTAGACATGTCTTTCCATTCTCCCATTTAGGTACCTATAATGGAGATTTTCGACACTCCCAAAAAGCCAAAGAATCAAAGGCATCGAAGGAAGATGTCCACAACTAAACACTTCATCAGTAGTGGTAAGTCCTTCGTATAATCATGAATTTTAAATTATGAAAAATATTGCAAATTTTCCTTGGGATTTAAGGGGATTCATTAATTTCACATCGTAGGGATAGGATTGATCCTCCTCTAAGGACCACGAAGGGTGCTGTGGAACAATCGCAAATTCAGACTGAATTGGCTGCTCCTGGAAAAGAGCCAGCATCTGTTCCCAGTATCCCTCCTGATGTTATTGCAAGAAGAGAAGAACCTACTTATTGTAAGTTAACAATGCTTCATAAAATGTTGAATGAAACATCTACTGACTTCAATTCTGTGATACTTCAGGTTCAACCCATGCGTTAGAGCTTTTCACAACTATTACAACTGATGCCATGATTTTATCCGAAGATGTTGTCTAGGGTCCGGGACCACAGGATGAAGGTCACCAAGAAGACACGTCAAATGCTCCCACTGGTGACACTATCCAAGATTCTGAGATGAAATTATATGAAATTATGTAACTTGGAACATCTTTCGATGATTTTATAAATCATATTAAATTACCATGTAATTTAGAAGATTATGGATGTGAGTGTTATCCTTCGTCCTATTAAGAATAACTTCTTATTACATGTCTAATCAGGATTGGTTCAAATGTGCAGTTTTGTCTGAGCAAGCTGCTGAACTACCTATGCCTGAAGGCGGTACAAAAAACCCTACCATTGTAAGGACATTAGCACAAGTGGAGCTGAACCCAGTAGAGCTTCCTCAAACTCATCCTTAAAATCCTGTCGAAACTAGGAAAGATGGGGAGGAGCCTCCTCATGTTTCTCATCTACTATTGGGTTAGAAATAACAATATATGTGATTGTACTTAATTTGCAAGACAACCAATTATCTTTTATTAGACTTTGAAACTAACCAGAGCATTCAATTAATTATCCAGGGCCATCAATAGTATTGGCGAGATCTGGAGGTGAGGCCTCAAATGCCACCCCAACGGGAATTGAATGTGAAGAAGCTCAGGTTACGTTGAAAGAGCATAACGGGGCACTTCCCTAAGTGCATTAATCCCATATTATAATCCCCCTTGTGACAGTGATGCGGAGTCAGACCTGAATGATCAAAAGGCGATCCAATTTTCATGACACAAGGCATGGCAGAACATATGGAAAATCATATGTGAAGTGCCTCTAGTGGAGCTGCCATCGAAGATTCCCCGACTATCATCCCTATTTGTCATATTGGGACTTGGAAGCTTTGGATATGAAACTATCCATGCCGCGGTGATACAGGTCATTTCTAGGAGGGAGCAGGTGAAAAAGTGTCGTAAAGATCTGACCAGGGTGAAACTGTAAGCCAACATTAGTGAATTTGAGGCTCTGTTATCCCGAGCTGAGGCTGACTATGTTTCGAAAATGAAATAGTTGAAGCATAAGATCAAAGATAAAGTCGTCCAGTAGATGCACCTTCAGCGACAGTTAGATGTTATTACTAGAGAACATGACCAACTATATAATTCACTGGAGGGAACTCAAACAAATTGTATGAAGGACATGACGGATGCCAAAAATCACTCCATCGGGCTGAAAATAGTGAAGCTGGTCGAGTGCATGAGCTTCAAGTATCTGCTGATGAAGCTTGGGATGTTCTTCATCATGTGAATACTTATGTTGACAGCCTCTTGTAATTTCCTGGAAAAGAGAAGAGACCCCAATTTGTGGACGTCCTTATAATCTCTTGTACACCAAATGAAAAAAGTTTTCATCTACAATCATTTGTGAACACATTTTCCTGATACCTGCTTTAAATTTTAACCTATTCCAATGGGCCTAGTAAGCATGGTTTGATTTTTACTAGGATTATTATAAATAACCCTACAAACATTGAATCTTTTAATTTCTCAATATTACCTAAATCATACAAAATGAATGTTTATTGAGCTGGAACATTATTTTTTATTCAGAGTTCCCTTGTCTTTTGTAGGCAGTTTAAAGTCATCCACGTCGGACATAAAGAGGCTAATGTTTACGGTCGAAATAGAATTGACCGAAATGGATTAAAAATGACTCAATTCCTTGAAAATTTATCTGAAAACATATTATCACACTCAAGTATGAGGGAAAATATGCAAACTATGACTAAAGAAAATTTGAATCTGAGGAATGATATGAAAAATAGATAAAAGGCATTAGAAGATGTAGTTCCGTATAATGAAGTTACCATTATTTAAAAAACCTGTTATGGGGTCAAATTATGAAGGGCCACCTAAGGGCATTGGCCGCACTGTCAAATAAATAACATCTTTTGGTGGACAGGTCTGTTATGTTGAATACTTATGCAAGGCCACCTAAGGGCACGTGCTGCATAGTCAGGCATAAGAACTCTCAGAAATTTACTTTTGTACTTCTAAGAATCCAGTGACATTTTATGGGGATTCAACTTTTCCAAAGTATATAGTTTGTTGTATAGAAAGTGGTACTTCAATATGGAGAAGATATTTTCAATCAAGATTGTCGAAGAATTGGTTGAATATTACTCCTACGAAGGTCTGACCCAAACGCAGGGAAGGAAAATACAAACCATAGACTGAATACATTCAGATCACGAAAAACAACAAGAATTAAATATGTTATGGATGTTTATTTTTTTTACGGATCCTTATATATGTTTGATAAGGCCTATAAGGAAAACAGATGCTTTCTTCCCAAGAATGATGTTACCAATATCTGAAAACCCATTAGGGGGTTGAATTATGCAGGGCCACCTAAGGTCATTGGCTGCATAGTCAAATAATAGTATCTTTTGCTGAAAAATATATTATGGAGACTGTTTATGAAAGGCCTCCTAAAGGCACGTGCTGCATAGTCAGGAAAAATAACTCTTAGAAATTTGACATCTTGGTGACTACAAATCAAGAAAAGGGTTATGAAGATCTGAAAATATTTAATGTTAGGATTATGACAGACAGGGATGGGTGTTGTCTAATGTGTTCAGGTATGCATAGATCAATGGTAACCATAATTATGTTTTGGATGAGTCCTGAATTGAAATACTGGACTTCACTATGTATCCCATAAGGATTGAAATCAAGCCATACATAGTTCTTGAAATACAATTTAACATCATGTGGGATGAAAGTATGAGAGATCTTAGTTAAGGGTCAAAGAGCTCAGACCATTATAAGAAATTCACAGTGTGTGTTTTCATGGGGACTTTTCAGCCAGGGGATTGAAAGTGGAATTTGGGGTTAGGCCTAAAAGACATGGGGCTGGATTCAAGGGAAACTCGAACGTTCCTACGTATCCCATATGGATGGGAATAAAGCCCACGTAGTTATAGAAATACCCATTGGACAAATTTGGTTCTTACATGTGAAGGGTGAAAGGGGACATTAGTGCAATGATGGTTTAACCCAATATAAAAGGTTCAGGAATTGTCATGTATGTACGTAGTCTTTTGAATGAAATATGATTGAAAATCCTTGTAAATAATGATTCCCTCTCAGGTGAGGGTATCAAAGAATATTATATTTTATTGTCGTACATGACAAAAGTGTTGTACAGTTTAACGTTATGTAGAAAGGACAAAGGTGAACCAATGTGAAGAAATTGGTTTTGGGGGCGGTTTCACGAATCAACATTGAATGAGATGGAAGTGAACCGATATGAAGAGATTGGTTTTGGGATTGAACCTTAGGTGTTTTCCTACATACCCAACCGAGAAGGCAAGGATCAAAGTCCACGTAGTTCAATTAAAGAATGAATTAGTGATCGTGTTGTTCTTGGGGACAACGAACTAAAAAATATTGTTGGGACATACACATGGTTAGTATCCCAGAGAGAGTGTTATGGTTGAAGTTTTCTCTAAGCTCACATGATTCATACTCAGTGTGAGAAACATGAGGTATAAACAAACCAAACGATATAAAATTTAATTTCATGTATGACATATGAAGGGACTATGCAATTATAACTATTGGTGCTGCACAGTTTAATGTCATGTAGATGGAGAAAAGTAATGTCTAATGTCATGTAGTATGTATTAAAGGAATTTTGTACAGTTTAGCGTCATGTAACTAGGAAAATGGGGACAATATAGATTAACATCATGTTTGATGAAAGGGGGAATGTGAAATTTAATGTCATGCAGTAAGGACAAAAGAGTACACCATTTAACGTCATGTTGGACGTATTAGAGACTTTTTCACAGTTTAACGTCATGTTGGACGAAAAAGGGATGATACCGTTTAGAATAATGTTGGACGTAAGTTCAAATAGTTTAAGGTCATATGCATGGACCGTTGATTATGCAGTTTAACTTCTTGTTGGACGTAAGGAACTTCTATACAGTTTAGAATCATGTAGCTAGGACGTTACAGTTTATCGTCATGTTGGATGAAAGAAATGCAAATAGTTTAAAGTCATATGAGTGGACTCTTTCTGTATAGTTAAAAGTCTTATAGGATGATGAAGGGGACACAGTTTAACGTCGTGTGGGATGAAAGAAATGAAAACATTTTAAAGTCATATGCAAGGACTCTGGATGGTGAAGTTTAACGTCATGCTGGACGTAAGAGACTTCTATACAGTTTAGTGTCATGTAGTTAAGAAGTCACAGTTTAACATCGTGTGGTATGAAAGAGGTTCAGATAGTTTAAAATCATATTCACATACTCATGCTATGTATTTTGTGTTTATACAAAATAATTCTTTAAAAATATGGCATTGGTTGGATTAGTGATGTGTTCTCCATCCATTGAGATTAATTAATATGATCCATTTGAGTAGACCTTATGTATTGAATAAGGTCCTTCCCATTTTGGTTGTATAATAGGAGGTTTCGTTCCGGGTATCATTGGAGTTCTCAGAACCAATACCATTTCTCCCTGAATGAATGAATGAAGATGAACTTTTTTGTTAAAAGCTCGTGCTATTTGATTCTGATAAACTTCCAAGTGGTGAAAAGTGCTCGATATTTTCTCGTCTAACCATTCCAATTAATTCAATCACTTTTGAGATTGTTCATCAGTAGATTATTGATCACAAATGGCTACTCTCAACGAAGGCAATTTAACTTCAATTGGCAAGACTGCTTCCGTTCCATATACAAGTGAATATGGAGTTGACCAAGTTGCAGTGCATGTGGTGGTTCGATAAGCCCATTAAACATGAAAGAGTTTATCAGGACATGACCTCTTATCTTTATTTTGCAGTATATTTGAAAAAATCTTGTTGAAATATTCTATCTAGCCATTGTCCGCTGCATGATACCGAGATGCATGATTGGACTTCATGTTGTATTCTTGATACAAATTCTTCACCTCAGATGAACAGAAGTTGGTTCCATTTTCCGTCAATATGGTATGAGTGACAACAAATCTGGTAATGATGTTAGACTTGAAGAAGCTAACAATGCATTTAGAACTGAATTCTTTGAGGGATATTGACTCTGACCTTTTGGTAAAGAAGTTAGTAGCAGTAAGAATATACTTAAACTGATTAGCCATAGCTAAATGATAGGGTCCCACCACATCCATTCCCCACGTGGAAAATGGCCACTAGTATTTAGATATATGAAGTAACTCTAGGGGTTGATGAATGAAGTTGGAATGTACTTGTCATGAATGACACTTCTTTTTGAAATCATCAAAATATTGTATCATTGAAGGATTTAAGTATCCATGCCTTCGAATCTGATCAGATAGTCTATGTCCAGACTGGTGGGCACCACAAATTCCTAAATGCACTTCTTTCATGACATCCATTGTCTCTTCACCATCAATGCCTCTGTACAAAACTCCATAAAAACCACTCTTGTAAAGAATTTTCTATAAGTGATCTGGGCCATTATAAGGAGTAAAATTGACCACACATCGCCAAATTTGTTGTTCCTTGCTCTATCAGGTGGAAGTGTCCCATTTTGAAGGTATTCCCTGATAAGTGTCATCCATCCTGTAGTATGACCATACAGTTCGGGAATGGGACTAATTTCATTGATATCCTCTATTCTGGTTCGAACATAAGGTGAAATTGTACGACGGTGATCAATATTGATGGTTCTCTCATCCCGATTTTGATCTCCTAGAGTTGTGGCTATATTATCCAGTCCATCAGCTTGGGCATTTTGTGATCATGGGACATAAGAAAATGTCAATTTCGAAGGGAATTCTGCCATTAACTCTCTGACGTAATCATACAAAAGGACAAGTTCTTCTTTTTTATGGCATAATCCCCATTGACTTGTTTTATTGCCAGGTCTAAATCACCTTTCACCTTTAAGTTATTCACACGTGCTTGAAGCGCCAACTCCAAGCCTACGACGTGAGCTTGGTATTCCAATTCATTATTTATACAGCCTCCTAACAATGAGAAAGAATAAGGTAACACTGCCTTTCTAGAGAAATGAGCACAATTCCTAAACCCACCTTGTTGAATTTAGTATTTTCCATTTTCCACCCTGTTGGACTTCTGGAAGAACCATCAAAGTACATATCACATTCCTGAGGACTTCCTTGAATAGAGAAGACTCCCTCATCAGGGAGTTCAATATCTGAAGATGTATGTTCCACTAAAGGGTGTTCATCCAGGAAATCATCCAGAGTTTGGCCCTTTATTGCCTTTCGAGACACATATTGAATATCAAATTACTGCAAGATAACTACCCACCTTGCCAGATGTCCTGTATGCATTGGACGATTAAGGATGAATTTGAGATGGTTATTGAAAGATACCAATTGGACCTCATTATGTTGCAGGTAGTGTCTAAACTTCTGAACTACAAAAATTAATGCTTGGAAGCACTTCTCAATACTTGAATTTCAGGTTTCTGCTTCATTCATAGTCCAAATGAGATAGTAGAGGCTGTTTTCATTCCCAGCATCATTCATTTGAGCATGAATGGCACCCAATGATCGCTCTAGAGTTGTCACATAGAACATAAGTGGTCTTCCTTATAAATGTGGCATTAATATCGGTGGACTCAAGAGATACTTCTTGAGAATATCTAATGCTTCTTGACATTCTTCAGTCCACTAGTAAGTGACTCCCTTCTTCGTCAATTTGGTGAAAGGTAATCTTTTGCCTGCCAAATTGGCGATGAAACACCGAATATAGGCTAATTGTACTTGATTTCTTCTCAATTCTATTAAATTTCGTGGAGGTGACACACCAAGGATTGACTTGGTCTTCTCAATATTGACTTTGATACCACAATGGCGTACAACAATGCCGAGAAATTTTCCTGAGGTTACCCCAAATGAACATTTTAAGGGGTTTATCTTCAAATTATGTTACCGAAGTTTGTGGAATATGACATCCAAATCATCGAGTTGATTAGAAAATTTCCTGGTTTTGAAAACCAAATATTCCACATAACATTCAATGAACTTCTCTAAAAGGGGTTTGAAGATACGACGCATGGTATGCTGATATGTTGCGCATGCATTCTTTAGGCCGAAGGGCATTAAACGATAGAAAAACACACCATGAAGGGATCTGAAAGCTCT
The DNA here is from genome assembly GCA_963277665.1 of Viscum album. NCBI lineage: Eukaryota > Viridiplantae > Streptophyta > Magnoliopsida > Santalales > Viscaceae > Viscum > Viscum album. The sequence goes on along the minus strand of OY728138.1, from coordinate 2,107,883,798 downwards.
AGATTCCTCATCTTCTGGAGCCATTCGGATTTGATTATATATAGAATATACATCCATGAAGGAAATTGCCACATAGCCAGCTATTGCATCGATTAAACGTTTTGTAATAGGAACTTGAAAATCATCCTTAAGATAATGCCGATTAAGATCTTGGAAATAAATTCAAACTCTAATTTTCTCATTCTTCTTTTTCACTGGGACAATATTATACAACCACATGAGATATTGAACTTCTATGATGAAGTTTGATTTGATAAGATTATCCAATTCAGCCTCAATTATGGAAGCATGGGTTGAGTGTGTTCTTCTAGCAGCTTGTTTGAATCCTATATGTTCTTCTAGAAAACCAGAATGATGAGTGACAACATAAAAATCAAGCCCTGGAATCTCTGTATAGTTCCAAGAAAATATATATCGATTTTTATTTAGAAAGGAAATATACATCTCTTTCTCTTCAAGAGTCACATCCACATTGATTAAAGTGGGGAGTGGATCTCCTTTTGTACCCAAATTTATTTCTATGAGTTCATCCACAATGGTGAGATACCTTCTTCAAATGCTGGAGGAGAATCCCTAAGATCTTTCTCTTCATCTTTAACATGTTCTATTTACTCTATTTCTACATTCATAGAAGATGATGAAGAAAAATTTCCATGATCAGAAGAGATGTTAAAATTCGAACATCTTGAAGAAGAAGCTTCCATTTCTGACCAAATAGATGATGAAGAGTCTTCCTTGGGTAATAAAGAGAAGATGATGGATTGAGAGTCAACATCATCGTTCACCTTTGGTATTGCTATAACTTCTTCTAACCTAATTGGAGAATGATAGACTTGATGGATTTCAGAAGATGAAATGATGACATCATCATTTGAGCTTTCATCATTGCTAAGTGAATCACTACTTTCTCCCATGTTGTCTAGATTGATTCTCATGATTGACATTATGGATATTTCCATAAGAGTATTTTTATTTGGGTCTATCATGTCAATTTGACTGATAGGCAACACATAATCTGTATTCACATGCATAAATGGATTTACTGGAATCGTTTCCAAACCATACGGAGCATTAACTTTGGTAATCCTCTTTGTTGTGGATTCCTCTTTTCCTTTCATGTGACAGAATTCCGCCTCAATGTATTGAGATTCACATGTTTTGAATGGGGCCTTATCACCATACAATAACCCAACATGACAATTGAAACAATACTTGACACATTGATGGTATGATGAAGGGATAGTCACATGTTGATGTAGCCAGGGTCTTCCAAGAAAGATGTTGAAGGATGAGTCTTGATCAACAACCATGAAAACTGAATTGGATACATGATCTCCAAACTGATTTCTGAGTGTAATCTTGCCCAGTGGTACTTGTTTATTTTTATAATATCCTTGTAACATTATGGTAGATGGAGATAAATCAGATTCCGTATGGCCCAACCGACAAAGTGTAAGAATGGGCATGAGGTTGAATCCTAAACCATTATCAATGAAATAACATCAGATTTCTCCACCATTTACCTTTCCAGATAAGTAGAAATTTCTAATATGTCCATGCATGACATCATATTCATCTATATCAGCAAAATATAATACTACATGGAATTCTTCATGATTATTCTCTACATGGTAGACTTCATCTATAGTAATTTCAGTTTCAAACTCTTGAGGACTTGACAAAGACTCGATGAGTGCCTCCCGAAGATCCTTTGACAGATTCAAAGCATCCAGAATTGATAACATGGCTGGTACTTGGGCCAGGTGTTTCAATACATCGTACTTTTGATCCAAAGGTCTGTGTTTCCAAATATGAACATATGGTTTGGCAGGTGCCTTGTATGTTGATGCTTTGGAAGTAGATGCATCTTGTATCAGGATAGGAGTTGACAATATTCATGGCTTTGGAATATTAGATCGATTAGATCCATTTACCTGTTTAGAGGATGAAGGTGGAACCCCCAACCGATCTTCCAGAATAATTGTGTCAGGACTGAATTTTCTATTGGTGGAATAATTTTCTAGTTCTTGTTGAGATCACTGAAGGGCTCTTCCACGAGTTTCTACTGCATACACAATTCTAGCAGGGGTAGAATTGGAATAGTGACCTCTGAAAGATCCACGTTTTCCCCTGTATGTTGAGCCTCTGGAACTTCCTCTGATTCCTCTGTTTGATACAGGGATCTCAGGCTCATTAAAATTGAAACCACGACTGGAATATGGATCTATTAATTGAATCATATTAACAGAACCGAATATAAACTCTTTATACAATGAAGAATCTGCCTGATTAGCCTCTGTAGGCTGGTTCGTATGGTGGGGCGGTGCCCGATGCATCGAAGTATATGGCGTGAAATCTGCCAGAGTCAATGAAAACATAGGCATTGACACATACTCATCTTCTTCTTATTGTTCCTATTTCTTGGAATTGTGCCGTTTCTTTCAGGATTTTCCCTCTGAAGAGGATTTTATTGTGGAATCCATATCAGAAGACACAAATCGTTTCGTCAATTGCGTTCTCAAAATGGCATTAGTTTGGTTAATTGTTTTCTTGACCATCCAATCATCATATTTCTGAACATTTTTTCTTTTGACTTCATACCATTCTATTTTTTCCTCTGGAACTATAGCAGTAACGCATGCTACTTAGGCTGAAGAGCCTTTTAGTTTGACTTGTCCTGAGTCGACCATCTTTTGCAGGAGGTCTTTGAAAACAAAACACTCCTGAATGGGATGTCCCCACATTTGAAGAAATGGTAAATAGTTGGGATGGTCTTCATCTTCTTCCTTGTTTGGCCTCTTAGGCCTTGGAAATTGAACCAGATTATTTTCCAGAGCCGAAATGAAATAACCAGGAACATGTTCATTTCGGAAAGAGTAAACATTGCTTTTTCAAATCCTCAGTTTTTTTCATCTTTGATCTCTTTGATAATCTTGATGAAACGACCTTTGTTGTTGGGGCTCAGGAGGTGGAGCCCTTAGAGAAGATGAAGGTTTTGATGTAGAAGCAGGTACATGTGCTTTTTTAATCATAACTGTAGCAGTTTCTACTTTACCCATTCTGTTTCCTAGAGCTGATGGAATTACATGAGATTTATCAATAGTCTTTATAAGAGAATCATCAATCTGTTGAGCGATTGAAGTAAGGTCTCGAAACTGTCCTGTGTATTTCACAGGGATTAGTGGTGTACGCAACTCATCACCAAAATTTTCCACATAGATTGGAAACAATTCCTCTTGAGGGAGTGCGAAGATTAGGGAATATGTTAATCCATTCCAGAGAGAAATGAAATCTGAGACCCTTTCATTCTCCCTTTTCTAATAGTTTGTAAGATAAAAAACTATTGTCTTTGGCAACGTTGACCTGAATTAGAGAAGGAATTTTTGGCGAAGATCCTCCCATCCGGTAATTGGCTAGAATTTCAAGCTTGTATTCCAAACAAAATCTGGTCCTTGTAAGGTTCGCATGAAGAATCAGAGTTTAACTACTTCTTGCTGTTCCAGAGTTCCCATAATAGGATCATAACAAGACACATAATGCATCAAATTCTGTTCAGGATCACCTGATCCATTGAAAATAGGGAATACAGGGTTCCCAAAACATGATGGGGGAGAGATTGAATCCACCCATTCAGGGTAAGCTCTCTTTTCTGGTTGAACATGCACACGCTTCCCTTCTATAGTCTCTAATTGAGATGTTAATTACTCAATGGTAGTTATTAACTTTTAAGAAACATCCGGTTGAACTTGGACTTGGGCAGGTGCAATAATTAGTCATGTGAGGGTGTACTGATTGAGGAGGATATTTTTGATCCATCTCAGTAGCTGCAACAAACTCCCAAGGATGACTAACTCTAGCATGATTTGGAGGAAGACTAACTTGAAGTAGTTTACCATTCAACCTCCTCAATTCCTTCATTTCTTCCTCTTGTTGTCCAAAACTTTTCTCTAGTGAGGGATATTGGACTTCTCCAGAGGAAGGGTATGTTACCTGGTTCTTTCCTTTCACCTTATTGGACACCTTTCAGAGAGGGGGAAGTGGGTCCTTTCGGAGAGGGGAAAGTGTGTTACATGAAGGTTTACCTAGGTTCTGAGTAATCATTTGATTTTGTGTATGAACGCCTTATTCATTGTTTCTATGCATACAACTTCTTGAGCAGGAACCTCTTCATCTGATCCCTTTAAGTGAGCCTCATCTTTTGGATCAGCAATAATGGCATTGATGACATTAATTGATGCATAATTCATTGCAACCCTTCTATCAGCATTCCAGCGATATTGTCTTCTTCCAAGTATTTGATGAGACATTTCCTTTTGTTGATTTTATCTCGTAGAAACAGCTTGGTGAACCGTAATTTGGAGAGAATCTCTTGATATTTTGGCTCTTCGTTCTTCCTGGGGATTCTTCCCTAATTGAGAGAAGACCGAATTTCTTTGAGGGAGGAATTGAAGATTTGAAATAGTCCTCAGTCCGGAGAACTGGGGTTGTTCCTGCTGTTCCTGATCAACTCCTCGAATTCTATTTGTTGATTTCGAGTGTTAGGCTAAAAAATTACCTAGTTTGGCAAGCTGGGGTGGCTCTTGACATGCTAAATCTGAGACTTTCATAAAACCTCTCCTGATCTTACGTACCATAGTCCAGAAATTAGCTAGATGCATCAATCGACATCCACTTTTATCACCCGGTTCAAAAGACTGTTGGATGATTTCTGACACTTCTGTCACTTGATGATGTTCTTGCTCTATACGAAGGCCTATTAAATATTTAAGTTTGCTTTATGCTGGAGTAATTCAACAACTTCTTCTCTATATGCATGATTTTGAGAGGACCTAGTTGAGGCATGTTCTTGGGAATGCTTTTGATTACAAACAAAACCCATTGACTGTGGCCGGCCATGGGCAATATAATTTGATGGGACCATTTTCGGTGGGCTTTGCTGACTAGAGAGAATAATGAAATGTAGTTATCCATGAACACCCCATCCTCTGACATGAATACCAGTTGGAGGATTTGCAATTAACTAGCGTAAACTTCATAGTGCACCAAGGCAAGAACGTTGAAGGGCTCTCTGTTTCTTTTCAGCCTTCGGATATTGAGAGACTGATAGAGATGCCAAATCAATCTGACGTTGTAACCCTTCTATTATATTAACAAGATTTTCGTATTAATCATAAGAAAATACTTTCTTTTTCAACTGAGGAAGTGTTTTCCATATGTTGAGACGAATTTAATCAATCCCATCTTACATCAACACCTCTGGAATGTCATACTAAGAGTCAGCCAAAATGGAAAACATGACTTGCACTTCACCTTTTTCAGTTGTTTTCTCATATTCAACACTTCCTCTTTATCATTCAAGAAAGATTCTTTTACCTGATTTGACCAGATCTGGTGCATCATTGTTGCTTCATCAGCTTCAACATGATTGGTAGAGAATTCACTGATCAAACTAGTAGATAAATGACCCGAGGTGGTTCGGAGAATGAACTACACCCTGGGCTATCTTCTGGTTGAAAAAGGATTTCACCTGCTAATGGTAAAGCATCAGACATGACTGGATTTACTTTTTCATGTGCCTCAATATAAGAGGGATTTCTCATCACTGCATTGTCTTATGAAGAATTTTCCATAAAAAGTGAATTACTACTACGGAGAGGACATTCAAAGTTAAATTCATCATCATGGGGAGGACCACCATGGTGAGTTATAGCCAAAGATGAAACATTTTGCTCCTTTGTCTTCAGGCCACAAAGAGGGTTCTTGTGGCTCTCATCTAAAGATGAAACCTTGAAATCGACTGAATTGTCATGAAGCAAGCCTTCATGAGGAAGTGTCTGGTGCAGACCTTCAGAATTAATGTTCCCATTATTGGGAATTAAGACAGAAGAATCTTGAGTTGCAACAGATAGTTGTCTGAGTGCATCAAAAACTCCATCATTGAGTATGGCTTTGTTACAGATTGGCCCTTTATTTCTTGACTGTGTTGGGCTGGTATTTTTCTTAGACTCCTTACCCAATTTGGAAGGGGTGTGTGCCTGCTCAGGATAAATGATCAGGTTATAGTAATAATCTCCTCTCAAATTAGGTGTATGTTACTGACTTGGTTTTCCGTATGATATGGGAGAGTACGACCGACAACCCTCTTGGACTGGAAAAGATGCGTGTGTCTGTTCTAGAGTGAACTGTTGATGTGTCACTCCACTGGTAGGGATAGATTTATGTGTCCTTCCCTAAGATGCTGCTAAAGCTGTTATAATATCCTGGCAAGCATCCAGAATATGAGTAGGGATTTGATTCTACTCTTAAACCATTGATAGAATATGATTGGTGAATTCAGCTGCCGGAATGGGGACATACGTCCATTACATGCTTGGAGTAGGTGTATGTATCTGCTCCTATCCTCATTTTCCTGTTAGTGAATCATAACAGCACTCAAGTGTGGGGGTAGAGAGTTGAGTCTGCCTCCTGTTTGTCATCAGAGATTTCCGACTAACTTCTCTAAGTGAAACCAAGTGAGGCTTTTGGGAGGCTTGATCAATACTAGCAGGTGTATGTGCCTACTAATTGCACTTCGCCGAATGTGGTTGACGAGCTCTATCAGATGTAGTAAGACAAGCCTGCTAACTAGCTGATGATTTATAAACAGGTGTATGCTCCTTTCTATAATACTACGCCGGAATTTCCTGGAAGGATTGGATCACTGTTGCCAGACGAGTCTGCTGGACAACAGAATTACAACGGATGGGTGTCTGTGCCCGCTCATTGCTTGACACCATGTTAGGTCAATGTAATTATCCGTAGATGGCAGAGATGAGAACCTGGTCACTGTTGACTGGATTTCTCCTCTTGTGATTCGTCTTCCCTGCTCGGGTTCAAGGAACCTGAGCCGAACGCCTGGAGTTGATACCCGCATCATGTTGAGGGCTCACTACCGCACGAGTCTGGCGACGATTGGTGACGGGAGCCCTCAGGAAGGACTCCTGTCTTCTTGAATTAAGGCCTTAAGGGGCCTGCTCACTCACCTCCTCAGAATATGGTAGTGAATGGCGATTGTGTTCTAGGGATAATAACCCGAAATGGTTGGATATGGTGGTTAGCACTGCCTCCTTCATGATTGTTGGTCATCTCTGTCCGGATGACCAGGTTGAATTATTGACATGGATGGCTTGTCGAGAGGCCTTCAGAGTCAGAATAGTGCCGTTTTGACAGTACTCCTTAACCAGGACATTTGATTCCCAGCGTTGAAGACGCTGAGTAGGTGATGTCATCCTCATAGCAGACGATGATCCAGTAGGAGTATCAGCAGTGGCATTCACAGCAGAGGTATTTACATATGTGAACTTAAGATAATCCATTTTGGAAATGAAGAAGATCATGAAAAATAGATTGTGTTTGATATAACAGACGTAATCAAGATAATTCCGGCCACTACATCTTTTGGATATGCACATACGTTATTTATTGTCTTGTTGGGCCTATCATTGAGTTTTATATAGTGGCCTAACAAATAAGCAAAGCATCATTTTAACTTGTTAAGGATTCACGTCGGGTTCACTATTTTTGTTTCCTCTAGAATTGGGGATGACCTCATTGATTTAAGATTCAAACATTCCAAGCAGTTTCTAATAGTTTTGTTCGTAGAACCAGAAACATCCAATGATTCCATATCCATTTGAACCTAATTTCCAAAGGTAGACTGTCATTAGTTGTGGACTAATGAGGCTTAGGAATTCTCATTGGTCGAGAGGATGGGAGGTCGAACTCATAACAAATTTTTGATGGGAATTATTGTCTACTCTTGGACTCTCTTTTTAGATTTACGTTTTGATCGTGAATCCTTATTACATTACTAAGTATAAAATGAGATTTCCTCTAGATATGACAATCAACGATTAAATATGTAGGATATTTATAGAATATATTATATGTATTCGAGGTTGTTCATCGATAGAGAATCATCTGTATTTGTTAGGGATTCTTAGTCAATGGTATCCTTCAATACATAAAAGTCTCTTGGACATTATGATGACCATACTGGTTTTAAACCCACTCAGTGGGGAACTTGAAGTTTATTGTCATTCATAAGGACATGTATTATTTCATAGTTGGGATTGTACTCGCCGATGGGCTACCTATATAACCTTTATTTAGAAAAGGAATCAGAACCCACGTAGTTCGAGTAAGGGAGTATGATATTTATGATTGATGGATCAAAGAAAGATTTCATAATTACTTTTACACTCTATGATCACATGAGTCTTGCTCAGTGTGAGAAACAAGAGGTATTGGTAAAACTAGAAAATTGTGCCATGAAAGATGCAATCATAAGAAAATATGTGGGTCCTATATATGTATCACTGTCCAAAAATAATTTGAAGATTAAGATTTACTTCAGGGAAGAAATCCATGAATAGGGTCCATAAAGGTATATGTACTTTATGAAGATTTAGATACTATAACTTGGGGATTACTACTAGAAAGGAGGCTCAAATTAGGAAGGGACTTATGATTGGGTTTTACTCTTGAGAAGGAATCCCATATCAAAAGTAAATTAGGAATGGTTATGAGAAATTAATACTGGGGATTGTTCCTAAGGAGGAGGCCCAGGTTGAAGGGATTTGAAAACTGATGTACATGGGGCTTAGTCCAATGGAGGATTTACATATTTGAGACATGGGAATACTCATGAAAAGGAAACCCAGGTTATTGGAATTAAGGATAGGGATTACTCCTGAAAAGGAAGCCCATATTTGGGAAATTCTGACTGGGGATTACTCATGAAAAGGGGGCCCAGGTTAAGGGAATAATGACTGTGGCTTATAGCTAAATAGGATGCCCAAATTAATGAAGATATGGGGATTATTCTGAAGGAAGATTCCCAATATTAATAAGAATTTGGACTGGGGCTTACTTCTGAAAAGGGGGTCTTGGTTAAAGATTCTCTCATATTTAAAGGATGCGGTTTGAATGAATGAACTCTCTAACTTTAGCGATGTAAAAAAATGTGTAATTCACTAAATTTTGAGAGATGTTCCACAGAATTCCTTTCAGATAAGTAATCCAACAAGGAAATAATGGCATAAATGGATTTAGAGAGAGTTCTGAAGGATTAATCCTAATGTGAAGAAGTAGATAGCTGTAAGAGAAGTGAAATAGGCAGGAGAGGCACCCAAAAGGATAGGGGCACACAATTCTGGGTAGGTGTGCATGTACTGCGTGGGCGCGCAAGTCCTGGTCACGCAGGTATACCTGTGCGGCACATGGGTACATTCATGATTATCATCCCTTAGGGTAATACTTGGGCAAGACATGGCTCAAACCCTTTGTATTATCCCTAGAGGCTTTCCAAAAGATGGCGTCCATGTTCTGGTGAAATAGTAGGGCGGCACACAAGTGTGGCTAATTCCCTTAAGGGTTGGCCACTCAGGAACGCAAGTGTTGATGAGTTTCCACACTTAGGCCTTCCTTCCCATCTTTAGATATTCCGTTCTTGGTATGAAATTACCTTAGAAGTGTTCGGAATCTTTGAAAAGAGACTTGGGCTTCAGGAGCTCAAAATGGAGGTTCTGGTATTTTTCATCACTTTAATGGGGGGCCCACAAGGGTTTTTATAGGCTGGAGAAGACCCCGGGAGGTTTTCAAAGAGGGCGTGCAAGTCACTTGTGTGACCATTAGGCGACACACAAGTATACTTATGCGATCATGAGGGAACTTGTGCAACCCAATGGTATTTGAATTCGTTTTCATTCCTTTGTCGATTTTTGATGTTTTCTTCAAAGGATGAATCAATTGTTCTATGTCATTTCCCTTTCCATTTTTTTAGACAATGTGATGAAAAGGACTGTCAAAAATGTACATAGGAGATAAATCATTGAAAAGGAGTTTTGTCTTGAAGTAGGGTATCCTAGTACATGAAAACATGTCTTACTGTACTCTTGGTTATGACACTCCTAGGGATATTATTAGAATAATTCACTTTTTCATTACAAATCAATTTGGTGGATTTTAATATAAGATGAGAATAAATAAACTTGGTTAATCTTATGGTGTTTTAGATTGAAAATAAGGTGTTATGATATTATATAAATGATTTTATGAATCACATTATTATTTCTATTGTTATTCAAATGTTGGATTCCATGGAATTAATAGTAGCCTTGAACATGATGTAAAACATGGGAACAATGGTGGAAATGTGTAACCAAATGGATTGTTGATATGTGTAAAATATATTGTGTTCATGCCGAATCAGTTTTCCACAAATATGATAAACAACATATATATTAAAAAACTACTAGACATAAAAAAGAAGAGAATGGTGGTGAATGATAAGAGTTCTAGTAGTAGATACCATGGAGAAAAGAAAGATAAATATTCATCACGAAGGAAATCTGGTAGGAGACACCTAGGAATGTGTCTGAAAGGAATAAAAAATGTGTTATGTTTGGAAGATAATGAAATAAATTAACTAATTGCCGAGGCAAAATGAAGAGTACTATATTAGAACATAAAAGTGATCCCAAGTTTCCATTTACAGTTATTTTCTACAAATTTAAGGGATATGGGATTTACCCGAGTGAATACCATATTCATTTGGATAACATCTTGTTCAAGAATGAACCTATGTGGAAATAAATGGATGGAGAAATGATTAAAATTATTAGTTCTCATTGTTGATGTGATTACTTTTGAATACATTTCCCTTCTATGTGTAACCTTGTAGTTTGTTATGTGAAAAATCTATATAAGAAGTATTATCTTTTTAATTATAGTTATAAATAACCGTTTGGGTTTATTTGATCATTAAATTTGAGGAAATATCATGTTATTAAATTTTGGAAGGAAAATTCGTGGTATGAGAAACAATTTGTGTAGAAATTATGTTATGGTTATTTTGAATAATTTTTCTCATTTTGAGATTTTTATAAAATATAGTTCTTAAAATATTAAAACATGCAGACCGTGTGACAACCCATCACGTCAGAAAAAAACAGCGAGAATGGTTCCCACAACCAGAGTGCAATTGGTATTTGTCATCTACAACTGGACTATGTGAATTCCTTGGTTAGTGTGTATATTTGTTTGTAGTTAAATTATTTTTTATCAATAATAAGTTGATTTGGGATCTTATGTCTCATCAAATCGATATCTTTAGTAAAGGAAAATGATTTGGTGATTATGTGATAAATATTATTTTGGAAGACATTCGGTCTATTGGGAATGATCTATGCCTAAGAAAAATAGAATAATATGAGATTTCATTTCAAGAGTAATTGTAGATTTTTGTCTATGATTTTATTAATTATTTATAGTGATTTTGGTAATTTATAGAAATTATTAACATATCATAGAACATGTGATTAGGTTAATTACTTTAATTATGTGACGTGAATTGTATTCAATGTTATTTGGAGATACACTTTAACATGGAAGACTACGTAATAAAATTATTATATGTTTTGGGTTTTAATATTAGTTTGGATTATATTGATGTATTTGAAGGACAATAGTTTATTGAATGATATTTATTGAACATTTTGTTTTGTTTGATTAATTATAGAAATTAAGATTATTATTAATTTATCTAGAGGATTATCCTTTTTGGGGATCATCTGATCACGTACTAACAATTTTTATTTTGGTTAATCTATAATGAAAAATTAAATATATACTTTATTTTTTATGGATCATGTGATTCTCTATAAGTTAAATCTAGCGCTTCAGGTGTGACCAAGTCATCTTGAATACTCATCAATTGAAAGAAATATGAGTTAGTGGTAAAATTTTTTTAAATGATGAAACTATACATAAAATCAAATTATAACTCTTTATGTTCGTAGTCAGTCACATAAATAAATTCCTTAACTTTATGAAATGAAACATTAAACAAAAAATTGCATTGTTCGTTTACTTTTCGTACTGGGAAACTATTGACAGTTTATCCCATCATAAGATTTTGGTTTTCTTATTGTTATATTTTTCTTGATTATTTTTTTATTACTCTCCATCATAACATTACTCTTAGTTTATCTTCCATATCCATTTTTTTCTACATGGAATCCTTGTATGGGTTATCTCGAGATACATTTGTACTTCACTATCTTTCTTTTAAAGTGATAGTTTTATTGTCTCTTTTTATGATTAGAGAATTTCAATGAATCTCCCAAGGAAAATTTCAAAATTTTGAGGATTCAATTTTCCAAATGTAAAATAATGTAACACCCCATTATTTCATAGTAAGATATTTTCTTTAAATTAATTCAATTGATAGCACTACATGATACACCACGTTTTAGCACACTATGACTTACAAAACTAGTCGTTTAAAAGCGTTTATGAATAATATTAAAGGAATTTTTTATTGTATATACTCCATATAATTTCATAATCCATATTATGTGTTTCTTAGACATATTATATGTACCAATTCATTTATTTTTATAAAATAACAATTTTTTTAAAATGAAATTTTGCCACCTTCTAATAGAAAAACCTTTTTAAAAACTATATTTGAAACTTTTATATATTAATTTTAATCAATTTATAATTTTCATTAGAATCTAGACATAATAATTTATTTTGAATAAATTTTTGGTACTTATCTAATAACTTTTATATTTGGATGATATTGAAAAATAATAAATTTTAATTGAAAACAACATTTTTAATCAAAATAATTAACAAGGATAAATTATTAATTTGAATGGTTTGGAGTTATTATTATATTATATTTTTATCATTTAATACAATGTATGTCATTAAAATTAATTTCACATATAAATTTGACAAAAAAACATGTCAATCTTTTGATAATATTTACTTTTTAAAAACCCACTTTTTGGTTTTGAGAACGAGAATTAATTATAAATTAATTAATAAAATTTCTATGATTTTAATTTGGTAAAATATAATTTATTTTTGAATTCAGAATATCAAAATTATCTTAGGGTGACTTTTTTTTATTTTTCTGAAAACATTTGATTTTTTATGAATAGTCAAAAATAATCTGTTATAGTTTTAAACCGAGTTTTTATTTGAATAATTATTTATTTTGTTTAAATTAATTTTATTTAAAAATAGATATATGATACCTATATAAGTTCAATGTAATTCATTGGAATCATTTTAGATTGAAATTAGATGTATAAAATTACGTTGAACTTCTTACCGTCTTTTACCCACATTCTATGTGCATTTTCAAATTTACATAGAACATAATTTTACTGCTTATGCGAGCTAAATTTCAAAAATCTGAGAGACACAATTTACATCAGTAAGTATAAAGTTGTTCAATAATATGAAAATAATTTTTTTGGAATAAAAATATTTGACTTTTAATTACCACGGTTAAAATTTAATAGGGTAATTAAGTGTAAAAATGATATTATAATTACACTAACATGTATCCTAATTCAATTGGATAAGTGTAATTCAAAAAAAAACTAAAGAAATAAAATATGATCCTATTTGATCCACATTTATTAGATTATAACATTTATTATTATTTTATTTAAAGAATAGTTAAATGTGTTAAATTCAATTATTAATAAAAAAACCACTATTAATATTGGGTTATATATAGGATAAATTCTATACAAGTATTCATTAGAAAGCTAAACTTTTTTCCTATATAATGGTAAATTATTTATAATTTTTAGACATTATATAATTAAATTTATTTAAGACACAATGATGATGAAATAATTGAATTCTTAATTAATGACTTAAATAATTGATATTATAAATATCCAAATAAATTTAATTTGAGACTTTCGATGAATTCAACTAATTTTATTGGTTAATATGACATGTTAGGTTTTATTAAATAATTATTTTGAAGTAATCATGATGTTACTATTTTCACAATATCCAAAAACATAATAATGTCAAAATTGACAAAAAGGAATTTTTAATTCAAATTCTATATTATTGGTTGATATAATATTCCTAAAAATCTATGGTTTTGTCAATGGACAGAAATAATATTATATATGTCATTAATTAACAACTTTATGTTCTCTTGAAGTTTAGAGTATGTTTATTAACAATATAGATTAAAATTACAAGAAGACATGTTAAAAGTTAAACTATTTAACTATGAGTTATATCTAAAACATAATGTCAAAATGGTATCATAAACATTTCTAAAATCTATTGGTTGAGATTTTTTTAACCCATCCCCCCATTATCATCTATATAAATTATTTTTGAGCATTTATAAACAGGAAATTATTATATTATAAAAATAATAATTCAAGGTTTTCTTAAAGGGACCCTCACCTCTATTATAAAAAGTACTTCCCCTTCTCTTAATTTCACACATCCAAATCCATATGGCTCAGCCAACCCCTAATCAACTATCACCCCAACTTTCCTAAAAACATCCTATATTCCATACTTTTATTATAATTCCAACCTAAGGATCCTTTTTGATCAACTAAAAAAACACTCAAAGAAGAGGTAATAATTTCACCACCCTTTTTCAATTTCTTTTCTTCTTCAACATCCCCATTATTTTGTTCCATACCAAAATAATAACTGTAGTACCTTCTTAATAATTTGATTTTATTATAAATATGGTAAAAGAATAATCTGTATTTTATTCATCCAATAAATGACATTGTCAACATACATGCTTACAAAAGGCTAATGGCCTCCATGTCGTGGTGTAGTTTGTTATTCAAAAACATTATTATTTGGATGGGTATAATAATGAGTACAACTAATTTAAATAATAAATATAACTTGATAATGATTATGTATATATTATATACCATCCAATTACATACTATTTCACAATTAATATAATGATACTGTCACTCGTGCATACGTACGAATTACCATCTCCACGAAGGTGATGAGATTCATTACCCATCATAATAATTAAAGAATAATAATTATTTTTTGAATAAAAGTAAATTTAATTAACATAATATAATCATTTATATGAATAGAATACATCATATCCATAACAAACATGGCATGCATAACAAATAATATAAAGGCAATCAAATCAGTTAACTCCCGAAACGATGATATTACTGAAATATTTTCAACATAGCAATATTAGAAGATTATATATGATATTGTAATTACATATCTCGTTCTATTATTATTTAATAACAATTATTTCACCATGATATAGGTGTTTAACCTAACATATACTAAAAAATTTACATTGTAAGGGGTTTCTTATCTCACTTTTAATTCCGTGAGATTTCCATTGTTCGACACTTATTAATTTCATGTAGTGTATTATGAACTGAAATTTGATATATATTATCATGATTATTTTTATATTCATTTTATTTTGTGATTAATTTGGTGGTTATTAATTTTTGTTCATACGACTCGATTGATTACAACAAGGGGTTTTCATCTCACTTCTTATTTCTTAAAGATTCAGGCTATATTACCATTGTTTCCTTTTGTGTGGTGTAGGTACATCCCATTATTTTATTCCATATGTAATATAAATTAATTTATGGGTATATAAATCTTCATTGTATGATTCTTCTTTCACAGGATGTATGTTTCATAAGTCACCAAATCGGTAGTGGAATTTCTAATTTTTATTTCCATTCATTGTGTTTTACCGAAACATTATTGATTATTTTAATACAAGATTTTGTGTGAAATCACTATTTTTTATTTATATAGTAATTTACACTCCCCTTTGTGTGGATATTTTTTTTCATACATGTAATCACTCAATTGATTAATTCTCATGGAATCTATATGATCTCGATAAGAGTAATCCTAACTCAATTTTCATTCATTGTGTTAAACATCCAAGTCATAGGTGTTGTTGTCACAAGAATATGTCTAAATATCCTCTGATTGTTTTACATTAAATATCCAATCATATTTATTGTATTTGTATTTTTCACACAAAATTATGTCATTGATTTATCTTTAACCTAAGGATGATATCTTTATATGAGATTTCATCTCATGTTACATTCCATTGAGACTTCTTTTTTTGTTTGGGTCAATTCAGTTCTATTTTGAGTATATACTATACTTTGACATAATATGTCATGAATCCATTTATTATCATGATATTATATTGTTTTTTTACGTCAATTATTTTTAATCAAGTGTCTCTCATTTGGTTAAGAACTTTAACTAAAATATCATTTTAAATGTTTAAAAAATTTATTCTTCTTATTCATTCTCATCAATGTCCATGTTTTAAAAATTGTTTTAAGGATTTAATTATATGGACATTATTCTTTTAAAATTAAAATTCTCATTAAATGTTTCAATGTGTTATGGGACTCATTGATTACAAAATATATTTTAAACAACTTCATGAAAAAATAGTGATAAATTTTAATGATTTCAATGAAAATATAGATATTCTACTAAATAATTTTTTATGATTATTTTCTTTTATGTAAATATCATTCAATATTCTTGATTCTGTTTAATTTATTATTATAAAATCTTCTATATTGTATTGAATGAGTTTTTTTAACTTTGGATGGGGTATTTTTTTTAACCATTCATGGTTTACAGTTAAATAATTGACATTTCTTATGCTAGTTTAATAAGAATATTTATATTATGTTTCAACATCTTCATATGAGAAATGAAGTGGACATAGTAAGTGATAGGTGGAGACCACTACAGATCCTCGATGCATAAGTATGTCTTTGATACAAACAACTGTATTGGAACAAGGCCTGCAAAAAATAAAATTTGTAATACTTGCAAAATTCCTTGATTATGTGGTTATGAAGTCGAGAAATATGAATCCCATCACTATGATATTGGCTATTGATATTACAAGTGATTATTTTACTATTATAATATCCATGTGAATAAGTAAATAGAATTATTTGATTTATCTTTTCAATATTATATTGAATTTTATGTTTAAAAAGTCTTTTTTTCTAGTCTTCTACATTTCCTTAAATGTTTGTTCTTATTTATGATAGTTTATACTATATTTTTGTTCTTACTGGGCATCTGAGCTCACCACATTCCTATTTTTTAATTTTCCTATGATGCAAAGAAGTATATTTTGATTAACCTACAATAATAGGCTAATGGATATAAGAGTGTTCAATGGGGTGACCATGTTTATATATTTCATGATGTAATGTAAAATGTTTGTATGTATCTATTACATCTAAGGCTAATAAATTTATTGGTATTTCGGGACATGATTCCTTGTACCATGTCAATTTTATGCAATAATGCATTGATTTTGGGTAATTGGGGTAAGGGTGGTATAGTTGAGGAAGTGTAACCTATTGTTGGGATGTAGGTACATCATCTACAGATATATAATTCAATTTATGATGGATATATTTGTTAGTAAAAAAATACAATATGTTAGTTTATATAAACAAATAGAAAATATTTCTATTGTAATTTTTATATTCTGAATGATAAACTATATAATAAAAAAGAAAATGGTATCAAAATGATACCCAAAAATGAAACTATAATTATATCATAATTTACCTAGTATAGAGTTATTTAATTTTATATATTAATAAAATGGAGTAGGATTACCATTATATATTGAATCTTATAAAAAACATTACAATAATTAAATTTTTCCGACATTTTTTTGTGTATTTGGGGTTATACTAAAAAATATAAATATTATGTATCCCACAATTTATGATAAATTACCAATGGTGTTATGGGTGAAAATTTGAATTGGAATTTAGTGAATATTTAATCAAACTATATTCACACATCTACCATGGTGATTAAAAACTGATCCCATGGGAATGAAACCAAAAATTTCATGATTTGAGATAATAATATATGTTTCCTATGATGATATTAGATGAGATAATCCCCATGGTTTACTAGAAAATTATTATATAAAAATATATTATTATAATCATCGAAACCATTTATAATATATTATCCTCTTGATATAGTATATTTCATTCACACGACTCATATATCCTACCAAAGAATAATGGTAGTTCAATTTAGAAGTCCAACAAAAATTATTTTCAATATAAATTTCCTTTTATTAGTATAGTCCACATGAATTTACATGATGTAGAAAATATTCCTAAATTCATGATTTTATATTTCACACCATTGGTCATGGATTCATGAATGTTTAGTTAACCGGTATAATCCATTTAACACCATCTATAAAGGCTTGAAACTCTATATTATTACATAAAAACAATATGTTTTTATATTATATCCATTAAGATGTGTATGAATCCCCTATCCTTGATTTATGAAATCCATCAAAATAAATTATACCTCTCAATTTATATACTGATCTTCAAGTGTAATATTCATCAATAAATAACGAATCATTGAAATGAAACATGATATATTATAATTCCATAATTTAGTGGTCAAGTTAGTCAATAATTTTGGATCAATCACATTCAACAATGTGTACCCAGAACATATATTAGGAAGTATATCATGAAAGTATGTAAAACTAAAATAGTAGCATGGATTAAAAAGTATAGTCTCTATGGATATGAGTCATCCTATTATCAATTGTATCTATAATTATATCAATGATAACATAGAATATCAATAATAACAATAATTAAACATTTGAATTTTAGACACTGTAAATATAAATAATATACAATTATAAAAAAATTATTTAAAACATTATTTGTGGAATTTATGTATAATTCATAATTTTAAATAAATATCACTATATGGGCATCATTTAAGACTTATTGATGAGATAATAATTGTTGGTAGTCACATGTGATGATTTACCTAATATAAATCACATTATTATTTTCCTCATTTTGATTTTATTACATAGATGATTTCACGTATGTCATATATATTAATTTCCACTATGTAATTAGATATTGGAATTATATGGAAATGCTATATACCTCCAATTTTCTAATAGAAGGTCCACAAATAGTTTATTTTTACAAAATAATCCAATAACCTTTTTCGGTAGTTTAATTTTATTAAGGGATAGAATCTATTATTTATTAAATATCAATGACTATATTTGTTCAGTATAATTAAATAATATTTAAATTTAGCATAAAATATTATTTGTTATAAAAATTTCAATTTTCCTTGTTGTCACATTAAAAATTTATCACTATATATGCTAAATTCCTTTATATTCCCAGTTGTAAAATGCTAAATATTACTGTATAAATTTTTTTACCCTGGTTTAGTCATAAATATTTTCTTACACATATTCTAAAAATAATTCCTCATTGTTTATTATTTTATTTTTATGACTTTTCTCATATTTTATTGGTGATTCATACTATTAATAAATATCATCGGTGGATAAGAACTTTTAGATACCATGATCATGAATTTTAAAATACCATATAATTTATATTTAGTTATAGTTTTACTCCATTAAAAATGTTCTTAATTCAATTATATTAAAATATATTCTAATGTATTAATTTTTTTCCATTTTAGTTTCTGATGTAAACTTATATGGTATATAAAATATTAGGTTTTTTGTCTCTTATTTCAAATGTTATTACAATTAATATATATGATCTGAGAAAGTCGTGTCCTAAAACATATTAACAAATAGTTAAACAGACATTGTTAGGCATTATAATGGAGCTTTCCAATATGTGAGTGAACCACCCGTCACATATCATCATCCACCAATGATGTTCAATAGTGGGGAGCTATGAAGGCACACATTGTACTTGATTACATGATCATACTCTTTGAATAATAAACCACTGTCTGGTTAGATCCTATACATTTATATGAAATAATCATGTTTATTTGATTACAATGAATAATTCAATTAATCTAGTGTTGTATAATTGTCGTACAGATATTCATGGTTCGTACATTTAGATCCATGACAATTGCATTAGAATCAGATTCAATCCATATGGATGTTCAGTTGTGTTGGATATCATCATTGATAGAAAAAATCATATCCAAAAATTAATCATCATGAATTATTCCAATTCTAATATAATGAAGAAATCTACCATTGACAAAGAAACTATGGGTTCATAAATTACATCCACAATCCAAAATATTGGTAATTATAAAGGCCACATCATCATCATTCGATTATATTTATTTATTAATAAAAGGAATCCAATTCACGTATTTAGAAACATGGGATACTTCGGCCTTCCTACAACACCTAGTAGTCTTAGATTTCTTAGGTCAGTTATGATACTTTTCATCACTCCAACCAGTACCCTACAATTGTATGGACCTCCATTTTCATGTCAACTATTCCAGTAGGGATGGAAGGGTCTTGATCCTAAAACAACCTTCCATTTTATTTTCACTAGATCGATGCCATTTGATATTCTATAACTACACTCATAATATGATAAATCTGTTCACTCTATCTATTATTGATGAGGATGTCTATGTGCTCTTCCAGTTTCATTCATGCATTTTTCTAAAGGAAAAAACCACTACGTGTATATTTTAATAGATCCCATGAATATTCACATTTTAATAATATATTTTATTATAATTTACTTATATTTTAAAAATAGTTGTCTAAAACAATTGATTGTGAAAAATTCTTTAATTGATCATGGTTTGGAAAATCCTTCTTTTAGATTCCCTATATAATAATAACTCATGGAGGTTTTCTGATGTTTAACATGAATTTTTATATCCACCATAGTATCATTCTATATATATCACATTTTTTCTTGTAGTATTTCTTAACATCAAACATTCAACTTCTACTATGATTCCAAAACAGTGTGTTGGTGTACATGAAATTATGATTTTGAATTTCTATTACATCATATAGGGAAAAAAGTCAATAATAATATACTATGTAATCGGTTTGGAAATATAAATATATATTTTAAATGAAGGGATAATCATCTAAACTATGTGTATTTGGTCAATACAACAGGTCTTAAAAAAATTATGTTTGAATTCCATTTATCTATACATTTGGAGTTTATCATTATTTCATTGAAGGATTTCTTGATTGAGGGTCATCCAAATGACCTGATATTGTATGGGTAACCATCCATCAATTTTATCCTTATCATAATTGATTAAAATTGACATGATATCTCATTAGTTGTTAACATATTCCATGTGCACATAAAAATCAGACCATAATGAAGATTTTAATATACTTGATTCCAAGTCCGTCCATTCCATTAGTAATGATAGATTATTTCAATGTGCATTTATTATATGTTCGTTCATGCACATACCGAGTTTAGATAAAATTGTCATTCATTCACTATAACTCCTTTATTGGATATCTTGGCCACCTATATATTGAGAATGAGTAAAAAACCTTACATGTGATCTTTTAAGTAACTAGTCACACTATCCGAGCATGCGACATGGATATCACATTCCGTCAACATACTTCATTTTATATATAGAGAATACCCCTCCTATAAATTTCAACTTAACATTCCAATAATTTAAGGGAACATCAAGATAGTTTAATGTGATGG
Source organism: Viscum album (assembly GCA_963277665.1). Taxonomy (NCBI): domain Eukaryota; kingdom Viridiplantae; phylum Streptophyta; class Magnoliopsida; order Santalales; family Viscaceae; genus Viscum; species Viscum album. The sequence continues at coordinate 2,107,862,376 of OY728138.1, read as the reverse complement.
ATCCCTTTCATACCCCACGCATTCTAGTGATCATGTTGTATTAATCCAAAAATAAACTATCCAAAAACTGAATAATATATTTTCCCCAATAGATATCATTTCCAACATCTACATCATACTGAGTAATGGGATTTGGGATTATTTTTATTGTTCTCTATGATCCCATCCAATATAAAATAATGTCATGTACATATGAAAAATGTGATTGAGTGAGATAACATATTAAATTATTGGATTCTATTGTGTTAGTGGGTATTTTATTTTCCAATGTTTTGATTTCATGGATGGATATTATTGGTAAAATCAATGTTTAAAATATGATTTTTGGATGGAGAACCGCGCGAGAAAAATCAGTGACTCGGATCTACTACTTCGATGAGGCTTGAAAAATGGCCTAATTTTTCATCTGAATGAATTCATTTAATATATAATCAGAATGAACATTTAGTCCTCATCATATAAAATCTGAATATGGCATTCCCCTAATATTATTCCCCACAATGGGATTTTCTTTTGCGGATTCCCTTTCAAATTCATCCTTTGACGCGGGTACTCAATGAAAATCACCTATTATAAAGAGGTCTAAAGATGGTTCTATTAAAGTCATTGCAGATCATGATTCGACATAACATAGAATTGAGGAGTAAAAATTTTCATCGATTTGTCCTATATTCAATGAAAGAGGTGTGAGGACCAAGAAATTCTTGGATCATAAACAACATATCTGGAATTTTTGGAATTTCTGTAAGATGCATTGGATTGTTTTGGAAATGGGATTATTTCATGTAATACTACAGAAACAAAAGTAGATGAATTCCATATGTAGCTATGGAACTCTAAATCTAAAACCTAGAGTCTTTCGTCTCTCAAAATGGGATGCAAATTCCAATTTGTTCACAAAGAAGATATCTATATCTAATGTTTCAGAAATAATTCATGGTCTTCCATATATATATTGGAATCCTAAAATACAATGTGATTTTTCCTCTGGCATTGGCACACCCTTGAGAATTGACCATAGAATGATTAATGGGGAACTTGGACACTATGAAAGAATTCTGATAGAGATCGACATGGAAAACTCTCCTCTTGAAAGTGTTTCACTGGATGTTAATTAACATCATATTGAGGAAAGATTTTAGTTTTAGTATTTGCCAAAATATTGTGAGCATTTATGAATGGCTGGTCATGTCATTGACAAATGAATAATTATTCAAAGGTTGTCCAACCAAAAAAAATTATACCACATTGAATGAGGTCCCACGAAAGACAACCATTGCTACAATGCAGTATGTTAGGAAGAAAAACATTGTGACATCAAACCTGGTGGCATTTTGGCCACATGTCGAGGCTATAATGTCTTGGGAAGACCATGCAGAAGAAGAAGCGCGAGTTTTCTACAATGAAATCCATCAGATGGTAGATTTAACAAAACAAGATGACCTCTCTAACCAACAAGTGTTCTCAGAATACATTTTTCATCTCATGTTGAACACACAATATAATGATTACACATTGGAGCTAATTAGTGATCATATAATTAATGAAAATGATTAAGAAACTACAGATATAATTAACCATACAGTTTTCCACATATTAAAGAAAATGCACTGATACAACATGTAAATTCACATCATATTGTTGATACACATTAAAAAATAGAAATTAGAGATAATTTTTAGAATTCTGTTAAACATTACAGTGTAGATACCCAATGCGAGACACTGTCTCTTGATTCTTCAAAAAAGACAGAGTCGAGAAGTTCTAGATGTAATAGAGTTTTAGAAATGTCAAAAAAGGTGGCCGAACCCCCAAACAGAAATCATAATGATGGTCATATTTTGTAACTTCTAGGTGTTAGAAAATCCTGGCACATTATGATCCCTTAAAGTGTTGGTGGGTAAATATAAACCCGATATTATTGGGATTTCTGAACCAAAACCTAATGAAACTAGAAATAGTTCATCTCTTGTTGGAAATGAATACTCACTAATTTAATATGTACAGGATAATATCGAGATAGATTATAGATTCTATTTTATAATATTAATAATAATATTTTTATCATATCAGTGGAAAAGTAGGTCATCATGTGCAGCTACAAAAAATCTACCCACAATACAGTCTACTTTATGGTTTATGCATCCAATAACAATTCTATATGAATATCTCCCTGAAGACACATTAAAATTCATTCAAAATAAATCTCAGATTCTTGGGTGACAATAAGGGACTTAAATTATGTCTTCCATGTAGATGAAAGGCTTGGGAATTCCTAGGGTGTCATGTCCATGAACGATTTCAGATCATGTCTTGACAACTCAAACCTAACTGAAATTAATCAACTAGGGGTCGTGTAAACTTGGTACAAAAACTATTGGAATAGCATGAGTGAATGTTGGATTAATCATTCCATTTTTAATGATCACATGCATAATAAATGTAAAACCTTATGACGTGTCACTCAAGTGAGGAACAACTCAGATCATCATCCAAAATTGAAAAACCTTATTGAAAAATGTGAGAGGCAACCTCTTCCCTTTCTGTTTAACAATTCTTGGACTGCTATGCTAGAATTCTTCTAACATGTCAAATACACTTAAGACATTGATGAATACAAAAAAATCCATTTTCTTGTGTCCTCAATATTAGAACACTAAAGTTGAAAAAGAAGCACTATAGTAAGATGAGGTTTAACACACTTGATCGTGAAATTGATGCCATTGAAAACACATTACATGAAATCCAACAATCAAAGACCACATATGACATCTTTTGGGATGATGAGCAAGATAATAATATTTCATCAGACCTGAATAACCTGATTGTTCTTAGGAACAAGATTAAAAAACAGCTATTCAGTGTTCAGTGGATTATATATGGAGACATAAATACCAAATTCTACAATGTGCTCTAAAGAGACAAACAGGCTAGCAGTCCAATTTCACTTTTAAAGGATGGAGATGATATCCTTGGTGATAGAAAAATTCTCTCAAATCATGTTGACTAATTTTATAAGACACTCTTCAATGGTCCTAATAGAAATTTACAATTAATGTAAGGTATTATCTCTAACCTTGTTATATAATCTTATAACACTCTCCTCACACAGATATATACAGATATCGAATTTTGGGATGGAATGCTTGGACTCAAGAAAGGAATCTCTCTAGGACTCAATGAATTGACACAATGGGTTTTTTAATTATATTCGGATGACTTTCAGAATTAGGAATGTAAATTTTTGAAAAATATTTTCACGGATGGATCACACATTCAAGTCCTAATTTCTCAATTCATTTTAATAACTCATAAAGATGAGATTGAAAGTTACATCAGTCAATTAAATCCAGTTTCTCTGGAGAATATAATGAATAAGATCTTTATCAATATTCTATCCCATCGGATTGCACACATATCTGATAAAATCAGCTATTACCACCTACATGGCTAAGTTAATGGAAGGAGGATACAAGACTATCTTCATACTACCTCTGAATGCATTAACCATTTTCATAAGACTACTAGAGGAGGGTAAATTTATCTATATCTAGATACCTTTAAAGCCTTCTACACCATTAATTGTAGTTTTATTAGTCAAATATTTCAATAGTTTGGCTTTCACACAACATATATAGAGTAGACATATAAGTTACTCAGCTCTACTAAATTATATATCATTATTAATGGATCACCATAAAGATATTTTAAATGCTCAAGAGGTGCACAGAACGAAGACCCTCTCTCTGCCATTAGTTTTTTTATTGTAGAGGATGATCTCAGTAGAATAATTACTCACAATGTTGACAAAATAGAAATAAAATCAATTCGTGAAACCATAGGTATTTACGCTCCTTCTCACATAATTTTTGTTGATGATATTATTTTATTCACTCAGGGAGGCATGAGTAGCATTCAAAATATTAAGAAGAAACTCATTCATTAGGAAAATGTCTATAAACAAGAAGTAAACTGGAGGAAGTCATTCATATACTTGGGAAAAAATATTGTTTCACCTAGGAATCACTAAATGATACAAGATCATGGTATAAGAGAGTGGTCCCTACCATTAAAATACCATTGGGACCCTATGTTCCTGGGGGTACATTGATCATCCTATTTTATTAAAGTTTTGAGTGATATTCGAAGAACCCTCTCAACATGGAAAGTGAAAAATCATTCAATGGCATGATGATTTTTTCTTGTTAAGCATGAGATTGTTTCAAAATTGGTTTACTCCATAATGGTTTATTTATGTCATGTATCCATCATAAAAACTATTAATTCTCTTATAAGGAATTTTTTGTGGAGTGGTTGAATTCTGGAACTGAATGTTATCAATGCACATTGGTTTGGCGGCAGAACACTGTCAAATCTCACTCCCTTGATTTCCACAGAGACAAATTTCAAAGAAAACTGATTGAAGGGAAGATGATGTATATGCAGTCATTAGTTTGGTAAAGCCTGAAAAACCTCATCCAAAATATTAATATACACTCACATTGGTTGTTCAATGATGATTCCTATATGAAATTTTGGAAGGACAATTGGACATTTTCTCTTTTGATTGAAAATATTGCTATCACATATATTTATATTGACACCAATGCATCCATACAAATACAGATTCAGCATATCAATACACTACCACATTAAATTGCTATTAAAGTATATTGTAATGAATTTCTCAAAACTGACGATATTATTATATTGGAATTGATAACAAATGTAATTACTGATTCACATCTATTTTATAACCATCTTCAGCCTTGAAATATTTCAAGATTTTGGAACTGTGACAAAAAGTGGCCCCATCCATACCATTTTACATTCCCTAGGCACCTGCAACAATGAAATATTCTAGTCAATAATAATCTATATAATTTTGGAATCTCATTTTGCTATATATGTTCACTGGGTCATTAGCACCGTGATGATATCAATCATTTTTTTCTGTCCTCCAAGACTTCTTCATCCCTATGGACCTTGGTCTTCAATCTCTTTGAGGTTCATCTGCTGCAATTCCATAATATTATGTACCATCACCTATAAATTTTAGTGGTACCACTCTTGAAAGAGTATCACATACTATTCATGTTGGCTTGCACAGAGACAATATACAAAATTTGGATGTGCAAGAATAAATTCCATCCATAAAAAATCACCTTCAATTACAGCTCTTCTCTCACAAAGATACTAGTTGTGACACAAATAGCAATGAATATCCATGTTTGACACTCTGAATACACAATTTGAGGCTTTACTATCTAAAAAAAATTTAAACTACAATGTAATTATCCTAAACTAATTTGCACTATTGAACTATTCTGGACTCTTCCTTTTTATGGATAGATCAAATGCAACTTGGATGGTTCTTCGTGGGGAATCCCAGGGCCAACTGTATATGGAATTTCCTTTAGGGATCATAATAGTGATTTCATAGAAGGGACATTTCGACCATATGGATAGGTTACTACTCTAGAAGGAAAAATTATGTCTCTTATTACTGTATTGAATGTGTCTCAAAAATGAAATTGGAATAGAATCTACTTTAAAAGTGACTCATCCACAATTGTTCTAGGAGTCAGAGTGGGCTAGATTTAAATTTTATGGATAATAACATCAATGTGGATTAATGTCCTTGACATCATTTGTTCAAATCACTACATCATAACTCATGACTATCTCTAGTCCAACATTGTTGCTTATGGACTTGATAACATGGAGATCTCTGATGATTGTCGTACTCATATCTCCAACATCATAGGCGATCTTCTCAATATTTTTCAAAGTGCCAAATTTAAATTTCATAAATTTTGTCTTTTCTAATATCTTTATTTCTCATTAATGAAACATTAATTAATTATCTTTAAAAAATTTATTTAAATAGTTGGGAAATTAAATATAAGGTAGAAGAATTAATCTTTGATTTTGAAATATATAGTTCTGTTACATGTTAATATGATAAGGCATCCCAAGGTGTTTTTTTTGAAAAAATTTCCTAAAACACTGCTATAAAGACAACAATTATATTAAGTGTATTATTTTATAATCAATAAAGTATTGTTTTTAGAAGAAAATTACTTCATAAATTAATTCTATGAACATGTAATACCGAAAAATCAGAATAAAACCCCCCATAACTTCTAAAAACAACATTAGACTACCAAAACCAAAACATACAGAAAGTGTTTCAATTAGACCATGTACTTTACTATTTTAACAACTCAAATTTTTCCATGTTTTTGATTTGGAATATTTTATGTAATTTTTGGAGCATGAAATAGAGATGACATGAGACTTGAAATCTTTCCTTTCAGAAAATTTTAGCCTTGAAATATAAAAAATATTTTAAATAAAGGTGTGAAAAATATTAATTAAATAGTTGAATGTGATATAAAATGTAGCTCGGATTAAAAATTTGAGACCATTAGTGAGTTTTTAGAATTGGTATTACCATAGGAACTAAATAAACATGTTCATTGTTAAGAATATTAATAAGGATTAATTGTGGTTTAATTAAAGAAATAATTAATATTACTAAGTTATGTTGGGACAAAATTTTTCCAATACAATTATATGGATATGAGAAAATGCAAGGGTTATTCTCATTACCATAGAGCCAATTTATTGTCTAATGTAGGATCATTTTTATAATAACATCAAATAGATTGGTTATCATATATAATTTTTATGTGAAATTCATGTATCTCACCAAATACAATGATTCAAATTCAATATTCATTAGAAATCAATCCTCATTAAATATATATGATAGTTTATTTGAATTATTGTCCCATTGAATATTTATATGATAAATTATAATCAATAAACTGATATATTTATTTACATATCATTCATTTTGTTTGAATAATATTGATCTCTGGGGTTTTTTTGAAAATATATTAATTTTTTTCATATTTGATCATCATTATAATAGAAATTAATCGAATCCAAATGAAAACATATGATTTTCAATCCACACTATTCGTGTGTTTTTGAATTATTTACACCTTTATTCATGAATTAAACACCGGTGTTTTGATTGACCTATGGTTCGACAAAGACTATGAATAATCAACAATTTCAAATCTGTTTCATAGCACATTGGATTGATATTAAATAACTTTGCTCAGTATGGTGTTAAGATCATGTGATGATTATAGTGATAGAAGAATGATTGATATTTTAGGTTTCCCTATTGTGATTTATATGTTACATTATGAAATGACTCAATAGATAGTGTTTTTAATGATTTTTTGGGTGGATGGTTTTTGCTGATAAGTGATGCTATGGGTTGCCTAGATTTTATACACCCAACCCAGCATGATTAACATGAAGATTGGAATCTGTAGGAGTTGGTGATTGAACTAGAGGAGGAACCCCTGGTTTAGAAAATTACCTCAAAATAGGGGGAGTCATCTGTGATTACATGGAATGTGGGACCCACTACTCTAGTGTAATTGCCTCCATAAGAAGCTAAACTTTAAAGATCCTGTCAGAAACTCACATAGAATGTAATACTTCTAGGAACCACTTCATTTACCTGCATTGATACACATGTACATGGACGACTATGGGAATAACTATTTGGAAGGTGACATAGAGATACAATCTTAATCATAGCCTAGAGTACACAACTGTAAATATTCTTTTTACCCAGTAATGAACACATACATGAAAATATGATATGATACATGGAATGTATGCAAGTAGAAGTAACACAACGTGTAATCTTAAAAACAATACTTATACCCCTACCCTCCTTAGTTTGGACATGTTTTTAGGGATAATTGCATTGATCCATTCTATATGGTTACTACAGAATAAGATCCAACACATAGGATGTTGATTAAATTCGTGTAAATTCATGAATTTATTTAATAGAATAATTTTATGAGGCATGGATTGAGATCCTCTATCAATATCTTTTACATGGTTTAGTTTATTATATCATCATGAAAAACACTATGTAGAAGTCGATGCTCTACATAGATGGTAATTAAAGATTATGATATTAGTATACCCCATGATCATTGGTGTGTTCCTAATCTATGTATCATACTCTATATAATTCCAGTTTATATGGATAAATAATAGACCTGATGATAAGTACTATAATGGATAAATATTCATAACTTTATTTTTGGAAATTATTTTGGGAAATTCATAGAACAAATGTAGAGACATAGTTCCACACTTATGGCTGGTGTTCCCAAAAACATTGTTGAAAAATGTTATGTTCTTAAAATAAGGGGCACTCAAACTTCATGAAAAAGTGTTATATATTGTAAATGGGTGCCTAGATACAAAATATGAGGGCACCATTGACCTCAAAATGATAAATTTACCATATTTATGGAAATACTTTGGTCAGCATGGTTCATATGATGAAACGGTCAACAAAGACATACCTGTAAATAAAATTCTTAAATTAAATTATTTTATTTTGAAATTTTGAATACATATGGATGGGGACTCATATTGGAAATAAAATACCTGCACTTTTTTTAAAATGTGACATTTTCCCCATGTGAGTCCTAACATTGGTAGGAAGAGATTGACTGTGAAAAATAGTTTTTGGATATTTTAATGAATAAGATAAACTTTGAGTTTTTATAATTTAAATTTCATGTCAATATAGTGATGCTGTTTATTTTATATTAAGATCTTAAAATGGACCTAGTGTTAGTATCATAGATTTATATATTCTTTGGAGGCTCTGGGATAATCCATAAAAAATTCTATTAGTAGTAATGAAAAACAAATGTATTAGAGATCATTCTTGATATATGGACAACAAATAACAATCCATGACAGATAATGATCCATATTCTAGTTAAGGAACTTTATTCGTTATATATTTTCCCCATTCATAATTTTCATGATTAATTCTTGTTAATCCTCGAACAGATTGATTTTTGGTTTGGTCATTAGTGTGGGACGGGTTATTGATGCAGGATTATAGGGAAATTATCTTTCTAATTCATTTATCCTTATATAGAGAATGAATCAATGATGATAAGAACAAATTCTTAGGTTAATTCATTGGGGGTTCTTAAACTTGATCTCTACCATTCTAGGAGTTCGTAGTCATGAATCCTCTAGATTGTAGATGTACATTATGGGAGACTCCGAATTCTATAGGACACCTGGATTATTGGGAAGAAGAAATAGATTCCGGATTAGGGTCTCTTGGGACCTGAGGATCATATAGTCATTTCTTTTAACAGATAAAATGATTAGAGTAATAAAAAAATTCCAAAGAAGTACGAGCGTTGTTCGGGCATAGTTGAGTGGTGAGTTTGTCACCATGTGGGATGTGGAAACCATAAGACATGTTTGGGTGGGTAGGTAGACCATCGGTGGTCTCCGGAATGACCCGAAAAGCGGAATGGTTGGTATATTTCCTTGGTCGACCCACACGATCGGTTGATTAGCCACTTACTGAGGATAATATTCATTTCAATTATATATAATTTTCATGTTCCTTATTATTTATAAACGTCATTTTAGTGCATTTTATATTTTGAACATCATTTCTCATTATGATAGTAAGTCCTTAAAATTCTCTATTACATTTTACATTATTGGGCACAAAATAAAATATCCAATGGAATTGATTTTATATTCATATTTAATTTTATTATTTTTAACTACATTGGGAACACTTCATTCTTTTTTAGTAATTGATTATTGGCATTGGAATACCACCAAAATGGTCTTTCATGCCAACACATTCTCTGAAATTTAAAGTGGAAGACATCCTAATAGAGAGACTGTAGAGACAGTGATAAAAACCCAATGATTCTAAAAATTTATCTTCAGATAGAGGAAATAATGGAGAACCTTTCATCCAATAGTGACAGGATATTATTTGGAACTTTTAATGGTTTTCCGTGAAACTTATGTTGGAAATAAAATTATGGGCCATATTCTATGGCCCAAAAAAACATCCAATAATTTTACTCATATCTCATAAAAATAAATTCTTCTTGGATGAAACATTCCAAAAATGTTAAGGGTCATCCGAAATTAATTTATTACTTCTTTATAGCATTACAATTCAATAATTTTGAGGATCATTCAGGCGCATCTATTTTGAGGATGCAACATGGTTGCCATTTCTGGTCATGGGAAGACATGGAATATAGGGGTCTCGACCCAATCATTTTTAAATTACTATTTAATTCAATGTTGGAGGATGAATTTATCGTATTTGGTGCTTTCTTTTATTGTAATGTTATGCTATGATTTCGATGTCTCAATATTTCCTTTCACATGTATGTTGTTTAAATTCATCTTTGTTTCATAATAAATGCTCTCATTTACCATTATATTATATTATTATTCATATCACGTTGATAACTTTGGCTCATGTTTTCCATTTATTCACAGAAAAACTTGCTAAATTGTGACAAAATGATGGATTGATCATTATTTCATTGACTTTTTTCGTTTTTCAATTTATCCCTCAGTAGACCACATTTGTCTTCCATTGAAACCATATCACCAATGGAGAGATAACCTGCATATGGATTGATCCATGAGAGTAGAAAGGGAATGAATTAGATATTATTTCACATTCCATTAATTAATAAATAATTATTTTAATTGATAATATTGATTTATTATTATTATACTCATTTGTCCATGTAGAATTTAAGGCCACCCACATTATGTTCTAATATGAATATTTACCTTTGAGTGATGAAAACATTTATCCTTAAAGTGGATAAGTGATTAGTATTACGGTGTGTAGGTATAATACTAGTAAGTAATGATGTGGTTTGATCATCATAAATGAACACATCTAAAATATAAGAAAATTATTTAATTTAAAATTGAATGCATCTAGTCAACCCAATGTGATAAACTAGGATCAAATCATTCATTGAAATTGAATTATTTTAATTATGTTCACATTGAATTAAACAATTCTAAAATCAAACGACATTGGACACTTAATACCCCCAAAAAATCAATTTAATGTACACTTTTTTGGGTTACTTCTTAGGTCTATGAGGTTTCTACAATACATGTTAAACTTCAAGAGACCACATAACCCTAAAAACATGGGTAAATATGGGTGTGATCAAATTTTGGCACCGTTTCCAGGGACCCACGTAGGTCATCTCTTCCCCCATTCAATTCTCCACAATTTCTATTTTCTCGCCTATAATTTTCTTATATTTTCTCTTTTATTATTTTTTTTCTTTTGGCGCATGTCAGCCTACACCTGTGATAACTTGAAAAATTTAGATAGGGTGGAATGTCCTCATGTTGGGGAGTCAGGTACACCAAGGGAACTATTTACATTAGATCTTAATATTCCTAATACTCTAAAGTCAAAAATTGATCCCATTTCAATGGAATGTCTTAAAGGAAACCGACTCAGAATACCAAGTGGGAACCAAAATAGAAATCAAAATGATGTATCCCCATACAAGGGGAATGGATTCTATCAAACCATGAATGTCTACCTCACACATACTTGGACCTATTACCCTTTTGCATGAGACACAATTCCCATGGAGATTCCTACTACATCTTTAAACCCTATGCCCAAAACCACCTTCCCACATTCCATCGAATTGATCCTGGGATGCCCAAAAATCACGTTAAAGATTTCAATGACATTGTAGAAACCCTGTGTCACCCATATAAACTAGAATCTAGTATGATGAGGATATTTCCTTTTTCTATAAAGGATCAATATAAAATTGGATAAAATTTTGAGAGCACTCCAACTTCATTCCCTAACACCAATAAAACTAATCTTTTAGTTAAAATATCCACACATGTGTAAATCAATCATACATGACTCTCAAAAAAAAATTGATCATGAACTATTGTCCAAATATTCTGAAATTTTTTGATCCAATTTGATGATGAAATGAATGAACATAATACTTCTCTTCATTATGCATTCCTAGGAGAAAATAAAACATAGTATATTTTCATTTCTTCATCTCATCATGAAGATCATGAGTGGATGATTATAGAAGTCCTTTAGAGACACATGAAAGAAATTGGATCGACCATGTCTGATATTACTCGGATTATACCATTATCAGGACTAATAGGATTTTTTCTATAATATGATTCAAATCCATGTCTTCAACATCAGTGGTTAATCCATCCTAATCTCATAGAAGTAGTGAGAAAAGAACATCTGAAATTGATAAAATATTGCATCATCTATCTCATTGCTATGTGGGAGTGGATCGACGAAAAAAATTGGGTTCCAAATTATGCCTAAATCATATTGATAACCTATAACGATGGAGTGATACATCCAACTATGGTGAGTACTGGATGGAGATTCTGCAACGACAATAGGAATCTAAAATCATTTACTATGAAGGGCCATTTCCCCATACAATTCATTGACCATGTAATTGTCAGAGTAGAATTTAATGATTACTATTGTTTCATAGATGGGTATTCAGTGGAAAATTTGATTGAGGTCTCCCTAAATGATCATGGAAATACAACATCCACCTATCCATTCAGCACCTTTTCCTTTAAACGTATGCCCTTTGGGTTATGAAATACCACTAGAACCAACATGTGGTGCGTGATGGGAATCTTCGAGGACATGGTAGGGTATTTTATAGAGGAATTCATTGATCAATTCGCTATGATTTGGGATACATTTGAGGAATGTATTTGAAATGTGGTGAGATATTTGACATGATGTGAAGAAACGAATCTGATCTTAACTAGGAAAAAATCAATTTCATGGTTAAAGAGGGACTAGACCTCGGCAATCAAGTCTCAAGTTGGGGGATTGAAATCAATAAAGCCAATGATGACATAATTTGTCTCCTTCCAACAGCTATAACTATCAATGATGTGAGGTCTTTGTTAGGACATGCAGGTTTCTATAGAAGAGTCATTATGAACTTTGGTTCAATCTCTCCTCCACTTTCTGGAAATTTTATAACAAATGATGAATTTTTTGGATAGAAAGCTATTATGGATCTATCTCAACCACCAAATCATGTATCACCTCTCCTTATATCATGAAATTCCCAAATTTGAACCTTCCTATCAAACTCATGTGTGTTGTCATTGAATTTTTTCTTACAAGTTTTGCTAGGAAAACACAGTGAAGATACTCCTTATGTAAATTCATATTTAAGAAAATTATTAAATGATTCGAAAATTAAATAAACCAAAACTATGAAGGAGTAACGTGATGTTGTTTTTTCCTTCAGAATTTTTAGATCCTACCTCTTAGGATACCCTATCATTGTTGTCACTGACCATTCTGCACTTAAATAACACTTCTATAATCCATATGATAAAGATATTCTGATTATGTGGGTCCATTACATACATGAATTCTAACAAAAATTATAGGACCCAAAAGTTGATGAATCTTTTATAGATGAAAATATATCTAGTATATAATTTAATGAAAAATTATATCACCTTTATGTGTATAACTCATTACCTGATGATTACCTATACTCTATTAGTGAATTCCCTTGGTTTGACGACATAGAAAACATTTTAGTTATATGAGTCATTTAAAAATTATTAGGGAGTCATCCTCAAAAAAATTACATTTTAATGTTTGGAACATATTGTTTAATGATGTATACCCTTATAGTTTATTCCCAGAAAAAGTCATTAGAAGGTGTGTCCCATAATATAAATAAGAGATTGTCATTAAATTATGTCATTTTGATGAATTTGGTGGTCACTTTACTCCTATGAAAATATATTTATGGTTTGTTAGTTCTGCCATTTCTAGACCACCCACTTAAGGGACTCTTATACATCTTTTCAAAGATGACTTAAGTGTTAACAAGTAGGGTCCATCACAAAAAATAATCAAATTCCACTCACTCTCCTCATAGTTATTGAAATATTTGACTGATGGTGGATAGATTTTAAAGGTCCCTTAAAAAACTCTAGGGAATATTTGTTCATCTTTTTAGTTTTCAATTATGTCTCATTATTGGTTGTGATAATTCATACAAAATCTGACTACCATTAAAATATGGATATATTTAACATGGAAATCATCCTCTCGTGATTATTAATTTTAAGGATATCATTAGTGATCATGGAACTCATTTTTGAAGTCTTCCATTCTCAGTACTCATGGAAATGTATGAAATTTCTCACAATGTTTCCACTGCTTACCATCCACGGAACAATTTTTAAGCTATATAAGCCAGTTGAGATATCAAAACAATTATTGAGAAATAAAATTAATCCATATAGGAAATATTGTTCTAGAAAATGCATAAATGCACTTTCGGCATATCATACAACATTCAAAACCATCATAGGAAGGTTCCCATATAGGTTGGTTTATGGAAATTCGTGTCAATTACCAGTTGAAATTGAGCATAGAGAATTTTGGGAAATCAAAAATATGAAATTTGAAATTCATTAGCTAAATAAAATAGAAAATTAGTTCTTAATGATCTTGAAAAAAAATTATGGAGGCTTATAAAAATTCAAGGATAAAAAAGCATGATTTCAAGCATACCATTTGAGGAATCACAAAGGAAAACACATTGAACCCTGAAAATTAGTTCTCTTGTATAGTTGAAAATTAATTTAAACCTAGGAAATTTAAGGATTAGATGGTTAGGTGCATTTATAATGCTTCTTGTGTACCCCATGGGGAGGTATAGATCCATGACCCAACATGTGGTCATATTTTCAAATTCAATGGTTATAGGGTGAAACCACTTAATGAATCATTCAATAAATAGGAATCAATAGTAGGGATAACTCAACCATCCATGGAACTATGAAAAATTCATAGATTTAGGATTAATGTTGAGATAAAAACAGTAATGAAAATCATTGCACATGGGGAAACACATGGTTTTTTTATTTCTAACCATTATGAATCATCATTATTTTTCAAATATTATTAATGAATATTTTTTATAATTTTTCAATATTTTTACTTAACCAGTCAACTATGAATGTGATACTACATTATAATGTTGACATATTCTTTTATTATTAGAATGGATGCGTATATAATTGTAGTTCCTTATTCATCCTTGTCATGTGGTGTGATCCTTGAGTAATACCTTCCATGAAATTTATATTGAAGGCAATGTATCATCACTTTATTTTAGTTTATTTTTATGTAATTATAGGTCAAATGAAAAATAAAAAAATAATTAAAAAATTTAAAATGAAACATCGTAGGTCTTGGGAAAAATCCCATCTCAACTAGTGAATCTATGAGGACTCGAACATAGGACCAAATTGAGATTAGGGTGTGCGTTGAACAATATCCAACAACATATAGTGTTTCATTTTTCTATTTTACATATATATATACTTATATTTTAAAATTTATATATCCACACATATTTGTATATATATATTATCCTAATTTTTTCTTCTTCCTAGTATTTTCCTCTAGTATGATTAAATAAACAGGGGATGTAGAGTTGATGGATTCTTAAAAAAATAATTAGTGTTCAAAAATAAACTTTCATCACTAACGAGGCTTCATCGATTAACATGGATATTAAAGGTGATATAAAGAGTGTCATAAACATCAAATTAAATTACCAGGTGACTTTGTTCCATGTTTCTTATTTCAAATTCCTTTTACAACTCATCTCATCAACTTATTTTGCTCGAGACTAGAAATACATTAGTCGAGGGGTGTGATTAGACATTGAATTATGATAATATTATTTTTTTAATATATATATATATATAATAATAATAGTGTTCTAAATTATATACAAACACAATTTTAGTGAATTTTACACTTTGAACATCATTTCACATTGTTATTATAAGACCTTCTTAAAATTCGTTATTATATTGTACATTTTTGAACACAATATAAAATAACCAATGGAATTGATTTTATTTTTATATATTATTATCAGGATTATAAACTCACTGGGAACAATTCATTCATTGGAATTACTGGAAGATTCACAATGGAAGACCACCTAAATGGGCTTTCATTCCAACACATTATAGGAAACGTAAACTAGAAATCAGCCAAATAAAGGGACTGTAACGACAATGACACACACCAAATGATTATCAAATTTTAATTAAAGTTTGAGGGAATCATAAAAAACAATATATCAACCAATTAAAAAATAAAATTCATTATTTAATGGAGTTCCTTGTGGACCAATTTTGAGATTAAATTCTGGGCTAGATTCTATGGCCCAGATAAACATCCCACCATTTTATAAATAACTCATAAACTATAAAAATCATTTGTATGAATAGTTAAAAAAATAAAGAGGAAATTTGTAGATTCATTTTCTTATGATATGACATAATCCAATTTAGAAATATAGAAGCTCATTTAAGCACCTATTATTTCAGGAAGCAAGCTGGATGTCATTTCGAGTCAAGTGTGAAAGAGTCTAAATTCCACAAACATTCCAGCACCCTTGGCCTACCATAATCAAGTGGGAAGACATGGAATATTGGAAGCTCTACCAAATTCTATTTAGATGACAATTTAATGAGTGATGTGGGATATGTTTATCATATTTGTTTCTTTATTTCAATATTAATATTAGATGTGATTTCCTTGTCTCAAGTTTTTCTTTCACATGTAAGTTGTAATAATTCATCATAGATTCTTTATAAAAGTTATTCTTCTACAATTTTTATATTTTACTCATATCAAATTGATAACATTGGATCAAATTGTTAATTTATTAAGACCAAACCTTATGAAATTATCTCACAATAGTGGAGTGATCAATTTTCATTGTCATTTTTTACTTCTTCAATTCCTCTCTCATTAGTCTACATCTCGCTTCCATTGAAACCATAACATCAATGGGTGGATAACCCACTTGTGGGTTGATCCAAGTGATTTTGATGGTCCATTATTGGATGTTATTTCTCACTTCTTTAATTAATAATTACATCATTTAGTATATAGTTTTGTTTGAAAACATTAAACACCGTCTTCCTTTTGGAATTTAAGGCCACACAATTAATGTGCTAATAAGAGTATTTCCCTTGGAATGATCAAAACATTTATCCTTAAACTATATAGGTGATTATTATTAAGGTGTGTCAGTATTAAACCAATATGCAATAATGTTTTTTGATCTTTATAAATGAACCCATATCAAATATAAGAAATAAAAATAGTTGAAAAAGGAATGCATCTATTCTACCCCCAGTTATAGCCCAACATTAACGTATGAATTTAAATTAAATTCACTTAAGTATATTAGTATTCACTTAAACCCAACTACAATCAGTCCAATTTGGCCACATCATCGAAAAAAATACATAGAATGTACGAGTCAATACGTTGCTTCATAAGTCAATGAGGATCCGACAACCCAAGCTAAACTACAGGGGACCACATAACCCTAAAAACATGGATAAATTTGGGCTAGACCATCAGTCCATATCCCAATGGACTCTATTCTGAAATTTTAAAATGGCTATAACATTCAAACATGATTTCCTTTTGATGATCCGTCTATAGTGTTTGGACCTTTAAGATGAGGTGTTCATTTTGTGTATCCTAAGTGTGTTTCTATGGGAGTGAAAATACCTACCAATGGATTTGGAAGTGAGTTCTCCAAGAATGATCACATATTGAGAAAAAAAAATTATGGATAGTTATTACTTATAGAATAGGATTCTTATAGAGACTGTGTGTCATATAAATATTTTTTGTCCAAACGATATTGTGTGTCTTATAGAGGTTGTGTGTCTTATAGAGACTGTGTTTTTTGTTGATACTATTTGTCTTATTAGATTGAGTATCGCTAGATGTTCTTGATATATTTTCTATATAAATATATCTATGTAGAGATGAATATAGATTCATCTTTGACACTACATACGGTATTTCATTGTGTAATTCCATCTTGGTATTTACTTAGTGTAATTCATTCATGGTATTTCTTTTGTGGTATTCAATTGTGGTATCCCCTCTTGGTATTTTGTTTTTTTATTTCTATATTGTTATTTCTTTGTGGTTTTAGGATGTCCAACTGAGTAATTTTTTACTCACCCTTAAATTTTCTTTTCCAGCACGTGTCATGTATTCTGTTGAAGATATCCTCTAATGGATTTCATGGATGTCCACGACCGGGTAGTGCCTTGTGTGATAGGAAAAAATGTATGTTACATAATCTTTTTCTAATGATAGTTTATATACATCATAATTTATAAGTTGGACATGCAGGTGCTGACACTATTCTTTTAGATGGATTTTTTCCCTATTTACATTCCAGTAACTTCAATATTATTCTTGAGTTATAGGATATAGTTTTTTTCATTCAGTGATTATATAGTGCTTTTAATTTTTAAAATTTTTTAGAATGGCTATGTGTTTTTGTGTACATCTACTTAGTAAAATATGTCCCATTTGTGGGATATGCCTACTTGGTTCCAGTCACTAGACCTTAGACCATTGGAGGAGGGATTTGGGAAGTCACAACATTAGCCCCTCTCTAATGGGTCATGATAGAATGGTATCAGATGAGGTCGGTTATACATTAGGATTGGGAGTCTGTGAGGTTGGTTCGGGGAAACAGTGGTATGACTTTTAAGTAAGGCTTTTAGGCTAGGGAATATAGTGTTGGTGCGGGGGTCAAAGTATCTATACACTAGGACATTGGGAATTGAATTTTCATCTCAGTACATGAAAACACTAGTCTCAGGGAAGTTAGTGGAATATGAATAATATAGAAATGGGTAGTGTCTTTCATGTCCATATTTAGTCAACTCTCTAGATATAGTTTTTTGATCACAATACATATTATTTTATTATATGATGCCTCCATTGAAACTGCCCGTCAAGATTCCATTTCATGATCATGATGAGGATCTGAATTGTGAAAAGTAATAGTTACATGAGCATGTACCAAAGAAAGAAACTCAATGTGGTTCACCAGCTATACCAACACATGTTTTGAAGCATCTAGTGCCTGAAATACAAGCAAATGGTGCACGAAGAATGAGCATGTTGCAAGAGTTTCTAAGGTTGAAACCTCATATGTTTTGGGGTTATCTAGACCCCCGTATAGTTGAGGATTGTATGAAGGTACTAAGATGTTTATTCTACATATATGGGTGCCTTCCAACCAGATGAAAAACCTTGTTGTGAGTATATTTTTGTGCACTTCATGTGTAATTGTGGAGCTTATTGATCCATAAACAAGATGAGATGTATCACTATTTAGAATAAATTTATGGTCTCTTTAGAGAGGATCAAATTATGCTCTGTTTCAATCAGTGTGAATACCAGTGCTTCTACATCAACAGTTGGAAAGTCTAAATGTGGCAGCATATTTGGCATGATTTAACTATCACTACGGGAAAAGGGGTTTTTGCAACGGGTTATTTGCGACGGGGGTATTTTCCCGTCGCAAATAACCACTTATTTGCGACGGGGAAATCTCACGCGTCGAAAAGGCTTGGCGCGCAAAGCGCACCAAACCGCAGGAAAGTTATTTGTGACGGGTGGTTACCACCCGTCGCAAATAACCGGCGGCGGTAAAAACTATTTGCGACGGGAATATACCCCCGTCGAAAATACCCGGCGGTGGTAAAAACTATTTGCGACGGGAATATACCCCCTGTCGCAAATAGTATGTCGGCAGGTTAATATTTGCGACGGGACCCGTAGCAAATAACTATTTAACCGTTGACCGTAATAAATGCGGGCTCAAGTATTTGCGACGGGTCCCGTCGCAAATAATACTATTTGCGACGGGTATCCTGTCGCAAATACTCCCGTCGCAAATAATCTAACCTATAAATACCCCCACCCGTTTTTTTCCATTCATTCTCAACTTCTCTCAAAACTCTATTTTTAGAGTTCACAGTTTCTTAAGTTTAATTTTTATTTCCAGATTTGATATTGATGTCTTCGACAATTATAGGAGATCAACCTCAGATCAATTTTACAGGTATTTATTTTCTTTTTAATTTAATATTTAATTTAAATTTTTTATTAGTTTTATTTATTTTTAATTAGATGTAATTTAATTGTGTTTATATTGTTTTGTTATTTAATAATTTTAAATTATTAGTATTAATTGTTCATAGTTAATGGTAATTAGTAGTAATTAATAATAATTAGAAATAATTAATAATAAATAGGAATAAACCTC
This sequence comes from Viscum album, assembly GCA_963277665.1. NCBI lineage: Eukaryota > Viridiplantae > Streptophyta > Magnoliopsida > Santalales > Viscaceae > Viscum > Viscum album. Next base: position 2,107,842,253 of record OY728138.1, on the reverse strand, counting down.
CCCCATGCGCGCATTAACCTTTACAACTAAGCCATTTCATTTTTTTTATACATTTAATGATCTATCTATATATATAGTTATATTTATTCATATATTAATATATATTTATATTAATATAAATATATTTGGTTATATAAATATATATATATATATATATTCATATATTAATATATATTTATTATATATATATATATGTAGTTATAAGTTTTTATTCGTATATTTATTTATATATTAATTAATATATATTTATAAGCTTAGTTTTAAATTAATTTATAAAATATGGTTTTTTATGTATATGTATAAATAAATAAATAAATAAATACATATATACAATAGATACAGACACACACACACAAACATATATATATATATAGTTATGAATGAATACATAGGAATGAGGGGGTGAAAATCCACCGAGAATGTTAAAACGGCTATAACTTCTAATCCGTAAGTCCTTTACAACTCCACAACCAGTCAAATCAAAGAACATGAAACGATCCTCGATATGATATGCAGTACAGGCCAAACGGACATCCGGATCGGATGTTATAGCCATTTGAATGTTTAAACGACCATAACTTCTAATCCAGAAGTCCGTTTCAGCTCTACAATCAGTCAAATCGAAGAACGTGAAACGATCTTCGATATGATATATGGTAGAGGTTTATCGGACATCGGGAGCAGAAATTATAGCTGTTTAAACGGTGAACAATCGAGGTACCCCGACTAAAAACTCGGTTTTGGAGGCCTTTTGGGCCTTTTTTGGCCTTGAAACAACCATGGACGGGTTCGATTTGATATGCTGTGGAGCTCAAACGGAGTCCCCAATCAAAAGTTATGACCGTTTGAAGTTTGGGTTTCATTTTTAACTTATTTTCCATCTTTCATTAATTTTTTTATTTTTTTTATATTCAAAGAGTTATTAAATGACTATTAACTGATATAAATTACATAATTACTAATTAAAAATATTTTTTAATTTATTTTATATGCCTCTTTTGTTGAACATCTTATACATTCATATTTGATTTTCATTCTTCCTTTCGAAAACATATTTAAAAAATAAATATTATATTTATATCAATATAAATAGGTTTATTGATTTATATAATAATAAATAATTTTTTAAATTTTTTTAATTTTTTTATTATTATTTGCGACGGGCCCGTCGCAAATACCCACTCAGAAGCAACCATTTGCGACAGGAATATGGCCCGTCGCAAATACTTTTTGGGACGGGCCCGTCGCAAAAGATTTTTTAAAAAAAACCAGAAACCTATTTGTGACGGGCCAATTTCCCGTCGCAAATACGTGTTTTGCGACGGGCCCGTTGCAAAAAAAATTAGTTGCGACGGCGTTTTCTGCAACGGGCGATTTGCGATGGGGCCCCGTCGCAAAAGGCTATTTGCGACGGGATCCCGTCGCAAATGACCCGTCGCAAATATCTATATCTCCCGTAGTGTATATTTTGAGCCACACAATAGATATGAAATGTGAACCATTCATTATGGCTCGAACCTTCTAGTAGGCTATAAACTGGGAGATCTGGGAAACCATGATATCTCATAGATGTTCTACTTTAATTGGGTTATATGAGATTTTCATACTAGTGGAGATCTTCCTAGTAGAGAATTCACTGATTGTGTGATCTACTAGAAAGCTTCATGTAGATGAGACCATAGTATTCAATAGAATATGACATTTATAGGGACTCATTTGTGTCAGGAACATCAGGAGAGGATTCCATGATATAGGATTAACAATGTGGGGTTCCTAGGACTACTCGAGTTAGCTTAGGGACTTTTGAAACCAAGGATGTTCTTTAATATAAATAGACTATGGTAGGTGTTTGTTGCCCATATATATTTGGTTTTTCAAAGGGTTTTAAATTCATGTAATCTTACAATAATGTTCAATGATGGTTCGTGGGAAGGTTCCCAGTACAAGGATGGAAAACATCATACAAAATGGATTGTCGTTGGTGAATACAAGGTGGATAGGTTGGTGGAAAATCCTAGTCATGGGATGGATTATCACAGGAGACAATGACATAAGGATCACTTCACAACATTATTTGGAATCTAAGAAGGACTATTGGTGGTATGTGGACCATTTTGGTAAAATGGTTCCTGGGAGATGCACAGTATGTGGTAAATGTGGTGTCCTTTTTAAGAATTGGTAAATCAAAATTTTATGGATAATGAGGATATATTTTACAATATAATAGACATTAATCCATTCATTAGGGAATGAAATGATGTTAAAAATACATTTGTAATTTATAGAATTGTAGAAGTGGTTTGCGTGAAGAGAACCCTGAAAAGGATATGTTGACTAAAAATATGAATGCAATTTAGTGAGGTCCAAAATGGTTTATAAAAGACGGTCAATGGAATATGATTCACTAATAAAAGTTCGCAGAAGATGATAGTTCATGGACAGGGATTTGGTCCAAATTATGAGTTGTATTACAAAGAAGAAGCGGTTTGTGGAAGTGTTTTGTAAGGGAAATATGAAGTCACTATTTTCAGAGGTAGCACATAAAGTTGGTTCGTGGAGCACATTTCAATGTAGTGGATGAACACCAGTTTTTTTGTGAAAAATTTTGAAAATGAACAATATGAGGAAATATAGATTACATCTATATTAGAAAATTGGACTTGAATAGATAATCAATAATTAATTGAGGATGTATTATTTAATTAAAACCCATTCAAGCTACCTTCATGTTGGAAAACTGAGTTCATATTCGTCACAACATTGTCAGAAAGGGGGATTCAATCGATGTCATTGAAGGGATATAATGCTTTATCCCTAAAACAATGTAAAGGAAATGCACCCAGCATAGGGTGACTATGAAAAACATTAATAATACAAAACTAGTTAAGATTAGTGGAATTTGGTATGAATGAGATCTTTTTGGCATTTTCTCCTTGGAATAGCCCTTAGTGGCGCACTATGTAAATTTATAGTGTGGTCATTCTGTTAGATAATGTTTAAAACACTAATAATTACCAAAAAAACATATTTAACATTTTCTTACCAATGTTGGAATAAGATCATTCACTTTAAAATAAAATGTTGAATCCTTTATTCACTCCCAATCTCTCTTTCTGTTATGGGGTCCTTCATGTGGTATCATAGGGTAAAGGTTGCTGGTGTTAAATCTGCAACTCATTTCTACCATGGTGAAAACATTGAATGTTAGTGGATTCCCCCACATTGTTGGTAGAGGAATCAAGATCTATTTGAATAGGATGTGATCTTATTTAAGATTGATTAGAATGAAATTCATGTTTTCCACTACACATGTAATAAATTTCACTGATACAACTAGTATATCGATGACTGATACATATAAAAGAATTCAGGTTGTAGATGCAAATGAATAAAATTCAATAACTAAAACTCTTTATGATTAGATATATCTAAAGGTAATGAGTTATACATTATTAAAGTTTATGTGGGAAAAAATGAAGAATATTAATGAATGTGACAACAATGTGAAAGTGGAGAAACTACATGTTTTTCACAATAGTATTGATTATCTGAAGATGCATCATGATGAAAACACATATAACGTTTTCAATCTAATTACTGAGGTTGTTGAAGCAATAAGATGGATTTTTTATGGTATAAAATATTTCAATATTTTAACGAAACACGAGAAGAATTCAATCACAATACAATGAAAATATTTGAGCCCTTAATGAAATGGATTATTCCAATCATTGTCTAGATGATATTCTATGCATCATGGTGGAAATTGATATGAGAGTCAAACCAAAAGAAGCAATGAATTGCGTAAAAAAGGAAATGGAATTAAAATCCATGGAAATTCATGAAATTTTTAGAGATATTATTAATAAATATAATGGGTAAATAGATCATCATTCAATTATTTCCAATAATATAATGAACATAAATGGTAAATTTTATGACCAATTATATTTGGATTGATTTGTTTTTTGTGGAAGAGTAGGAACATTACCTCTTGGTGGATAATAAATTTTTATGGTAAATAAAGTTATGTTGGAGACATGCAGAATCCTTACAAATGGTTTTTCAAAATGTGAGTTTTTAATCTTTGTAAGAAACTATAGATAATGGTTTTGTTCTATGAATAAAAATATGATGATAGTGAATTATTTGTGGAAGAAGAACATGCATATAAATTGGGAACCCATGCCTCAATAATAGATACTATTTAAAAATAGTGACTATCTGGAGATAATCATAGAGATAATCCATTGACCCCTGATATAGATCTCAAGAGTTATCTTAAGGATAATTTGGTAAGATTGAGAATAAATGAATGAGATGAAATAAATAGAAATAATGTTTGGAAATTAATAGGTGGTTTTTGATATACTCAAATCTATAATTGTTCGACATGAGAATGTAGTAATAGAAAATTCAACAAATTTCGAAATCTCAGAAGATATAGTTGAGATAAAACTACAAATTGAAGAAAAAGAAAAGGTTATTATATACTATATATCTAGAATGATGGAAAATACCAAATCTATTTAGGTACATAACGAATAATTTGATACTCTCTTGAGTAAACATGAATGTTAATCATGTCCAAAAGAAAAATAGAAAAAAAAATTAGTTTGAAAAATTCTTATATTCATTGTTTCTTGAGATAGTTACGTGTGATTCTGATAGAGTATAAAATCTTCATAATAATCAAATACCCTCAATCTTGGTAAAAATATTAACTGTATTTCATTTTGAGACATCGAATGATTAAATTAAATTGGGAAAAAATAAATGAAAGCTGAACATCAGTCATATAACAAAAACACCTGAAGTCCAAAAATAAAATTCATGAATCATACTTAAAGGAGGCTTGAAAACTATTATTGAGACTCTATATATTATAGAAAATCAATTAATCCTCCCATATATTTTAAATTAGGATAAATGGGAGTAAAAAGTCATTTCTACTTATGAAATATCTTTTATTGTGGCTATCTAGGTCATACCATGTCATATTATAAAGAGATATGTAGAAATTTGAATGGGGAATAACAAGGAATAAAGAAAAGAATAACTAATTAATATCCTAATACATATAGAAGAAAAGAAAATTTGTATATTGTTTTAATAGTTATGCATGTGTAAATAATGATGTTGATTGAAAGAATAGGAATGGCATGATCAATTCACACAGAACATAGAGATAATTAAATTCATGTCAACCAGATAATGTTTTATGTAATAACTTGTTCTCTCCTCGAGTAGAATAGTGTGAGTATTAAAAACAATACACATGGAAAATATATTTCCAAATCCTACTTTATCAATCACTCAAACTAATATTTCATTGAAGGAAATGATGAAAAATGAAAAATACGACCTTACAGAAGTATCTCTAAATCCTTCCAATAACCACAACACATGGATTATTGATTGAGGATACACATACAATATGATGGAAAAAGAAGAACCACTAAAACATGTCAAGAAAATGGTCGATGGTATAGTGATATTTTCTAATGATGGTACATTGACAATCTTACGCAGTGGAAGTACTAAACTGGATAATGGATAGATTAAAAAGAAAAATGTTATTTATGTGGTCGGATTGCATCAAATCTCATGAGTGTGAGTCAATGTAACACCCCATGCTTCTATGGTACGATTATCTTTGAATAATACAGTAGAGCGTGTTGTTCGCAACATCGAGTTCTAACTCACACCACAACCAATCATACTACCCGTTATGAATAGTACTACCGAACTTTTGAAATTTAATAAATTTTATCCTTCAAAATGGACTTCATTATTGGACTCAGAATATCAAAATTAGCTTAGGGTTATTTTTTGGTATTTTTCTGAAAAAATGCAATTTTAATGAATAGTTAAAAAACACTCAGTTATAATTTAAAACCGATTTTTTTATTTAAAAAATTATTTATTTTATTTAAATTTAATTAAGGTAAAAATAGATACATAATACCTACATAATTTCAATGTAATTCATTGGAGTTAGTTTAGAATAATTTTAGATATATAAAAATTTTATTGAACATTTCACCGTCTTTTACCCACCTCCTAGGAGAATTTGGAAATTCACATAAAACATAATTTTACCTCTATTGTGACTGAAATTTATAAAATATGAGATACATGGTTAATATCAAGGAGTAAAATGTTTTTCAATTAGATGACAATAATTTTTTGTGAATTGTAACTTTTTACTTTTATTTACCATGATTAAAATTAAATACAGTAATTAAGGGTAAAAACGATATTAAAATTACCCTAACACATGTCCTAATTCTATTGGACAAGTGTATCTCAAACAAAAACAACCTTAGGAATAATATATTATCATTTAGGCCCACTTGGATTAGATTAGGACATTTATTATTATTTAATTCAGAGAAGAGTTAAAAGACATGAAATAAAAGATTAATAACAAAAACATTTTTAATATAAAGTTTTACAGAAACTAAATTCGATTATAAATATGCATTATAAAGATAAAGATATTTCCTAAATAATGGTATTTTATTTATAATTTTTAGACATTATATAATTTATTTTATTTATGACACAATTGTGATGCAGTTATTACCTAATTAATGAAATATTAAAATAATTGATATTATAAATATCTAAATAAATGTAATTTGAGACTTTTTATAAATTCCAATAATTTTATTGGTTAATATTACATATTATGATTTGTTATATGAATTTTATTGTAAGTAATAATGCGGTTATGAAAATATCAAAAACAAAATACCCAATAGTGTCAAAATTGACATAAAAGAGTTTTTAAAACAAATATTATATTATTATTTGATATTATATTTATAAAAATATAAGAGCTTTCCAAAGGAATTATATAATGATAGTTGAATCATTAGTGGACCACTTTGGTGTCTCTTGGAAGTATATAGAATGTTTATTAACTATATAATAAAAAAATACAAAGAGACATGGTAAATGTCAAACAAATTAACTAAGAGTTAAAACTAAATGATAAGGTTAATATAGTGACACAAACCTGTCTAAAATCTATTGGCTGAAGTTATTACAACCCATACCCACCTTAAAATTTAAATAATTCACATTGGAGCCATTAGAAACTGACTATGAATTTATTATAAAATAATATTTCTATCTTTTCCAATGGTTCCTATCACCCCTATTATAAAAGGGCACTCCCCCTTCTCTCCAATCCATACATTAAAAGCCCTTTGGATCGGCCAAACACTGCACACATATTCTCTCAACTTTCCTAACATCATCCTAGAGGCCCTCCTTTGGTCATAAAGCCAACCAATGGATCTATTTTGATCATATCAAAAGGAAGAACCTGAAGAAGTGGTAATGTTTTCACAACCCTCTTTCAAGTTCTTTTCCTCTTCAACTACTTCTTTCAATGATATTTACATTATAAAATAATTAATCCAGTATCCATTATATACATTGATTTAATTATAAATATGGTATAACCATATTCAGTATTCTATCCATCCTTTGAATGACATGTCACCATATGTGCATACGTACGGCCTACCGTCTCCACATCATGGTGTAATTGTTATTCAATACATTATTATTTTTATGGGAATAATAATGATGTGTAATTCATGTAAATAATAAGTATAACATGATAATTATTCTGTATATATGATATACCATCCAATTATATATGATTTTAATATCAAAATAATGATATTATCGCTCGTGCGTACGTACAGACTACCATCTCCACGAACGCGATGAGATTCATTTCACATAGTATCCATACATGTATAATTCTAATTTAATGATTAAAAATAATGTTTAAGGACTTTATATAATTCTGTATGTGAATAAGATACAACCTATCAATAACAAAAACCACTTATGTAACAAAACATATTAAAGAAAATGAGTAAGTTAACACCTGAAACGACGATAATACTAAGATATTATTAACAAATCAATGTTAAAACATCATATATGATATCATATTATGGTATATGATTCATGTATAATTCAATATAAATTATTTCACCATTATACATGTGTATAAACTACCCTTGACCAAGGAAAATGTACAAAGTAAGGGGTTTATTATCTTACATTTAAATCCATGAGATTTCAATTGTTCACCACTTATTCATTGTATGTGGTGTTTGTAATTCCCATGATTGTATTCATTGTGTAATATAATTTAATTTATATATATTTAAATCATAATTTTATTATCCATCTTTCATGGGATGTATGTTTTGTATGTTACTAAATCGATACGGGAATTTGAAATTTAAATTTCCACTCATTTGTCTTTAAGCATACCTCATTGATTGTTTTACTCCAAGATTATGTATGGAATCACTATTAATTTTCTTATGTCATAATTTTCTCTCCCCTTTATATGGATATACTTTGGATACACATAGTTACTCAATTTATAAATTTTCAAGTCATCGATATGAACTTGATAAAAGTAATTTAAACTCAATCTCAATTTTTTGAGTTAAATAACCAATTCATTTGTGTTGTTTTTATAAGAATATGTGTAAATGTCCTCCGATTGATTTAAAATGAATATCCAATCATATTGAGTGTATTTATATTTTTCACACATAATTATGTCATTGATTTACCCTTAACCTAAGGATATAGACATTATAAGAGATTTCATCTCAAATTACATTCCATTGAGATTTATTTGTTGTTATACACCAAATCACTTTTATATGGTGTATATAATGTATTCTGAAATTGTATTTAATGAATCCCTTTATTCTCATAATATTACAATGTTCTGATTATCTCAATGATTTTTATTCAAGTGTCTCTCGTTTGGTTAGGTACTCTAACTGAAATATCATTTTAAATGTTTTAATGATTTATTATTCTAAATCATTCTCATTAGTCTCCATGTTTTAAAAATGATTTTAAGGATTTATTTATATGAAAATTAATGTTTTCAAGTCAATAATTTCTTTTAAATGTTTCAATGTGTTATAGGACACTTTGATTCAAAAATATATTTTAACGGGCTTCTTGACAAATAGTGTGACTTTTAAATGTTTTCAAGAAAAAGGGGGATACTTCTCTCAATAGTTTGATGATTATTTTAATCTATGTCAATATCCTTCATTATTCTTGATTGAGGTTAATCTGATACAATAAAATCTTCTATATTGTATTGAATGAGTTATATTTGACTTTTGATGTTCTATTTTTATACCATTGATGGCTTGTGGATAAAATATTGACATTTTATATGCTAGTTTTAATACAAATTTTTACGTTATGTATCAAAATTTTCATATGTGGAATGCATTGGACTTAGTAAGTGATAGGTATAGCCTGCTATAGCTCCTTGATGTATCGTTAAGTTGCATGAGTAAAACTAGTGTCTTGGAACAAGGCATTGAAAAAATATAATTTGTAGTCTAGGCATGAGGCCTTAACTATGTGGTTATGATAGTCTGGAATTATGCATTCCATCATTATGAAAGTGGTTATTGAAATTACATGTGGTTATTCTACTAGTAGAATATCCATGTGAATAATTAAATGGAATTATTTCATTTTATCTTTTCCATATCATGCTAATGTTCAAGTTTAAAAGGCTTTTATTTTAGTAATAAATTGCCTTAAATGATTATGCTTATTAATGAATGTTTCGGATATATTGTTATCCTTACTGAGCATCTGAGCTCACCTCTTTGAATGTTTTATTTTTCCATGGATGAGAAGATGTAATTTATGAATGACCTGCAAGGATAGTATGAGGGGATATGAAAACACGATGTTGTTGTAGTTTTTTTAATTTATGATGTAATGTAAGACTTATGTGTATATCTAGTGTTTAAAAAACTAATAAACTAATAGGTCATTCGAGACATGAAGTTTTTTGATCATGCCAATGTTATATAATAATTCACCGACTCTGGGTAACTGGGTTCAGGGCGTTACAGTTGGTATGAGAGGAAGTTTAGTACAAATCATGGTAACTATATTTAGGAAAACTATGATTAGAGAACATAGACCTATGATAGACATTGACGATTAGTATAGAAGAACATTCTAGAATTTTTTTATTGTATAGATTCTGCGAGTTTTCCATCAAATAAATCCCTATCTGGATACGAGCAGGTAGAGGTGGATCTAGTAGAAAGTTTCCTTGGGGTAAAACCCAAAAACACCACATTGAGCTAGACTCGAACGAGAATGGGTGCACGACAATAGGCCTTGCTGCACTCTTGGTTATGAAACTCAAGGGGGATATAATTAGGATAATTTATATTTTCCATGCAAACCAATTGGATGTATTTTAATATAATATGTGAATAAATGAACTTGGTTAATCCTATGGTGTTTCAAATTGATAATACGGTGTCATAATATTCTCTAAATGATTTTATGACTAGTTTTACTCACACAATGCTTTATGGAATTATTAAATGGATGGAGTCCAAGGAATTCATAGTAACTTTGAGAATGATGTACAAGGTGGGAACAGTGGTGGAAATGAGAAACAAAATTGAATGTTGATAGGCGTAAAAGATATCGTGTTCAGGCCAAATTAGTTTTCCAAAAATATGATCAACAACATATATATTAACCAACTCCCAGACTCACCAAAGAAGAGAAAGGTGATGAATGATAAGATCTCCTGCTATGGAGACGATGAATAAAAGAAAACATAATTTCTGTCATTCTAGAAATGTGGAAGGAGACACCCGTGAAAGTGTCTCAATGGAACAAATAAATGATTTATGTGTGGGAAAGAGAGGAATAAAGTAATGAATTGGTGAGGAAAAATGAAGGGTATTATGGAAGAAAATAAAAATTATCCTAATATTAGAATTACAGTCATTTGTAGTAAATTTAAGGGACCTTGGCATCACCCAAGACAATTCCCTATTCTATAGGATATTCTCTTGGTTAAGGAAGAAACTATGTGGAAATAAATTCATGGCAAAACGTTTAAAGGTATTAGTGGTCTTTTATTTGAGATTACTTTGGGTGAATTTTCTCTTATATGTGTAACCCTAAAATTTATCATGTTAAAATGATATTTGAGGATTAATTATCTTATCTCTTGTGGATATAGTTATAAATAACCATTTGATTTAATATGAACCTTGATTTGGAGGAAATTAATCATTATTTTATTTTGGGATAAAAATGAAATGTATGAGATAACATTTGTTGTTAAATTATGTTATGGTTATTTTGAGGAATTTATCTCATTTTGGTAAGGTTATAAAATTTAGTTTTTGAAAAAGGACAACACGCAGACCATGTGACAACCCGTCATGTCAGACAAAGTTATGGGAATCGAACCCAAAACCAGAGTGCGATTCGGATATATCGCCTACCACTGGACTATGTGAAGTTCTTGTTTAGTGTGACTAATTATTTTTAGTTAAAAGATTTTATTTCTCAATAATAAGTTGGTTTTGAATCTTATGTCTTATCAAATGAATACCCTTATTATAAGAAAATGATTTGGTGATTAAGTGATAAATTTTATTTTGGAATAATTTCCCTTCGTTGGGAACACTATATGCCCATGGAAAATAAAATACTATGGGATTTCATTTGAGGAGTAATGGTGGATTTTTATCTATGTTTTAATTGTGGATTTGTAGTGATTTGGGTTATTTATAGAAATTATTGACCTATAATAGAGAATATGTGATTAGGTTAATTACTTTTAAGTATGTGACATTAAGAGTAGTTGATGTCATTTGGAGATACAATTTAACATGGAAGACTACATAACAAAATTCTTCTAAGTTTTGGGATTCGATATTAGTTTGGATTATATTGAAGGATTTTATGGACAATTTTATATTGAATGGTATTTATTTAACTTTGGGGTATTGTTGGATTAATTATAGAAATTAAGATTAGTGTGTTTTTATCTAAAGTAATATCCTTTTGGGGGATCATTATATCTTGTACTGATCGTTTTGGTTTTGCTTAATCTCTAATGAAAAGGTAAATATATAGTTTATCCTTTGTGGATCATGTGATTCCTTATAAGTTTATTCTAGCTCTTCTAGTGTGACCAAGTATTCTTGAATACTCATCGTTTAAAAAAAATTAGTTAGTGGTGGAAATTTATTAAAGAATGAAACTCAACTTAAAAAGTAATTATATCTCAGTATGTTCTAAGTCAATCTCATAAATAAATTCATCATCTTTATGTAATGTAACATTAAAAAAAATGTTGTCCGTTTACTTTTCCTACTTGGAATCTAATGATTGTTTGTCCCATTAAAAGTTTGTGGTTTTCTTGTTGTAAACATTCCCCTGATCATGTTTTCTATCCCTCTCCATCAGAACTTGACACTTACTTTATCATCCATATACAAGTTTTTCTACATGGAATCCTAGTATTGGGTATCTTGGGTGACCTTTGTACTTCTCTTTCTTTCATTTAAAGTGATACTTTTATTGACTAATAATACAGTAGCGTGTGTTGTATGCAACTTCGAGTTTTAACACACACCACAACCAATATAACTAACCATTATGAATAGTAATACCCACTTATTGAAATTTCATAAATTTTATATTCCAAAATGGACTTCATTTTTAGATTCAGAATATCAGAATTAGCTTAGGGTGAATTTTTAGTATTTTTCTAAAAACATTCAATTTTTTATGAACAGATAAAAAACAATGAGTTATAATTTAATCCCAATTTTTTTATTTAAATAATTATTTATTTTATTTAAATTTAGTTATGGTCAAAATAGATACATAATACCTATATAAGATCAATTTAATTAATTGGAGTTAGTTTAGAATAATTTTTGATATATAAAAATTTTATTGAACTTTTCACCGTCTTTTACCAACCTCCTAGGAGAATTTAAAAATTTACTTAAAACATAATTATACCGCTTATGTGAGTGGAATTTTGAAAATATGAGAGACACAGTTAGTATCATGGATTCTAATGTTGTTCAATGTGATGAAAATAATTTTTGGTAAATAGTAATTTTTTACTTTTATTTACCACTATTAAAAGTAAAAAGAGTAATTAAGGGTAAAAATGATTATAAAATTACACATACACATGTCCTAATTCTATTAGAAAAGTGTATATCGACCAAAAACAACATTATGAATAAAATATTATCATTTAGGTTCACATGGATTAGATAAGGACATTTATTATTATTTAATTCAAAGAAGAGCTAAAAGAGACAAAATCAATGTTTAAAAAATAAAAAATTTATAATATAGGGTTATACATAAGATAAATTAGATTATAAATATTAATTAGAAATATAATAATATTTACTAAATAATGGTATTTTATTTATTATTTTTATTTTTTATATTTATTAATTTTTTATGACACAATGGTGATTCAGTTATTACCTAGTTAATGCAATATTAAAATAATTGATATTATAAATACACAAATAAATGTAATTTTATACTTTTTATGAATTAAAATAATTTTATAGGTTAATATGACATATTATTATTGGTTATATGGATTATATTCTAAGTAATAATGCTGTTATAAATTTATCAAAAACAAAATACCCAATAATGTCAAAATTGAAAAAAAAGAGTTTTTAAAACAAATATTATATAATTAATTGAAATTATATTTATAAAAATCTAAGGATTGGAAAAAGGACATATATAATGATATTTTTATCATTAATGGACCACTTGGGGTCTCTTGTAATTATATAATATGTTTATTAACTATATAATATAAATAAACAATGAGACACGGTAAATGTCAGACTAATTAACTAAGAGTTAAAACTAAAAGATATGGATAATATTTTGACCCAAACCCTTCTAAAATATATTGGTTGAAAATATTTAGACAAATAATAACCTTAAAATTTAATGAATCCACTTTGGAGAAACTAGAAATAGAATATGAATTTGTTATAAAATAATATTTCAAACTTTTCCAAAGGTTCCCCTCACAACTCTTATAAAAAGGCACTCCCCCTTCTCTCCAATTCATAGCATAAAATCCATTTGGATCAGCCATACCCGGCCCAAATATTCTCTCAACTTCCCTCACTTCATCCTAGCGTCCCTTCTTTGGTCAGAAAGCCAAACTAATGAGCCCTTTTGATCAAATCAAAAGGGAGAACCTGAAGAAGAGGTAATGTTTTCACAATCCAATTTCAAGTTCCTTTCTTCATCTACATATTATTTCTTTATTATTTCAAGTCTAAAATAATAACACCAGTATCTTTTATTTAATGTTATGTTATAATAAATATGGTACAACCATATTCTATATTCTATCCATCATCTGTATGACATGTCACCATACTTGCGTACGTACGACCTGCCATTTCCACATCGGGGTGTAATTGTTATTAAATACATTACTAATTGGATTGGTATAATAATGATGTTCCATTCATGTAAATAATATGTATAACATGATAATTATTCTGTATATATGATATACCATCCAATTATATAAGATTTTATTATAAAAAAAAATGATATTATCGCTCGTGCGTACGTACGGACTACCGTGTCCACGAACGCGATGAGATTCATTTACCATCGTATCCATACAAGTATAATAATAATTTTATGATTAAAAATAATTTGTAAGGACTTGATATAATTCTGTATATGAATAAGATACAACCTATCCATTACAAATACGACTTATGTAACAAAACATATAAAGGAAAATGAGAAAGTTAACACCCAAAACGACGATAATACTAAGATATTTTTAACAAAGTAATGTTAAAATATCATATATGATATCATATTAAGGTATATTATTCTTTTATAAATAAATAAAAATTATTTCACCATTATACATGAGGATAACCTACCCTCTACCAAGGAAAATTTACAATGTAAGGGGTTTCTTATCTCACTTTTAATTCCGTGAGATTTCAATTGTTCACCACTTATTCATTTCATGTGGTGTGTGTTTGGAACATGATTGTATTCATTGTGTAATATAATTTAATTTATAGATATTTAATTCATAATTTCATGATCCATATTTCATGGGATGTCGGTTTTGTAAGTTACCAAATCGATAAGGGAATTTGAAATTTCAATTTCCACTCATTCTGCTTTATGCATACTTCTTTGATTATTTTACTCCATGATTATGTGAGGAATCCCTATTAATTTTCTTATGTCATAATTTACACTCCCCTTTATGTGGATATACATTTTATACACATAGTCACTGCATTGATAAATTATCAAGTCATCGATATAAACTTGATAAGAGTAATTTTAACTCAATCAACATTTGTTGAGTTAAATATCCTATTCATTGGTGTTGTTTTTACAAGAATATGTGTGAATGTCCTTTGATTGATTTACACTAAATATCCAATAATTTTGAGTGTATTTATATTTGTCACACATAATTATGTATTTGATTTATCCTTAACCTAGGGACATAGTCTTTATAAGATATCTCATCTGAACTTACATTCCATTGAGACTTCTTTGTTGTTATACACCTAATCACTTTTATATGGTGTATATAATGTACGTAAAAATTTTATATCATAAAACCATTTATTATCATGATATTAAAATGTTTTGATTACCTCAGTTATTTGTATTCAAGTGTCTCTATTATGGTTAGGAACACTAACTGAAATATCATTTTAAATGTTTTAAAGATTTATTATTCTAAATATTTCTCATTAGTGCCCTTGTTTTAAAAATGATTTTATGGATATATTTATATGGAAATTAATTTTTTCAAATAAAAATTCCTTTTAAATGTTTGAAAGTGGTATGGTACACTTTGATTCAAAAATCTATATTAAATGGCATCTTGATAAATAATATGACTTTTAAATGTTTTCAAGAAAAAGGGGGATATTTCTCTCAATAGTTTGATGATTATTTTAATATATGTCAATATCATTCATTATTATCGAATGAGGTTAATATGATACAATAAAATCTTCCATATTGTATAAAATGAGTTATGTTTGACTGTGGATGTGCTATGTTTATACCATTCATGGTATGTGGATAAAGTATTGACATTTCGTATGCTAGTTTTAATATGAATATTTATGTTATGTTTCAAGCGTTTCATATGAGGAATGAATTGGACGTAGTAAGTGACGGGTGGAGCCCGCTATAGCTCCTTGATGCATCGGTAGGTCTCATGAGGCAAACTAGTGTCTTGGAATAAGGCCTTGACAAAATATAATTTGTAGTCTTGGCACAAGGCCTTGACTATGTGGTTATGATAGTCTGGAATTATGCATTGAATCATTATGAAAGTGGTTATTGATATTGCATGTCATTATTATACTAGTAGAATATCCATATGAATATGTAAATGGCATTATTTCATTTTATCTTTTCCTTATCATGCGGATGTTCATGTTTAAAAGGCTTTTGTTTTATTTATACATTGTCTTTAATGTTTATTCTTATTTATTAAAGTTTCCTCTATATTGTTATCCTTATTGAGAATATGAGCTCACCCATTTCAATGTTTTATTTTTCCCAGGATGTGAAGAAGTAATTTATGAATATCCGGCCGGGATAGTGTTAGAGGATATAATGAGAAGATGTTTTTCTAGTTTTTTACATTATGATGTAATGTAATACTTCTGAATATATCTTGTGTTGTCAGTACTACTAAACTAATAGGTCTTTTGAGACTTGATCTTTTGTGATCATGCCAATGTTATGTAATAATGCACTGACTCTGTGAAACTAGGGTCGGGGCGTTACAGTTGGTATGAGAGGATGTTTAGTACAAACCTTGGAAACTATAATTAGACAAAATCTGATTAGAGCACATAGACCTAAGATAAGCATTGAAGATTAGTATAGAATAACATCCTAGAATTTTGTTATTTTATAGATTTTGTGAGTTTTCCAACAAATACATCCATGTCTAGATACGAGTAGGTAGAGGTGGCTTTGGAACAGATGTTCCTAGGGGTAAAACCCGAAAACACCGCTTGAAGCTAGACTCGAACGGGAACAGGTGCACGACAACGGGCCTTGTTGCACACTTGGTTACGACACTCCCGGGGGATATGCTTAAGATAATTTATATTTTCATTAAAAACTAATTTGAAGTATTTTAATATAAGATGAGAATAAATGACCTTGGATAATCATAAGGTGTTTCAAATCTATAATATGGTGTCATGATATTATCTAAATTACATTATGAATACTGTTACTCACACAATGATTTCTAGTTTTAGTCAATGGCTGGAGTGAAAGGAAGTCATAGTAACATTTAGAATTATGTACAAGGTGGGAACATTGGTGGAAATGAGAAACAAAATGGAATGTTGATAGGTGTAAAATATATCATCTTCATGCCAAATCGGTTTTCCAAAAATATGACCTACAATAAATATATTAACCAACACCCGGACTCAACAAAGATGAGAAAGGTAATGAATGATAAGACCTCTAGCATTAATGACCATGGAGAGAAGAATGATCAATTTCCATCATGCAAGAAATGTGGAAGGAGACCCCCATGAAAGTGTCTCAATGGAACATCGAAATTCTTTATATGTGGGAAAGAGGGGCATAAAGTAAAGAATTGATGAGGAAAAATGTAGGTTACTATGGAAGAATACAAAAATGATCCTAAGATTCCAATCATGGTCATTTTTCATATATTTATGGGACCATGGAATCACCAAAGTCAATGCCCTATTCTATAGGATATCCTCTTGGTCATGGAAGAACCTATGTGGAAATAAATTCAGGGCAAAATGCTTATATTTATTAGTGCTCTTTGTTGTTGAGATTGCTTTGGAGGGATTTTTCTCTAATATGTGTAACGCTAAAATTTATCATGTGAAAATGATATTTGAGTTGGAATTAGCTTCTATCTTTTGGATATATTTACAAATAACCTATTGATTTTATATGATCCTTGAATTCGAGGCAATTTCAAGTTATTTTATTTTGGGATGAAAATTCAAGGTTTACGACAACATTTATGGTTAAATTATGTTATAGATATTTTGAGGAATTTACATAATTTTGGTAATGTTATAAAATATAGTTTTTGAAAAAAAGCAACACATAGACTGTGTGACAAACCATCGAGTCAGACAGAGCTATGGGAATCGAACCCACAACTAGAGTGCGATTGGGATTTATCGCCTACCACCGGACTATGTGAAGTCCCTGGTTAGTGTGACTAATTATTTTTTGTTAAATGATTTTATTGATCAATAATAAGTTGGTTTGGAATCTTATGTCTTATCAAATGAATACCCTTATTATAGGAAAATTATTTGGTGATTAAGTGATAAATGTTTTTTTGGAAGATGTTCCATTTGTTGGGAACACTATATGCCCAAGGAAAATAGAATACTATGGGATTTTGTTTGAGGAGTAATGGTGGATTTTTATCTTTGTTTTTATTTTGGATTTATAGTGATTTGGGTTATTTATGGAAATGATTAACCTATAATAGAGAATATGTGATTTGGTTAATTACTTTTAAGTATGTGACATTCAGAGTAGTTGATGGCATTTGGAGATACATTTTTACATGGGAGACTACACAACCTAATTCTTCTGAGTTTTGGTATTCAATAGTAGTTTGGATTATATTGAAGGATTTTATGGACAATTGTTTATTGAATGGTATTTATTTAACTTTGGGGTATTGTTGGATTAATTTTAGAAATTAAGATTAGTTTTTTGTTCTCTAATGAAATATCCTTTTTGGGGATCATTAGATCTTGTAAAAACAATTATGGTTTAGATTAATATCTAAATACAAGTTAAATATATAGTTTATCCTTTGTGGATCATGTGATTCTCTAGAAGTTTATTCTTGCTCTTTTAGTGTGACCAAGTCATCTTGAATACTCATCATTTTAAAAAAATGTGTTAGTGGTAGAAATTTTTTAAATAATGAAACTCTACTTAAAAACTAATTATATCTCATTATGTTCATAGTCAATATCATAAATAAATTCATCATCTTTACGAAATTTAACTTTTAAAAAATGTTGTCATTTTAATTTTCCTACTGAGAAACTAATGACTATTTTTCCCATCACAAGTTTGTGGTTTTCTTGTTGTTAACTTTATCCTGATCATTGTTTCTATCCCTCTCCATCCAAACATGACACATAGTTTATCATCTGTGTCCTTGTTTTTCTACATGGAATCCTAGTATAGGTTATCTCAGATGACCTTTGAACTTATCTTTCATTCTTTTAAAGTGATAGTTTTATTGACTCTTTTTCCAATGTGGGATTTTCTATTATATTCCCATGTCTAGTTTTACAAATTGTGAGGACACAATTTATTTAAGGTGGAGATAATTTAACACCCCATGCTTCCACAATACACTTATCTTTGAATAATACTGTAGCGTGTGTTGTACGGAACGTCGAGTTCTAACACAAACCAAAACCAATCAAACTAGCCATTATGAATTGTAATACCCACTTTTTGTAATTTTATAGATATTATATTTCAAAATGGATTTCATTTTTGGATTCGGAATATTGAAATTAGCTTAGGGTGAATTTTTGGTATTTTTCTAAAAACATTGATTTTTTGATAAATAGTGAAAAACCTTGAGTTATAATTGAAAACCAATTTTTTTATTTAAATAATTATTTATATTATTTAAATTTAATTAAGGTCAAAATATATACCTAATACCTATATATGTTCAATGTAATTCATTGGCGTTAATTTAGAATAATCTTAGATATATAAAACTTTTATTGAAACTTTCACCGTCTTTTACCCACCTCTTAAGAGAATTTGGAAATTCACATAAAACTTAATTTTAACAGTTCTGTGAGTTGAATTTCAAAAATCCGAGAGACACAATTAATATAAATGAGTAAAATTTGGTTCAATGTGATGAAAATAATTTTTGGTGAATAGTAACTTTTTACTTTTATTTACCACGATTAAAAGTAAATAGGGTAATTAAGGGAAAAATGATATTTAAATAAAACTAACACATGTCCTAATTCTATTGGACAAGTTAATCTCGACCAAAAAAACCTTAGGAATAAAATATTATCATTTAGGTCCACATGGATTAGATTATGACATTTATTATTATTAAATTCAATGAAGAGTTAAAAGAGACAAAATCAAAGTTTAATAACTAAAACATTTTTAATATAGGGTTATACATAAGATATATTAGATTATAAATATTCATTATAAATATAATACAATTTTCTACATTATGGTATTTTATTTATAATTTTTAGACTTTAAATGATTTAATTTATTTATGACACAATGGTGATGTAGTTATTACTAAATTAATGAAATATTAAAATAATTGATATTATAAATATCCAAATAAATGTAATTACAGACTTTTTATGAATTAAAATAATTTTCTAGGTTAATATTAAATATTTTTATTTGTTATATGAATTTTATTAGAGTAATAATTCTATTATGAATTTATCAAAAACAAAATACCGAATAGTGTCAAAATTGATATAAAAGAGTTTTTAAAACAAATATTAGTTTATTAATTGATATTATATTCCTAAAAATCTATGGTAAAGCAAAAGGACTTATATAATGATAGGGGAATCATTAATGGGCCACATGAGGGTATCATGGATGTATATAGTGTATTTATTAACTATATAATATAAAAATACAAAGAGACATGGTAAATGTCAAACTAATTACCTAATAGTTAAAACTAAAATATAAGGTTATATAGTGGCCCAAACCATCCTAAAATATATTTTATGAAAGTATTTCGACCCATCCCAACCTTAACAATTAAATATTCCACTTCTGATCAATTAGAAACCGAATATGAATTTATTATAAAATAATATTTCTAACTTTTCCAAAGGTGCCCCTCATAACTCTTATAAAAGGGTACTCACCCTTCCCTCAAATTCATACCTTCAAATCCATTTGGCTAGGACAACCCCTGACCAAATATTCTCTAAAATTCCCTCACTTCATCCTAGAGGCCCTATTTTGGTCAGAAAGCCAACCTATAGAGCTCTTTTGATCAAATCAAAAGGAAGAAGAAGAAGAAGAAGAGGTAACGTTTTCTCAATCCTCTTTCAAGTTCCTTTGTTCTTCAAATTCTTCTTTATTTATTATTTCCATTATAAAATTATAACTCCAGTATCTTTTATGTACTGTGATGTTATTATAAATATGGTACAACCATATTCATTATTCTATCCACCATTTGAATGACATGTCACCATACGTGCATACGTATGACCTACCGTTTCCACGTTGTGGTGTAATTGTTATACAATACATTACTATTTTTATGGTTATAATAATGATTTTTAATTCCTGTAAATAAAAATTATAAAATGATAATTATTCTGTATATATTATATACCATCCAATTATATATGATTCTAATATCAAAAGAATGATAGTATCGCTCGTGCGTACGTACGGACTACCGTCTCCACGAACGCGATGAGATTCATTCCTCATTGTATATATACATGTATAATTCTAATTTTATGATTAAAAATAATTTTGAAGGAATATATATCATTATGTATATGAAGAAGATACAACCTATCCATAACAAAAATGACTTATGTAACAAAACATATAAAAGAAAACGAGTAAGTTAACACCTGAAACGACGATAAAACTAAGTTATTATTAACAAAGCTATGTTAAAAGATCATATATGATATCATATTAAGGTATATGATTCTTTTATAAATAAATAAAAATTATTTCACCATTATACAGGAGGCTAACATACCCTCGACCATGGAAAATGTACAATGTAAGGGGTTTCTTATCTCACATTTAATTCTATGAGATTTCAATTGTTCACCACTTATCCAATGCATGTGGTGTGTGTACTATTGAATTCATTTTGTAATGTAATTTAATTTATGAATATTTAAATTATCATTGTATGATCCATATTTCATGGTATGTAGGTTTTGTAAGTTACCAAATCGATAAGGGAATCTGAAATTTCAATTTACACTCATTCAGCTTTACATATACTTCATTGATTATTTTACTCCATGATTATGTGTGGAATCACTAATCATTTTCTTATGTCATAATTTACACTCCCCTTTCTGTGGATATACGTTGGATACACATAGTCACTCCATTGATAAATTATCATGTCATCTATATGAACTTGATAAGAGTAATTTAAACTCAATCTACATTTGTTGAGTTAAATATCCCATTCATTGATGTTGTTTTTACAAGAATATGTGTCAATGTCCATTGATTTATTTACACTGAATATCAAATCATATTGAGTGTATTTATAATTTTCACACAAAATTTGTTCATTTATTTATCTTTAACCTAAGTATACGGTCTTTATAAGAGATTTCATCTCAATTTACATTCTATTGAGATTTCTTTGTTTTTATACTCCAAATCACTTTTATATGGTGTATATAATGTACATTGAAATTGTATATCATTAATCTCTTTATTATCATGATATTAAAAAGTTTTGATTGCCTCAATTATTTATATTCAATTGTCTCTTTTTTTTAGGAACTCTAACTGAAATATAATTTTAAATGTTTTAAAGATTTGTTATTCTAAATATTGCACATTAGTGTCTATGTTTTAAAAATGATTTTAAGGATTTATTTATATGGAAATTAAAGTTTTCAAATTAAAATTCCTTTTAAAAGTTTCAAAGTGGTCTGGAACACTTTGATTCAAAAATCTATTTTAAATGAATTCTTGACAAATACTACGACTTTTAAATGTTTTCAAGAAAAACGGGGATATTTCTCGCAATAGTTTGATGATTATTTCAATATATGTCAATATCCTCCAATATTCTCAATTGAGGTTAATATGATATAATGAAATCTTCCATATTGTATCAAATGAGTAATTTTTTACTGTGGATGTGCTATTTTTATACCATTCATTTTTTTGGATAAATTATTGACATTTCGTATGCTAGTTTTAATACGAATGTTTATGTTATGTTTCAAACATTTCATTTGAGGAATGCATTGGACTTAGTATGTGACGGGTGGAGCCCGCTATAGCTCCTCGAAGAATCGGTAGTTCTCATGGGGAATACTAGTGTCTTGGCACAAGGCTTTGAACAATTATTATTTTTAGTCTTTTCACGAGTCCTTGACTATGTGGTTATGATAGTCTGGAATGTTGTATTCCATCTTTATGGAAGTGGTTATTGATATTGCATGTAGTTATTCGACTAGTGGAATATCAATGCGAATAAGTAAATGGAATTATTTCATTTTATCTTTTCCATATCATGCAGAAGTTCATGTTTAAAAGTCATTTGTTTTAGTTCTACATTGCCTTAAATGTTTATGCTTATTTATGAATGTTTCTAATATATTGTTATCTTACTGAGCATCTGAGCTCACCCCTTTCTATGTTTTATTTTTCCCAGGATGTGGAGATGTAATTTATGAATGACATGCAGGGATAGTATGACGGGATATAAAGACAAGATGTTTTTGTAGTGTTTTTACATTATGATGTAATGTAAGACTTATGAATATATCTAGTGTTTCCAAGACTACTAAACTAGTCAGTCTTTTGATACTGGATATTTTGTGATCATGCTAATGTTATATAATAATACACCAACTCTGGGAAAATGGGGTTGGGGCGTTATAGTTGGTATCAGAGAATGTTTAGTACAAACCTTGGAAACTATATTTAGACAAACTCTGATTAGAACACATGGACCAAAGATAGACTTTGAGGATTATTATTGGATAACTTTCTAGAATTTTGTTAATGTATAGATTTTGTGAGTTTTCCAAGCAATACATCCCTAATTAGATAGGAGAAGGTAGAGGTGGCTCTAGCACATATGTTCCTATGGGTAAAACCTGAAAATACCACTTTGAGCTAGACTCAAACGAGATCTGGTGCACGAAAACGGGCCTTGCTGCACTCTTGGTTACGACACTCTCGGGGAACATTCTTAATATAAATTACATTTTCAATACAAATAAATTTGAAGTATTTTAATATACGATGAGAATAAATGACCTTGGTTAATCCTATGGTGTTTCAAAATGAGAATATGGTGTCATCATATTATCAAAATTATTTTATGAATAATGTTACTCACACAATGCATTCAGGTTTTAGTCAGTGGCTGGAATCCAAGGATGTCATAGAAACTTTGAGAATGATGTATAGGGTGGGAACAATGGTGGAAATGAGAAAAAAAATGGAATGTTGATAGGCGTAAAAGATATCGTGTTCATGCCAAATCAGTTTTCCG
Organism: Viscum album; assembly: GCA_963277665.1. Taxonomy (NCBI): domain Eukaryota; kingdom Viridiplantae; phylum Streptophyta; class Magnoliopsida; order Santalales; family Viscaceae; genus Viscum; species Viscum album. The sequence goes on along the minus strand of OY728138.1, from coordinate 2,107,818,018 downwards.
AAAATATGATCAACAACATATATATTAACCAACTCCAGGACTCAACAAAGAATAAAAAGGTGATGAATGATAAGAGCTCCAGCTGTGGGGACCAAGGAGAGATGAATGCTCTATTTCCGTCATTCCAGAAAGGTGGAAGGATACACCCAGGAAAGTGTCTCAATGAAACAAAAAAATTCTTTATGTGTGGGAAAGAGGCGCATAGTGTAACGAAATACTGATGAAAAATGAAGGGTACTATGGAATAATATAAAAATGATCCTAAGATTCTAATTACGGTCATTTGTTGTAAATGTACGGGACCTTGGAATCACCCATGTCAATGTCCTATTCTTTGAGATATCCTCTTGGTCATGGAAGAACCTATGTGGAAATAAATTCATGGCGAAATGCTTATATGTATTAGTGCTCTTTGTTTTTGAGATACCATTGAGGGAATTTTCTCTTATATATGTATCCCGGAAATTTATCATGTGAAAATGATATTTGAGGAGGAATTATCTTTTCTCTTGTGGATATAGTTATAAATAAAAATTTGATTTTATATGATCCTTGACTTGAAGGAAATTTCAAGTTATTTTATTTTGGGATGAAAATGCAAGGTATGAAATTACATTTGTGGTTATATTATGTTATGGTTATTTTGAGGTATTTATCTAATTTTGGTAAAATTATAAAATATAGTTTTTCAAAAAGGATAACACGTAGACCGTGTGACAACCCATCGTGTCGGACAAAGCTATGGGAATCAAACCCACAACCAGAGTGCGATTGGGATTTATCGCCTACCACTGCACTACGCGAAGTCCCTGGTTAGTGTGACTAATTATATTTAGTTTAATGGTTTTATTGATAAATAATAAGTTGGTTTGTGATCTTATGTCTTATCAAATTAATACCATTAATATAGGAAAATGATTTGGTGATTAAGTGATAAATGTTATATGGGACGATGTTCCCTTTAATGGGAACACTATATGCCCCAGCAAAATAGAATACTATGGGATTTCTCTTGAGGAGTAATGATTGATTTTTATCTATGTTTTTATTGTGGATTTATAGTGATTTGGGTTATTTATGGAAATTATTAACCTATAATAGAGAATATGTGATTAGGTTAGTTACTTTTATGTATTTCAATTTAAGAGTAGTTAATGGAATTTGGAGATACAGTTTAACATGGAAGACTACATAACCAAATTCTTCTATGTTTTGGTTTTCAATATTTGTTTGGATTATATTGAAGGATTTTAAGGACAATTGTTTATTTAATGGTATTTATTTAACTTTGGGGTATTGTTGTTTTAATTTTAGAAATTAATATTAGTGTTTCTTTCTCTAAAGAAATATCCTTTTGGGGGATCATCAGATCTTGTACTAACCATTTTGGTTTTCATTAATCTCTAAAGTCAATATAAATATATAGTTTATCCATTGTAGATCACGTGATTCTCTAGAAGATTATTCTATGTCTTCCAGTGTGACCAAGTATTCTTGAATAATCATTATATAAAAAAGGATTTAGTGGTAAAAATTTATTAATGAATGAAACTCTACATAAAAAGTAAGTATATCTCATCATGTTCTTAGTCAATCTCATAAATAAATTCATCATCATTATGTAATGTAACATAAAAAATGTTTTCCTTTTACTTTTCCTACTTAGAAACTAATGACTATTTGTCCCATCACAAGTTAGTGGTTTTCTTGTTGATAACTTTATCCTGATCATGTTTTATATCCCTCTCCATCAGAACATGACACTTAGTTTATCATCAATATCCTTTTTTTCTACATGGAATCCTAGTATAGGTTATCTCGGGTGACCTTTGTATTTATCTTTCTTTATTATAAAGTGATAGTTTTATTGACACTTTTTCCAATTTCGGATTTTCCATTATATTCCCAAGACCAATTATACAAATTTCGTAGACATAATTTATTGAATGATGGGATAATTTAACACATCAATCTTCGACGTTATGTTTCTCTTTGAATAATACAGTAGTGTATGTTGTACTCAACTTCGAGTTCTAACACACACCACAACCAATCAAACTAGCCGTTATGAATATTAATACCCACTTTATGAAATTTTATTGATTTTATATTTCATAATGGATTTCACTTTTGGAATCAGAATTTTGAAATTATCTTAGGGTGAATTTTTGGTAAATTTTCTAAAAACATTCAGTTTTTGATAAATAGTGAATAAACCCTGAGTTATAATTTAAAACCTATTTTTTTATTTAAAGAATTATTTATATTATTTGAATTTAATTAATGTAAAAATAGATACATAATACCTATATAAGTTCAATGAAATTCATTGGAGTTAATTTAGAAAAATTATAGATATATAAAATATTTATTGAACTTTTCATCGTCTTTTGCCCACCTCCTAGGAGAATTTGGAAATTCACATAAAACATAATTTTATTGCTTATGTGAGTGGAATTTTGAAAATCAAAAAGACATTGGTAATATCAAGGAGTAAAATGTGGTTCAATGAGATGAAAATAATTTTTTGTGAATAGTAAGTTTTTACTTTTATTTACCATGGTTAAAAGTAAATATGGTAATTAAGGGTAAAAATGATATTACAATTACACTAAAACATGTCTTAATTCTATTGGAGAAGTTTATATAGACCGAAATTGAACTTAGGAATAATATTTTATCATTTAGGTCCACTTAGATTAGATTTGGGCATTTATTATTATTTAATTCAAAGAAGAGTTAAAAGAGATAAAATCAATGTTTAATAAGTAAAACATTTTTAATATTAGGTCATTAATAAGATAATTTCAATTATAAATATTAATTAGAAATCTAAAAATATTTCCTACATAATTTTATTTTATTTATTATTTTTAGACATTAAATAATTTAATTTATTTATGACACAATAGTGATGCATTTATTACCTAATTAATGAAATATTAAAATAATTGATATTATAAATATCTAAATAAATGTAATTTCAGACGTTTCATGAATTAAAATAATTTTATAGGTTAATATGAAATATTATTATTGGGTATATGAATTTTTTTCGAATTAATAATGCTGTTATAAATTTATCAAAAACAAAATACCCAATAGTGTCAAAATCGACATAAAAGTGTTTTTTAAAAAACTATTATATTATTAATTGATATTATATTTATAAAAATATACTTTAAAGTAAAATGACTTATATAATGATATTTTTATCATTAATGGACCACTTTGGGGTCTCTTGGAAGTATATAGTAAGTTTATTAACTCTATAATATAAAATTACAAAGACATATGGTAAATGTCAAACTAATTAACTAAGAGTTAAAACTATAAGATAAGGATAATATATTAACCGAAACCTGTATAAAATCTATTGGTTGAAAGGATTTAGACCCATCCCCTCCTTGACCTTTAAATAATAAACTTTATAGCCATTATAAACTGAATATGAATTTATTATAAAATAATATTTCTAACTTTTCCAAAGGTGCCCTTCACCCCTCTTATAAAAGGGCACTCCCCCTTCTCTCCAATTCATACCATCAAAGCCCTTTGGATCGGCCAAAACCTACCCTAATATTCTCCCAACTTCCCTCACTTCATCCTAGTGTCCCTCCTTTGGTCATAATGATAACCTAAGGATCCCTTTTGATCAAATCAAAATGAAGAACCCGAAGAAGGTGTAATGTTTTCACAACCCTCATTCATGTTCCTTTTTTCTTCAACTTCTTATATCTTTGTTATTTTAATTATAAAAAAATAACTCCAGTATCTTTTATATACTATGATGTTATTATAAATATTTAAACCATATTCATTATTCTATCATTCCATTGAATGTCATGTCACCATACGTGCGTACGTACGGCCTACCGTCTATACGTCGTTGTGTAATTGTTATTCAATACATTATTATTTATATGGGTATAGTAATGATGTTTAATTCTTGTAAATAATAAGTATAACATGATAATTACTCTATATATATTATATAACATCCAATTTTATATTATTTTAATATTAAAAGAATGATATTATCGCTCATGCGTAAGTTTGGACTACCGTCTCCACGAACGCGATGAGATTCATTCCCCATCATATCAATACAAATCTAATTCTAATTTTATGATTAAAAATAATGAATAGGACTTGATATCATTATGTATTCGAATAAGATATAACCTATCGATAGAAAACACGACTTGTGTAACAAAACATATAAAAGAAAATGAGTAAGGTAACACTCGAAACGAGGATAATACAATGATATTGTTTACAAAGAAATGTTAAAAGATTATATATGATATAATATTAAGGTATATGATTCTAGTATAATTCAATAACGATTATTTCACTGCTATATAGGAAGATAACCTACACTCTACCAAGGAAAAAATACAAAGTAATGGGTTTCTTATCTCACTTTTAATTCCGTGAGATTTCAATAGTTCACCACTTATTCATTGAATGTGGTGTGTGTACAACCCATGATTGTATTCATTGTGTAATATAATTTAATTTATGGATATTTAAATCATCATTTTATGATCCATATTTTATGGGATGTATGTTCTGTAAGTAACCTAATCGATAAGGGAATTTGAAATTTCAATTTCCACTCATTCGACTTTACACATACTTCATTGAGTATTTTACTCCAAGATTATGTGTGGAATGACTATTTATTTTCTTATGTCATAATTTCCACTCCTCGTTCCATGGATATACTTAGGATACACATAGTCTCTCCATTGATAAATTCTCAAGTCATCAATATGAACTTGATATGAGTAATTTTAAATCAATCTCCATTTTTTGAGTTAAATATCCAATTCATTAGTGTTGTTTTTACAAGAATATGTGTGAATGTCCTTTGATTGATTTACAATGAATATCCAATAATATTTATTGTATTTATATTTGTCACACATAATTAATTTGTTTATTTATCCGTAACCTAAGGAGATGGTCTTTATTAGATATTTCATCTCAATTTACATTACATTGAGACTTCATTGTTGTTATACACCAAATTACTTTTATATGGTGTATATAATGTACTTTGAAATTGTATATCATCAATCCCTTTATTCTCATGATATTAAAATGTTTTGATTACCTCAATTATTTTTATTCAAGTGTCTCTCTTTTTGGTTAGGAACTCTAACTAAAATATAATTTTAAATGTTTTAATGATTTATTATTCTAAATATTTCTCATTAGTTTCCTAGTTTTAAAAATGATTTTAATGATTTATTTATATGGAAATTAATGTTTTCAAATAAAAATTCCTTTTAAAAGGTTCAATGTGGTGTGGGACACTTTGATTCAAAAATCTGCATTAAATGGCTTCTTGAAAAATAATGTGACTTTTAAATGTTTTCATGAAAAAGGGGGATATTTATCTCAATAGTTTGATGATTATTTTAATCTATATCAATATCCTTCATTATTCTCAATTGAGGTTAATCTAATCCAATAAAATCTTCCATATTGTATCGAAAGAGTTATGATTAACCTAGGATGTTCTATTTTAATACCATTCATGGTTTGTGGATAATGTATTTACATTTCGTATAATATTTTTAATACGAAAGTATATGTTATGTTTCAAACATATCATATGAAGAATAAATTGGACTTAGTAAGTGACGGGTGCAGCCTGCTATAGCTCTTTGATGCATTGGTATGTCTCATTATGAAAACTAGTGTCTTTGCACAAGGCTTTGACAAAATATTATTTGTAGTCTTTGCATGAGTCCTTGACTATGTGGTTATGATAGTCTGGAATTATGCATTCCATCATTATGAATGAGGTTATTGATCATTCATGTGTCTATTCAACTAGTAGAATATCCATGTGAATAAGTAAATGGAATTATTTCATATTATCTTTTCGATACCATGCTGAAGTTCAAGTTTAAAATGACATGGTTTTAGTTATACATTTCCTTAAATGTTTATTCTTATTTATGAATTTTTATGAAATATTATTATCCTTTCTGAGCATCTAAGCTCACCCCTTTCAATGTTTTCTTCCCAGGATGTGAAGAAGTAATTTATGAATGACATGTAAGTATAGTATGAGGGGATATTCAGACATTATGTTGTTGTAGATTTTTTTTACATTATGATGTAATGTAAGACATATGAAAATATATAGTGTTTCCAAGACTACTAAACTAATTGGTCTTTTGAGACATGATCTTTTGTGATAATGCTAATGTTATGTAATAATGCACTGACTCTAGGTAACTGGGGTCGGGGTGTTACAGTCAACTATGAAACTCTAGACTAATAGTGACATTAAATATAAAGGGGTCCACTATGAAAGGAAGAAAAGGGGATTTTATCATGAAAGGATAAAAAATATATGGCAACCTATATCTAGTTTATACTAAAGAGAAAATTTTCTACATGATTATTTAAGAAGATAACAAAATTTAGAACCAAAGGATGGGATAAATTAATCAACAAGGCATTGAAATGAAATATAACTATAAGATAGTCATGTAAATCCACATTTTTAATTTTGAATGGGAAATATCTTGTGATTCATGAATTAGAGGAATGTTGGAATGTAGTTACTACCGACCAAAGAAGAAATAGGAATCAAATCTTATTGATATCATTCATACAAATCAATGTCATCTGATAAATTTTGCAATAAGTGATGGAAAAATTTACATAATCATTTTCATAAATGATTATATTAGAATGTATTTTTTTGATTGTTATTCATAGGATATAGAAAGTGTTTTATTTTAAAGAAACATATCATTGAATTACTGAGAATGATATTGGATGGAATATCAATGTTTTTTGGTCTAAAAATGGAGTTCAATACACATGTATTGAGTAATAAAATTTCATTGAGAATCATGGAATATAGCATAAGGTGGATGTTTTGAGAACCCCACAACAAAATGGGTTTATTGAATGCATGAATCGAGAGGCGAATAATATGGCTAAAACTATGCTAATTGGATGTCGTATCCCTCAACATTATTAAAAACAAGTTTCTGAAGGTACATTTTATATTCAAAACTGAAATGGTATTTATATTGGGAAATCTTGACACTCTATGAGTTATGGAATTGATGAAATTTCTATTTTAAGTATGTTTTCTAAATTAAATTCTTTATTCAAAACAAATAAGAATATCACATAATATACGATAATTATGTAGCTGAAAAATTATTCTTTGAACATTAAATGAATATAAAAGCTTTCAAATGTTTCAATGAACATCTATAAATATTTTTTTGGAATGAATTTATGAGAATATCATTAAATATAAAACAAAAAATTTCCAAGGAGTTATTCTACTTATGTGATAAAAGATGAGAAAGAATGTGGACATGGAATAGTGACAAATATAAAAGTAGAGGATACAATTAAAAACCCTCAAGAATCACATAATGATGTTGAATGAGAAGAATAATCATAATAAGAAATCATGGATAATGGAAATTCATTTGAACCCCACAAGTGGAATAGAAGAGAAGAAAATGGTTAATCTAGTATCATTGGAAATTTCATATATCCAACACAGATAAAGAGAATGAGGAATAATACCCAATTTAAATTCCTTTAAACTGAGGAACTGTCCTCATTTTTAGTAGGTGTTAATGATGAATCATGGGTTAGATATATGAAATAAGATTTTGATCAGATCAATATGAATCAAAATGGGATCTAGCGAAGAGCCCCGAATACCACACAATGATTGGTACAATGTTTTTTTTAAAAAATAAATTTGATTATTGTTTAAATGTGATCATAAATAAATCACGACTAGTGTGTATGGTATATTCCTAGATTGAAGGTGTTGATGTTAAGGATACATTTTCTTTGAAGGATATATTAGAGTCAATCAAACATTTTATTTCCATTTGAATATGAAGGGGATAAAATTTTTTATCAAATGAATGTTCATAAAGATTTATAATAAGGTATTCTTGAAGAATAAATCTACATTGAACAACTAGAGGGTTTTTTTCTTGGTAATGCTGAAATGAATGTTTGTAAATGAATGTTGGAACTTGGTGGTCTAATGTAGGTACCATGAGGATGGTAATATCATCTAGAAAATTATATAAGGAATATCCTATATAAAAATGGTTTTCGTTATAATCTATGTGGTAATATTTATTAGAATGATCTATACATTGTTCTGGTGTATAATGATGAAATTATATATAGTGGAATATTTCAAGGATTAGTGGATTAATTTTACAATCACATGAAATAATAATTTGAAATGTCTATGATTTGTGAACTCATATAATTTATTTTGGATTAAAGTGATTCTGGTGAATGACTACACATTCATTTATCATGAAATGTATGCAAGGGAGTTTCTAATGAAATCCAATATTTTTGAATCCAAACAATTTTCAACATCAATTGCAGTTGGAACTAATACTGGAAATCGTGAGGTTCTTACATCTATAGATCACACCATGTACATGATAATAATAAGTATCCTACTATAATTAACATCAACATGACTAGACATTTCCATTGAAACATGGTTATCATTCCACATTCAAATTTATCCAATTGTAGATCATATGAAACTAGTTAAAAAATCATAAAGTACATTCAAGGCACTAACAATTATGGATTATAATTTTTTTAGGAAAATATAAAGAACTATAAACATTTTCAGATCTAGACAGGGATGGATAAGTGGTGTATATAAAATCCCCATGTAGTGGAACATTCATCATTGATAAGAAATTTGGAATCTGGTTTATAAAGAAATAAGAAATCAATTCTCTTAGTACTATTCAAGCTGAGTATATCTCTACTACAAAGACATACACTCAACTACTATTAATAATGTATCTTCTGAATGATATTGGTGATGAGATGAAATATGAAATGGTGATTTACTATGAAAATAAGTGTGAAATTGATCATATGATGAATAATGTTATGTATTATTATACAAAACACAATGATATCAAATATAACTTCATCAATGAAATGGATGAACGATATATGGGTAAAATTAATAATTTTGGAACTGATGATCAAGTAGACGACATTCTTACGAAGCCATTATCAGTAAATGTGTTTGAGTAACACTATTAATACCTCGGTGTTCATCCCCCTTTGAGTGCATGATGAGGTTCCAATTTCTCCCCTATCCAATGTTGTGCTAACTGTTTTAATATTTTTTGTGGTGTATATGAGGTTTATATGGGAGATATGATCTAGGGGGAGTGTGATTGATGCCTGAAAAGAAACAATTTTATTAATTATTTTTATTTCGAATGGTGGAGAATAAATATATTAAATGATAAAGAAACATGTTTCTAGTTGTTTTCATTAATTTTAATAATAGATAAATTCCAAAATTTTACAATGGGGGAGAATTATGATTTAAAAAATAGAGAATAAGAATGGAGAAAACAATTCGACATTACGAGGAAATTGTTAGAGCTAAGATTGGACATATTTAAGGATTCCTAGTCATGAAAAATCCAATTTATACCCCCTTATTATGACATTGAGATTTTCTAATGAAAACATAGAGTTTTGGATGAATTGTTTCTCTCATATCAGGTTCTTATTGTATCTGCTGCTTCATGGAATTAATCTACAGATTGCTATGAAACCGGGAGGGGGGACTGTTGGAACCAAGGTTGTTCTTTTATGGAAATGGTGTATGGTTAGTTATTTTCAATCAAAAATAGGTTTATCAAGGGGTTTTCAATACATGTAATGTTATAGTACATGGAATGGAGACCCATGAACTACGTATCAAGAATTGTTTGCAAAATGAAAAATAGTTTACGGTGAAGGATTATGGTTCACATGATGGTTCGTAGTATGCAGATGGAAAATAGGCCGTAGGATTTATTGTCATTGGTGAAAATGAGGTGAAGAGGTTTGTGAAAAAAATGTTTATGAGATGTTTTTTTATTGGTGAAATGGATGAAGATATTACTTAATTGTAGTATTTGGCCACCATGAAGGAATAATGGTGGTACATGAATATCATTCGGAAAATGTTTCAAAGGAGATGTACAATATGCAGAAAAGGTGGTACCCTATCAATTATATGGTAAATATGGTTTTCTATATTATGAAGATATATTTTCTTATATAAGGGTCACTAATTCCTTCATTAGGGGAAGCACTAATTTTAAAAATCCATGAAGAATTTGGAGATTTATTGAAATCATTCTCAAGAAGAGATCCTCAGTTAAGATACATTGTTTAGAAATCAGAATGGAATTCGGTGATGTCCAAAACGGTTCGGGAGTGATGCTTCATGAAAGTCGGTTTCTGAATGATTGTTTACGATGGAAGATTTGGTATGCAGGATGAGATAGTATATAGATAAGAAGTAGGATGATGATTCATTTTGTGAAGGTTGTACATGATCATGCGTTGAAGAGTCAATACATTGAGGTGGATCACAGAGAGCTATATTACATATGGGAGAAGTCCATTTCATAGAGGAAATTTTCGAAAACAAATAGTGTATGGAAAAGTAGATCACATATATAGGGGAAAATTATAATTCAATAGAAAATCGATATCTTGTTTAGGATGAATTATTTAACTCCACCCCATTGTAGCAACCTTCAAGTATATAAACTTAGTTAAGATTCATCCTAACATAAGTAATATGTGCGAGTCAACATTAGATATTAGAGGGAAGCAATGTTCTATCCCTAGGACCCTGTAATGGTTGTGAAAAAATATCAATGTTACAGTTCTAATCTTCTATAATCCAAAATTTGTGAAGAAAAGTGTAATTTGGTACAACCGAAAACCTGTCAGCATATGCCACTTTGACTAGACCTTAATGATGAATATAGTAATATTGTTTTGTGGTACATCGGTGTGTGAATGTTTAAAATAATGAACATTACCAAAAAAATATTTAACATGTTCCTACCCATGTGGAAACAAGATCCATCAATTTAAAATAAAAATTTGACACCCAGGTTCACCCCTCAACAATAAAGGTGTTTTCAGGTCCTTGAGAGACAAGTTGTGCTACTCATTTGATATTTGGGTATATCTTTCACGGAGTTGACCATACATTCATATGACTGATGTAGATATGGCCAAGGATCCATAGAGGACGAGGCGGTGATAGGAGTTGGGTGTTCTGCATGGTGGTAGATGTTGAAGGGGAGTGAGTAGGGGAAATGAGTTGGTTGGATGTTCGATATATTACAACTACCACCTGTCTATTGTCAATGTCTGGATCAATAAGATTGTGGTGATGGACAAGGCCAACTATAGGTGGTAGAGGGATATGACCCCAAGGTTTCATGGATTATTAGATGGATGATCAGTGAATTTTCCACCATAGATGATGCTTTTATTGACATTGGTTTTAGACATTTTTTTCTATCCATGAACCTTGTACAAGACTCAGAGATTCCAATTGAACTGTTGACTCAACACTTACACATAGACACCACAATAAGAGGATATTTGATCATATCACTCTTGTGAAGAATGTGGGACAATACTCTAGGAGGTGAGGGTTTCAGATAAAATCTCTTGGGTGTGGTCTCGATGATTTACATTTTCATTTTTGATATTGTTTGGTTATTAATAGTTCATGATGATGTTGACAATATCTGGTGAATAGTGTGGTGAATCTGTAGCGATGGGACCTGGTTCACCTTTGTTTGGGAAAAGGAAATGTAGGTACTATAAAATAGACACACATGTAGGACGGTGTAACCGACCGCCTATCAATTGTGTAGACTCAACATTGGTGCATTAGATGAGATGGGTCACTTGTTTCATGCAGTGGTGGAAGATTACAAAGGCATCATTCTTGATGATGTCCATGAATTACCTCCACATTGAGAGGTATAATTATACATTTATCTCTTAGAAAAGATGACACCCATTTCAATACATTCATATTAGATAGATCTGGAAGATCATCGATATATGAGGGTAGTGTGGTAGTTCATCCACAGTAAGGGCATTATGTGACCCAGTGTTTCACCCTAGGCAGCGCCAGTTTTGTTCTCCAAAAAATAATAAGGGTTCTTGATGTTATGTTTGTACTTATGACACTTAAAATAAGTGACAATGAAAAATATATACCCGCTACAATAGATCAATGTCCTTATCGATCAGATGAAAGGGGATAGGTGGTTATTGAAGATTGACCTTATATCTAGATATCACCATATACGAGTATGAGAGGAGAATATATCTACGAAATCCTTATAAAGTAGTCACAAACAAAATGAGTACTTGTTGATACTATTTTGCATGATGAACACCCTAACATTGATCATCATGATCATGAACTAGATCATTCATCAATAGGTCGACCAATTCATGGTGGTGTTCATCCTAGGGTACATAGCATCTAAATAGGTGCATTAAAAAAACATGAAGATGGTCCCAGACAAACATTGAGTGCCCTAGCTATTTGAGAAGCTAACAAAGATTTATTTATGGATTTTGGAGGACTATTTCTTGGGACTCATCATTTCATAAGATGGACTTTTAGTGGATCCTACAATGATTGAGGATGTGGTTTCTTTGAATCCACCCATGAGTGTTACCAAGGTGTGTAGTTTCATTTATTTGGCTAGGTAATATTAGTGGTTTGTACCATAATTTTCCAGAGTGGAATTACCATAGCGATCCTTGAAAAAATAGGTACAACCTTTGATGTGGATGTAAAATATCTAGGTGTGTTTTCAATAATAGAGGTCGAATTTGAAGATCTCCAACATCTTGATATTTTTAGAGGAGGGTACTGAGTATGTAGCGTTCTGCGATGCTTCATGAACTAGGTTTGGTTCTGTACGACTTTCGGAGAATGTAGTTGTTTCATATGGTTCTTTGTAGTTACTACCACATGAGAATTAATATATTACCAAAAATATAATTTTATTAGTGGTAGTATTTGATTTGAATATGTGGAGAAAAAACTTCATGGATGCACTCTTTAACGTCTAATGTATCAAAAAAAAGTCTCAATTTTATCATCTCTTAGACAGTTCTGAACATTAGATAGAGGATATGGATAGAGTTAATCTAGGATTATAACATTTAGATTTTATATAAACATAGGAATGTGAATTTGTTGGATGATTGTCTCATATATAGATCATGACCGTAGTTTCTGAATGAGGCATCAGAGAAGATGAAATCATATATGATATCCTTTATGGATGGGGATATAGAATATTTCCACCAGTTGATGGTTGTTACTCCTCCACTACTACAAAAAATTAGGGAGGCACAAATTGTGGATAATGACTAGAAAGATTTACATGGACAAATGTCCCTAGGGAATTCCTCTAATGGATATTCGAAAGGTGGAGATCACATTTTTGTTTTGAAATTTTCAATAGTAATACTAGTGGAATTGTGGGAGGTTGTTTTTAGTAACTTCCATACATTCGATTTTTATGTACATCCAAGGATAGTGAAGATGTACTAAGACCTATGATGTTAGTTTTTGAGTCCAAATATGAATATTGGAGTGGTAGAGTTTGTTTCTCAATGCCACAATTATAATAAGGTGAATGTTGAGCACCAGCTTCAAAGGGGCATGACCAACCCATTGATATGTCAGAATAGAAGTAAGATGAGATATTTATGGACTTTGGGACAATTTTACCATGTAAATATAGGGATTAGGATACCATATATGTGACTATTGGTCAACTCACCATATTTTTCCACTTGCTATCTATTTTAGAGTATAGTTTAGTAGAGATCATGGGAAAACTATATATACAAGAGATAGTTTGTCTCCAGGGAGTTCCATTGATGATTGTAATATATTGTGATTATTACATTACATATGTGTTTTGGAATGTATTTTAAAAAGTTATTTTTGAATTATTAAGGATTGATCAAAATGTTACACCTCCAAACGGATGGCGATCTTGAGCAGACCATTCTTTTTTTCATGAAAATTATGTGGGAATGCATGTTTTATTTTCACCATAGTTGAGAGGATCACCTAACACTGATTGTTTTTTAATACAATAATAGATATCACTCCACTAGTGGTATGGAACAACATGAGGCCTTGTTAGGGAAGCCCTAATGGTCACCACATTTCTAGAATGATCATGGTGAGTCTATACTCATGGAGATGGGGTTCGTGTGAGCTAATATAGAGAAGTTGAAGATCATCCAGATGTAGATGACGTCTTTATATAGGTGATAAGAGGATTATGATGATATATAGAATAATTATTTAGTGTTCTTAATGGGATACCAAGTGTTCCTACGTCTCTCAAATTGATGCAGATTATGGATATTTGGTTGCAAGAATTAGATATCAAAAATGTTAATAAGAAGATTCCAAATACTAGTTAGAGTTATAGAGGTGGAATACCGCCTATCTCTACCTCCGTAGTATGTTTGGGTACATGACATCATGCACATGTCAATTATCAGGAGATTTGTGATTGACCCATAACATGTAATTTAATAGGGATGGTGTGTCATTGAAGAAGGGGAGACTATTGAAGAGCACCCAGTGGAGATCAAGGATAGGTAGGATAAGATATTTCAGGAATGGTCGATTCATTTGGTTCATGTCTGGTGCAGCATGAGAATCACTAAGAATGAACATGAAGGTGGGAGGATCAAATTCGTGCTAGTACCCTCATTTGTTGGGTATCACTTATTTTATCCCTTCAAGGGAATATAGACCTATGGTGGGGAGAGTGAAATGTATTGAATATTCCTGATTTTATATTTAGAATATATTTGCAAAAAAAATGAGATCAGGTGCTGATACAACATGTGATTATGAGGCCTATTATGACAAGATAAATTCTTTTAAAAATGATAAATTATTGATATAATACACATGTGAAATTACAAAAAAAGTGGAATACATTTTTAATAGATGATCAGATCCACGTTCATAGAGATTTTTTGAGATTTGAATGGATGATTTACAATTGGAATGACCTATGTTTGGTCTATGTTGGGCTGAGGTGGAATATTTTTTTTGGAAGTTACGTTGAATAAAATAAACTATGATTTTATTTTGTTGTAACATTACATTGACATAATACTGAAACTAAATTTAAAAAAAGAGTTATGTAGGGACATGGGGTTAGGCTCATAACAATAGAAATTTTTTGGATTCACTGGAGGGAATCCCAAGATAATTTTTTTGGAAGCGATGACAAACATTGTTGTCATAGATCGTTCTTGAATGATAGACAACATAAATCAATCCCGAATAAAAAATGGTCCATATCATAAGTAGGAAAGTTGTTTCAATGTTTCTTTTACCTGTAATTTTTTCACAAAATGATGTTGGCTCAATCCAAAATATATTTATCAATAGTTTAGTTTATGTTGTGGGATGAGATATTAACTATATATTATCTAAATGTTAGTTTATCCTCTTCGTTTATCCTTATAGAGAAAATGAATTATGGAAGACATGATCAATGGAAATGGTGTGTTGTTTGTGAGTTCTTTTGATTTATCTCCCGCGTTCAGAGTGTTCCTTGCTGTTGGATTCTCATGAACGTGGCTCATGTTCGCAGGAGGCTCTGAATGCATTCAGACCCTTGAATTGGGGGCAAGATTATATAGAGGTTAGATCATCGTAGTTCGGGATAAGATGACCACTTAGCAATTTTTTTATGTTTATAATATCAAACGTAGAAAAAGTAACATAACAAAGGGAACCAGTGGCCGGTGCAGGAGGTAGCATCTTGAATCACACGTTGGCTCTACGTGGGAAGCAGTGGGGTATCCGCTGTGACTGTGTGGGATGGACCAGCCTAGAAATCAGATTTGGTTGGGTGAACATGCTGGGCTAGCATGGCATACATTGATGATGATGTTGATGGGGCCCATGATCAGTTTATTGGGTCTGACCCAGGTCAAAAAATGATGGTCGGACCTGGCCACGGTCGACCGTCCTGATGTTGGGGTATTCAACTGTCAAGGTCGGTCTATGACCAATGGAACCCCCTTTAGATATTTTAACATTTTCATATCATTGAAATCAGATGTCAATTGATGGGTTATTTTTTTATTTGGGTCAATAACGATGAGACATTCTTTTCCAGATATCCTAAGTGGTTTTTTGATGGACTATCATTATGACCTAATGGATTTAGAAATAGGTTCTCCAGGAAATAGTATCAATCGACCAATCATTTTTGTGCCTGACTACGACATGGGGACCATGTGTCTTATATATAATATGTGTCTTATGGATATTGTGTGTTTTATAGAGGCAATGTGTCCTGTGGAGATTAATTTTCATTTTGAGGATTCGTGCCTTATTGTATTGACTATAGATGAATGTTCTTGGTATATTTTATATAGAAATATATCTGTATGGATATGACACTATATTCATTACGGTATTTATTTGTGGTATTCCGTCATGGTATTTACTTGGTGGTAATCCTTCATGGTGTTTCATTTGTTGTATTCCATCATTATATTCCTTTTCGGTACCACATTTTTGGAATTTCTATTGTGGTATTACATTATGGTTTATGGGTGTCATATTGAGTATTTCTTTACTCACACCTGCACTAGATTTTCCCACACATTCTGTGTTGTGTGTATATGATCAAGTCTTCAATAGAGTTACATGATGGTTATGAGAAGTTGATTCCCTGTGAGATCGGACATGCCGATGTGTGTTCTAGTAGATTTTCAGAAAACATTCCCAATAAATCTTAAAATAAAGGTTAGACTTGTGGTTTTTGACAGTTTTCATTTGGTTGGTTTGTTTTGAATTTTTTTAGTTTGCAGTACATTCACTTTTTTTCATTGGTTGTGGGATATTTTGGTTTTCATGCATTGTTTAAATAGTTCTTTCACATTTCTTTATTTTTGTATTCAAATTGTTTATAGGAATACATGTAATAAGGAAAATTATTCCCATTTATGAGATATTCCAACATAGTGCTAGTCACCATCCCTTTGCAGATTATAGGTGGGATGGGGTAGTCATAGCACTAGAATCTCTACGATGGTTCATGGAAATTATATCCAAGATGGACACTATTATTGATCTCTCACTCATGGAGAATTTTCTCCCAGATGAGTGCTATGTGGAACCTTCAAGAAGGATCCATAAAATAGAATTTCATATGTGACCATACATATATATGTTTTTTCAATTTTTATTATATCATAATAGTCTTATTATATAATTTGTAAACAAATTTCATTATAGACATGACTATTAATAATGATGTTATATGATTGGTGATTTAATGGATTCTTAATGGGTATTGTTATACTCACTCCTCTATGGAATTTTCCAACACATTTCATGTCTTATGCAGACGATTGACCTCTTGATATAGTGCTAGTGGGTCTAGGTCAAAGAAGATAATATTAGGCTAGACTAACTGTAGTGTTTCCTACTGGTTACCTTGACAGAATTTCCATTCTATACTTTTTGGTTGGACATGATTTCGGTTTCATTATAGTGGGAATGTATTTTATCCATTATTATCTCTAGAAAATTTTTCATATCCTAAATGTGGAATTAAAACATATTAATTTTTTTTATCTTTAGATTTACATATCATAAATTAATGTTCTTAGAGTATTTTGTGTGTGTGTGTACATGTACCATAGGCTATTGAAACCCATGTGTCTGATATTAAAATACAACGATGGCCTCCATCACATGGCATGTTGTAGGTATAATGATTTTTCACAAAATGGGATATATTGTAATGGGAAGTGACATAGTTGTATCTGTTCATTCATTTCAATTGTAGTATAATTGTCTGTGGGATTGGATTGGGGAATTAATGTGATGGGATTTGAGTTTTTAATTCAGATCAGAAACTCTAGTATTGGTACATTGGATGATGTAACCATACAAAAGGACTCCAATCACAATCATTTCATCTCACTAATTGTTGAATTTTTTTAAGGGACCAAATTTGTAATTGAATCAGAATAGAGTGGGTATTATTTTTCCTATCATTCGAGGGTCATTTTCCCTAATATAAACATTGATCGTGGGACATATTTTAAATTTATTGATTCCTCCATGATGAATGAAATTTTGGATTTAGAAGAGGATCATGAGTAAATTTCCTTCAGTGATGAGGCATCAATACAAGGAATTATTCTAGAGGTTTTACCTCAGTGTAGTGAGTCATTTATACAAAATTCAATTAGGTATCATATGTTAATCATATTACCTGCACCTGAGGTGTGGATGAATAGATCACATCATGATTTTAATTTAGTGTTACACCCTTAGGATCAACAAAGAACTTTTCCCAAAAGAGGATGACAACTATCTTAGGTTGGTGATTTGAGTTTCCACACTTATCAGGACCCTTTATGATCATATGGAGGTCCTAGAAGCAATCCCTCTCTATGAATCTACATGATGATGGAATAGTTTATTGACCTAGTTGTATGATGAGGATACAATACCAGGGAAATGTTTGATCAAAATTTCAAAGAGTTGTTTTTTCTATCTACATAACAAGTTGGGTACATCCATGAGAATCTATTACTTCATAATGTAATTACAATACTGGATGAGTATTCAATGAGACTCACCTAACTCTCTAGGTATTAGATGGAAAATTTTTATGATATGTTTTTTTCAATATTAGACCATTCAAAAAGGAATAATGAGATATATTCTAGATAGTGTTATAAATATATTTATTCCTAAATATGATCGGGTTCTAGAGTATTCTGTATTGGTTGAGATTGTCTTTGATGACAAGATGTAGGAATATGATTCCAACAGTGGGAATAAATGTGTAGATACTTCAGTATCAAGGAGTCTGTATTAGACATAGAGTCATAGATGAGTGATATGTATTTCTAGTTGATCCAACTATATATAAGATATTAAATTAGGGGGTTACATGATGGGTCATGTTATATGAGTTATTGGTGGGGAAAGACTTGTTATAGAAGTTATAATCCTGAATTATATTGTCCGACTCACCATATTTCTGATAGAGATACTGTTTATGGGCCACCTAGGAAGTTTGAGTAGTACGGGAATTTAGATATTCATGATGATAATAATGGTAGGGGATTTTTAAGAGGTGATGGAGGAGGTAGATATTTTGAATTGTTTATAACATCATCCCTATGTTGTCCATTATAGGCTCAGTTAGCTTGAAAATAGGGTGCTTGAAGGTGAAGGTAGTTGAGGCTTATGAAAATGGGGTCTAGAGACATTATAAAAAATGATCTATGTATTCTATTACATAGTATTATTACATATGGAATCATGTAATAAAAAATTATTTACTTACAAATATGTGTTATGAGATATAGATATTCATATTACGTCTTTGGAAGACCATTGCAGTTGGATAAAACTATAATTAGTGATACCATGGTAAGACACTTCTTTTGACTATGTTACCTGACTATTGGATGTAAGAGTTTTTGTCAGTTTCTCATTATTGATGTGATGAGGCCTTATAAAATAATCTTATATATGGACTAGGTATCAACAATTCATAACATGATAGACTTTTTTAGGTGACAGAGGAAATGTGTCTACAATGATAGGACCATGTTATCCTTTATTGGGTGAAAGGGAAACCCAAATAGCAAATGAAGTATTCTTGAATATGAGGGTGTAGTTATTTACTCATTAATTGGATAGACACTTAATATAGTATATGGCATTAGTAATCAAATCCATGTAGTGTTGAATGAGTTTCAAGATGGATTTCCTATGAACGTTCTAGGATTTCGTACTTGATGATAGTTAAACACATTTATTGATTTACACCACGGGATGAACCAAGAATCTATACAAATAAATTGTATGTATCTTTTAGATATTTGTGAGATGTGGGTTAATTTGAAGGACATGTTGTGAAAGGGCATTGTCACACCCACTATTTCACCCCATGATTCCCCAATATTGTTCACAAAGAAGGAAAATGGGATATTGAGGTTGTGTGTGGATAACCTTTTCCAAAATACGGTTACTGTAAAGAACATGTAAAAAATATCGAGGATGCATTCCACATTTGATTTTTTGAGAGGATATTAATGCTTCATTAAGATTTAAATTAGACCCATCTATCACCAGTTGTGTATACGAGATGAAAATATATCGAAGATAGAGTTCATGTTTCATAACATGAAAAACAATTGACTAATGATTCTATTTTCATCATTAATTTTAAAGTATTTTTTATGGGACTAATAATAAAGATATTTCATCACTTCTTAGATTTGTTTATAGAATTATTCTTCGATGATATCCTACACTACTAGATGTATGAGGAAGTTTTTTATAGACACTTGAGGGATATTCAAGATGTAATCCAGGATCACAAGAGTTATTTGTTTGTTGGGAAGTGATTATTATTGATTTATGATGTCCGAATTTAAATATATGTCATATCAGAGGATAGTTATACCTTCAATGGTAAATAATGAATTTATCATTTTCATATATTTTAAAAAAAATTCATTAAATATTAATTTTACTTTAAAGGGGATGCTATGATTTATGGAAAACCCAATACGCAACAACGGGTTTCATTGAAATCTTATGTTGCACCCAATGCTGAGTCAAACTGAAAAATAATAATATAATATTATTTAAATTGGTAGTTAATACATTGCTTTTGTATAAGAAATAATGGACATAACTAACTAAAATATGAATATAAATGTTTGTTTAATGTTTTTACATTTATTAAATAAATTTTTAAGTATTAAAATAAGAAAGAATATGATTTTAATCATAAATACTCTAACAGTCATAAAAAATTCGATCTACCAACTTATGTTGGAGATCCCTCGTTAAATCTATTTTTCTCACATTTATATATTTTATTTGAAAAAAATAATATTATTATTTAGAATCAGGATCTAAAAATTTACATTGGATAAACTTTTTGTATTTTTGTAATCATTTTAATTTTTTAATTATTGAAAAATACTATATTTTAATTCAATACTTTCTTGAATATAATTTATTTATATGGTTATATTATCTTTTCAAATGGTTTTAAAGTGTTATTAGATTATATTTTTAACATTTAATCCAATTTTGGTCATTTGAAGTAATTTCACATTGAAATTGAACATAAATAAGTGGTAATCTGTTGATATTTAATATTTCATAAAAACACGTTTATTATTTTACATCGGAAATTAAATATAAATTAATTTTGTCCACATTGATGTTTTGTATTTGGGAAAATGGATTCCATATGTGTATTCAGAATGCCCAAATTTTGTAAATTAGTGTCTTTAATTTTTATACATGATGAATATTTACTGTAGTAAAAATATTATTTATTGTGGTTAACTGGTAAATCGTGTAAATAATGGTAAAAAAATATTATAATATTAATAGTAAATAACTCTGACATGTTTCCTAATCATATTGGATGATAAATTTAACACCATTTTCTCCCTAGGGTCAAATTATGGAACCCTGTGGAGCCACTTGGGAGTGATAATGACACTATATATTTATTAATTTATTGTATTGAAAAAAATTACATAAACATATATCTTCTATTAAATCATTTTTTATATAAGGTTATATAAGTTATCAATTAGAATAAACATATTCATTGGATATATAAAAATATTTCATAAATAATGGTAATTTTAATTTATAATATGTAAACATAAAACAAATTAGGACACAATAATGATGAAATGTTTACCTCATTAATGAATGATTTAAATAAATAAGATTATAATGATTAAACAAATATCCAAAACCTATCCAATTTTTATTGGATGATTTTACTTCGAACATGAGTCATCTTCTATTTGATTTTAATATGGTTTGGGCCACTATAATCTGAAAATAACTATACAATAAAATAATATTTTTAAACATTCTTTAAGAGCCCCTCCTTCCCCTTATTGAAAGCCATCACTTATGTACTCTCCTCATACTACTCCAGCCACTTTTCATTTCCATCATCTTCCCATTTAATCTCTATACATCTTTTTCCTTCTACTAGAAGCATTTCCCTAGGCAGAAGGTAATTCAAGTAATCCTTTTGGGTAAAACCAATGGAAGATACACGTTTCAAAGGTATCATCTTCTCTTATGTTTTTTGTTTTATTTTACATATTCATACCCTATAATCTTTTTCTAATTTCTTTTATAAAAAAAATAGTATCCTCAATATACTAGGATTTTGTTATTTGATGTATTAGAACTACACATACACACACCTCCATCAGTTTGTTAAAGAACATACTGTTTTTGTGGATTGGAAACTAGTGCCTCACAAAATGATTATTGTTAAATTATCTCCTACCTCCACTCATGGTGGACATTAAGATGAAACTACATATATATGTGATATATATTATATTTACTGTGTTTTGATGATTCTTAATTTTTCATTTATATAATTCCAATATGGTTTCCATAGTGGGTAAATACGATAATTTGATCAGAGGAAGTGAGGACTACCACCCCTCAAAGTGATATTACTCGTTCATGCCATACAATGAACATATAAAGGATGTATATAAGTAAATTATATATGATATTATACTAGATAATAGTATAATAATTTATCATTATGTTTTCATTACATTAAATATTAAATAGAAATGAAATTAGCATTCATGCGTATGTACGACAAATCGTATCCATGAACTGTGCATTTCATTTCTTAACTCCAAATGTAATGTACTATTATAAGTACATATATAATAGATATATATTATATATATGATATATAAATAATGAGTATTATTATTTGGATAATATAATTTTTACGACATGGACAGTTTTTAATTATAACAAATTCTTTTTTGACTCATGTTCTGAACATCAACAAGTTGTCCAATATAAACTTAAATAATTAACTAATTGTTATACCAATGTAATAAGTTATATAAATTGAATAATAAAATTATAAAAGGTTCTTAATAAATTTTAAATTATAATTTTTTTTGGAGATGAAATAATGATCAAGTAAAGTCAGAAACGAGATATGGGGTTTCATATCTCACTTTTAATTCTGTTATATTTCCATTGTTCGCCACATATTTATTGAATCTAGGATATTTTTTACTGCAATTTGACATATATTATCAATATTATATTTATATTCAAGGTATTATATGATTCATATGGATGTTATTAACTTTTGAAAATATGACATGATTGATTACAACGTGGTAAGTGGGTTTTATCTCACTTTTTATTCATGTGAGATTATTGTTATATTTTACACTATTTCATTTTGTGGGGTTAATGTACAACCCATGATTTTATTCATTGTGTAATATAGATTAATTTATGGGTTTTTACATCGTCATTTTATGATCGTTCATTCATGGGATTTATATTTCATATGTTACCAAATTGGTAATGGAACCTTTCACCCTCCTCTTTTTAAGACGTCATTTTGGGTTGTCTTTTAATTTACATAATCATTTGTTGGGATATGTTATTCTATATCCATGTTGCTTTAATTTTTTCATCTAAGTGATGAGTTACCCTTTTCTCTATAATAAAATCATTTTTTGAATTTTAATGTGACATCGTTAGGGTGTCGAAGATTTGTACTGGAACTTCTTCACCCAATTTCAATTCATTGGGTTAAACTTCTATTTAAAGATTATGTACGGATATAAATATGTGAGAATAATTATTGATTGTTTTACAAAAAATATCTACTTATATAGGGTGTATTTATATTTTTCACACATAATTATATCATTTGATTATCCTTATTATAAGGATATTGTCATTATAATGGATTTCATCTCAATTTACAATCCATTGATATTTCATTATTGTTATGCGCCAATTCACTTTTATATGGGGTATATAGTATCAATTGTAATATTATATCATGAATAAATTTATTCTCTTGATATTATAAAGGTTTGATTAAATGTAACTCATCATTTATTTTTATTCAAGAATCCCTCATTTGATTAAGAACACTTCAACTAAAATATTGTTTTATAGATTTAATCTTCTAAACCATTCTCATTAATGTCCATGTTTTAAAAATAGTTTTATGTAATTAGTTATATGGAAATTAATGTTTTTAAATTTTAATTCTTCTAAAAACCTCAATGTGTTATGGAACACTTTTAATCAAAAATATATTTATTAAATGGTATTGAAAATGGTTTTATAATGATTTTATTAGGTCAATATCATGAAATTATATATTGGGATTATAATGTGGAAATGTGGAGATGTTATCATTAAATTATTATTGTTTTATGTGTTATGAATATGATATTTTAATTGGGAATTTTTTACATATATGTTTTGTTCCATGATTAATGTATGGAATGTGAGCCTAAGATAGCTCTCCAATTCCTTAGGTAATGTGATGGAGGTAAACAAATTGATTATCCTCTGAGAATTAGGGAATATACAATGATGGGTATTCCAAACAAAAATCTCTACGTAGAATTGAAAGATAAAATGTATATATGTTATGTATCCCATATGTTATCAATATGATTTATGTTTTCTATGTGCTATTCATAAATATTATGATTTCATAAGGTATGTTATTATTGAAAATTATGGTTTCATTGTTTTATATTTATTATTGGGATAATGTTTTCATTCCTTATTTTATAACCCTTACTCATATTTCTATGCTCATCTCCTATTTTTGAGATGTTTTCCAAAGGACTTAAAGATTAATTTGGTTACAGATGAGATCATGGAAAAGACATGTTTTCTAAAACATGGAAGTAGATATGGTTTTTAAAGAGTTTTATTTTATGAAAAAATGGATACTGAGTAGTAGTGTCAAAAAGTAATTATTAAGTTGATATGTAATAGATATGACATTATTATCTAAAACTCTATACATGTAAAGATAATAATTGTGAATTTTTCATTAAAGTGAAGATTATGTAGTGTTTCAAGCCCTGGAACTCATTGTTGGTATCAGAGGTCGGATTAGACAACATTAAGGATTAAGAGTTTTTGATATACTCATGGTTAGTCACTGTAACTATAATTTATGTTAAATCATTGTTTTATAAATTTTAGAAATCATGTAATATATGTTAGAAATGGAAGGATGAGGATCTCAAATTGAATTCCTTCCACTTCTTTATTATATGCTTGCAAAAATTATTGCAAACTCATATTCAAATGATTGTGAAACTTTTTCTAGTATACAAATCGCATGTATGTAGTTGTTTGAGATATCAAACACCTCCACTATACCTCGATATCATTGTGTATCATGGGATGTATTTAAACAAATCCTATTTTTTCAATATTCATATATTTTCAAGAATGGTAAATATTATCAAGGAATTATTAAATATTTTACTTTTTCATAGGATTTGGAAGTAAATTATGATTTTGAATATTGTTCTGAAGAAGGAGAGCATTTCACAAACAATTTATATTTTCTTGTACAACATGGTCTCTCAACAAACTGTTATTGTATTTTAAATGGACCATTGATTCAATGTTTTAACTAAAATTCTGTCTGAAAATTTTATACAAACATGTTTTATTAGATGTTTTGAAATTATATGTCATACATGATTAATTTACAAAACTATTTTTCTTTGAACAACCATTTTACCCATGTTGTACAAGGTGTATTTGGATGAACGAAGAAAATGATTTTGAAGGATCTATATATAATTTTTGTAAGGCACGAACCTTCTACCTATGTGAATAAGTTGATGATAAAACCATATAGACACTAAAATCAAGGTATTATGTTCTTTCTGTTGGTAATTTGTTTTATTATATCATATAGATATGAAAAAAATGACAATATATAAATATTTAGTTATTAATGTATTGAGATAAAAATTAATGGTTTTAAGAAAATTGTTGCGGTTAAATAATTTTAGGATTCTATTTGAGTTTTATAAAAAGGACAACCTGTATGATTGGAGGAAACCAGTCTCATCCAAAAAGAATGCAGGAATAAATCGAACAACAAAAGGGAAACAAAGGTGTATCACCTACCACATTCTTATGTGAAGTCCCTAGTTAATATGAGTTATTATTTTATTTTAAATGATTTTATAGATCAAAAAAAAGTTTATTTTGGATCTTATATTTTATCAAATGGAAATCCTTAGTATAAAAAATTATTCGGTGATTACGCAATAATGTTTATTTTGTAAGACATTCTCTCTTTTGGGAACACTATATACTTAGGTAAAATAAAATACTATGGTATATAGTTTGTATAATAATGGTTGAAATATTATTTTGTAATAATATATGTTTTTATTGCAGACATAATTTGATTTTTGTTATTTATGGAATTGATTAATATATCATAGTGAATATGTGCATAGGTTAATTACACATTAGTATGAGACATTAAGAGTAGTCTATGTTTTTGGCGATAAATGATAAGATATACAGTGGAAGACTATTGGATTAAATCCCTCTGAGTTTTGGGTTTCAATTTTAGTTAAAAATATGTTGATGAATTTTTGGGATAATTTTATATTGAATAGTTTTTCATGAATTTTGGGTTCTTTTTGTTTAATTTTGGATATTATTAATTTATTTCCTTTCACAGAAGATTATCCTTTTGTGGATTATCGGACCTTGAATAAACGATTTTTTGATTTCGTTAATGTAAAAATATATGGAAAACATATAGTTCATCATTAATGGATTATGTGATTTTCTAGAAGTTGATTATAGGTTTATCAATGTGAAGATGTCATCAGTAATAATCATCATTTGGAGAAAGGACGAGTTTGTGGAAGAAATCATGTAAAGGATGAACGTCTACAAGAAATGTAATCATGTTTCTTAATGTTGTAATTCAACATATTAAATAAGTCCATAATATTTATGAAATTTATCTTAAAACAAAAATATTTTTTGTCAAATTTTTCTAATGGAGAATCAAATACATATTAACCCATGAAAAGATTGTGATTTTCTAGTGGTTAACTTTCTCCTAATCATGTTTTCTACCCCTGTCGATGAAACCTCAAATTTTTTTTCTCACCCTTATCCATTTTTTTCTAACATGGAATCATAGAATAGGATGTCAGGGGTGTCATTTTTATTTCACTTGCATTCATTTAAAGTGATATTTTTATTGATTCCATTTCCGATTTGTGACTTTCAATGAAATTCTCAAGAAAATTTTAATAAAAGATAGGACGAAATTCCCAATAGGGGAAGGATGTAACATTCCAGGAAAATAAAGAATATAACATATTCATATTTATTAAAAATTTAAAATTAAATATTAATTTTAATTTGAAGATGAATTTATGTTCGATGGCATGTCCAGTACACAAAAATGTTTTCCATTGAAATATTATGTTGCACACAATGTTGAGTCGTACTAAAAAATAATAATATAATATTACTTTAAATTATAGTTAATTAATAGTAATTGTATGTGTGGGAATTGATTGAACTGACTAAAATATGAATATTAATGTTTTTCAAATGTTTTAACATTTATCCAATAAATTCTATAGGCTTAAAATAAGAAATAATCTAATTTTAAGCATAAATACTCTAATAATCATTGAATAGTTGACTTACAACCGTTTGATGGTGAAACCACATTAAATAAAATTTTGGTCACATTTATATATTCAATTTGACTAAATAATTTTCATCATTAGAATCAAGAGATCAAAATTTATTTTGGATAGAATTTTTATTTTTCTGATTAAGATCATTTTTTATTAATAGTGAAAAATTCTGTATTTTAATTCATAACTACCTTTTAGTCTAATTTATATATATGAGTAACTTATATTATTATTTTTTATTAAATATTAATTATATTATATTATAACCATTAAATACAATTTTGGTCAATGGAAGTAATTTCTTCTTGAAATTGGTTTTAAATAAGAGTCAATCTTTTGAGAGTTATTATTTCTTAAAAACACGCTTTTTTGTTTTGAAAGTGTGAATTAATTATTAATAAATTTCTACCACTCCAATATTTTGAATTTGGAAAAATTTATTCAATATTTGGAATCAGGAGGACCAAATTTTGTAAATACGTGAGTTTTATTTTTAGACCTTATGAATATTTACTTTAGTAAAAAACGTATTTACCTTGGTTGAAGGGTAAATCAAGTAAATTAGGATAAAAAAATATTATTATAAACATATTAAATTCCCATAACATATGTCCTAATTCTATTGGTTGATAAATTTCCAACCATGGGAATCCACGAGTCAATTTTTGAACCCCATGGAGCCACATGGGAGTAATAATGTCACTTTATATTAATTAATTTAAACTGTAGACAAAAATAACATTAATATATATCTTTTCGTAAATCTATTTTTACCTATTTTTATATATATTATATATTGGAATTAAAATATTAATATTAAATATAAAATTATTTCCATCATCAAGGTATTTTTTTAAAATTTATATAAATCCACTAAATAAAATTATTAATGACACAATTATAATTCAGTGTTTTCCTCTTTAATGATTTATTTAAATAAATTAGATTGTAATGATTATGAAAATATCCAAAACATGTCCAATTATTATTGGATGATTTTATATCGAACATTAGTCATATTATCTTATACTTTAATATGTTTTTTTCATTTAAAATCCATAAATAATTATATAATAAGATAATATTTTTAAACATTTCTAAAGAGCACATCCTCCCCCATACAAAAAGCCCTCATTTCTAACTCATTCCACACTTCTAAAAACACTTGGCTCATCCAACCTCTGCAGAATTAATCTCCCAAAATCCCTCTCCTCCACCTTGTGTATTTATTATAGGATGAAGGAAATTCAAGTAAACCATTTGGTTCAAACTAATGAGAGACACACAAATTAAAGGTAATGTCTTCTCTTAAGTTCTTTTGTTTTATTTTACTTCTCAAACACAATAAAATATTTTTATTCATTTAATTTGTAAAAAAACATGTATCATTAATATAATATGTTTTGGTTATTAGAATTATTCATACTACACACACACACACATATCCATCTATTGGTTGAAGAACATTCTGTTTCTTTGGACGGTTAATTACTGCCTCACGAAATGATGATTTTTCAATTATCTCCAACCGCCTCTCATGGAGGCCATTAGGATGAAAATTTATTAATATGATATATATATTATATTTATTTTCTTTTATTCTTCTGAATTTTTCATTTATAGAGTACCTTTATATTTTTTTATAGTGGGTAAATATGATAATTTTATTTGAGGGAGTGCAGACTACCACCCAATAAAAGTTATATGACTTGTTCATGCCATACGTGTTACATATAAATGATAGAGATAATTAAATTATATATGATATTATACAGGAAATATAATATATGTATTTATAATTACATTTTTATTCCATGAAATATGGAATAGAAATGAAAATAACGTTCATGCGTACGTACGGCTTACAGTCTCCATGAATGGTGAATTTCATTTCTTTTCTCAAAATGTTATATACTATTATAAATACACACACACACATATATATATATGATATCTAAATCAAAAATATTATTCTTTATATTATCTAATTTTAAAGACATGGACAATTTTTAATTTTAACATGTTTATTTTGTAATCACATTTTGTACATCAAAAAAAAGACCAATGTGATCTCTAATAATTAACTACTTGTTATAGAAAAGTAATAACTGATATAAAAGAAATAATAAAAATGAAAATTTTTATTCATAAAGTATAAATTAACATTAGTTAATTATTTTGGAGATTAATGAATAATCGAGTCAAGTCAGACACGAGGTAACTAGTTTTTTATTTCACTTTTAATTATGTGATATTTCCATTTTCTTCCAATAATTTATATAACATGGTGTATTTTGTAAATCTATTTGATATATATTATCATTATTTTCATTATTTTCATGTTATTTTTTGATTCAGTTGGTTGTTATTAATATTTTTTCATATGAATCGATTGATTACAATGTTGTAATGGGTTTTCATCTCAATTTTTATCCCCGTGAGAATCATGCTATATGTGCCACTATTTCCATTTGTGTGGTGGATATACTTCCCATGATTATATTATTTGTGTAATATAATTCTATTTACCAGTATTTAAATATTCATTTTATTATCCTTCTTTCATGGTGGTATGTTTCCTATGTTACCAAATCTGTAAGGGAACCTTTCACCATCATCTGTTTAAAAGACTTCTTTTTGTTATGTTCTTAATTTAGATATTATTTTTCTGGGATATGTTCATATATATCCTTATTGATTTAAATTCTATTTCCAATTGATTAGATAACCTTTTCACTATCATCAACTCGTTTTCTAGATTTTAAAGCAATGTTGTTAGGCTGTCGATTTTCTCTAAGGGAACTTCTTCACCAAATTTCAATTCTTTGGGTTAATGTTCAACTTATTGATTATGTCATGCTATGAATATGTGTGAATAACCTATAATTGTATTACACATAATATCCACTTATATTTTGTTAATTTTTACATTTCAAACATAATTATCCCATTTATTTATCCTTAATATAATGATACTGTATTTATAAGGGATTTGGTCTCAATTTACATTATATTGGGACTTCATTGATTTTATGATCCAATTCAACTTTATATAGGTTATATAATATCCATTTCCATATTATATCATGAATAAATTTATTCTCCTGATATTATAATGTTTTTATTAAATGTCATTCGACAATTATTTGTATTCATGCATCTTAGATTTGGTTATGAACTCTTAATCCAAAATATGTTTTTTAAGATTTTATTTCTAAATATTTCTCAATATTTTCCATGTTTTCAAAATGATTTTATTGATTTAATTATATGTACATTAATGTTTTAAAATTTTAATTCCTTGAAAATATTCAAATTGGTATGAGATACATTGACTAAAAAATTACTTTTTTAAATTTATTTGAAAATGGTTTGATGAAGCATTTAATATATCAATATTGTGAAATTATTTATTATGGTTGTAATGAGGAAATTTTATCTTTAAATTATTATTCTTTTATTAGTTTCGAATATGTTATTATTATTGGTCACTTTTTATGTATACTGATGGTTCCGTGATAAACCTATGGTTGGTGAGCCCGATATAACTCTTCAATGCATTGGGTAATGCGATGATGGTAATGGTTAATGTTTCTCTTAAGAGATGTGGGGAATATATTGTGATGAGTATTCCAAACATAACTATCTTTTTAGATGTGAATGATGCAATGTATCTATGTTATGTATGCCATAATTTATGTTTATGAATAATGATTTCTAAGTGTTGTTTATAATTATTATTATTTCATATGGTATGATATGATTGATAAGTAAGGTTTCATTATTTTGTATTTATTGATGGGATAATGTTTCAATTATTTATTTTCTTACCCCTACAGTTATTTTTATGATCATCCCATGTTTTGGAAATTTCTTCCATGGGACGTAATGTTGAAATGGGTAAATGATTTGATCATTGAAAAGACATGTTGTATAAAACTAGGAACTAGAAATGTTTCTTTTTAATATTTATTATATTAGGAAAAAAATGGATACTGAGTAATAGTGTATAAAAGTAACTTTCATGTTGATAAGAAATAGTTATGGCCTAATTCTCTAAGACACTCAACCAGAAATGTTCTCCAACGTGAATTGTTCATTTAATTCAATATTATGTAATTTTTTAGGGTAGGGTTCTTATAATCGTGTTACATTGGAACTAGTGATAGTCGAGGTAGTGTTAGTTTGTGAGCCTCCCTATAGGGTGACAGAGGATGTATGATTTTAACGGGAAGAGAAAGACAATCAGAGATTGATAGATAGTTTATCTATTATATCATCACTCTTGATATCTTTGACATGAATTAGGATTCTATTTTATGTAAAAAAGAGGTTCCATTAGAATTTAATGGTGTTGAAGATGATATTTATGAACACTCCCATATTGAGATTTACAGAGAAGGGTATCTAGTATGTAATATACTAAGATGTATCATTATCTAGTATTGGATTCCTTCTAATTCATATGAATATAGTGATTAACTAAGATTCATATCATAAGAGACCACATGAGATGAACAACAATACACATGATCTTGAGTTAGCAATGGTACTTTTTTTGTAATGGTGTAGTAAAAATACATAATGAGTTGGTGGTTTATAGTATATGTAGAAAACATTTTTTGAATCATTCCAATAATACATTTTATGGTTATGTGAAAACCATAAATCTACCATCAATATTTTTAGTAAAATTGAGATATCTTACATAAACCAAGAACCAAAATCCACAAGTGTCATGAGAATTAAAATATCCAAAATACACCTCAGGAGAAGATAAACCTAACAACAAACAATCACATGAACACCCTTGATGCACCTGCACGAAAAAACATGTGACATGATCCTGTAGCTCTAAACAAACCATGTTAATCCATATTGATATTTTAAAAAGATGAAGAAGACCCAATACAACATCCACTATTGATTCTCAGAACATCCAAACATTCCACACCAAGGCCACTCAGAATGTTGTCACTGAGGGATGCAAGAAAGGTGTTGTATAACCACTAAGGAATGTTCTCCCTCTACTCTAGAACCACATCCCAAAAAAGATATAATTAACAACAATTTTGGATTAGAAATGGCCACACCCAACCTAGGGAAAATGAAACATTGCTCCACAACTATTAAATCATAGGGGATTCCAAGAAGAAACCACACCGTATGGTGCACAGTGATATATCTACCACCACAAAAAACTACAACATAGTCCAATATATTGTGGAATACATCATAACTAATCTTATTTTATTAGTGAATTATTGATCATGTCAAAAAGATTGAGGAACCCAAGTGGAAGAAGATCCATTTTGGAATAACATCACACAACAACATGAAAAACATGGAATTGGATACATATGGGGAACCACTTGTGGAGATTAAACAATGAAAAAGGCTTTGTTAATAGAAATTTAGAACACGGAACAACATGAACTAGAATGAGAGGCATCATGTTCAGAATATCCACTTGAATAGAGAAAGGGACATGACTCTATATGTTCTGGAACAAAAGAGAGAGAGGAAGAGTGTGAGGTAGAGCCAAGACCTATAAATTGGTTACATTATAAGAGGTAGATCGTATGTATAATATTATTTGATATGAATAACTTTGAAACCAAAGGGGTAGTGAGCGAACATCACACCACAAAATAATCACTATTTTACTATAATGAGGATAGTCTCATACAAAAAATTAGATAAATTAAAGTGGTGAGGCTAGACAGAGGGATAAAGATAATGGAAGGGAAACCCAATACCACTTATGAGAGATCCATGAAATAGTGTTTCTTATATACATCCTCTAAATTTATGTATCATTTAATCTAGACAAATGATTTTCTAGTAGATATTCTCTCAGAATTTTATTAACATGAGTGATATTTATTTTTTAGTGATCCTTCAAGATTATAAATTCAATATTGTATACACATTTTGTGCAGGTAACGTGGTAGCATTTTATCTTAGTGGGAAATCTTTTTTGTAGTTTCTAACAGAGGTATTAGTATAGATGGACTTTTTATAGTTTTCCATTGAGGAAGTGGATTGATCAGTATACCTCAAGTTGATGGTTGTTAAAACTAATATTTTATAGTGATATTGGGTAGCACATCATGGGGATACCAAAAGATACACTCTATATACTTATATATTCACATGAAAATATCTTTATAGATTTTAAAAAGTCAGAGACATTATATTTGTTTAAACAGATGTATTATAGTAATAGTGACATTGAAGGTTATCTTTATAAGAGAGATTTGAGAATCATATATGGATGTTCAAATATTTTTTATATAGATTTAAGAGGAAATATAACATCCTTATTCCATGTGGGGGATAATTATGGATTAATAGAATACATCTCCAGATTCCTTACATATTATAATGTGAAGGATGGGCATTAGCGTACATTAGGATTAGTTCATCCCCTTATGTTTCCATAGAGGAGTTGGGATGATTTATATGTTGACATTATTGAATGAATACCACAAAATTTTAGAGGACATGATTCCATTTGGGTGATCATAGAGAAACTCTCCATGTCATCCCAAATCCAATAAATTCTGAACCATTATTTAGAAATTTGTTTGGAATGCAACTACGTTTGGAATATAGGACTCCATGGAGTTCCCATGTGGATCATTTTCATCCATGATTATTACATAACATATTAGTTATATAAGGTATTGGAGGATACCTATGGAACTTATATTCAATTAGGAATGAATTTTTACACTCATATTGATGGCCAAAATGTGAAAACCAGTCAGGAAATGGAGGAAATTTTGTGAGCATGAATGTTTGACTATGGGTGTTGTTGAAAGGATCACCAACCGTAGTTCAATTTTGAGTACAACAAAAGTACCATTGAAAAATTATTATGAAACCATTAAAGGACATCTGAGAGATACATTATAGGTCACCACATTGATGGGCTAAACAAGGAGATTCATCAATTATGGTCCTATAGTTAGTGTGAGATAATAAAATGAATGATAATGTTATTCAAGGGCATATGTGGACCGAAATTATCCATCAATAGTCATAAGATGACTAACAAAATTGATCATTGTAATTCATGGAGGTAGATTTTGAGTTCCAATGTGCCTCGCATCGATATAGATTATAGAGGTTTGTTTATTTTGGTTGAAAATTGGAAATAATTATTTCCCCCTTCCACGCAATATGTATGTTTCCATAGTAGTGTATCTATTATCTCAACAAAAAGAGCTAGACTGTGTACATGATGTCTTCTATATGACATAGTTAAGGACAGATGTTCAATATCCACCATATGTTATTTACTAGGGTGATATAGATATTTATGAAAGAGCTATGTTAACATAGTAACCAGTGTACACAAAAGAACTATACGAGTGTACCTTTAGTGGGAGATCAATTTCTGAAGTCCACATTAGGTTGAAGCATTTGAATAATTAGGATAATAGATGGAATTGAGAGATCCAAATGCATGATAGGAATAAAAATATCATCACATATAATTTTTTCACATTCTGAGATGTAATTTTCCATGGTGGGGTGAATGTAATGACAAAGAGTTTTCTATTTAATGTTTCATAATATTTTATGGGATAAATTTTGATCTATGATCAAATATGGAATGTGATTTTGATGCTATGTGTGCCCATAATTTATATTTGAAATATATTACATATATTAATTGAATGCACTTGTAGTATTCATGAAAAGAAGAAATAACAAAAAAATGGATGTCCATGTCATAAATCTGTAACTATCTATGAATTTCTTATATGGATTTTACACTATGATCAATATAAAATTAATTTGTCTTAGGAGTTTCTATAAAGTGAATTCATGGCTAAATTAATAATATAAATATGATAAATTATTTATTCCATTAGGTGAAAAATCCATGTTTGTGTTCCTCTTTATGTAAATAGAAATTAGAAAATATTACGTCTATCCACAAACCGTAGTGGCATTGGAGAGACCATTGGAGGTTCTTTCATAGTATAACTAATACTAGACCATGCATCATTGATCCTATGCGCACCATAATTGAAGGATCTCTTCAATTTAAAAATTTTAGATAAATTTTTAATAAGGGATCGATCCACCATGAGTTACAATGTTTTTTTGGGGTACTTTAATCATTGTGTATTTCTTATATGAATGAAAATCAATTGCCCACTATATTAATTAATGAATTGGTCAAAATGTAGTAATGAGATTTAGCTACTATAATTTTTTGGAGATGTAACTATTCTTATTATATTATTACTATCCACATATGTCAATTAGTGACATTATCATTTACACTGAAATGAATGGTAAAAGATTAATTAATATATTTTTATTTAAAAATTATAATTATGAAAATAATAAAATATATATTTAATATTTATATCATAAAAATATTCATTGGGAGTTGGTGATGAAATACAAATAACACCACCATATAAGTATGGTTAGTCATACATATACATGATAAATTAATTCATTATCCATATTAAAGAATTGATACGTGTAATGGTTGTGACTCCAATGTAATAAATATTTTTTATTATGATGACATTGATGTTATATATGATCATTGTTACAATATATTTTTTATAGGAGTATGATATAGTAAAAATAATTATAATATTTTATGATGATTATATCTTCATTGAAGGACCTCAATTACATATTTTGATAAGGACTTGATGGATGTTATACTATGTTTAAAAAAATCTATATTTTTATTTGTAATTAAAAAATATGTATTCTTTTGGGTTTCTAATGAATGTATCAAATGATTTATAATGAATATAGATGATTTTTTTATTCATTTATATGTGAGGGAAGAGGCACAACATAAAGTTATAAATAAATATAAAATGATATTATTATTTATATGGCATGAAATTGATATATAGAGAATATAGTATATACAATATTTTAAATCATCTATTATAATAATTTATATTCTATTTTTAATGATTTTTAACACACATTACATATTTATTAAAAACTGTAACCAAATTTAATGATTTCTATGATTGAAATATGACTTCAAATTAGAAATATATGAAATAATTGTAAAAGGAAAGGTGTCCAATAACTGGAGAATGGTTGATATTATATAACACATCTCATTCAATTATAATGAATTAAATTTATACTAGTTAACAAATATTTAATTATAAATATGAATCACAAAAAATCAAAATAATAATAATAACTTCATTTTTGAATCCAAAAATTAAAATAAATATATATTTTTTCAATACGATAATTTTTTTCAAATTAAAAAAATAAAACATTACTACTACATTATATTTTATCAAAAAAATATATCTTTTAACATTAGTGTCTACAAAATGTGTTTTATCGTATAATATATCATTTACAATAATTATCTACAACTTTCAAAAACACATTGTTTTATTTTTTTAATAATTTAATGTATTTATTTTATCACCAATAATTTAAAAGAAAATAAACATACTAAAAAAATATTAATATTTAAAATAATATTTTTAATGAATTAATAATATATTTTTAAACCTGTTTAATATTATTAAGGATATAAATATATTGAAAGATACATTTTATTATTTTCATTTAGTTAAAATAATTTAATGGTCTTCATCATTGAAATATAGAACCAAAATAACATATTTTTAATGAATTGTATGGATTGTTTTATTAAACACTTACAATTAAGTTTAGAATGGCATATGGATTATTTTTAGGACTCATATCATATATTTACTTACATACGACAAAAATTCACTTACCATGGTCACACTATTGTTAATAAGTTACTATTCATTATGGATTCAATTAAAGCTGGCCTATTTAACAAATTTTAACATGATCTGTTTCGCTAAAACAAAATTAAAATAAGATAATTATACAATATAGTGTATGAAAGTTGAAACATTGATATTAAATAAACCATAAAATATAAATCATAAAATTTATTCTTTTTGATATCTTTTAGAACAAGTAACATCAATTCTAAATGAAATATAATATAGTATACTATTGTATCCTAGATATTAGATTAGATTTAAAAAAATTGATAAAATTTATGTTTTATTCTAGAAAAATGTAATACATGTTTTATATATTATATATGTTAAAAAAAATCCTTTATGAAAACGAAGAGTTTTTTTAAAAAATATATTTTCTATATGAAACGTTGTAGTCAAGATTATCACGAGAAATTAAAATAATTTTTTATTAATTTTTAATAATTAATTTGAAAAGTTGATCATATTATAAGATTTTATGGTATTTAAATAATATTATTGTGAATTTGTGGTATTTTCTTGAATATATTCATTTTTTAAGAATAGTGGAAAATTGTCAATTTTCTATAAAAATCCATTTCTTATAAATATTTTTTATGAAAAAGTATATATTAAATATGATTAAATATTTATAAAGTCATATAAATTATAAATATAAATATTTCAGTCCATTTTAATCAATATCGTAACAAATTTTTAAAATATAATATTATATAATTATGATATTATTTTTTTTTAAACTAATTTCTCTTCACATATTCAGGGTTTTTTTAAAAATTTCGTTAGCCACATGTTTGAATTTAAATTAGAAACATGGATTACATGTTTTTAATATGAATAAATATAATTTTATTATTTTTTAACATAATTATTTAATATAATGAATATTGTAATTAATACTATCTAATTAATGCATTTATTATACAAATGGATTCACAGGTGGTTAAAATAAAATAATAAGCATCAAAATTACCATAAAATTGTCCAAAATAATATAATGAAACATATATTAGATTATAATATATATATATATATTATTCAATATTTACACTTTTCATTTGGAAATGTGGGTATTCCTATTTCTTTTAAAAAATTGCAAGTTTTACCGTCACCATATTTATAGGACACCGCCTCTCATATCTTATTAAAACCATTAAACACTATTGGTTCTCATAGTATGTGACTAAATCACTTAAAATATTTGATAACTTCATTCTATAATAAATAATTGTGATAAATTAATTCTATGTATAAATTATCTATAATCCTATAGAGGTATTCTATGTGTAGTTAAAATTCCAAATTTTGTGTTCTTGATTTATTTATACATCCTGATTATTCGTATATTTATAATTTAAAATTATATAAAAAAAATATCAATCATATAATGATATTTTATTTTTTTATGTTCATGAACAATATCAACACCA
This sequence comes from Viscum album, assembly GCA_963277665.1. NCBI lineage: Eukaryota > Viridiplantae > Streptophyta > Magnoliopsida > Santalales > Viscaceae > Viscum > Viscum album. The sequence continues at coordinate 2,107,779,302 of OY728138.1, read as the reverse complement.
TCTTTCATAAAATGGTAAACTATAATATTGCTCATTTGTGGAGCGGTCTATCACCTCAAAAACTGATGTGAAATGTTTTCTATAAACACGTATAATGGTTGGGTTTAATGATAGATATAATGTATATATATATATATATGATACATAATACATATTTATACTAATTTATTCATTATATAATTTAAACCATTTTAAATTGAATTCTGTAGGATATATGGTAACGTCGCTAATGGGTATGAAGGACAAGCACTTCATGAAGTAGTTTGATTATTTTTAGTAACACATTACATGGATGGTAATAAGTATTATTTTAAGTAATATATGTTATATAAATGTAAAAAGCATGATTTTCATGACATATTATTCAATCTAAAATAGTAATATATCATTTTATTTCATCAATTTTCACTCCCTGAAAGATGATATCATTCGTCATCTACGTGTTGAATATCACCTTCCCCTCATGATATGATACTCTATTAATAAAAAACAGTGATGTTTTAAATTTTTATAATTATTTTAACATAAATAATTTGTTTTTATATTATTATCATTATGTAATTATGAAATTTAAATTACGTTCCACAATGAATACTGGAATATTGATACAATACTCATGTGTACAAACATCCTACTATCTCCATGATCATAACATAAATATTTTATCATATTCATCAATCATTATTGGGATTAAAAGTTTAATTTATGTATAATTATTCTAATTATTTCATGATTATTTTTTTGTAGAAGATTAAATAATTTCATATTTGATAAATAATAATCAAATCGATCTCATTTTTTATGCACAAGTCTTTTCTAATTGAAACATCCAATATAAAATAGTTAATATTGAAATAATAAATAATGTTGTAAAAAGTTAAAAAATGTAAAAATAAATGTGAAATTTATTTTTTATAATGTAAATAATTAAACAACGTTTATTTCTAACAATGATAAAGATCATATATGAAAAGTGAGACTCATCATAGAAGGCTTCATCTAAATTTCCCTTCATTGTGGAATACTATAATATTATGTAATGTATTTATATTATACAGTGTAAACAATTTCCCTTTTTCAAAAAATCATAATAAATATTTTCTAATTCATATTACATTATGATGAATTGTTTTCAAGAGGTATGGAATTGAAAATTATGTTGTCGTAATGAATTTCATAACCAAATTTATATTCATTGGGTGATATTACACTTTCATTTTCTTTAATATTATAATAATCTGGGTTTAATTAAATTTAATAATTATAATTTTTTATTTAAAATTATTTTAATTGGTTCTAAATTAATACAAATAAACCCCAATCACTGGTTAATTATTATTTCAATATAATGATATTTTTTTTGTTTTTATTTAAAAATAATATTCTAAAGCAGGTTATTAAATATTCTATATCAAAAGAAAGATTTTTTTTTTACAACTACAGTTGCCAAAAAAGTCTTTAACTCCTAAAGGAAGTTCCAAAATGATGAAACGAAGTCATATTCGGATCTTGGGGCTCGGTCCGGAGGGCCCAGCTGGTGTGAGCGAAATTAAGGAGGACTTGCGCGAAAAATAGTTGCTCGCGTGCAGGATACCTGGGATTCACGGAAAGCCACAGGTGTGGCATGCAATTTTGCACGCCCGGTTCCAGGCGGTGAGGCCTTTCACGCCAACAAGTCCTGGGGCGGAAGATTACGCCTGCCTCCTGGATTCTAAAATGCATGCGTCTTATAAATAGAAGGATAACCCTTCCATTTCGGTGTTGCGGAATTTGGACCAGCTCCCATACGCGCCTTTGGACTCCCACGTGCGCAATGTGACTTTCAGGTACTGACCCTTTTCGTGCAGCCTTACCCCGAGGTTCGCCTTTGCATGCAATCCCACCGGCTTAAATAAAATCGCAAACTCTCCTGGTTTCCTTCTTTTGCACACAATCTCTTCCATTGCGCGCACTCCCTCCTTTACGCGTAAAACCCAATTGTGCGCAATCCCGTGTTTAGCTTCTCCCCAACCTTAGGAATCAGCCATTGCCTCCTGCGCAAAATCCAAGCCCATTGCGTGCAATCCCCCTTTCCGAACGCAATCCCTCTGCCCCAATTGCGCGCCAACCCAGTGTTTTGTGCGCAAAACTTCTCTTTGCACGCAAACCCTAGGACCCCTCACCTTTACGCCACCAGGGTGCCTCCCTGCTTAGGCGCCCAATGTCATCTATACCGGGCATGCACGCCATGCGTTGTTTTCCTGTACGACCTTCCAGGATCATACGAAATATCCTCAAGGTCCCTTGGGAGGTGTTTCCCGTTGTGTTGCTTTTCCGTATGCTCTATCGCATTGGCATGCTAACAGATATTTTTTCTTCGAATAGCCACGCTAACGTGGACCCATCGATGGATCCCAATGCGGCCCCCCATTACTATGACATTGTCGATGCCTTCCCTCCCACAAGGGGTAGAGGGTGTTGGGAATTTAAGCCCTAGGGGTGTGGAGCGAACCCACCTCATCCGAGCTGTAGGACATTAAACTGCCAAGAACCTCATCCTCAACACATGATGTTAATCTATGATCCGACCCCATGCTTCGCACGTAGGGTCCCCCCGTATCGGACATTCTTTACACCGCTCGTCTCTACAGGAATGGAATCTTCCTCACATGGAATGAGATACACCCTCTCGGAGTGGAGTTTGTCCATAGGGGAAGGGCTACCTTAGAGCGGAAGCCCCTAGCATCTTTTGAGGAAGGTAGCACCCATGCTCCTCCATACTTCCCCACCACCAAGGCCAGGGGAGGGTGTGATAGGGAACATGGGATCTCCTTTGTTCGGTACCTAATCCCTCTCCCTCTGTGCTTTGTCACACCACGGGCCCCCATCCTGGAGTAAGTCCCGACACTAAGGGCTGCTCAACGCCTAAGCCTCTCTCCGCTTCTCACGGATGCTCCCTTTGCGACGTGATCATCTGGTCCCTACTGCCTCTTGTTTCTCAAACCAAGCATGGCTCATGTGGGATTAGAGTGAGCATCGACCACGAAATATTCTTATGGGCCACCTCAGAGCGTAATCCCTATCCCGGTGAACTACGAGGACTATTATATGTGCTAAAGCACGGTACGTAGGAAGCCTTCATGAAGTTCAAGCCCACCACATGGTCGTTCTGACTTCTTCACGTTGGTTCACCAACACTTTGGGCCGCCTCATAGCGTAAGCCCCAAATTGACCGTCCATCATGATGTTAAATCGTATTCCCTTATCCATCACGACGTTAAACTATATGCCATCCATCGCGACGTTAAACGGTTTGCCTCTTCCCGCATGACATTAAACTGCACCACCCAAACAACGTGGACGTTGATCCGTGCTAAAGAATGGTATGTAGGTAGCCTCCCCATGTTTCATGTCCATCACTCAGTTGTTCTGACCCATTCATACCAGTTCGCAAACTTTGTGGGACGCCTCAAAGCGTAAGCCCCACATCCACCATTGTGGGCTGCCTCAGAGCGTAAGCCCCATATCCATCCATTCTGGGCCGCCTTAGAGCATAAGCCCCAAATTCCCTCATCCCGCATGATGTTAAACTGTTTGTCAGAACTACGTAGACATTGATCTGTGCTAAAGCATGGTATGTAGGAAACCTCCACGATGTTCAAGCCACCTTCACTATATCACACATCCTGATTCATACCCGGGCCGCTACATCCCGGTGGGATCATTCCACCTCATTCCACTCCACAGTATCTGGGAAGCCACCCAAATGCTGGCCCTGACATCGGTGTCCCCCCCCCCAGGGGGTTCTTCAATTTGATCCACTCATTGTTCTGATCAGTCTGATCCATCTCTGCAATGTTAAACTCATGAAATACCCTATGTTAAACATGGGAAGCTGAGGAAAACCTCAGATACATGCATATTCCATGCATGTTCCCCGCGTTTGATGTGGGATTACTCGGGAATACGCACCCTCGAGAAGCCCTATAATATGGGACAGAAGACAGACATGCCAATCCCCCACCGTCAAGACATGCCAACGACACTTCAGCGTGACCATTCTCCTCACCGAAGGTTGCTGCCCCGACCAGACCGCTTAGAGCATCTCGACGGAAGCAGCATAATTAACTGGAATCCATGAAGATATGGCTCCGGGAACGTGATTCATGAACCCATCTAAAATCTATGAGGGAGACTCGGACTAGATGACGAGCTCCGAGAAGGAATCCATGGAAGGAAGAACCGACATCCAATCATCCTGGTTTCGATCAAGGAGAAAATGTCCCTGAACAAGGAACAGATTTCTCCCGCCTTTGGAAGGAGGTAATGCTGGGCAACGAGCCACATGTCCTCCCCTACATGACGGATGCACGTTCACGCCCCAGAAGAAAGCATCAGAAAAATAAAATGGTGAACCAGACGTGAATCTCTTCTCCTCAATATGGGGACCGGTAGCGTTTGGGGTGTCGGAAGATTATAATGTCACCAGTTCCAGGCACTCAACCCCAGGATGTGAAACCCACCAGGGGTTGGGGTGGTCCGGACATTGAGCACTCTATTCCGCGATTTCGTCATCGTGGATCCCTCTCACTGACCACGGAAGATAGAATGACACTAGACTATTGGATTTTGATTCCTTTTCCTGCTAGTGTTAATGGGTTCATCTCCTTGCTTTCAGGAATCATATTGCTGCATCTAGAGGTCGATCGCCACCTGCCCGCTGGCGCAGGGGCAGGGGCAGAACCGACACGACCTCCCCACGCGGTCCCGCCTTTTCCACAGCTGCTCCATCCACCGCGACTTCCGGGTGCTCATTCCCCTCCCCCCGTTAGAGATTATCCAACGAAGGGTGATCAACGACCTAGTGCGTAGGTACGAGAAGGAAGGGGTCATCCCGACCAGGGACATGTCCCATTTGGATCTTGAGGCAGCTTTGCCTCACCACCATCACCGCCCCCGAGTGCCACACATGGAGCCACTGCTTCCCACACTGACGTTCAACCATTTCGGGAGCCTATCCTCGTAACACCTCGACACCTCCATTACCTATGATGATGAGGTGAGGGATGTCCGAGTTCGCCTGAATGGGTAACTGCTCCAGGGGTTCACGGCAAGGCCCCCCGCTAGGCCACGTCGACGCCGCAGACCGACTCCCTGAGCCGAAGAGCAGGCAATCCGTGTGCGCACACCAACTGCTCCAAACCATCTAACCCGACGCCAGTGTCGGGCGCAAGTGAAAGAGGATGCCCACCCCAAGGCATCAACATCAGCAAACACTCTGTCCCGATCCACTACTGACTCCGGTCATCAAATCCCCGTATACGTTGAGTGGGGCCAGTTTCAAGCCCTACCGAGATCGAGGCCCCGACCGCCCCACATGCAGGTTGGGTCGACTCTCTCAGTCCTTGGTACATGCAATGGACAATGTTGATCAATTCGCAGTAGTGCCATCCATCACAAAGGCCTACTCCATGCCACCGATCATGAAAGCAGAAGGCTTCCCCATGATAGCTCCACTCCGGTTATGCCTCTTTCTAGCACCCCCGGTATGGGGTAAGAGGTCACTTCCCCTATCGCTAGCCACGAGAATGGATCCATTACATATTTGGTCGCTCACCCACATAGAGGACCTCCCCATGTCCCTTTCAACATCTACCCTGGTTCTCCTCGCACCCCGGACTTCAGTCCGCTCGGTCCCAGTACCATTGCAGCCAGATGACTCCATGATGGAAATCTGCCTTTCCCTGAGGAGCCACCCAGGGACCGGAAGGAAGGACGTCGTCGCCATAAGGGAAATTCCAGGGAAGGCCAGACAGAAATAAGACCAGACAATTTCTCGAACACTGAGGCAGAGTACAACTCGACGATGGAGCCCCCCCGATCCTATGAGTCAAGGGAAGGGATAGGGACGCAGCACGTCAGTCTCATACTCTCTGAATGAAAAATCCATATGATTCCCGCCTCCATTTGAAGGTATATCCAGGAGGATGAGGACTTGGCGTACCCCAAGGGATAAAACCTGATGTTACCATTGGCATCTCCGGAAGCACCTTCCACCTCGGTCAGAGTGGGTGGAGAACGTTTCTGGGGACCGATGGAAGATTCGCGATATGGAACACCTCGACATGATCTGACACTGTGACCTGAGGCTCGTTCTCCAGCCTATCCTATCGTGACGTGACAGCCAGTACACTACAGCCCTTTGAGGATGACTTAGAATTCGGCAGCCAATCAGCATACTCGCCATATTCTCCGCCGGCTAGCCCACCGGCCCAGCGGCCTGCCTCGGCACCGTGGCCGATTCCCCTGGCATTCTTGGTTAATGAGTGGGGTTATCAGGGGTCAGATCCTGAACCCGAGTCATGGAGCTTCTAGACCATCCCCGCAGTAGGCCACTTCCCCGAGAAGTTTTGGCCATTCGTAGGATCATATTTTGATATACATGAATTACTCACTCGGGAGAGTTTGAATGTTTCCGCCAGACACTCTGGGGGACTCACTCCCATCTCCACCACCAGCAAGTGTCCTATCCTGGGACTCCAACACATCTCGAGGATATCGGTGAGCAGTGTCGTCGGGTCGACCTGGCCACTCTCCCCACGGTTCGGCACCCCGAGTCACATGGCCACCATTGGGGCCTCCAACAACAATGCATCCATAGTTTTCAAGTACTCCACGATGTTATCGATGAAGCCACCCCCCACGTGCACATATGTGGATTGGGGCAGTACACTGCCCTTATTTTCAGTACGATTCGATGTCAGCCTGACTAACCGAGCAGTTCTGAGGGTATTCCCCAAAGGGCAGCAGAGGTCAACGTGGCCGACCTATCGAGAGAGGAGAATGATTTGAATCTTTTCAACGAGGACCCACTCCCTAAGGAAAAGCTGCTTCTAGATAGATCCTCTAGGATTAATCTTCAACAAAGAAGCCTCCTAGGTCTCCCCGCACACACTAAGGCATTAACACTGAGCCCGAATATTGGCAAGGGTAAAGAACACGTTGGGGCTGTCAAGCTCGTCGACCCATCTGCCTCAGTGTAGAAGTCAGAGGAAGATCTCGAGAAGGCCACGTTGTGCCAACAGCTTGCTGGGCCGAAGAGGATGGTCGATGATCATCTGGAAGAACACATTACAGAGCGGCGGCCGGACTACGATGATCCTAGTTCGGGACAACAAGTGAAGAAACAACTAACCCTCAATGAGATTCTCTCGGGAAACCACGATCATGTCGTTTTCGCTGATAGTGGATTGGTTGGAGCTCATGGAAAGAGGGTGTGATACGTTTCGTCGAACCCTCCTGAGCGGCATGATCAACCAAGGTACCCCACTCGGTTTCCTCCCCCTACCCCAATAGTTTCTCCACCAGCCTCCCCACGACCTATTGAGCATGACTACCAGATTGAAGATCCCAAAAATGTGATTGTGGTTAGAGATACATATCAAGATAGGAACCCGCATCCAAATGATTTGATGGAGGTAGTCATCACTCTCTTGGAGGCTTCGGAAACTTGACAGGTGGCAATCCCACCGGACGACAAACTATACCAAGCATGGGTGGATGACATGCCGGCCCTGCTGGGATTTGGGAACCTCACATTCGCCCTCTTTAACAGGACAGGAGACCTGCCACAGCACCTGGACCACTTTAACGTGAGGTGTGGGCCTATGTTATGAACTTCAGCACAGTAGGAGGCCGCCAGGCTCCGTTGCTTTGTTCCGAAACTAGAAGGTACAACAGTCTTCTGGTACAGCCAACTCCCTGTTGGATCTGTGACTAGTTGGGAGGACCTTCACAGGTAATTCCTCTAAGAGTTTAGTTCCAAAATGTAGAAGACAAGCATCGCAGACCTCTTCAGGTGCATGAAAAGTCCCCATGAGCGAGTCGCGGACATCATCGCCCAGGGAAAGGGGCTCACGTACTCCTTTGAAATGACACTAACTCAAGTGAAGTTACTAAAAATGTTCGTCAGGAACATCAAGGAAGAGATGGTTCCTTCTCTAATCACTCAATATTACCCCGGAGGGTTCTGGGACTTCTCAGACATGGCTCAGCGCCTCGAAGAAGCCCTGCAACATGCCAGCCAGGCAAACCCGATGCCTCCTGTAATCCCTGCAAGGAGAGCTGCCAGAGCTGAGCCCACTGTTGTGGCCTAGATAAAGTCCACCAGGTAGCTAGAGTTTCTACCAATGAGGCCATCTCCACAGCCCGATAGGGGTCCACCCCCACGGGAACATCCTCCGGCCTAGTAGCGACCGCCTCAAAACCGGCAAGTCCCTCCGCATAATGCACCGCCACCACCTACACGAGGTAATCAGGTTCCGCCTCCTCGGCATGCTCCTCCGACCCCTCTTCAGGTCCAACCTCCAAGAGAACCCTTTCCAGATAGAAGAAATCGGACATACACGTTCGATGAGGCTAAGGTCCATGGTTATTTCTATAGTGCCTTGGAGTAGAGAATTGTGTGGCTGCCTGAGTGCCGGAAGCTGGAAGAGGCGCATCTCACTAATTACCACAACTACAGCCCTTACCACTGGACCACGGGGCACACCATCCAGCAATGCTACGGATTCAATAACTGGATTCAAGACCACATTTACAACAATATAGTGGTGTTGGAGCCAGCCCCGGCACATGTAGCAGGTGACTTTGTTAGATCAGAGGGCGGTAGCAGCAACGAGGATGAATGGTAGCAGGTTTCCGATCGTGGGTCTCAGAAGTATAACGACTGGTTGGACCGCAAGACTGTCACCTGCACCCATAGAATCATCCGCACGTGCCTGAATCAGCCATAACCCTCGGAATCTTCATTTGCTACTTCGACGTCATCGTCCCAGTCTACCTCTTCTCAGAATAGAAAACAACGATGGTGCAAGAAGAAAGAACGCGCCCTTACAATGTCGTCTTCATCCTACACTCTTAGAGACTTGATGACCTCAGAAATGGGGATCCCTACGAGACTTCTCCTAGTAATGGATGATTCCTCGAGTGATAATAAGGGGTACAATTCGGTTAACACCGAAGAGTTGGTAAAACCCTTTTTAACTCCCGATGATGAGGAATGCCAGGTGGACCTTCCCAATGTCCCCAGCCGTCGCCAACGTCGGCAAAGCCATGGCTAGAGAATAAACAGGGCACAACAGTCATCTAGGATTTTCATGCCCTTGAGACCAGGTAGGAGGCCCAATACAGAGATCAGCACACGAGACCCCTTTATCTGATGTCGACAGGACCGCCTCCACCACTGTTTTTGTTGTTGGATCAGGAAGAACACCCTTAGCCTTGTCGTGACCAGCTCTACCCCGCTACCAGCCAACCCCAGCCTTTTGGTACAAATCTGGAAGCCATTCTCTGGTCTTCGACTAGTGAACTGTGAGACATGCCTAGTACCGGTCAGCTACCGGTCCCGCCAGCAGGGCCCGTCATGCCTCCAATCGCAGAGTGGCCTCCTGTAATTAAGGGCTCGCGTTTGGCCCGAATGTGTGACATCCTGAAGCAACTGGTCGGCATTCCAGCAAGTCATTCTATCATAGAGGCTCTTCACCTGTCATCCGTAATTCATGAGGTGCTCGCCGAGGCCCTAAAGAGCCCCCTCCAGTTTGAGACGGAGGTAGCAGCTGCAGAAGCCTTCCACACTGAGTCTATTTAGAATGCCGAATTTTAGGTGGTTTTCACATTCTCTGGTGAAGATGCATACCCTACCATACAGGGGAATATTCTCCTACTATATGTCACTGGCCGGTTCAACGACGTGGAAATTTGCTGTTGTATTGTTGACATGGGTTCCGGGATTAACCTAATCCAAACTCAGACATTGCGGAAGCTGGGCCTGTCTGAGGATGATTTAACTCCCTCCAACCTTATTATCTAGGGGTAAGACAAGCCCGAGCAAATTCCACTCAGAAATATTCTCTTGAAGTCCCAGTTCAGTGGCCTAATTTCCAGCACCAAATTCAAGGTTGTCTCCCAGGACACCCCCTACAGTGCGTTGATGGGTATGCCATGGATCCACCTTCACACAGAGGTCTCCTCATCGTATCACCAGTGCCTCAAATACTCCCTTAATGGTCGAGTAGGCGTGCTCCAAGGATATGTGTATCATTTTTCTTCTTGTAAAGCTCGTTATCAAGACACAGACTACTACAAGAGCAAGGATAAGCAGGTTCTGGCAGGTGAGGTTGAGCTCGCCACTATCACAAGTGATCCCTGGACAGGTTTGGATGATTCCTACATCTTCCCAATCCATTGGTTGGAGGCCACCACCCCCAACATGCGGAAGTGCTTCGTGGAATCGGGTAAAAGAGGTAGGTATTTTCCCAGGTCGAAGAAACGGTGGAAAATCACCTCATACTCCTACACCAACCAGGCTCATGTGATTCCCGAACCTCCTACCCATGTATGGTATCGGGACGTCAGGCTCAGGGCAACGCCGGTGCATCATACTTGCCTCCTCCACCTGGCTGGGATTAACCAGCTCAATCTAACGTGCCACTACTATTTGGATGTCATCAAGCGTGGCCCCTTGGGCCGAAGACCAGATGGGATTGGACTGACTGCCTTCATCGCTCTGGTCTCAGTGGTGCGTGAGTCTCCTGATATGATGACCACTGCCACCCAAGCTAGCACCAGCTTCCCATCAGGGTCTGGTAGCCCCGAAACAGGTCCCCTCGTGGATGATCCCTCCACGAGTGGATAGGACATGGAAGATTCACCCCCGCCATTGAGGAGGGCATCTCCACCACTGTCGACGAGTTAGTACAGGCGAACCTTGGTAGCAGGTCGGACCCGAGACCCACATTGTTCAACACTGATATACCCCCAGATGAGTATTAACGGTATGCAAAATTCCTTAGACAGCACCGTGATGTGTTTTCCTAGAGCTATGATGAGATGCCAGGTCAAGAGCCCCAGGTATCCGTCCACCGCGTTGGCCTTCAAGCAAATCATCGCGGGTTCAAGAAACCTCCCAGAAAGATGAAATTTTCTCACGGTTCCATGGTTGATGCCGAAGTTGACAAGATTATTAAATCCAACTTCATCAAGGATGTTTAGTACCCCTGGTGGCTAGCCAACATTATGCCAGTTAGGAAGAAAAAAGGACAGATCAGGGTCTGTATCGACATCCGCGATCACAACCGTCACTGCCCGAAGGATGATTTTCCCCTTCCAGTGATAGATTTGTTGATTGATGCCACGACCAGGTTCCAAGAACTCTCCTTCATGGATGGTTATTTCAGGTACAACCAGATCTGGTTAGCCCCCGAGGATGAGGAGTCCACAGACTTCAGGGCTCCCCAAGGTGCTTTCTGTTACCAGGTTATGGCCTTCGGCCTGAAGAATGCGGGTGCCACCTATCAGCGGGCCATGCATTGCATATTCATGACAATTCAAGGGACACTGGTGGAGTGCTAAATGGATGATCTGGTGGTTGAATCTCGCTAGAACTAGGACCATCTCTGGGACCTTGAGACGGAGTTCGGCTTCCCCTGTTCCCGCCACCTGAAGATGAACCCACTAAATGGTGCCTTCGGGGTCACCTCCAGAATGTTTCTTGGATTTTTTGTCAGATAATGAGGCATAGAGATCGACCCAAAGAAGATCAAGGCCATCAACCAGATGCCTTCCCCCGAGCAATATTCAGGAGCTTCGAGGACTCCAAGGCCACTTAGCCTACATAGGCTGCTTCATTGCCAATCTGGCAGGAAAGTGTAATCCCTTTTCCCGAATAATGAAGAAAGGCACCACCTATGAATTAGATGAAGAGTGTCAGACCGCCTGTGAGGAAATCAAGTAGTATCTACTCTAACCTCCAGTCTTAATGCCACCAGTCTCCGGGAAGCCACTGGTCCTTTACGTGAACGCCCTGGAACGGTCCCTTGGCGCAATTCTCACCCAGATGAACAACTAGGGTACACAGAACAACATCTAATACTAATATTTTATAAATGATAATATATTAAACTTATTTGTTGACAAAAATATTAACTATAATGATTAAACATAATTTAAATGATTAAGACAAATATTATCTTAACAATGGAAAAAAACTTAAACTTAATACCCAAACATAGCTAGAAAACATTCCAAAAGAAAATATCAATTCATATTCATACATTATCTTCATTTCATTCATGTTTCTATCGTTACAAGTGCCTCATTAAAATATAAAAAAGTTCTTTTACTTATGTTTTTAATATTTTTCAGGAAAGAACACTACTCTTAAACTATAAAAAGAAACTCAATGCTCCACTTATTTAGACCATATAATCCATTTATTCTACAAAAAAATATACATAAATACCTTCCCCAAATACATATATTTATCGTAGAATCATCTCATTGGGAATAAAATAATATGATTAATCTATTTCATGAAAACCTAGAGGAGTTACCTAAGATGAGTTAACATCCATTCTCAATATCCGTTGTCTTATTTTCATTCTCCACCAACTCAACCATTAATATTATATTATATTATAATAAAAATAATATAAAAACTATAAAAAATCTGTTTTTATAATATGGGTTATAATTACACTAACAAACACTTCCATAAAATGCATAGAGTGCTTATTGTTCTTGTGTATGGGAAACTACCACCTCACGAAACGACTTTGTTCATTTTTCATTTACCACCTCTAATGAGTGGAAATTATTTTGGATAATATGGTTTTAAAATTTATTTGTTATTTTTATGATATAACTTTTCTAAAATATTTATTACATAAAACATATCGTGATTATTTAATTTTTGGGTAAATGTGATAACTTTTTTGTGGATGTGTGGACTAATGTCTCTTCAATATAATATGATTCATTCACAATTTCCAAGGATCATATTAAGGATGGTTTAGGTGAACTTATATGAAATATTTGAAATAATAATTCAATTGTAATTATATTATGATATATATGTAGGTGTATTTAAATTTAATTCATTCAAATAATAAATAAAATAGAAACTACATTCATGCATACAAACGGTCTGTCGTCGGCTTGAATGGTGTATTCCTTTTCATATTTATGTATGTTATATATTAATATAAATAAATATATATAGTATATATATGATATTTATATCATGTTTTTTTCCATGTATAATTATATAATGATCTGAAAAATAGGATCAAGAATAACATGTCAAAAGTTATATGAAAAATAATGTCGATAATACACGAAGTGTAACATGCACATGGAATTGTTAATAAATAGGTACTATAAATATATAAAATAATCATTTCTGGTTTTAGATATAATAATATTGGTTTTAATATTTGTATAATAAACATATATTTTTTATACAAGTGGTTATTACGATTATTAAGAGCCTCATGAAATAAGGTAAAGGAATTACAACTTAGTTTATAATTTCCATTAGATACATGACATATTCTGCAATTGACTATTTTTGGTTGTGTGAATAATACACTATAAGAATTTTAATCTATAATTTACATTATTTAGTAACATTGAATTCTTCTATTTTATTATTCATTCATGGGAATCATTATTTAAAATTTAATCAAGTAGTATGTATTTTCTCATTTCATTTTTATTTTTCATGATACAGAAGCCATGATCAACTCAAAATTTCAAAAAATGGGGTGTATAATAACCATGGATGTATTCTATTATTATTAAATACACATTTAATTGTATTTAAAGGTCTAATTAAGGATCTTAATTTATTTAGTTTTAGGATTCAATTTCTACAAAATTAGTTATGTAATTTTGTTTCAATTTACCTTCTTTGAGACACATTCATTGTTATGTACCGATGTCATTCTATAATATGTATACACTTCTAATTTATATGTTATATAATTAATCTAGTAACAACCATGATATTTTAAGCATTATTTAATTTTAAAATCTTACATGGGGATTATTATTCAACATTACCACATTGAATGTGTTTATTGAAACAATCTTGTTATTTATTAGTATTGATTATGATTATGACTCAATTAATATAGTCGTATTTTACAACATTCACTCATGAAATATATCATACTATGTTCATTCATTACATATTAATGTACATGTAACATATTTTCACTCATTGGTACATAATATGATTAATATTTTTTTTTATAAAATCGTGTTTTACCTCTCCATTTATTTTGAAACATGTGTTATTTCAATAACATATATTACAAGATATATTTTGCGAATTATTCATAATTTGAAATTAATTTTCAAAGAAAAATGAATTAAAAATGAATTTAAGAAATTGTTTTATATGATCAAAATTTATTTTTAATTGAATTAATTGCAAGAAAATTTCATGTCTTTAATATGATTCCTTGAAAATTGGTATTCAAAAGGTTTTCAATAATTCATTATATGTTTTATAGTTTTTTTTAATTATTTTTCAAAAATGATTAAATAATTATTTGTATGTTTAAATTGTATTTTCAAAGAGAATTGTTTTAAAAATATTTTCAATAATTCATTATATTTTTTCTATGTATTTTAAATGAAAAATATTTTAATAATATTTAGAAGAATAATTAATAAGTATTTAAATTATTTTCCAAGAAAAATGATTTAAAATTTCTTTCTTGATTTATTTTATGTTTTCAAATTATTTTCATAGAAATTCTTTAAATAATCCTTTAGACAATTTTTTATATGTTTACAATGATATTATTTTTTCAAGAAGCATATAATATTTAATTTTAATGATATTTGAATTTTTTTTAATTGTTTCAATTTTATGTTTTTTTTCATTTCTTTTCAATAAAATGTTTTTCAAACATTTTTAATATTTTTTTTGAAAATTTAATGTAGATATAATAATTTAATCATATAATGATTGTAAATATACTTCTAAATAATTTCCCTTATAATACGTCTTATGTTTGTGTTAATCATGAATTTTTATATAAATGATCCAAATGATCCATATTTATTAATTATCTAAATGTCTAATTTAAGGATGAATAATCTTTATGAATCATACTTTTATTTCACAGGTTATATAATTTTGAATACCATTTTGTTTTCACAAGTTATGTGGTTATGAAACTAGATTCTTTTCATGAGATATATCTTTTTATATGATAATTAAATCTATAGATTTTACATAGCTTATGATATATTAAGTTGCTTATGATACCCATTTAATTTTATGTGTTGTTAAATTATTTTTATGATCTTGTGGAACATGTGTGTATGATTTCATTATAACCTAGGTGCGACCCATATCCTCATCCAAGGCATTGGGAAATTTTTTTACCTCATGAGATAATTAGGTTTGGAAGAGGGAGTGAAATCAATATTGTAAAGGGATTTGTCTTCTACGATATTCATTATTATGAAGTTTGACTATAAATATTGTCATGGGAGTTAACCATGACCCCCAAGATCGTATGGAAGAGACCAATATTACTAATATTTCCTTTTAAGAGATTTCTGGACTACTGTAGATATCATATTATATGCTTATTTTTCTACCACAAATAATATGTGTTATTCATATTTTATACTATAATGAAATACCGCCTTGCTTCCTCTGTGATTTGTGTCTTTTGAACTACCCACATTTATTCTATGAATCAAGTATATGATCATTGACATTGTGGGTATGATCCTACAATGTTATTCTCTTGTTACTATATAGTAATTATCATGCTATTCTTAAATATATCAATTTTTAACCATTATGATCATATGAGATAACCCTTATATTATTTTTTTATATCAGGTTATCAAGACTGATTTTTTGTAGAAGTAATAATGGGGGATATTTTAATGGAAAAAATTGAATATGATTCTTACATTTATATATTTTTTAATTTTTCTATATATAGTAATCTATTGCGGTCCATAGGCATGGACCATTGTATTATAATGAAAATTATTATAAAATGATGTGATGTGTTTGTATGTTAAGACGAGGTCTATCTAGTTGGTATTAAACTAATGGTTTTGTAAACCATATGAATCTAGGATGAGAAAACTTTTGTGAGACCCAGAGGAAAATTTCTAAGGATATATCTAGAAATGTATCTATAAATAATCCTAATGTGTAAAAGATGTAAATGTTGGAAACATAATTTATGTAGACGATACGTAATTTTTCATGATTAAATTGATTTCTTCTACAATGAGCTTTGATCACCATTTGATTTATATCCTTAGTCAATATTTTAAACTCGAAGTAAGTCGGTTAACATCTAATTTTTGAGATGTACAATGTCCATGAATTTGAAAAATATATTTATTAATGTAAATATTTTGAAGAGAATATTGAAATTGGTATGTGTATTATATATTATTATAGTGATATGGAAACTAAAAACCCAGGTGAAAGGCATGGGATATGTCGAGGAACCATAAGAGATGATTCATATTTTGTATTCTTGGAATGATTAATTAAGGAATATGTTGATTAAGATCATGTAATGGTATATGAATAATATTGTATTATTTAATTATATGCAATATAGAATTAAAATATTTCGTTACATGAATCAATGTTTATATAAATAATTTTGAAGATTTAATTAATTAATAATTTCCATGAATATGTTAAATTTTACTAATGAGGTATAATATTTATTTAATGAAATGTAAAATTATGGGAATATAAAAAAAATAAGTATCTACGGATGTGAAAATTAATAGTATAAGGATAAAGAGATGATGTGATGGATAATATAAATTTGATAATATTTTTGACATCAAAAATATTAAAGTACAATTTTAAAGAGTATTGATGTTCACATAAATGTAGAATAAAAATAAATGTATTGATGAAAGATATATAGTATTATATGGAATAATAAAGAATTTATTTTCTCTAATGGGATTTATAGTAATTCTAGTTATTAAAATGTTTCATTGGAAAAAATGATAGGGGTATTCACATGTATAGTATATGAAAACCAAGAGATACAACAACATATATGGGGTGTTTATGTTAAACTTATTTAGTGACTTTACTTTTAATGTTTGGAATTATAATCATTCAAAAGTGTTACATGTTTTACAATTTATATAATGGTTTATTATAAAATTCATATGTGGGTTTAGATATAATTTTTTTTATCACCATATATGATTTATACATATCGGATGATATGTGATAACATTTTTTGTGATTAAAAAATATATATTGAATAGACTATAATTATACTCATGGAAACCTGTACATGAAAATGATTTAGGATTGTAAAATGAAAACTCAATCTCCAAAAATTAGTTTTTTACTACAAGAGAAAATTTATGGAAAGTAATAGAAAACTAACATTCCATAACATAATGTCATTAAAAATAGATGGAACACACAAAAAAATTACAATTAATGCAATGATTATTTGATGTATTACCCTTTTATAAGAAAAATTGTATAAAATACACATAAATTTCTAGATTAACCTTAATAAGTTATTAAAAAATTTTGACCATCATGTCCCAAATTGGAAATATTTTATTTAAATTTACTTTCCCCACATTAATTCCACGTTTCCATATCTGAGTTTGTTTGTTGATACACTGATATAGTTTATCCTTAAGATCAAATCATATCGATCCTATAAATATTCTATCATTATCTAATGTTGAAATGTTAATTTTCAATTATTATTCAAACAATTATTCATTACGATGTTGTATAGTCACCAGTCCAATGGTCTCATCCATTAGAGGTCAAGTTATCTCGCTTATAAGACCGCATATCAGAACATTTTTTTATTCTCCTCTAATCCTTTATTTAGTTATATATTATTTTCCAACTGTCCTAGTGGAAAAACTATTTATAATTTATTATTATTATTTTGGATAAATAGTTTTTCTTTAATCGAAGCCCAAAATGCTACTAGAGACAATTCTAAGATTACAACTCCTTGATCTACACCTATTTGTAATTGAGTTATGATGATCTTTTTCCCAATCTCAAATATATTTTTAATAAAATTAGTTTTCCCTCACAAAATTAGGAACATCATGAATAAAGTCATCATAAACAATTTTTATCCACTTAATGAAGTGGAATTATTATTCATATTTTAATTAACATACTCTGATCATACAAAATATTTATTAATCTATGATTTTGTCTCCCTGAATCTGGAAGCTACTGTCAAAATTAACATAATAGATCACGTATTGTTTGGTTTAATCATTTCCTTCTCATTCTATTCATTCCAAAGGAACAACCGTTTCAAATCCATTAGTTATGTATATATAATTCAGGTGAAAGTACATATAGGACCCTATATATGGGTCCCTATAAATAGTGGAGTTATCAAAGGTATTTAGTAAAGTAAAAAAGAGATCTTTATTACTCTCATTAGATTATGAGATGCTATGGTAAGTCCCTAAATCCCTTGAAGTATGTTAAAAAACTTATATACCATTAATTCCAATTACCTTCATCATTTGAGAAAAATAGGAAGAACTATCAGGATCCAATGAGTCCTAAATAAATGGTTGTGGGCCCCTTAGACCGTTTTGTCCTTATTTTTTCTATCTAGATACAACTAAATTTATGCAATCATAGTGGGAAGAACTATCATCGATGACCCGCTGTCCTTTTGTTGAACAACTAACATGACCTCAACAACATTTATTTTGATATATTGGGTTTTCTCTATCAATTTATCATGAGAAGTAGAATCCAAATACATGTGACTACATATGAGCCATGTATCCCAATGAAATAATTATTCATAATATCACACATGTACTCTAATGCTAGGTAACCCAATATATTTCTTGAAGAAAAGATATCATATAATGATTCTAAGATAGAAATCTTTTTATATTAGAACTCATCCACTATGGTGATTCATATTAATTCTGTTACACTCCTAGAGACATCCACCTCCACAACAATTCATTTAATATTAGAATATGTAGAAATTAATCAAGGAATAGGAATATGTATGGTTCTTATAAAATAATATAAGTATAAATTTTATTGATAATTCCCAAACATTAGAAAAATGGTTCATTAAATAAATAATTTTTATGTTTTGATAATTTTTTATGATATCAATGACCTTTTCAATCCACAGTTGGATATGAATATGGGGATTTTAACAATCTACAACTATTTTTTCTATCACTCTTCATTAGAACATGAGAGTCATATTTTTATTTTAGGCCTATGTTTTCACATTCCACATCCGTTCCCCTATGTTGAAAACCGTTTTATGGATTACAATATAAAATTTCATTGTTTTCAATATTCTATTTTAATGTTTATTTTTGTTTTCAAATTTTTGAGCTTAGTAACATTGAAAGGAACTTCCATGTATTAAACAATTAAAAATACATATTAATTTAAAGGGAGAAATTTTTTTTATGTGTGGTAGAATATAGAAACTGAATATTTTTGGAATTTTTTGTAAATTAATTTACTCATAGTCATATTTTTTTATATAAAAAACAGTAATTTTTTTATTCATAAGACCTATTTTTTCTGGTGTAATATGTTACAGAAAAAAAGTATTACAGTACATGAAATACATAGATTAGTATTTTCACATGGAAAAATATTTTTTTCTTGAATTACAAAAAATACTTACTCCCTTTGATAGACTGAATTACTCACACGGTAGAGTTTTTTAGAAATAAATTATACAATTAATATTTTTCTAAATATTATTATTTCTAACACCTAGATTATATAATAGATTTTAGAAATTATATTCACATCCTTGTCGAAATATTATTCATAAATGTATATAAAATGTATAAAATGGTTATCAATTTGAAGAATTGAATTAATTATATATTTAAAAATAGTTATATGAATTTAGTATGAATTATAATTTCCTTTGTAAAAACCCATATTTTCCCCATAAATAAAACAACACACTATGAATACAGTTTTGAGTATATATAGATATATATATATACATAATAAAAATTAATTCAATAATTTTCTATTAATAAACCATATTATATTTTTATAAGATAATAATAAATGAAATATTATAAAAAAATGATATATTAGTCTAAAAAAGAAAATTTTCAACTTTTTAATAGGGAAAAAATTTAAATATGAATTTTGAAACATTTATAACATATATTTCACAAAATAAAAAACATTATTTAATTTTGAATATAAAACTTTACAAAAGGTAAATATTTTTTATTTTGATGAGATGATTATTTTTTGACAAATAGTGGAAAACACTTAATTTAAATTCAAAAAAAAAATTAATCTAATTTATTTATATAGTTAAATTATATTCTAAATTAATTTTATTTTATAACTATATCAATTTAAAAAAATTTAATCAATTTTATTTCATCGTATCTAACATATCTATGAATTTGAATATAAAAATATTTAAATTTTTTGGACCTTTTGGATTAAAACCAATTGTGGTGACACATTTGTGGGATTGATTTTAAGTTAATTAATATATATTCTATGATAATGATTTGGAATCATTGATTCCATATTTATTAATAATAATAATTTATTATTTTAACATTTTAGGAATTTTTTTGACAAAAAAATTATTGAATGTGATTAATATAATTTACAATTATTAAGAGAGAAATTTATATAATAAATAAATAAACCATAAAAATAATTCTAAAATTTCATATATAGTTGACCAATAGGAATTTTATATTAATATATAGACCCTATCATCCGATTATTTTAGTTATCACCATTATTTTATTCTCAATACATTGAAAATACATTAGTGGATTTCTTTTTTCAATAATGTACAATAATGCCACTACTCTGTGACTATAAAACGACACTCACATCTCCCTCATCATTACACCTCTCAAACACTATTTTATTCAAACATTTATCTTAAATATATTCTCAATATACCTCCATTCATCATAAAATCATTCCATTTAGATGCATGGTAGACAATGAATCCCTTTGTTGTAGAACAAGAGGAGTTTTCCCAAGAATAGTTAACGACCTTTTCAAATCCCCTTTATTTTATTTTCATTATACGTCCATGAATCCATAATTAATTATTTTCTATTAAATAACCTCAGAATAAAAAATATACTAATATTTGGGTGTAAATGTTTTTATAACTATTGTTAAAGACAAATCATCTAATGGGTAGAGAATTTCTATTATGCTGGTGATGAACAACCGCCTCACGAATTGATGTTGTCCATTTTACCTTTACCACATATTTTGTGTGGGAATTATTATTGATAATATATTATTAAATGATATAAGTGATATATAATAGTTTTATATTGGTATGTAATTATAATATAATTCATAAAATCATTCATTTCATTTTCTGAAAAAAATATTAACTTCATTTTTAGATGTTTCGACTACTCTCTCATCAATGTGATGTGATTCGTTGGAAATTTACATGTAAGGAATAAAGAATAGGTTTAGTTAAATTTTATAATGTATATGAAATTATAATGTGAATGGATGTATAATTTTCTTATATACCATTATTTATTTTCCATTTTCAATTCAATACAATAATAAAATTGAAGCTATGTCAATGCAAATATACAACATACCATCTTCAGGAACAATGTATTCAATTTCATATTTATACAATTTATATTTAATTATAAATACATATATAGTTATTTTATATGATATTTATATCATGTTATAAATTATATAAATAATGTAGTTAAAATATTATTACGATTTTTATGAATAACATGTCAGTACTTGTATAAAAACAAAGATGATAGTACCAGAAGCGTATATTTTACATGGAAATATTAATTAATGTGTCATATAATGTCATAATAAAATTTAAAATTGTAATATTTATATATTAATATGGTTCATTAATATTTGTATAATATATTTATATTTACTATAGTAGAGTTTTTTATGAAAATAATGAGACTCAGGACATAAGGTAATGCAATTTCATCTCTCTTTTCTATTTCTGTCTTATACGTGCCCAATTCAACTCTCCATTATTTTTTTGTGGTGTATATAATACCCTATGAAATTCTTATTTATTAATTACCCTTATTTATTGATACTAAAATATTTAATCGATTTTATTATTTCATGGGTATAATGATTCAAATGATTATCTTATAGTAAGGGCTCCTAGTCTCAACATTATTTTCAGTGAGACACAAGTCATGTTCAACACATATTTTCTTATAAATGTTTTGTATACAAGCCATAAAATTATTATCTGCTTATTAAATTTATTTTCATTGGTATTTAAATATCCATTTCATGACATTTCATTCATCTGTTTTATGTTTCAAATGATACCAAATCATTAAAGTAATGTTTTCCTAATTTCATGTTTTGGAGACATATGCCATGATGTGGACCAATGTGATTATATGAGTTGTATACACATCCATTTGACATGTTATATCTTGAATACAATTCTTCTGATGTTATTTTAGTTTTATTTTAAGGTCATTTTCTAACATGGGAATTATTATTCGACATAAATAAGTTTTATGAGTTTATTGCAAAAATCTCATCCTTTTCAAGGAATGATTATGATTATGATTTCCATTGATGAAAAAATATGATAATACTTTCAATATCAGTCATTAATTATTTTATAAAATCATTATTAATTATATATTAATTTTCAAGTACCATTTTACAGTCATTTTTACATAATATTATTTGGAAATAGATTTCTAGAATACCCGACATTACATTCCTCTACAAACAGAAATCTGTGTTATTTAAATACTGTGTTTTTTAAAAATCATTTCAATAATTCGTCAGAAGATTGTAATTTATTTTAAAAGGAAAAATCTTTTAAAAATATTTCAAAGAATTATTTATATATTTTCAATGTATTATGATATATTAAATGAATTTAAAATGTATTTGCAATTATTTTATATATTTTCAACGAATGTGGTTTTAATTTTTTTTTCAACCATTAAGTAAAATTTTTCAATGAATTTTAAAAAAATTAAAATATTTATCAATAATGATTTAAATTTAATTATTTTATTATCAATTGAAGATGATTTCATTATTTTCTTATTCATTATTTATACATTTTCATGATATTTTTAATTAACAGTCTACCAAAAATATTTTCTTTATTTAGTTATACATATTCAATGTATTCACAATATCATTATAAATATTAAAATAATTTTCAAAGAAAATGTTCTAAAATCATATTCAATACACTTTTATATGTTTTTAATTAATATGTATTTCGATACCTTTTTGATCTTTCAGTATATGTTTTCAAATTAAATTCTTTTCAAAATGTTGTCCAAGATTCCCTTATATGTTTTAATATTTAATTTGAGTAAAATTATTTTAAAAATGAAGCTTATTGGAAAAATAATAAGTAAATAAATTATAATTTCATCATCAAATAGTTTTAAAACATATTTCCAAATTATATCCCATATAAGATGACATCTATTGTGTTTTCTCATTTCTTTTATTGAAATAATACAAAATATTCTTTGATATTCTTTCTTTAAATTGGTTTGTATTGATAGAATGGTGATTAAGATAATTGTTTCTCTTTCAACGGTTTTATGTTTATGAAACATGTTTCCCATTGTTGGGTTATATGTTTATGAAAGCAGATTATTTTCAAGGGGTAGATTTGAAGAAATGTTAATGAAAAATATTATTTAACATAGGTTGTTATATGATTACATATCTATGATACCCATTTAATAACATAGGTTGTGAAATATTTTATTATTATTATGTGGAATATGTATGTATGATTTAATTTATATATTGTTGGGGAATATATCTTTCTTCCAATGCATTGGGTAATGATTTTTATCTGAAGAGATAATCATTGATGGAAAAAAGAGTTAACTTAGTTCTATAATGGTTATTGTCTGCTATGATGGTATTAGGAGTGAACCATTAATTTATAGATGGTCATGAGAGTGAACCATAAATACCAATTTTATATGATTAGTAAACCCATACAATGAAGATTTCATTATTATAAATTCACGTTATACTATAGAAATCATTTTATATTATTAACTATATGTCCCAAATTCTATGATGTATTCTTATGATTTTATTTTTTGGATTATGATCTTGATACACATATGATATATATATTATGAATTGCCAATATTTATTCCATGAAGGATGTAAAAAATCATTTATATGAATGGTGTGATCCTAAAATTCTATTTTCTAATTATTATATAATTATTATAATGATAAGCTTATTTATATTCAGTACTCAACCTAACTGAGCAACTATGATCGACCATTTATTATGTTTCTTTAGACATGTTATGAAGTAATATTTTAATTAGAATTTATAAATTGGAATATGATTATGGGAATCGTTAATGATGTATCAAAAAATTATTTTATTTTGATCTATGTTTATATAGACAATAAAATATTGTTTTTCTAATGCATTTACTTTTGAAATATAATGAATAGTAATATAAAATGATGTGATATCCATGTATCCTTAGCCTATGTCACTGTAGTTGGTATTAAAGGGAATTTTTATTCAATCCATGATATCTATGATGAGCAAAAATGGTTATATATGAATTATTATATATAAGGATATTTCTAGTATTGTATCTAGGGGTAATCCTAATATGTCATATATTTTAATGATAGATTCATTATTTAGCCAGACTATAACTAATTTTCCATGATTAATTTTTTCAGGTATGATAAGTGTTTCCCAAACTTGGATTCCATTCTTTATTATATAGAAAAAAATACAATGAAATGAATTAGAATTGACTGTTTCAGATGTCTGTTATATGGGAATTATATAAATTGATGTCGTAATAGAAATATCAAAAAGTGATTTAGGAAGGTGTTACGAGTTTTGAATATATAGCTAACAATAATCATAAAACAAATAACATGTTAAATAGTATTGTTTAAATTAAACATAATTAAATTTACTAGATTGATTTATAAAAACCTTAACAAAAAGATCCTATTGCATATTCTAGGTAATATATATCAATGAATAAGTTGATATAGATTTTGTAGTGGTTTGTGAATAATTTTTCATGATTTACGTGTATGTGTATTTTAATTTAAATATTCTTTTATAAAAATAAGAAAATATATAATGAATTACATTGATTTTTTTGATTAATAATATTTATGATTATGTTAAATAAAAATTATTTTATAAAATATTGTTTTATTGATAATGTTAAATTTATGGAATGTAACCCATAAATGTTTCTTAAGGATGAGAAAACAATATTTTATATGGAAACAATGATAATGACATGGAATGTGTAAATTAGATTTTATTTATAAAATCAAAACTCATTAATTATTTATCGAAAATGCTGCCTATATAATTATAAATGATGTTTCCAAATTATTAGATTTTATTAATATATCTTGTAATCTATTGAATATGTAAGAATGATTTATTTTAAAAAATATTTAAGTTAATTTATGTAATTAACATGTTTCATGAGAATATATGAGGATGATATTCACATGTAATGAATGTGGCAACAAAGAGAGAAATTATGTTATTTCGGGGTTTATGTTAAACTAATTTAGTGACTTTAATTTTATGGTTTTTACTTATAATAATTATTAAGGGTTACAAGGTTTAACATTAATATAATGTTCTCTATTAATAATCAAATGAGTTTTAGATATTAAATTATTATATAACCACATGTGGATTTAGGTATATCCGACAACATGTGGTAACATTTTGGTTGTGATGACTATAGACATATGGAATAACCTATCATTTCATTCAAAGATCTCCTTACCAGACAATATTTAGGAATTTCAAATTAAAATTATCTATCTCTAAATTAAATGGTTTTTAGAATAGAAAATTTAAAACAAAATTTGAAACCTAACATTCCAGAAAATAATTCCATTAAAAATAGAAGGATGTCATAAATTAATGACAATCAATGTTATGATTATTAGGTTTGCTCACCCAATTGTGATCCTCATTATAGAAAAGTTACATACATCTCTAGAAAATCTATGAAACATCATCAAATTGGTTATAAATCATATCCCGCATCAAAATATATTCATATCAATTAATTTTCCCCATTTGGATTCGATATTATAATATCAAATATTGTTTGTTGATCTATATATATTATTTTGAAAAAGGGGAAACTCTGATCGATCTTTTATATATTATTTCAAAATATTCAATTGTAATATTAATATTGAAATATAAAAAAATATTACTTCCAATTAAAGAGAATCCCTAGTCCAATGGTCTAATTCATTTTAGCTGATATTTCCCCCTGTACAATAATATTTCTAAACCAATGTAGAGTTTTTTTGATTTTCATCATTTGTATTTAATTTTTTAGGTTATATTATAACCATAAGATTAGAAAGGTTGGATTAAAATCTTGGTTTATTAGTTATTTATATCTATTTATTAGAACATTATTAGGGGCCTTTATTGGCTTATTATTTCTAGAGCCACACTTAGTTGTTATAGAATTATCATGATATTGTTCCCGCAATAGTGTATCTTTGGAATTTAATTATTTTACACTCACAAAATACAGAACATCATGAACTATGTCTTCCAGAACCATTAATCCCCTTAATGTAGTGGCATTTTCCTTTATTTTTAAAATAACTTACTAAAATACATCATTATCATTCTTTCATAATATTGTATGTCCTTTAATCTTGAATATTTTATGAATATTAACTCCATATCTGACATCATGTTTTGTTTAAAAATTTCTTTCTTATGGCATTCCTTCTACTGACACCCAAATTTCATATCTCTCTTATCCAATAATTTAATTCAAATGACTTAATTTATATAAACCATCATATGTGTCCCCACACCAATATGGGTGGTTTTATAGGAAGATAGTGAATTAATTCATGGGATTTTCATTAGGCATTCTACCTTAAGAGATTGTTAGGATTGGGCCTCCCCTTCCCTTGAGTTGTGGTTAGAGACCTGAATACCCTTCATTCCAGTTCCCTTCACCATTTGAGATTAATAGGAGTCCCTATTCGAAACAAATGAGTCTTGAATAAATCGTTGTGCCCCTTCTGAGTGTTGTTAAACATAGTTTCTCCATCGGGATATTGATGATATGCATTAGTCCCAGATGGAATAAAAACTATTGGACACCCACTATCATATTGTGGATGTCACGACCCGACCTCGGGGCCCGTGCCGTGACTACCCCAAGCCCGCCTTCCATAGGCCAGGGGCTGGCGACTAGCACCAAGGCGTAAAATCCCGGTAAACAGGGAAGGCATTGCCTTTATAAGTAACAACCACCACAGAGTCAGCAAGCAGAAAGTAACTACCAAGTGCAGAAAAGTAAAGGGGGCCGGAATACAAGCCCAACTGAAAGTACAAATGAAAAGGTAAAGAACAGCAACTGAAGAAAAGACGGCGGCCTCATGTCGTCCACTGGCAATCCCACCTGGAGGGTGGGTACAGATAGCCTCCAGGCTCCTCGGGTCCCACGTCCGCTCCGAGCACGTCCCGCCCAGTGGTCCGCCTCCAGGTACCGTCCTGCTCCACGCCCCAACCGAGATCAGCGCTGTCCGTCGTCTACATCCAATACAACAAAGTGCGGGCATAGCCCGTGCAGGGGTGAGTATAAACTACTCAGTAAGGACCCCGAGACCCCCGAAGGTCTCCCGAAATCCACAAAAGATATAGAACAAAAGAAAGGGGCAACCACGAAGAAACAACTGACTCGACTTAGGTATATGCCCATACATATACCTAAGTCCCCATTTCTAGCTCTTCTCTCGAGCTCAAGGTCAACTCGATCCACACATGAAAGCAAGACTCAAATCCACCAGGGAGAGTAAATAGTAAATCCACATAGGATGGTTCAACACAATCCACAAAGGAGAGTAACATAAGATTCAGCTCAACCAGGTATACTTTTTCAGATGACGACAAGATGATCACCGAACCATCTAAGTCGTCGGACCCACGAAGGATCGATAGGTACTAACCTCGGAAATGACCCACATAGGATCGGGCCCACATAGGACCTGTAGCAATGGCTCACACAGAACCGTAAGAGATGACCCACACAGGATCGGGCCCACACAGGACCTGTAGTCAAGGCTCACACAGAACCGTAAGGTGATGACCCACACAGGATCGGGCCCACACAGGACCTGTAGCACTGATCCACGTAGGATCGCTGAGTGCAGTAGTCGACGCAGTCCACTAAGGATATTTGCACAGTCGTCGCCACAGTCCACGGAGGATCTCTGCTCTGTCGTCGTCGCAGTCCACGGAGGATCTCTGCTCTGTCGTCGTCGCAGTCCACGGAGGATCTCTGCTCTGTCGTCGAAGTCACAGCCAGCACTAGGGTTCCCGCACATAGCGAGATCATCTAGGAGGGTCCGCTCCACGAGCCGAGAGGCTGATACATCAACTGACACGTAGTCCGAAGTTGATGTATCCAAAAGTTCCGTATCGACAACAGGATCTCAACGCAACAGACAGCGCGTCAATCGGACGCCCGGTCTGAGAGTTATTGGCATTTTCATCCCAGGGGCCCGGTTGGTTTTTAGGGCAAAACCAACCCGACCGTACTCCGCCTGTGTCCGATCCTCGGGCGGAGTATGCCAAAAGTTCCGTCTCACTTAGAGGAAACCTCCACAGCTGACGGTACGTCGATCGGACGTCCGCAGCTCCAGTTATGAGCGTTTCCGCTCCGAGGGCCCGGTTGGTTTCGTGTACGAACCAACCCGGCCGAACCCAAAGTCTTCCGAAACCTTGAGTGTAATATACCGAAATGACCATCTCGATCCAAGGATCGCGTAGCCGCTGACGGTTCGTCAATTGGAGGTCCCAGGCCCAAGATACGGGCAAAAGACCGAAGAGGGCCCGAAAACGGGGGTTCTGGGCCCGGGGCGACCCGGCCCGAACCCCCCCTGGGTCGGCCGAACCGGGTCGACCCGACCCGGTTGGACCGGGTCCGGTCCGGCTCGGGCGCGGCCCGGCCGGTCGGACCGGCTCCCCTGATCGGCCGAGCGCGGCTGCCGCGGGGCGCCGCCCCCGCGGCCGGGCCGCCCCGTCCATTCCCAGTTCCGCGCGGCCGCAGAACCGGTCGCCGCCGCCTTCCGCGGGCCGCCGGAGATGCTCCGGTTGCCCGATTCTTTTCCCGCCTGCGCCGTTATTCTTCCCGGGACGCGTCCTTCACTGCGGAATCAACAATTGGCCCTTGCATCATGCTTTTGCCGTCGCCCGCCAAATCCGCACAAAAAGGAAGATCGGCGGAGGGTTGTCGGGCCTTGTTTGTTAGGCCCGCACCCTCCGCGTTAGGTAAAATCAATGGGAGGAAAAGAAAAAACCAACAACAATTTTAAATAAATTAAAATTGTTCCGAGATCGGGTTCTTTATTTTAAAAGAATTAACACGGGAAATTAAATATTCCAAACAACCCCTACCTCGCTGTTGTCGTTGCCGAACGGGGGATCGTCGCGGGATTGCTCGTCACGGAAGAAGGGGATCGTCGCGTCGTCGCGGTATCCGGCGTCGCGTCGCCAATCTCAGGATCAAGATCAAACGGATTTAATTAATTTAAATCTGTTGATATCGAATTATAAAAAGGGGAGAATTTAGAAGATTCGATTCTCACCTTTAACTGCCGATCGTAGGTCCGCCGCGGAAGAAGAGGCGCCGAAGAAGAAGAAGAAGAAGGTCGCGGAAAAGTTTGTTGACGTCGCGGATCGTGCGTCG
Source organism: Viscum album (assembly GCA_963277665.1). Lineage (NCBI taxonomy): Eukaryota > Viridiplantae > Streptophyta > Magnoliopsida > Santalales > Viscaceae > Viscum > Viscum album. The sequence continues at coordinate 2,107,749,677 of OY728138.1, read as the reverse complement.
TCGAATTCTGGTTCCGGCGTTCTTCGCGTTCTTCACGTTCTTCGCATTCTTCGCGAGGAGGGTGGAGGTTTAGAGGATCTCGCACAACCGGAGGATCCTCCAAAATAGACAAGTTTGTCTATTTTATTATTTCGCCAACAACGCGTAAGTAACGACCCATCAATTCGTTGAATTAATTCAACGAATGAAACAGCCCATTTAATTCCCGAAGTAAACCGCACAATTAAATGGTCTGTTAAGAATTAAGGAAAACGCGTCGGTTGACCTTTCAGTTACTTGACGGGTTTTCGCGGGTGCGTTACTTAGCGAAAGAAATGGCGGGGCTCGTGCGGGCCCCACCTCACAAATATCCTACCAAGGGGTAGGGTATTTCCTGATAGCACCCTATCCGCTTTAACTCAGTTCAAGTGGCTTCCAAGTGACTTCCAAGCGGCTTAAGTGAAATAAAATAAAGTTGTCGCACAACCTTTATTTTATTTCCGACTTAAAGCCCAAAATTTTTTAAAAACCATGGTTGAGCAAACGCAACTCCGGAAGAGGCGTTTCTAAGCAAATACCGGCGCTGCGATTTCATCGGTGCCCTCAGAATTCGATTCCGGGCACCGGTTAAAAAGATAGAAAAACCCGCTCGTCCGTTCACTGAACGTACTCGAGCCAAACAATGGAAATTGATTCCGGGCACACCGGGCCTCGGAATCAGGTGCCGTCTGAAGCTGTGGTCTTGTAAAATTCCAAAGAAAATTAAGAAAAAAATTTCCATGAATGTTGCGGGTCTTTACATTACTCCAACCTCAGGGATTTACGTCCCCGTAAAGATACATCAAAAACTAGGGGAACAAATGTGGGTACTGAGCACGCATCTGAGCCTCCCGCTCCCAAGTGCTCTCCTGGAGGTTCCCGTGCTGCCATCTGACGCGCACAAGAGGAATCGACCGCCCACGTAGGACCCGCTCCTGTCGATCCTCGATCTCCACCGGGACCTCCGCAAAAGTCTCCCCATCGTCCACGTCCAGCTCCCCAAAGTCGATGATGTGCGTCAGGCCGTGCACGTATCTCCTCAGCTGAGACACGTGGAAAACGTCGTGCACCCGGTGCAACTGAGGTGGTAGAGCCAGGCGATAAGCCACCTCTCCTATCCTGCTGAGGACCTGGAAAGGCCCGATGAAGCGTGGAGACAACTTGCCGCCTCGGCCAAATCTCCGTAAACCACTTCGAGGAGAGACACACAAAAAGACGTGGTCGCCATCCTCGAACTCTAGTGGCCTCCGCCTCCTGTCAGCATATGACTTCTTCCGGCTCTGAGCTGTCCTCATCCTCTCCTGAGTGATCTGGACCTTCTCTGTCATGGCTCGGACCATCTCTGGTCCCACGAGTGCTGACTCCCCTGGGTCTGTCCAGCACAACGATGATCTGCAGGGTCTGCCGTACAACGCCTCGTATGGTGCCATCCCGATGGTGGAGTGGTAGCAGTTGTTGTACACGAAATCCACCAAGGGTAGGTGGTCCTCCCAGCTGCGACCAAAGTCGAGAACACATGCACGGAGCATGTCCTCGAGTGTCTGTATGGTCCTTTCCGTCTGACCATCCGTCTGAGGGTGGAAGGCTGTGCTCAGATGGAGCCGCGTCCCGAACGCCTCCTGCAACCCCATCCAAAGCCAGGAAGTGAAACGAGCATCTCGATCGGAGACGATAGACGATGGCACACCGTGAAGCCGTACGATCTCCTGGACGTAAAGACGTCCCAAGCTCTCCACTGAGCCCTGCTCTCTGATGGGTAATAAGTGTGCCGACTTGGTGAGTCGGTCGACAATCACCCAAATGGAGTCGTGACCTCTGGAAGTGCGTGGAAGTCCAGTCACGAAGTCCATATATATCTCGTCCCACTTCCACTCCGGGAACTCCAAGATCTGTACGAAGCCTGCTGGTACCTGATGCTCTGCCTTCACCTGCTGGCAGGTGAGGCATCGTGAAACGAACTCTGCCACAGCTTTCTTCATGCCCGGCCACCAGTGCTGTCGACTGAGATCCTGGTACATCTTTGCCGCTCCGGGATGTACCGCCAAGGGAGAGGTGTGAAACTCTCTCAGCACATCCTCTCGTAAAGTGACTGGTACGAAGGTACGTCCTCTGAAAAGGATGTCGTGCTCTGCTCCAAGGGAGAAACCATCAGGCGCCTGACCTGAGGATATCAGTGCACGCCGGGTCTCACAGTCAGCGTCCCCACGCTGAGCCTCTCTGACCCGCTGTAGAAGTGGAGGAGAGACTGTGAGAGACTGAAGAAAGGCTGCTCCGTCTCTATCCACGAAGGATATTTGTAAGGAAGCTAGCTGCTCCGTCGCCTCCTCAAGTAGCTGAATGCCCGTCCTCCTGCTGAGGGCATCGGCTACCACGTTCCCCTTCCCAGGAGTATAGACTATCTCAAAGTCATTGTCCTGGAGGAACTCAAGCCATCTCCGCTGTCTCAGGTTCAGGTCCTTCTGAGAGAAGATATACCTGAGACTCTGGTGGTCAGAAAAGACTGTGAAGCGCTCGCCCATCAGATAGTGCCGCCAAGTCTTCAGAGCGAAGACCACTGCTGCTAACTCCAGGTCATGAGTGGCGTAGTTCTGCTCATGCGGCCTCAACTGACGTGATCTGTAGGCGATCACTGCCCGCTCCTGCATCAGGACGCACCCGAGTCTAGTCCCTGATGCATCGCAGTAAACTGCGTATCCAACTCCCTCCTCAGGCAACCTCAAGATAGGTGCGCTGGTCAATCTCTGTCTCAACTCCTGGAAGCTCTGCTGACATCTGTCTGACCACACAAAGGGTTTCCCCTTCTTTGTCAAGGCTGAGAGAGGTGCCGCAACTCTGGAGAAGTCTGGCACAAATCTTCGATAGTATCCGGCTAGGCCCAAGAAGCTCCGCACCTCCGTCACGCTCCTGGGTGGCTCCCAAGCTAGCACTGCCTCGATCTTCGCGGGATCCACTGCAACTCCCGCCTCAGAGATGACGTGCCCCAAGAAATGGACCTCACGTAACCAGAACTGGCATTTTGAGAGCTTTCCATAAAGCTGGTGCTCTCAGAGTGTGTCTAGCACAACTCGCAGGTGGTAGGCATGCTCTTCCTCAGTCGTCGAGTATACCAAAATGTCGTCAATGAAGACCACGACAAATCGGTCGAGGTATGGCTGGAAGATCCTGTTCATGAGGCTCATGAACACTGCTGGAGCATTGGTTACGCCGAACGGCATAACCAAGAACTCATAATGGCCATACCGACACCTGAAGGCCGTCTTCTGCACGTCCTCGTCTCGAACTCTGAGCTGATGATAGCCTGACAGGAGGTCTATCTTCGAGAACCACCGCGCTCCCTTGAGCTGATCGAAGAGGTCATCAATCTGTGGCAGCGGATAGTTGTTCCTCACTGTCACCTGGTTCAGGCGACGATAGTCGACACACAGTCGCAAGCTCCCGTCCGCCTTCTTGGCGAACAAAATCGGGGAATCCCAGGGTGAAACACTGGGTCGGATAAACCCCTTGCTCTGCAAGTCCTCCAACTGTACCCGCAGCTCTCGAAGCTCGGCGGGGGCCATCCGATATGCTGGAGTAGATATCGGGGCTGTCCCGGGGTACAAGTCGATGTAAAAGTCTACCTCTCTACGAGGATGTAGCCCTGGAACGTCGTCGGGAAAGACCTCCACGTACTGGTCCACCACTGCAGGAAAAACTGGACTCCGCACGTCCACTACTCCTAGGATGAGGCTAGCCAACTGATGAGAGATGGGCTGCACTCTCCTCCACGGAAGTCCATCCTGTGCTGCAAAGGTTCCCTTCTCGCCGGTGAAGGTAAACCTGCTCCCGTCGGTGCGAACACATCGCACCTTGCGCCTAAAACAGTCGATCTGGGCACGAACCGTGGATAGCCAATCCATGCCCAAGATGACGTCGTAAGGCCTCGACGCCGCTACAAGGAGATCCCAGTCGAAGCTCTCGCCTCCTAGAGTAAGCTCACACTGCAGGCACCAGTGCGTAATCGTCGAGTCTGCTCCCGTAGGAGTCTCTAGTGGTAAGGATCGAGCCAATGGCTCAGTCGGAATCTCCGAGCTCTGAACAAGGGCAGAGGATATGAATGAGTGACTCGCTCCTGTGTCTATAAGTACTGCAGCAAGGGTGGAATAGACACAGATCGTATCTCGAATCATCTCTGGCATGTCGGGGTCGTAGGCCTCCACTGCCTGGAGCTGGGCCTGTCCCTGCCCGCCAGCTCCATGTGGTCGAGGTGGCCCTCCTGGTGGTGGTAGGGGTAGAGCCTGGAAGCGTCGCCCACCACCCGCTGCTCGGCCAGATCCTCTGCCTCGTCCGCTTCCTCCCTGCGGACCGCCACGGTCGACCCTCTGCCTCTGCCTGGGTGGCCCCTCCACCGTCTGCTTCTCCTCTGATCGGCGAGTCGGGCAGTCACGAGCCATGTGACCCTGCCCGCCGCAGGAGTAGCACTGCCTGCCTCTCAGAAGGCTGGCACTCCGCTGTGTGCCCCGCACTGCTGAGCCGGTGTCCTGAGGCTGTCTGCGTGGGGGTCTGGTCTGCCTGGACCCGAGAGTCATCCGTCGGCTACCTGCTGCCGAAGACTCAGCTACCTGCCGCCCTGCGCTAGGTCTCGCCGCTGAAGAAGGCTCTGCCAGGAAGCTCTCGATTAGGAGGGCTCTCTCCAGTACTCCCTCCTGGGTCGGAATGCTGAGGGAGATCAGCGACGCCCGAATCTCCTGCCGCAAGCCCTGCTCGAAGGTCCGGGCCCGGAAGAAGGGGTCCCTTACCATGTCGGTCGAGTAGCGAGATAGGTCAGTGAACCTCGCCGCGTACTGAGCGACCGTCATGCTGCCCTGGCGCAGCTGGAGAAGCTCCTGGATGCGCACCGCTTGGAGGGTGGCCGGGATGAACTCAGAGCGGAAGAGGCTCTCGAAGTCCGTCCAGAGCAAGGATGCCTCATCGTGAACCTGGAGCATCAAGCTCCACCATCGTCCTGCCGCCTCCTGCAGGAGGCTCGCCGCGAGAATCACCATGAGATCCGCTGGTGTCCTCACTAGCCTAAAGATTCGTACCACCGCCTCTATCCAGTCCTCGGCGGCCTGGGGGTCCGCCTCACCGTGAAACCTGGGTGGTCGCTGGCTCTGAAACTCATGCAGTTCCCTGAGGCGACGTGCATCGTCAGCGTCGGGTACTGGTAGCATCGGTGGCTCGGCGGGTAAAGCTACCGCCGGTGCCACTGCTGGAAAAGGGCCCTGCACCGAGGCCTCGTCGCTCGGTGGGCTGCCGTCGCGCCCTACACTCGGAACCCTAGCTGGCTGTCATTGCGGGGCCATCCTGAAAAAGAGAACAAGAGTACCACAGTCAGAACAGTATACCTGGTGAGCTGGCACAAGTAATCACAAGGAAAACATGAGACTTTCATGAAGCAGATCAGTATACCCGGTGAGCTGACACAAGTAATCACAAAGAAAACTTGAAACACACACGCAATCAATGTTTTCATGCATTAAGTCGGAAATCAGGAGTCAGGGTCCTGGCGTACGGATACGTCGGCCGCCGCACCAACACTGGGCTCCCTGAACTGATAACCACACTCAATACACTAAACACTATTGCTTCATATAGAAAGAAAAGACGATCAGAGTCTGCGGTAGAACCGACCAACTCTGATACTAATTTGTCACGACCCGACCTCGGGGCCCGTGTCGTGACTACCCCAAGCCTGCCTTCCATAGGCCAGGGGCTGGCGACTAGCACCAAGGCGTAAAATCCCGGTAAACAGGGAAGGCATTGCCTTTATAAGTAACAACCACCACAGAGTCAGCAAGCGGAAAGTAACTACCAAGTGCAGAAAAGTAAAGGGGGCTGGAATACAAGCCCAACTGAAAGTACAACTGAAAAGGTAAAGAACAGCAACTGAAGAAAAGAAGGAGGCCTCGTGTCGTCCACTGGCAATCCCACCTGAAAGGTGTGTACAGATAGCCTCCAGGCTCCTCGGGTCCCACGTCCGCTCCGAGCACGTCCCGCCCAGTGGTCCGCCTCCAGGTACCGTCCTGCTCCACGCCCCAACCGAGATCAGCGCTGTCCGTCGTCTGCATCCATCACAACAAAGTGCGGGCATAGCCCGTGCAGGGGTGAGTATAAACTACTCAGTAAGGACCCCGAGACCCCCAAAGGTCTCCCGAAATCCACAAAGGATATAGAACAAAAGAAAGGGGCAACCACAAATAAACAACTGACTCGACTTAGGTATATGCCCATACATATACCTAAGTCCCCATTTCTAGCTCTACTCTCGAGCTCAAGGTCAACTTGATCCACACAGGAAAGCAAGACTCAAATCCACCAGGGTGAGTAAATAGTAAATCCACATAGGATGGTTCAACACAATCCACAAAGGAGAGTAACATAAGATTCAGCTCAACTAGGTATACTTTTTCAGATGACGACAAGATGATCACCGAACCAACTAAGTCGTCGGACCCACGAAGGATCGATAGGTACTAACCTCGGCAATGACCCACACAGGATCGGGCCCACACAGGACCTGTAGCAATGGCTCACACAGAACCGTAAGAGATGACCCACAGAGGATCGGGCCCACACAGGACCAGTAGTCAAGGCTCACACAGAACCGTAAGGTGATGAGCCACACAGGATCGGGCCCACACAGGACCTGTAGCACTAATCCACGTAGGATCGCTGAGTGCAGTAGTCGACGCAGTCCACTGAGGATCTCTGCACAGTCGTCGCCGCAGTCCACGAAGGATCTCTGCTCTGTCGTCGTCGCAGTCCACGGAGGATCTTTGCTCTGTCGTCGTCGTAGTCCACGGAGGATCTCTGCTCTGTCGTCGTCGCAGTCCACGGAGGATCTCTGCTCTGTCGTCGTCGCAGTCCACGGAGGATCTCTGCTCTGTCGTCGTCGCAGTCCACGGAGGATCTCTGCTCTGTCGTCGTCGCAGTCCACGGAGGATCTCTGCTCTGTCGTCGAAGTCACAGCCAGCGCTAGGGTTCCCGCACACAGCGAGCTCGTCTAGGAGGGTCCGCTCCACGAGCCGAGAGGCTGATACATCAACTGACACGTAGTCCGAAGTTGATGTATCCAAAAGTTCCGTATCGACAACAGGATCTCAACGCAACAGACGACGCGTGAATCGGACGCCCGGTCTGAGAGTTATTGACATTTTCATCTCAGGGGCCCGGTTGGTTTTTAGGGCAAAACCAATCCGACCGTACTCCTCTTGTGTCCGATCCTCGGGCGGAGTATGCCAAAAGTTCCGTCTCACTTAGAGGAAACCTCCACAGCTGACAGTACGTCGATCGGACGTCCGCAGCTCGAGTTATGAGTGTTTCCGCTCTGAGGGCCCGGTTGGTTTCGCGTACGAACCAACCCGGCCGAACCCAAAGTCTTCCGAAACCTTGAGTGTAATATAACGAAATGACCGTCTCGATCCAAGGATCGCGTAGCCGCTGACGGTTCGTCAATCGGAGGTCCCAGGCCCAAGATACGGGCAAAACACCGAAGAGGGCCCGAAAACGGGGGTTCTGGGCCCGGGGCGACCCGGCCCGAACCCCCCCTGGGTCGGCCGAACCGGGTCGACCCGACCCGGTTGGACCGGGTCCGGTCCGGCTCGGGCGCGGCCCGGCCGGTCAGACCGGCTAAGCCGGCTCGGCCGATCGGCCGAGCGCGGCTGCCGCGGGGCGCCGCCCCCGCGGCTGGGTGGAAGGCGCGGCCCCGCGGAGGGGGGCCGCCTGTCACGCAGACGCGGCCGGGCCGCCGCGTCCGTTCCCGGTTCCGCGCGGCCGCGGAACCGGCCACCGCCGCCGCGGCTTCAGCCGAGGCAGATTTCCTCCACGGCGGCGCGCCAAGCGCCGCCGCCGCCTTCCGCGGGCCGCCGGAGATGCGCCGGTGGCCCGATTCCTTTCCCGCCTGCGCCGTTATTCCTCCCGGGACGCGTCCTTCACTACGGAATCAACAATTGGCCCTTGCATCGTGCTTTTGCCGTCGCCCGCCAAATCCGCACAAAAAGGAAGATCGGCGGAGGGTTTTCGGGCCTTGTTTGTTAGGCCCGCACCCTCCGCGTTAGGTAAAATCAACGGGAGGAGAAGAAATAACCAACAACAATTTTAAATAAATTAAAATTGTTCCGAGATCGGGTTCTTTATTTTAAAAGAATAAACACGGGAAATAAAATATTCCAAACAACCCCTACCTCGCAGCTGTCGTTGTCGAACGTGGGATCGTCGCGGGATTGCACGTCGCGGAAGAAGGGGATCGTCGCGTCGTCGCGGTATCCGGCGTCGCGTCGCCAATCTCCGGATCAAGATCAAACGGATTTAATTAATTTAAATCTGTTGATATCGAATTATTAAAAGGGGAGAATTTAGAAGATTCGATTCTCACCTTTAACCGCCGATCGTAGGTCCGCCGCGGAAGAAGAGACGCCGAAGAAGAAGAAGGAGAAGGTCGCGGAAAAGTTTGTTGACGTCGCGGATCGTGCGCCGTCGAATTCCGGTTCCGGCGTTCTTCGCGTTCTTCACGTTCTTCGCGTTCTTCGCGAGGAGGGTGGAGGTTTAGAGGATCTCGCACAACAGGAGGATCCTCCAAAATAGACAAGTTTCTCTATTTTATTATTTCGCCAACAACGCGTAAGTAACGACCCATCAATTCGTTGAATTAATTCAACGAATGAAACATCCCATTTAATTCCCGAAGTAAACCGCCCAATTAAATGGTCTGTTAAGAATTAAGGAAAACGCGTCGGTTGACCTTTCAGTTACTTTACGGGTTTTCGTGGGTGCGTTACTTAGCGAAAGAAACGGCGGGGCTCGTGCGGGCCCCACCTCACAAATATCCTACCAAGGGGTAGGGTATTTCCGGATAGCACCCTATCCGCTTTAACTCAGTTCAAGTGGCTTCCAAGTGACTTCATGCGGCTTAAGTGAAATAAAATAAAGTTATCGCACAACCTTTATTTTATTTCCGACTTAAAGCCCAAATTTTTTTAAAAACCATGGTTGAGCAAACGCAACTCTGGAAGAGGCGTTTCTAAGCAAATATCGGCGCTGCGATTTCATCGGTGCCCTCATAATTCGATTCCAGGCACCGGGTCAAAAGATAGAAAAACCCGCTCGTCCGTTCACTGAACGTACTCCAGCCAAACTTCGGAAATTGATTCCGGGCACACCGTGCCTCGGAATCAGGTGCCGTCTGAAGTTACGCTCTTGTAAAATTCCAAAGAAAATTAAGAAAAAAATTTCCTTGAAATTTGCGGGTCGTTACAGTGGACTAGTGAAAATATTCCTACAAACATTGAATAATTTGGACATGGATTATTCCATCAGTTTTAAATCATTAGGAGACTCCAAATACATACCATTGTATACAATCTATGCATCCAACCTCAATTAATATTTCTTACTAAAATTATTTCACCCCCTTGTGTGGTGTATTATTCATTAGCACTAAGAATATAAGTATAATCAGGATTCAATGATGATAGTATTAAAATATTAGGACTCCTCCCCAAATGTGATCCCAATATATTCTATTTCCATTATAGAGACATCCACCTGTAGAATAAATATTGGAATATAAGTTGATGGGAAAATTTGATAAAGGAACAAGAACATGTATAGTTTTTATAAAATCGTATTTTAAATACTCAAAAAATTTAAGGTAAAATTTTTCTTAATTTCTTTGGAACGTTAGGAGTCCGCAGTTTCTGACGGCGCCTGATTCCGAGGCCCGGTCTCGATTGCAGTCGAGTCGGGGTGAAAGATGGGTTTCTAGGGATTCATGGGATAAAAATAAAATAAACTAATTATTTTATTTTTATTTTATTTTTGAATCTTGAAACTCCTCATTAAGAGAGGATCTTTAAAAATATGGTTACACAAGAGGTGTAACCTCCCATTTAATGATCTTTAATTATGTTAAACAATTATCTCAACTTAATGTTGTTTTTGGGGAGTTATGTTGGGGAGGGAAACATAATTCATCGATGAATAGTGGGAAAGGCCTGGTGGATGAAGAATGGTTCTTCAACAACATTTTTCACAGCATGTAATGATCCTTCGATGGAGATCAGATCCCTACAACTCTCTGATGCATGAACTCGGATCTGAAGTGTGAGGTGGACACAACCATCATCATCAACATCAAATTTTTTTTTCTGTGACATCGTCAATGGACACCGATCAAGGTAGGGGTCATTTTTGATTGATTTAAATCCTTTTTCTTCATTATTTATTATGATTCTTTGTTAACCAATTGTTATAATTTAATGTGGATGGCGTGGGGAGAACCAACACAACCCAACGTCACTCAGTTAGTTCTTGATTGATTGACGACGGTGGTGGCGCAACAGCTGGGCAGGGCCATGTTGGGACAGGCCACAACTGCTGGGTCGGGCCGTGCCTTATTGGGCCGGATCCAAATCTAGGTCGGGTCGACCTTGTTCGGGCCGACCCAGGGCGGGCACGGCCGGGACGGACCGGACCCACACCCCCCTCTTCGGACCATTTTTTGTTTTTCTCCCATAACATGAGTGATAGACCTCCGATCGATGAAACCTCATTTGTATAGGATTTCTTGGATCCAGATGCTCATTTTGGTATTTTAAACTAAAGGTTTTCGAAAAGTTTTTGTATGATTTGGTTGGTTCGAACCCGGAACTTACCGGGACCTCGGTGAAGAAACACTTATATCTTAAAGACCGGACGTCTGTTTGACATTCCATCAACTATGTTGGATTCCTTTTGATGAGGTGGTATTTTTGTTATACTATGCACTAGATATAATGAGGTTGGAGTATGGCAGGGTTGGATTGTACCCCAAATCCAACCAAGCCCTTGGAATGGAAATGTCAATTACTCTCAGACCGGGCGTCCGATTGACATCATGTCTATTTCATTGGGATCATTATAATGAGAAAGTACTTCAGGATACATCAAATCTAGACTCCATGAATGTTTTTGTATCCACCCCATTTTCTAGAGGAGCATACCCGTTCAGAATTGAGCGTGTTGTGTGCAGGAACCCTAGAGCTGGCTGCGACTGCGTCCACTACTGTACTGGAATCCTCCATGGGTTCGACAGTGATGACTATCATACTGTAATCCTCCCTGGGTTCAACGATGATGACTAATATTCTTTTATCCTATGTAGGTCTGGTAGTTTGACATATGTACTTGTATCCTGTGTGGGTCCGACAGAGTAGCTGATCTTGTATCCTGTGTGGGTTCAACAGCTTAGTTGGTCTTGTATCCTATGTGGGTCCGACAACTTAGATGAATCAGTGACTACATCTGATCATCTCTATCATTATATGAAATATATATAATGTGTGAGCTGAGTGTTGAGTTGCAATATTTATCATCGATGTGATTGATGTCTTTTTTGTGTAGACTGGGTTGTGCTTGGTCTTGGGATTTGGAGCCTAACTGTGGTTGATAAATTAGGTATATGTATGGGCATATACATAATTAGAGTTGGCTGATACTTTGTGTTTGTGTCTTTATTCTGTGGTTTATTATTCATGGATTCCGGGAGACCATCAGGGTCTTGGAGTCCCTACAAAGTAACGTATACCCACCCTTGCACGGGCTACGCCCGCACTACATTGTGTTGGATGTAGATGACGGAAAACGCTGATTGTGGTAGAGACATGTAGAGCTGGACGATACCTGGAGGTGGACCACATGGAAAGTCGTACATGGAGCAGAAGGACGAACCTAAGGTTCAGAGGAGGCCATATGTACCCACCATTCAGGTGGGGTTCCCAAAGGATGACTCAGTTGTGGTTGTTTTACTTTAATACAGTTGTACTATCTTTTCAGTTGTACTAGTTCTTCAGTAGTACTTTACTTACTGTTGGGATTTAATTTCCGGCCCCTTTTCCTTTCAACACATACTTTTTTATACAGTTTTCACTTTGTGATTACTTCATTTGTGTACTCTATTGTGTTTTTTACTTTCATTAAAAAAATGTCTTTCCAGCTTAGGGATTTACGTCTTTGGTGCTAGTCACCAGCCCCAGGCCAATGGAAGGTGGGCATGGGGTAGTCCCGACATGGGCCCCAAGGACGGGTCGTGACATATTGGTATCAGATGAGTCATTTCTACTGCAGAACATAGGAATCTGATCTGTCTTACTGTGAAGAAATAGTTTTAATAGTATTGAGTGTGGTTTTCATTTCAAGGAGTCCAGTGTTGGTGCAGTGGCCGACATATCCATACACCAGGACCCTGGCTTCTGATTTCCAACTCAGTACACATTAACAATGATTTCTTGTTTTTTTCTAGAGTTTCCTTTATGGTTTTTCGAGTCATCTCACCAGGTATAACTTATTGACAGTGGAACACCTGTTCCTTGTTAGTTTTTCGTTGCGAAGACAGCCAGCTAGGGTTCCCAAGAGAAAGTACATGATGGCGGCACACTGAGCGATGAGGCTCCGGTGTAGGGCCCTCTTTCTATGTTGGCACCTTTGGGTGGTGTACCAGCAGCACCACCACCCGTTGGGATGTAGATTCCACCAGCCTTACTAGCAAACAGAGCACACTAAGAGAGCATGTTCCACGATTTCCAACTGCAGAGGCCTCCGAGGTTAGGAGGCGAGATAGATTTCTATGCATTAGAGGGCTGGATGAAGGATATTACATGACATTTCCTCCAATTTGAGACCCCAGTATAGGAGATGGTTATTTTAGATACTAGTGTTTCCCAGTGAGTGACCATGTGGTTGGTCTGCAATGTGATGAGGTTTTGGAACTCAGACCATTTTCTGAGATGGTACCTTCAGGCAGTGTGCCAAATATATCACTGCCCGTTGGTCAACATATACTACCGGCGTTACAGGTAGAGGACACTTTTAGGCTTAGTTCCTTACATTTGTTTCAGCATCAGATACCCCTAAAGTTCAAAGGCGATCCCGACTCACAGGAAGCTGAAGACTGGCTTGAGGAGGTGGCTGAGAGTTTACTAGAGCATATACATCATTGGCAGAATGACATGTCGATAGCTGAGTATTCATCATGTCATACCATATTTTCTTGGTACTCGAGGAATATCAAACGATCAGTGCTTTAGAGCTTGGACCTCTGAGCGAGGTGTGTTTATGGATAACCGATCTCACACTTTTTCCTCTATGAATTCTTACATATGTTAGGGTGTGAGAGAGAACCATTATGGTTTAATGTTCATTGGATGAGCAGATACAACCAGTGAATGTTTGAAGTTGGAATGCATGAACATAACGTCAGTCTCATATACTTGTGAGTGTATAATGTTTTGATGAGGAAGTGTTAAGTACGGATGAATCTGCTGGGAAGCAAATGTGGAAGAAGATCTATGAGAGCATCAAGCGGTGGTGATCATTTTGACATGATAAAACCACCCACCTGTGTAGTCCTTTCTAGGCTCAGGGAGATGGATGGAAGGGGGAGAGTGTAGCTACATGTGGTCAAGGAGTGTGACCCAAGGGATCTAGGAATGATTTAAGGTACGGTCTATGTCTTCTACTAGTTTTCGTATCACTAGACATAGGTACTCATCATTCCGTCCTTCCATGAATCTTGTTCCAGACCAAGATTTTATGGTTAAGCCGTTCACTTGATCCTCACGTCTGAAGATATATTTTGTTCGAGTTTTGATATTCACACTTACACAGATGGTGTGATCTAAACCATGAGGTGAGAGTGTCAGTTGAAACCTTTTGGTGGAAGCATCGAGGCCTTACGACATTAGTTTGTGTATAGACTAGGAAACCACAATTCTTACACAAATTGACTGTATTAGGAAAGAAGTTTATGGTTTATCACCAATGTTGGGATGGGATTTTCCTAGGTCAGCGAAAAGAAATAACCATGAAGTACAAGATGGAATCATTCATAAGAGGGTGCAGTCGTTCACTAATGAGCCGTCCAGACTTACCTTTCTTCTAGACTTCTCCAGAGTTTCACCACCACTTTCAGTGTTGAAGAAGAAGAGGAAACCCTTCATGTGGTCTGAGAGATGTTAACAGAGCCTTCAAGAGCTGAGGATGATGTCGACCAGTGTTCCCATCTAGAGGTTATTGGAGGAGGGCGTAGGGTACGTAGTTTAATGTGACACATCAGGGACTGGACTCTGGTGTGTCCTGATGCAGGAGCGAGCGGTGATCGTGTATGGTTCATGACAGTTGATGCAGCACGAGAATAACTACACTACCCATGACCTGGAGTTAGTAGTAGTGGTCTTCTCCTTGAAGATGTGGCTGCAAAATTTGATAGGCGAGTGCTTTACAATCTACTCTGACCACCAGAGTCTCGGATACATATTCTCTCAAAAGGAACATAACCTGAGATAGCGGTGATGGCTCATGTTCCACCATGACTATGTCTTCGAGATAGTCTATACTCCTGGGAAGGGGAAAAATGTAGAAGATTCTCTTAGTAGGTGATTGGGTATTCAGCTGCTATGAGAGGCGAAAATGCAGCAAGCTGCATTGTAGATATCCATTATGGATAGAGATGTAGTAGCCTTTCTTCAGTCTCACATAGTCACTCCTCCACATCATCAGAAATCTAGAGAGGCACAACCTGGGGAAGTTTACTATGTGATGTGACATGCTCAGATATCCATAGGATAGGCACCAGATGGATTTTCTGAAGGATAGGAGCACGTCATTCTCTTCAGGGGACTTACCATGGTACCTGTTGCACTACAGGAGATGGTGCTGAGGGAATTTTACACTTCCCCTCTAGCAGTAAATCTTGGTGTGGCAAAGATGTATCAGGACCTCAGACGACAGCATAGGTGGCCGGGTATGAAGAAGTCTATAGGAGAGTTCATTTCAAGGTGCCTCAAATTTCAGCAAGTGAAGGTGGATCACCAAGGTACAGAAGTCTTGGTACAACCCTTAGATTTCCTAGAGTGGAAGTGGGAAGGGATATCCATTGATTTCGTGATGGGGTGTCCACCTACATCCAAAGGACACGACTCTATCTGAGTGATCATAGACCGACTCTCCATGTCGTCCCACATCACACCGATCAGAGAGCAAAGCACAATAGGGATATTTGGACGCCTCTACATCCAGGAGATTGTACGACTTCATGGTGTGCCATCGAATATTGTCTTTGATCGAGATGCTCTTTTAACAACCCGATTATGGAAGGGGTTTAATAAGGATTTTGGGAGGATGCTTCATTTGATAACCTCCTTCCATCCTTAGAAGGACGGTCAGACTGAGTAGACCATTCAGACTCTCGAGGAAATGCCCCATGCATGTGTCCTCAACTTTGGCTGTGGGAGGGAGGATCACTTACCCTTAGCGGAGTTTGCGTACAACAAAATCTACCCCTCCACCATCGGGGTGGAACCATACGAGGAACTATACGACCGACCCTGCAGATCACCTCTCTGATGGACTAACCCATGGGAGTCAGCACTTGTAGGACCATAGATGGTTCTGGCTATGACAGAGAAGGTGTGGATCATCCAGGAGTGGATGATGACTGCACAGAGAAGACATAAGTCCTATGATGATAGAATATGGAGACCACTGGAGTTTAAGGATGGCATCCACTTCTTCATACGGGTCTCACCTCGAAAAGGTCTATGGAGTTTTGTCCAAGGTGGAAAGTTATCTCCACAACTCATTGTGCCTTTTAAGGTCCTCAGGAGGGTAGGCAAGGTGGCTTACCACCTGGCCCTTCCACCTTAGTTGCACTGGGTGCCCGACGTCTTCCACATATCTCATCTGAGGAGATACCTACATGACACGTCCCATATCATCGACCCTGGTGATCTGGACATTGATGACAGGTCGACATTCACGGAAGTCCCAGTGGAGATCGATGATCGACATGAGCGGGTCCAATGAGGACAATCGATTCCTCTAGTGTGCATTTGATGGAAGCACATGAACCACCAAGAGAGCACATGGGAGCGGGAGGCTCAGATGCGTGCTTAGTACCCCCATTTGTTTCCCTAAAGTGTGTTATAGCTTTATGGGGATGTAAAGCCCTGAGGTGGTGGTAATGTTAAGACCTGGAAATTTCAAGGAATTTTTTTCTTAATTTCATTGGATTTTTTACGAGTCCGCAGTTTTTGACAGCGCATGATTCTGAGGCCCGGTGTGTCCGGAATCAATTTCTGAAGATTTGTTCGGGTACGTTCAGTAAACGTATATGCGGGGTTTTCTATCTTTTGAACTGGTGCTCGAAATTTAAATCTGAGGACACTGATGAACTCATAGTGCTGGTATTAACATAAACTAACCTTCAGCTCGATCGCAGTCGAGTCGGGGTGAATGTCGAATTTTCGGGGTTTCATGGGATAAAAATAAAATAAACTTATTATTTTATTTTTATTTAATTTTTTAATATAGAAACTCTTTATTTAGTGAGGAGCATTAAATGTATGGTTACACAAGAGGTTCAATAACTCATTTAATGATCTTCAATTATGTTAAACACTTAACTCAACATAATGTGGTTTTGGGGAGTTATGTGGTGGGGGGAAACATCATTCATGGGAGAATGGTGGGAAAGGCTTGGTGGAAGAAGAACGGGTTTTCAACAACATTTTTACCAGCAATGAACGATCCTTCGATGGAGATCAGATCTCGAAGAATCTCCAATGCATAAACTCAAATCTAAAGTGTGAGGCAGACGTAATGATCATCATCAAATTCACCTTTTTTCCACAACTTTGTCAATGAACAATGATCGAGGTAGGGGTTGTTTTTTATTGATTTAAATCCTCATTAATCATCCTTTATTGTGATTCTTCGTTATCCAATTGTTATAATTTAACACGGAGGGTGTGGGAAAAAAACACAGCCCACCATCCCTCCGTTAGTTCTTGATTGATTGACGACGGCGGTGGCGCAACGACACCACCGGTAGAGAGAACCACTGAAGAATCGAGCAGTGTAATTGTCACAGGGTTGCCGGAGCTGCGTGGAGAATGGGGCCGCAGTCACCACGAGGCGCGGGAATGCCGGATGGATGCATTGTTGTCGCACCGCACCAAAAGAAGGGGGTCGTGGCCAGGAGTTCCATGTAGGTTAGACGAATGTGTGGCGCCATCATGCTGGGTGGTAGATGGGCCGCGACGGTCAGTGATGGAGCGGCGCCGTCACACTGTGCCTGTGGGGAAGGTGCGGTTGTCCGTGGCGGATAGGCTAGAGGACAGCCGAATGAGTCGGCTGTCGGCGAGGGGCTCACCATGGAGGAACCGGACGGTGTTCCGCAGAGAGGAACTCACTTCTTCCACATCCATTACAGGGATATGGGGGGGGGGGGGAAGAAACCCCTTGATTGATTAGGGTGGGCCCCACAGGGTGTCACCGCCTCCTGGTCTCCTTGACCAGGCAGGCTTCACCGCCCCCAGCCATGTGGCTGGGCCACCGCGCCACGCAGGCCGGGCGACCACACCATGTGGGCCATGCCAACACGCCATGCGGGCCAAGAGACCATGCCATGTGGGTCAGCCACCATTCCATACAGGCCGGGCCACCATGCCATGTGGGCTGGGCCACCACGCCATGTGGGGTGGGCCACCGCCCCACGCAAGCCGGGCCACTGCGGGGGCTGGGCCACCAACCTTGACCGGGCTGGCGCCCTGGGCCAGGCCGCCTTACTGGGGTGGGCTACAACTGCTAGGCCGGGTCGCACCTTAATGGGCCAAACCCAGATCCGAGTCTGGTCGACCTGGTTCAGGCCGACCCTGGGCGGTTTGGGCCGTGTAGGACCGGACCCAGACCCCACTCCTCTGACAACATTAGGTTTTTCTCCCATAACATGAGCTACAGACCTCCGATCGATACACTATCAAGTGAGATTGATTCCTTGGATCGAGACGGTCGTTTTGGTATATTACACTACAGGTTTTGGAAAATTTTGGGTATATTTGGGTTGGTTCGAACCCGAATCCAACCGGGCCCTCAGGGCGGAAACACTTATAACTTAAGGACCAGATGTCCATTTGATGTGCCATCAACTACATTGGATTCCTTTTAATGAGACTATCCTTTTGGAATACTCTAGGCAGGATTCTAATAATGTTGGAGTATGGATGGGTATGATTGTACCCAAAATCCAATCGAGCCCTTTGAACAGAAATGCCAATAACTCTCAGAATGGGTGTCCGATTAACGCACCGTCTATTGAATTGGGTTCCATTTGATGATATGGAACATCAAAAAACATCAAAATTGTACTTTTTAAATATTTTTGAATCGTCCCCCATTGCTCGAGGAGCAGACCCTCCTGGAATTGAGTGTGTTGTGTACGAGAACCCTAGAGATGGTTGCAACTGTGTCGACTACTGTACTGGAATCCTCCGTGGGGTCGACAATGAAGTCTACCATATTGGATTCATCTATGTGTTCAATGACGATGACTAATATTCTTGTATCATGTGTGGGTTTGACAGTTTGACCTCTGTACATGTATCATACGTGGGTCCGACAGAGTAGCTCGTCTTGTATCCTGTGTGGGTCTGACAACTTAGCTGGCCTTGTATCTTGTGTGGATCCGACAACATAGATGAATTAGTGACTACATATGATCATCTATATCGCTATATGAAAGATTTATACATGTTTGAGTTGAGTATTGACTTGAAATATTTATCATCGATGTGATTGACTTCGTTCATGTGTAGACTGGGTTGTGCTTGTGATCGAGAGTTGGAGCCAAACTCTTGATGATAACTTAGGTATATGTATGGTCATATACCTAATTATAGTTGGATGATACTTCGTGTTTGTGTCTTTCTTCTTTGGTTTATCCTTCGTTGCTTCTGGGAGACCTTCGGGGTCTCGGGGTTCCTACAGAGTATCACATATTCACCCCTGCACGGGCTATGCCCGCACTACGTTGTGTTGGATGCGGGCAATGGAAAATAATGATCGAGGTAGAGACTATTAGATCTGGACAATACCCGGAGGTGGACCACCTGGAAAGACGTACACAGAGCAGACAGACAGACCTGAGGTGTTGAGGAGGCCATATGTACCCACCCTTCAGGTAGGGTTCCCGGAGGATGACTTATTAGTTGCAGTTCTACTTTACTACAGTTGAACTAGATTTTTAGTTGTACAAGTTTTTCAGTTGTACTGTACTTACTGTTGGGATTTTATTTCCTGCCCCTTTCCTTTCAGCACTTACTTTGGTATACAACTTTCACTTAGTGCATACTTCAGTTGCGTACTTTTTGTGTTTGTCTACTTGCTAAAGGCCAATGCCTTCCCAGCATAGGGATTTACGCGTTTGGTGCTAGTCGCCTACCCCTTGCCTATGGAAGGCGGGCTTGGGGTCGCCACTGCATGAGCCCAGAGGACGCGTCGTGACATGTATAATTATATAACTTCATGATAATCCCTCTGAATTATGAATAAGTGTCTGTAAATATTTTTTTCGTGGAGTAATATTTTTTATTATTTCAATAACCTTTCAAAATTGATATTTGAATGTCATTATGATTGTTAAATTTTAGAAACCAAGATCCCTATCACTCTCCACCAGATCATGATATTTATATTTATCTTCCATGTCTATTTTTTCACATTCGACATATAGGATCCTATGAGGTAACGAATTTATGATTTACATTGGGAAACCGCCTTGTTTCTAATATTGAATTTTTAATAGTTGTTTTTGAATTTATTTCATAAAGGTGTGTTTCTACAAAAGGAAATTTCATGTATTAAGTGGTTTATAACCCAGACGAATTTTGATGGATAAATTAGTTTTATTCGAGGAAGAATGTAAATAACAACATTTTTGTGAACTATTTTTTCAAATTAATTAAAACTTATTCAATTTTTTTACATTTCATATCATAATGAAAATTCATTTTTAAATGAAAGAACAATTCTTTTCATACAGAATAACCAAATAATATCTCACTATACAAAACACATAAATTATCTTGTAATAAACAAAACAATATGTTTGTATTGTATTATACAAAATACTCAGTCACTTTGATTGATTTTTTTGTATTGAAGGTATTGTTTTACAAAATTACATCATACTTTTAATATTACTATTAAAATATTATTATATCTACCACCTCGGTATTGAAATTTATTGTATAAATTATATTAAAAATACTTTGGAAATTTGATTTACACATGTATATAAAATTAATCACGTGGTTATAAATTAACAGATGTAAATGAATGATCTATATTTAAATAAAAAAATTACATTTCTGTGAAAATTAGATTTTTATTAACAAACCTAAATTTTAAAATTCTTTTAAATAACCCACTTTTATTATTATATAGGATAAATGTATATATTATATATTCAATTAATATTTTTGATACTCGTCCTATATATTTTATAGGTATAAAATAAGAATAAATCCAATTTTATGAATAAAAATATCAATATTCTTGATGGGAAATTTACCTATTTGTAATAGAACACCTATATGAAATATTATTTTCTAAAGACTATATAATAAAAATTTCACAATTTAAACATAATTTTAGAATGATATATATCATAATTTTCTTTGGGTTAATTTTTTGTATTTTTTTCAGATGATTCAATCAAATTTGAACAGAAAAAAAAACATTATTATAATTCAATTTTTCGTTATCATTTAATTTATATCTACAGAGAAATAATGTTTCAAATTATTTTCAATGTATATTAAGATAAATTAAACAACACTTAATTTATATTTTATATTAAAAAAATTAAATAGAAAATGGATGTAAAAATATTACATACTTCTGAACTATTTCACTTAAAACCCATTGTTGTGATAAGAATAATGGATTAATTTTAAATTGATTTATTCCACTTGTGTTATTATTAAATAGATTAATTATTACATATTTAAAATCACAAAAACATATAATTTCTAATATTATCCTCTAATTTTTTACAAAAAATATCAGTGAAATTGATTAAAATTAATTACAACGATTAAGAGAAATATTTACTGAATAATTGACTAAACCATAAACATATGGCCCAAAATTCCCTATATACCTAACCAAAATACATTATAATTTCATGTTTCAATGTTATAGTACCTATAAAATTATTGGGGACCTTATTAGAGCCTATTTAAATTTTAATAGACATGTGTGGAATCCCTTTTAAAAATTTACAATAATGAGTCTCTTAATCCACTATAAAGGGCACTCACCCTTCAACCAAATTCATACCACTAAAAACCATTATTATCATAAAAAATTCTCCCAAATATCCTCCCAAAATCCACACCTTCATTTTAGAATTATACAATTTATATTAAATAGAACCAAATAATCCCTTTGTTGAAAACAATTAAGAGTAACAAAAATAAGAGGAAACATCCTTTCTCAATATAATGGTTGATGAACATACCATTCTTTTGTACGACGAACAACTACCTCATGAAACAATGTTCTTCGTTTTTTTCAATTATGACCTCTCATGGGTGGAAATTTTGGTGGATAATACATGTTTAAATTATTTATATTATATTTATGATGCCTTTGTGATTATTAATTATTATATAAAAAATACCTTTCTTATTTCTAGTTTGTTTAAACATGATTACATTGATTATTTATATGGGGACAACGAAAGTGATGTGATTTGTTCACTCCTAACATAGAATGTATTTAGTATTATTTTAGTTATAATAGATTATATAAATTAAATAAAAAGTATTTTTTTATTTTTTTAATATATTTATATATGTTGGTGTATTTTCATTCTTTCTTTCAATATGATAATTAAAATAAAACATTGCTTATGCATAGGAACAACCTAATCTCTTCATATACAGTGTATTCAGTTCATATTTTTATATTTTTTAAATTATTTTGAATACATATATAATTAATTTAGATTATATCCATATCATGGTTTACATTCTAGAAATAATTATATCATTAACTATGTATGGGGATTAATTATAATAAATCAAAATATTTTAGAAAAAAAGAAGATAATACCTGAAGCATAACATTAACCTAGAATTTTTAATAAATGTGTAATATAAAGTCATGATCAAATAATTCATTGTATTATATATAATTATTTTCTTCATTAATATATTTTTAATAAAAAATATTTATTATATATTAGTTTTTATGAGTATGGAGAGCGTCAAAACAATATATATGGAAAATCCATCTCACATTTAATTTTAATGTGATACATGTGAAATTCACTAATCACTTATATTATGGGGTCAATATAAATAAAATTGAAATTTTATATCATTATTTTCAATTATATAATGATATTAAAATATTTGATTGATGTTATTATATGATGGGGATCATGATTGAATAATTAGTAAAGTTGTAATGGTTTTATGACCTCACTTTTATTTTCTGTGAGAAGCAAGCCATGTTATCATCCTATTATCATATAAACTATGAATATTCTTACCATTGAATTTATAATATTATTAAGATATTTAAATTTATGATATATTAAATATATATTTTATGATATTTATTTCTTGGGTTTTGAATTTTGAATGTGATGAAATTTTTGAATTAAATTTCTCTCAATTTTCCTTCGTTGAGACAAATGTCATGTTATGTAACATTGTCATTCAACAATTAGTATAAACTAACCATTGTAATTTTATCTCCTTCATAGAATTAATTGTATTTTAAAATAAGGTTTATGTAATTTAAATTTATTATATTGTGAGTGTGACTGGAAGTAACCTTGTGGTAAGTGATTAATTCAATAATCTCATTATTTACGAAGAATGTTTAGGATTACTCTCACATTGACAAAACATTCTG
Organism: Viscum album; assembly: GCA_963277665.1. Taxonomy (NCBI): domain Eukaryota; kingdom Viridiplantae; phylum Streptophyta; class Magnoliopsida; order Santalales; family Viscaceae; genus Viscum; species Viscum album. Next base: position 2,107,726,901 of record OY728138.1, on the reverse strand, counting down.
ATCTTCCATTTAATAAAACTCATGAAATATTTTTTCTTATTGTAATTCAATATATCATCATATTATGGTACAATTTTAAAACTCATTAAAACATAATATCATTATGAATGTGTTTTATATAAATTCTAACTTTAACGTTTTCTTTGGTCGTAATTTTATGTTCTCCGAGAACAATATCATTTAATAATTTTTTGAATCATTATTTAAAATATTTTTATGTATTATAAATGGAAAATGGTTTGAAGATTTTTACATGTATTATTTAGATGTTTTTACTTGTATTTTTTTAAAAAAAGTCAAAAACCATTCATTCATTTTTTATATGTTTTCCTAGAAAAGGTTCATCATAATGATATCTAGAAATCATTATATTTAATAAATGTGTTTTAAAATAAATTTTTAATGAATATTTCATTATTTAATTATATTTTTTCACATGATTTTCATATAATTTTTTTTTCAAAAGTATTTTAATAATTCTGTATTGCTGTTGAAAATATTTTCATCGAAAAATGATTAGAAAACATTATAAGTCATTATATATATGTTTTATAATTATTTTAAATGGAAATGTTTTTATTTTTAATTCAAAGTCTTTTAAATAAAATGTTTTTAAATAAATCGCATCCGCCTTTTAAATGTTTTATAGTATATTTATATTGAAAATGTTTTCAATCATTCAATAATGGTTTTTAAATATTTTTTGTTCATTTTTCAAATATTTATTTATAAATTTTCATGTTTATTTTAATGAAAAGTGGTATAAAAAGGTTTTATATATTAAATTAAAATATAAAAATATTAAATTATAATTTCAACATGAAATGTTCTATATGATCATTCAAATTTTTTTTAATCTAAGATAACATCTTTTAGTGTTAATCGTGCATTTATAAAGTAATTATAAAATGTATACATTCATATTATTTCTCAAAATGTACTGTGTATTAATGGAATGATTTTTATGGAATAATTTACAATTTTATGGGATTTTTTATTTGAACCATGTGGTCATTTCATGAGATATATTCTAATGAAACAAGATTCTTTTAACGTTCCATGATTTGATGAAATTATTATGAAACCAATATCTTTTCCACATGAAATGATATGATTATATTTTTATGATACACATTTCACAATATGGGTTATTATATGGTTTTTATGACCATGTTGAAACTATATTTATTATTTAATTAAGAAATATGTGGTACCTATATATTCCTATGATACATTATTAAATGATTTACATCCCATGAGAGAAACATAATTGGAATAAGGAGTGAACTACATTCAGTAATGAAAATTTTCCACTAATATGGTATTGGCAGTGAACATTGACAGATTATATTTTCATCATAGTATACCATGCCTATAAATATTTTTTTTGATGTTTACCAATACTAGGAAGATGCGATTTTCATCATTCCCAAGACTAATATGGAAATGAATTTATATTCTTAAGTGTATATAGAAAATTCTATGCCATATTCCAATGTTTTGATTTCATGGATCATGCTATGGATTCTCTATCTATTAATTAATTATGAACTACCAATATTAATTTCATGACTCATGTATATGATCTTTGAGATGATGGGTATGATCCTAAAATTTTACACTCATGTCCTCATACACATATTCTCATGTTTCAATAAGTTATTTTATCTCATTACACTTATTGAGGATATGAAAAAACCAGTTTCTTCTGATTCATTTCACTAGGTTATAAAGACTGGTTTTAAGTTGATTTAAAAAATGAGAAAATTTTTGTGGTAATAAATGATGATCATTCACAAAGTTAAATTATTTTGTTCCCTGTTTCCAAATATTGTAAACTATTATGGTCATTGAGCATATAATATTCTAATGTTTAAAATATTCATTAAAAATTAAGTGAATATTTTGAATGATAATCCAAGGTAAGATTAATTGTAATGTATAGAATTCTTTACTTAAATTATATATAATTATTTAATAATAATAACAAATGTTCACCATAAATCTTTACCTATTTAAGTAACCTTAATGAAAATAAAAAATTATTGATCAAATTGAATACCTATAAAAAAAATAATTGAACATGTATTCTTCTAAGATATATTTAAAATTTGTATCTAAATACAATTAATTAGTAATAATGTAATATTGAATAAATTTATATTCATTTTCATATAATAAATGTTTTTTACTAGGATGATATGTTTAGAAATTATTACTTTACGGTAGGACTATCTTTTTTTAAGAAAGATGGGAATATCAACTCTTAGTGATTTGAGATATATTGGGGATTATATCAAATAGGAATCCCATGGGTTAGGTAGTTTCTTATCATAAAAGTAAGACTATTTTGCCCATAAATTTTTATTATTATGACTTGGATTAAATGTTTTATTATTCCTATGATATATTTCATGAAAAATTATACAATGGTATGAGGAAGTGTGTGTAACCAATATATTGTTATTAATGGATAAGATCCATTATAGAGGACCTTGTGTAATTTACATTGTACCTTACACCATTGTTAAAGCATGGGGTTCCTTCAAAGGTATCTACAAGGGTTTGTTGAATAGTACAATATATCCATGATGGAATGAGTGGAGATGAAAAATCTTGATGGTAGCCAGTGCATTCGGATTCTAGTCTATTTTCAAATGATGTAGGGTATAACATATTTTCTAATCATGTTTCCAACCTCATCAATCTAAAATTTTGATTTTATTTAATTTCAATTTTGTTAATAATAATATATCTACAGTTGTTTAAATTGAATCTAAATGGGAAGAAATTATTATGTTTTGAAAACCAAAAAATACGAGGTTTATAGATTTGTAGTACGATTTGTGTAAATAGGCCCAAAATGTATGATGAATATTTTCATACCATGATTTTTTTTCTATCAACCACATTATATAGAATTATCAATATTGTTTAATTGAAATAATTTATCATCCCATTTACTACAAATCATTATTTTTAATATTGGTTGGATTTAATTTCATACTCAAGGTACAGCATATTAATTTTAGAATAACATAATATTGTGTCACTATCCATCAGTATTGTGTGGGGTATTCTGAATCTATTTATGTTCTTGGACTTCAAAAATATGAATATATTTTTGTTTATGGAATCCTTAATTGGAATCTCCTCATACCATTTATATAATATGTCAATATAAATATGGATATTCAAGATCATGATGACCATAAATTGTGGGTATGTACCTATGACATCTACCCACCAAATATTCATGAGCATTTTGTAAAATCTATTCCAAATCATTGTGTGAATAATATATATGTGTTAGTGAGGTCTGGTAGGAAAATTATCCTTCAACCATCAATTTATTTAATAATTGTAATAATTACTTTTTTAATAATCGGGTAGTTTACATTTATCTTCTTTATTACCAATTCAATATTACATTTGATTATCAAGTGATTCACCAGTATTTTCATAGACAATTATAAAATTAAAATTAGTGATTGGAAGTCTTCCATATTGATGTTATGACAACATTTTAGTATAATTTAATAAGGTGCATCTTCCTTTTATTTTGAAATGACAATTATTCTCATCATTAATTTTTTGATCATTGGGTCTCCCAATCTATCTTTTAATTTTGATTTTAGATGTAAAATAAAAGATTATTTCTCATATTAATGTTTTACTATAAATGAAAATATTTTATACTTTGAATGTTCAATAATAATTTATTCTTATTCCCTTTAGGGATTATTTTAAAATAATGTTTTTAAGCATTATCTTTTTCTACATGTATGTGATATGAACTGAATGTAAAACTACTATTTAATGATCACCCATCATGCCAACATTACAGTAAAAATTAGATGATTTATGATATATTTTATTACAGAACTTATAGTGGTAAAATGGACCTAATGGTACTTATGTTAATTCATTAATAACCAAATTGATAAAATCATTACAAAATTGTTATTCATGATATACCAATACTGATTTATAATGTCTATAATGCTAAAAATGTGATAATAAATGATATTTTTACTAACTACGTCATTTGTATGTCCAATGAAAGAACATATAAATCAATACTGATCAATCACATAAAGGATGACTAGATTTATATTGACTGGTGGCATTAACAAAGGCTGGATCAAGGGAATTTGCATGATGATGTTGAATATTTGTTGGAAGTCCTCAGTCCTTTGAAACACAACCCCTTTCTTTATCATCATAGTGATGGGAAACATATTTCATCTAGGTTTTCTATCAATCATATAATTTAGGCAATGTTCCCATATAGAACTCAACTATTTGGGATTATGATAAGGTTACATTAAAAAAATCAATTTTCATCTTATAGAAAATTCTAATACGATGATGGGGTATAGTGAAGACAATAAATATTTAAAATGTAATACTAAATGAAAATTTTAGGGGATTCATCATTAGACTATGTTGTTGATATTTTTAAAAAAAATATATTCATTTCGAAAAGGAGATAAGAATCTTTCATGATTTAACCAACAAAAAATGAACAAAAAACATTACTTATTTTCCTACTACGTTCATGAAGACATGATACATGGCATGATTATATGAAAATATAGTGTTCACCAAAAAAATATACAAAACATGGTATTAGAATAATCTATACAGACCCCATGAAAGAGGTGGATTCACCATCATATAGAGACCATCACATTATATTATACCATAAATATCTATCGATGAATGGAACATATTAATTGATAATGGTTTCACTGATTAGATATTATATAATCAGAAATGGGAAGCCATCATCAGGAGAGTTCTGGTTGAGGTCGCTAAAATGGATGCAAACCTGGATTATCATTTTATATTTTCATGATCGGGATAATATTGGTGATACACTATATATATTGAAATTTATGGATAATTCATCCTTTGATTATATTATAAACATGTCCTTCAAACTTGTATCATAAGTCAGATGCTTCTTTATAGCGTCATTCTTGTGGACACAATGTTCTTCCAGTTGATCACGTTATTGAGTAGTCAAATAAAGATCTATCACTATTTATAATTTAATTACAATAAAACAAAACCTAACATGTCTTCATAGTGGATGTTTATATTTTAGTATCATAAAGCATAATAAAATCCCATATTAATGTTATTCATGGATCCTCCCGTGTGCCCAAATTGATCATTTAGATTTTGTCAATAGTGGTAAAGAATCATTCTTCAAATGATTGGAGATAATTTCTATTGTCTTTTTCTTTTTCTATATATTTTTCACCTTAATCAATTTATATGCAAATATTTCCTAGATATTCATAATAATTATTATGGTCTAGAGAAATATCATTGTCCCAGTAGCTGGCATCCAATATAATTTTTATGGAATCTTCAGATGAAAGTGCTGAACTGGTGGCTTGTCAATTATTTGAGGATATGGTTGGATAATTTCCATTTGAGAGATTAATTTTGATTTAGTAATAAAATATTTCAGCAACCTAATTGAGATAAAATTATTTAGCTAATATCATGAATGTTAGTGGGAATGTATTTGAATTCGTGTTTATATTTTTGACCAAACATATAGAAGTCACATATTTATAACTAAGATCACTGAATGTATTAGGAGAAGTCATTTATAAACCATTTATAGTGGTAACCCATGAAAAATAATATATTATGTGTTTCATCCCCTATTATTTGTAAAATAACATGTCTAAATACTGTGTTTCATAATATTTGAATTAATATTTTTAAACATTAAATGTACAAATTTTATTAATTATATAGTATTTGAGGCACTGATGATATGATAGAGGTGATTCCAATTTCTAGTGCAACCAAATAGTTATAAGATATTAATTAAAATATGAAGACTTCGAGATGATCTATATATTATAATATAATAAAACATATCCAAATTTAGTTTTTATCTTAATAAAGTCTAAATGCCTCTCTTATATTTTATCATACCTTATATGCATTAATGAAAAATGTAAAACGAATTTATTGAATCAGAAACAAATTACATTTTCGGATGGATTATGTTCGAAACTCTATCCAATATAAATTAATGATCGAAATATATTGATAACTTCTATTCAATTAGATATGTATATTTGATAGTTGTATCACTTCATAACATAATATTTATCTTTTATGGTAAAAAATATGACCACATGACATTTTCAAGAATCTTATTTTTTACAATCTACCTTACTAAACACACCTTTAGCATCAAATGATTGAGGAAACAAATCATATTCAACTAGCTATGTAATTACCATACCCCAATTACCTAGAGTTGGTGATTTATTTCATAACATCGGCATGATAAAAAGAATCATGTCCCAAAATAGCGATCAGTTTAGTATTATTGGAAATAAGAAACATACATTATCTCATCATTACAACTTGAAAAAATTTAATCACTAATTTATTCCATTAGAAATATTGAAGATTCATATATTATTCATGTATGTCACTCATAACGACCTTCTTCATATCCTGGTAAAATGAAACAATAGAAAGGGGTGAGCTCAAACACTCAGTAAGGGTAAGGAATACAGCCGAAGATAACATAAATATTAGGAATGGTAAATAATTAAAAACACATGCCTTTTCAAATAATAATCATGAACACATTATGGCAGGAATATGAGGTTAATAAATAATTCCCTAAAAATACATAGTCATGGGTATTCTACTAGTCGTATAACAACATGAACCATCATTATTATTTTCATAATGATGGAATGTATAATAAAGGACATTCTGAAACATCTTATCTAGGACTTGACCAAGAAAGTTAAAAATGATTTAGGAATTGGCCAAAACCACATATCAAAATTTGACTGTACTTGGACAATTTCACATCTAATTGTCTCATGATACCAACCGATGCATCGAGGAGCTCTAGAAGGCTCCACCCATAACATACTATGTATAATAAATTCCATAATTTAAAAGGTTGAAACAAAATATAAACATTCATATTATAAATATCATATGAAATGTCAATATGTTAACCCTAAATCGTTAATGGTATAAAAAATAACACATCCACAATCAAATATATCTAAAAACCTTCATTAAAATATGGCATATTTGTATCATAATAAACCAACCTCGATCTAGAATAATATCCCTTAAAGGATGTTGGCATATTGAAAACCATCAGCAAAAATACTTGAGAGAAATATCCCTTTTTCATGGAATCGTTTAAAAGTCAAAAAATTTACAAAGGTATTCATTTATAATATATTTTTGAGTCAAAGTTTCCCATACCACATTTAATCTTTTAAAAGGAAATCACATTTTAAAACATTCATAACCATATAATTAAATCCTTTAAACCATTTTCCAATCATGAACATTAATGAGAAATGTATTGAAGAATAAATCATTAAAACATTTAAAACGATGTTGTAGTAAAAATATCTCTAAAAAAATTCCCTTTTAAAACTATTTTATGAAACATGGACACAGATAATGAATATGTCCCGGCATATACATACATAAAAATAACATCAGATAATAAAGAGATAGTGAAATTATCCCTTACCTTATACTTTTCTTTATTTTATATTATGTTAACCTCCAGTATAATTGTTAAAACATGGTAATTAAATTATTCTTGAAACATATACATTAATATGATATAATATATGATCTTATAATAATTCTTTGTTAATAAAATTTTAGTACTATTATCATTTGGGGTGATAAGTGATTTGTTTTTCATTATATTCCAGGTAATGTAAGTAATGTTTTTTATGGGTAGTGTGTATTTATTTTATATATATAATTATATTATGTTAATAAACATTAATTCTAATCATAAAATTAATATTATTCTTTAGTGATTATGATGATGAATAAATCTCATCACGTTCATGGAGATTGTAATCCGTACATACAAATCAGCGAAATCATCATTATATTGATGGTGAAATCATATCTAATTGGAAGGTATATCATATGTATAGAATAATTATTGTGTTATATTTATTATTTACATTAGTTATACTAATTATTATACCCATCCAAATAATAAAGTGTTTAAATAAAAAACTACACCATGAGCTGGAGATGATAAGTCGTATTACACACGTATGGTGACTGTCATTTATATGATGTATATATTAATGAATATGGTTTCACCATTTCTATAATAACATCAGTATATAGTAGATTTTGGAATTATTATTTTTGAATGGAAACAACAAATAAAGACGATGTAGAATAAGAAATGAACTTGAAATATGTGATGAAATATTTACCTTTTTTTGGATTCTTTTGATTTGATCATAAGAGATCCATAGGATGGTCTCCTGACCAAAGAAATTCCTCTAGGATTAAGGTAGAAAAGTTGGGAGGATATTTGGTTTGGGGTTGTCTGATCCATATGGATTTGGAGGTGTGAAATTAAGAGAAGGTGAAGTACCCTTTTATAGGAGAGTTGAGGGACACTTTAGGAAAAGCATGAAAAATACTTTTATAATAAAATCATCATTTTTTTCTAATGGATAAAAAATGATGTATTTCGATAATAAGGTGGGGAAGGTTCACAAACCTCTCAAACAATAGATTTTGGACAAGTTTAGGTCACCATATTAATCTTATCAGTTAGGTTTAACTCTTAGTTTAATAGTTTTACATTTACAATGTCTCTTTGTATTTTTATATTATATGGTTAAATAAAGTTACTATAACAACCCAAGAAAACCCCATTTGGTTCATTATTTATATATATAACCTTTCTAAAACCTTTGGATGATAATAATATTTTTATGATTATTATATTAATTAATAATATAATATATTTAAAAAAAACTCAATTATGTAAATTTTGACACCATTTAGTCTTTGATTTTTTTGAAATCCTTAAAAACGTTATCACTTTTAATAAAATTTATTTAATAAACCCTATCATGATATTTTAACCTTGAAAATATGTGTAAATAATTATAATTTTCAATTTTCATTTATTTTTATATTTATAATAACAAATATTTTAATATTTTATTATTAAGGTAATTACTTAATCATCATTGTGTGATAAATAAATTAAATTATTCAGTGTCTAAAATGTTTAAATAAAATATTATTATGTAGGAAATATATTTATCTTTTAAGTCATTATTTATAGTCAAATTTATATTGTGCTTATCCCTAAATAAAAAATGGTTTAGTTTTTAAACATTGAATATAACTCTTTTAAAACTTCTTTAAAAAAAATAATAAATGTAAAAATCTATTACAAGTGGACCAAAAAGGATAATCTTTTTTTCCAATGGTTTTTTTCGTCGAATTACAATTATCAAATAGAACATGGAAATGTGTGTGGGAAATTATAATATCATTTTTACCCTTAATTACACTATTTTACTTTTAACCGTGGTAAATAAAAGTCAAAATTTATTATTCAACAAAAATTATTGTCATCTTATTAAACCAAATTTTACTTACTGATTTCAACCATGTCTTTAAAATTTTTGAAATTTAACCCACAGAACTGGTAATATTATGTTTTATGAAAATTTGTAAATTCTCCTCGAAGGTTGGTAAAAGATGATAAAAAGTTCAATAAAATTTTATATATATAAACTTGTTATAAAATTACTCCACTTAATTACATTTAACATATATATTTGTAATGTATGTTATTTGAACTAATATATATTAAAATAAAATAACTAATTATTAAAATAAAATTTTTGTTTTAAATTATAATGTAGTGTTTTTCACTATTCAATATAAAATGACTGTTTTCCAAAAAATACCAAAAATTTTGACTAAGCTAATTTCGATATTCTAAAATAAAAAATGAAGTCCATTTTTAGAAATAAAATTTATAAAATATCAAAAAGTGTGTATTACTATTCATAATGGCTAGTTTGATTGGACGTGGTGAGTTAGAATCTCGATGTGGCGTACAAAGAAAGTTATTTAATTATTCATAGGGAAACATACCATGGAAATGTTGGGTGTTTTATTATTACCTCCTTCAGATAATTTTCTTCTCAAAATTTCTAGAAGAATACCACACAAAAAGATTTGGGTGGTTCTTCATCATAATTTCCTCTGGTTCCTATGTTGTCTCTCCCAAATTATGGCTCCTCCATATTGATTTTTCTAGAGGAGTCATCAGGTTTCTCAAAACGTGTTCTCTGGTATCAAGAATCTTAAGAAGCTCTTCACAATAAGTCAAATTAGGTTCCAGTTCAATTTCATCAGAGGTGAGTACATGCATTGGGTAAGGCATGTATTTTCTCAATAGTGATATGTGGAACACATCATGAACTTTGGAAAGACTTGATGGAATTACCAAACGGTAAGCTAATTACCTAATTCATTTAGGAATTTTGAATGGTTCAATGTACCTAGGACATTATTTACCCTTATTACGGAATCATATAACTCCCATCCATGGAGATACCTTCATGAAAACATGATCTCCTATATGAAATTTAAAAACCTTTTTTCAGTTATCGACATAGATCACCTTCCAACTTTGATATTCTTTGATGTGAGTTTGTATAACTCTCAACATTTGGATAATTTCCTCAAGAAGTTCTGGAAATATCATTTTTAATTCACAAACATCATCCCAACAAGATGGTGGGACACATTTCTTTCCGTATAATGCATCCTATGGTTCCATCTGAATAATGGAATGGAGTCTATTGTAATAGAAAAATTCTACTAAAGATAAATATTGATCCAACATACCATTAATGTCAAGTGAGAAAGATCTAAAATAGTAATCTAATGTTTGAATAGTCTATTATAATTTTCATTCAGTTTAATGGTTGTAGACAGTGCTCAAATAATGTTCAGTGTCCCAGTCATTCTGAATAGTTTTCCAAAATCTTGTTGTATAACTGGAATTGCATTCAGAAACAATCGATAAGGGTACACCATGGAGTCTTAAAACATCATTAATATATAGAATTTCTAGATGTTAAAGTGTTATATCTTCTCATATATCAAGAAAATATGGTTACTTGGTATGATTATAAACAATGACCCATATTTCATCATTCCATCTAGGAGTCATTGGTATCCCCATGACAAATTCTATCGTAATATTGTCTAATTTTTACTCAAGTATGGGAAAAGGTTGCATGAATCCTCCAGGTTGTTGCCTTAAAGAATTAACTTGTTGAAAAACCAGACATCATGACACAAAATCAGCAATCTCCCTCTTCATTTGTCCCACCAAAAATGATCCATCAAATCTCTATACATATTGGTGCTCCCATTGTGTATAGAGAAATTAGAGCTTTGAACATCATCTAGCAATTCGCTTTTTAGATCAGGTATATCGAGAAAACAATGTCTATTCCCAAATTTCAAAATTCATTCATCATATACGAAGTAACTCATTCTCCCATCATTTACTGCTTTAATCTACTTTTGAGACTCCTCATCATTAGTCTGAGAAATTTTTATCCTTTCTAGTAATGAGGAATTGGAAACCGTTTGAAAAAGTAACGATGTTTCACCTTCCAGGGTTATTCCTTTATGTATCCTTACATGGTCCAAGAAAATATGATCCCTTTCAACTCTCATCTTGTTCAAAACTCAATGACCCTTTTTTTCTTAAAACATATTCCACCTTATTTTCCTTCCTCAGGTGGTAGTGTGTTGTGAAATAATAATCCTTGAGTAGTTCAAGACAACTCCTTTGCCTCATGATGAGTTATTTTTGTGAGAAAATATATTTCAAACTCTTGTGATCAGTATAAATCTCACAATTTTTCACCATAGATATTGTATCTCCAAATCATTATAGAAACAATTAATTTAGCTAACTCAAGATCATGAGTGGGATAATTTTTCTCATGAATTATGAAAAGTTGTAATGCATAGGCAATAACTCTATAATTCTGTATATGGATACAACCATGTCCTGTATTTTAAGCATCACTATATATATAACAAAACCATCATTCTCTGATGGTAGAGTCCAGATAGAAGCATTGTCTAATAATCTCGTCAGTTCTTCAAAAAATTATTCACGCTATTTTTTTTCTAATATATTTAACCCCTTCATGTGTGAGCTTGGTTAATGGGTTATCCAACCGAGAAATATTCTAGATGGAATATAATTATTAACTTACTAAATCAATAAATCTGCGTACCTTAGTTATACTCGTCAGTGCTGTCCATTCGGGTATTTCCTTGGTATTTTAAGGATTAATAGAGATTTCATCTTTAGAGACAATATGGCTATGAAAATTAATCTCTTGAAGTCGTAATTCACACAATTTTTAGACATATCATATAATTGATTTCTTTAAATAGTGTTTATAATACTGCACATTTGATTCTCATGATCTTATTAGATTTTGGAGAATACCAATAAATACCACTAAAAAGTCATCATGATTTTCATTTAATAATCTATTCATTTGATCCATGAATATAAATGGATCATTAGTAACTCTAAAAAGGATTATAGAAAACTCGTAATGCTCGTACCATGATCAAATTTTTGTTTTCTAAATGTCTTCCAACTTCACACACAATTGAGGATATCCTTATTGAAGGCCATTCTTTGAAAAATAATAATCTCCATGATGTTGGTCGAATAAATCACCAATTTGAGGTAGTGGATACTTTTTCATTTATGGTATATCATTGATATCCATGTAGTCAATACAAAACCCCATAGATGTGTCTTTCTTATTAACAAAAAGGATAGGGGCTCCCCATGGAGAAAACCAGGGTGAATAAATCCTTTATTACTCAATTACTCTAGTTGTTTCTTTAATTCCAAAAATTCAAGTCTAGCCATTCTGTAAGGGGTCATCAATTTGGCCTTGAACCAGTAATTAAATCAATGTAAAACTCAATTTCTCGTTCTGAAGGATGTGTAGGTAAATCCTCTGGAAACAAATCAATATATTATTGCACAATAGGCATGTACTTTATTCGAACATTCATTTCCTCAACCATAATTATTTATTTCTCTTCCTCCCAAATAATTGAATTTAGTAGAGCTTCTGGGGGAGGATCATGATAAGAATCTGATAGTGACATTTCTACTAAAATGATAAGGTTCTCCTTATCATCATCCAAAACATTAACCTATTTCTTCTTATAATAAGTTTTAAAATCATGTTCTGAAAGACCATTTATTCAAGGGATTATAAAAAATTCAATCATGGGTAAGAAGATGAGATCAACATATAAAGAACATTTATATACCCTAATGAATACTGATTCACAAACATTGTTACGATGATACTTCCCTTAAGAGTTATTACTGACTACTCCCTTTTTAATTAAAATTGAAAATATGTACATTTCATAGAATAATGGGATGATATAAAGAAAAGCGATGATCTGGAATAAAAAATTCATTCACTAAACTTTAGGAAACCATTAAATTACCTTCCAACATGTCTTTCGAAGGTTCAGCCTTAGCAGTAGTGATCTCATATGATTTTCCTTGTTCCCTTTGACTTTTCTGAGATAAGTTCCCTTCATTCATATGATATTCATTTTCACAATATCCATTTTCTATAAAATTTTAGCATTCAACATTGACATCCTCTTTCATTTCATTGCAATCATGAGCTTAGTAGCCTTTTTCACCACACTTGTAACAGACTCACATTCCCTTCACGAAAGTACCGAGGTGTTTCATCCCACATTTACCACATGATGGATATTTAAATTCTCCCTTATTCATTTTTTTTCCAATTCCAAAGTGATCAGAATATAACTTCTTCTATTGTATTTAATTGAAGTCATAAGACTGAGGGAATTCCATTTCTATCTTGATAGCACATTAGATAATATCTCCATATAATGAGAAATATTTTGAGACTAATTATTGATGGAGAAATGGTTTAAATCCACCAATGAATCGATCAATAATACTCCTTGGGTTACATATATAATCTGATGCATACCTTGCTAACCTTGTAATGTTATCCTCATACTTTGCAACATTCTCATCAGCTTTTTTCCTCATACACAGAAATTTCATTTCCATATCCTCTCGATGGTTACGAAAAAATTATTTATCTAAGAAAATCACATTAAACTCCCTACATTCTGTGTTTGATACTTATTATTATTCATTTTTGTTTTGGATTGATGACCACCATTGATCTGCATCACCTGTGAGGCAATAAACTACCATGAAAACCTTTTCCCTTTCACTACTCCCCAAAGCATCAAATATTTCCTCTTAAGAATTTATCCATTGCTCATCTTCTAAATGATTTTTACTACCAATAAATGTGGGTGGTAGTATCCTCAAGAAGCGGTCTGACATTGATAGACTGCATTTTAGATCAGATATCTCTATCCGGGTAAGGTTATTATTCAAAACCTGACTGAGTTGTCCCTGCATGGTGATTAAATGATCAACACTAGTTTCCTCACCACCTCAACTATAATTATATTTAATAATAGTTAAATTCCTACATGGATTATTTGCATTGATAAGGAATCCATTCCTTCCACTATGTTCTATTTCTAAAAAATGACATGCACTAGAATATTATATGAATCATAATATATAATTCTAATATTCTAAAATACATAACATAAATTGAGAATTTTATGGATATTATCCATAATCATCAAAAAAGGATTTGATATAAGAGGTATATACTCCAAAAAACATAATAATTAATAGTAAGGAAAATTTTAATTATCCTAATCATATCCCCAGGGAGTGTCACAAACAATATTGCATCCATGCCCGTTTTCATGTACTATGATACCCCAGGTAATGCCCAAAAATCCTCATCAGAGTTTTCACTCCAATGTACATCTCTGCCAGAGCAACCTCTACCTGATTGTATCCAGACCAAGATTTATTGCATTGAAAATACACATTAAACCCTACATTACAATGATACTAGAAGGTTATTCTATACTAATAATCAATGTATATCATAGGGTAATGTGCTCTAGTCGGAGATTATATAAATCTTGTTTCCATGTTTTGTACTAATATTCCACTAATAACAACTATAATCCCCCGACCCCAGTTACCAATATGCAATGATTTATTACATAACATTGGCATGATATAAGGAATCATGTCCCAAAAGATCGATTTGTTTATTATTATTGGTAAAAAGATACATACATTAGCTCAACATTACCACTTGAAAATAAATACAACCCTAATTTATTCCATTAGAACAATCCAAGCCTCCAAGATTATGCCTACAAGTCAGTCATACCTAACATCATCCTATCCTTGGAAAATGATATATATGAATGGGTTAGCTCAAAAACATTATATGGTAAATAAATAGAGTAGAAGATAACATAAACATTAGGAAAGGTGAATAAGTAAAAACACATGCCTATACAAATAATAAACATGAACACGTTATGGTAGAAATATGAGATGAGTAAATAATGCCATAATAAAACAAAGCCATGGGTATTTTACCAGTCGAATAACCATATGAACCATTATTATTATTTTCGTAATGCGGGAATGTATAATGTCAGACAATCTGAAACATATTTTCATGGCCCTGTCCAAGACATCTTAAAATGATTTAGGCCTCGGGCAGAACCATATATCAAATTGGGAAATCCCTTCGCCAATTCCACATCTGATTGTATCGTGATACCTACTGATGCATCTAGGAGATATAGGAGGATCCACTTGTCACTTATTATGTCTAATGTGTTCCTCATATAAAAAGGTTGAAACATAACATAAACTTCTGTATTAAAACTAGAATTGAAAATGTCAATACATTAACCGTAAACCATAAATAGTATAAAAATAAAACATCCACAGTCAACTATATCACAAAATATTCAATAAAATATTTAGGATTTCTATCACAAAAAATCAACCTTGATGAAGATTAATATCCCATAGTGAATGTTGGCATAGTTGAAAATGATCAGTAAAAATCATTGTAGGAAATATCCCTTTCTCATGAAATCATTTAAAAGGCAAATAATTTATAAAGGATGTAGTTTAAATGTTAGTATTTAAATAAAGTTTTCCATACCAATTTTAATCTTTTGAATGTAATTAACATTTTAAAGCATTCATTCTTATATAGAAAATTCCTTTAAACCATTTTGAAAAAATAGACATTAATCGGAAATGTTTAGAATAATAAATCATTAAAACATTTAAAATAATGTTTTAGTAAAAATGTTTCTTACAATTATTCCCATTGAAAAAACTATTATGAAACATGGATGTGGAATATAAATATGTCCCAGTAGATACTTACATAAAAACAACCTCAGATAAAGTGATTGTAAAATTAACCATTAACTTGTACTGTTCCTTAGTTGATGGTATGTTAACCAGTTGTATAATAGTTAAAACATGGTAGTTAAATAATAAAAGAATCATATACATAAATATTATATCATATATGATCTTATAATATTCCTTTGTTAATAAAATTTTAGTCGTATCACTGTTTCAGGTGTTAACTGATTCATTTTACATTATATGCTTGGTTACATAAGTCAGGATTGTTATCGATAGGAAGTATTTGATTCATATACAAAAATTATAATATGTTAATTAAATTATTTCTAATAATAAAATGAAAATTCTTCTTTAATGATTACGATTTGGAATGAAACACATCACATTCATGGAAACGGTAATCTGTACGTATGCACAAGCGACAATATCATTATATTAATGGTCAAATCGTATGTAATTGGATGGTATATCATATGTAAATAATATTTAACATGTTATATTTGTTATTTAAATTATTTATACTCATTATTATAATAATCTAATTAATGAAGTGTTTTAATAACAAACTACACCACAACGAGGAGACGGTTATCCGTACATACGCACAAATGGGGACTTTTTCATTCATATAATGGATAGAATAATGAATATGTTTGTACCATTTTTATAATAACATATCTACCTATATAAGATTCCATAGTTATTATTTTATAATGGAAACAACAATTAATTATAATGTAGAAGACGAAATGAACCTGAAAGAGGTTATTAAATATTTACTTTTCTTAGGGTTCTTCCTTTTGATTTTGTCATAAGGGACCCATACAATGGATTTTTTACAAAAATAAGGCCACAAGAATAATGTTAAGAATGTTTTGAGGATAGTTTGATAGGGGTTAGACGAAAAAAATGGATTTGGAGGAGTGAAATTTTGTAAAGGGGAAGTAACCTTTTATAAGAGAGGTGCGGGTCACGTTAAGAAAAGAATGAAATATTATTTTATAATAAAATAATTTTTTGTTTATAATCTTTACAAAATGATTTATTTCGAGTTTGTGGTATGGATGGGTCAAAAAACACTAGAAAATTGGTTTTGGACTAGTTTAGGTCACCATATTAACTTTATCTTTTAGATTTAACTCTTAGTTAAATAGTATTGCATTTAACAAGTCTATTTACAATTTTATATTATATGGTTAATAAATTTTTTATAACAAGCCAATTCAGTCCCATGTGGTTCATTATTAATATATATATTCTTATATAAGTATTTTGGCCAACCCTTATATTTTTAGAAATATTATATAAATCAATAATATAGTATTTGTTTTAAAAACTCAATTAGGTCAATTTTGACACTATTTAGTATTTGATTTTTGTAAATGTAATAAAAACATTATAACATAGAATAAAATTTATTAAATCAACCCTAACATGTCATATTAACTTTAAAAATTTGTGTAATTCATCAAAAGTCACTATTTACATTTATTTTGATATTTAAAACATCAATTATTTTAAAATTTAATTATTATGGTAATTACTGAATCATCATTGTGTCATATATAAATTAAATTAAATAGTTTCTAAAAATTATAAATAAAATATTATTATATAGGAAATAATTTTAGTCTTCTAATGAATATTTATTATCGAATTTATATTGACTGTAACCCTCTATTAAAAATGGTTTGGTTATTAAACATTGAATGTGAAACTTTTAACTCTTCTTAAATAAAATAATAACAAATGTTTTATTCTAATCCAAGTGGACCAAAGGGGGTCCTATTTTATTCATAAGGTTATTTTGGTCTAATTACACTCATCCAACATAATTAAAACATGCACAATGGTAATTTTATTAACATTTTTACCCACATTACCCTGTTTACTTTTAACCATGTTAAATAAAAGCCCAAAGTTACTTTTCACATAAAATTATTTTCAACATATTGAACAACATTTTATTTACTAATTTTAACCATGTATATCAGATTTTTGAAATTCAACCCACAGAAGTTGTAGAATTATGTTTTATGAAAATTTGTAAATGCTACTAGAAGGTGGGTAAATGACGGTAAAAAGATCAATAAAATTTTATATATTTAAATATATTATAAAATGACTCCAATGAATTACATTGAACATATATAGTTATTATGTATATATTTGTACATAAAATAAATTAAAATAATATAACTAATTATTTAAATAAAAAGTTGGTTTTAAAGAATAATGTAGTGTTTTTGTCACTATTCATCAAAAATTTAATGTTTTAAGAAAAATACCAAAAACTCACCCTAAGCTAATTTTGATATTTTTAATTCAAAAATGAATTCTATTTTAAAAAATAAAATTTAAAAAATTAAAAAAATTCATTATTATTATTCATAATCTCTAGTTTGATTGGTTGTGTTGTGTTAGAATCTCAAAGTTGTGTACAATGCAAGATATAACATTATTCAAAGGGAAACGTACCGTGAATGCTAGGGCAGTTACATGTTATCCCCATAAATATATTTAAAATTTCATTGAATATTGTATTGAAATTTCAGCCAGAATATTTTCTAATTTCTTCAAGATTCCATACATCTTGGTTAATTATTACATCCTAGGAAAATAAAAAATATGGAAATTGCATATTTATAATATTTATTAATTAAATATTTATTTTACTTTAAAGATGATGATATAACTTATGTAATACTCAAAACACAATAATGTATTGCTCAAATATATTAGTTTGCACACAACATTAATTAATACTAAAAAATAATATAATAATATAATTAATTGAAATGATAGTTAACCTCTTACCATTATATTGGAGGGAATGAATAGAACTAACTATGTAATGAATATACATGTGTTTTAAATGCCTTTATATTTATCCCTCACATTTTCGAGGCTTAAAATATAATAGAATCTAATTTAATGAATGAAATACCCTTGTATTCATTAAAAGTCCAATTTACCACCTTTTGATGGAAAAACCATTTTAAATCAAGTTTTTTTCACTTGTATATGTTCTATTTTAAAAAAAATAATAATCTTTTTTATATGTGTAACATCAAAAAATAATTTGGATGAAATTTTGCAATATTTCAGTGAATGTTCATTTTATTTAATGAATAGGGAAAACTATTGTTATGATATAAATCATTTTGATTAGCTTATTTATATAAAAATAAAAAAAAGTAGAAGATAAAATTTCTGAAATATAAAGACTCACAGAGGTAAATAGTAGTGAAGATCGAGGGCATCATCTTGTATGAATTGATCACCCTTGGTAGGAAAAGAACTAAGATTTGAAAAGATTGATATCCAGTCACTAATGGTCACCTTAGAAGCCATGAAATCAGATATAGTATTACCTTATTCGCAATTGTGTATAATGTTTTTATGATTATTCACTAGCCTCTTACAAAAATTGATCTCGTATACTATGTACCAAGGGTTGTTGCCAATACCATGCAAAAAATTGTGAAGGACTAGTGAGTCAGTATCGACTTCTTCAAGTGGAAAATTCTATTTATCACATAACTGTATCCCAATGATCATAGCAAGTGCTTCGACCTGGATAGAATTTCCCCCTCCCTAATAAGCTAAAAAACCCCATAATGACTTAACCTCACTAGTTAATGGGTAAATATAGTAAATTATGGTAAAATATAATAATATGATAATATTAAATTTCCCTTACACTTTTCTTAAATTTATTCGATGAAATATGCCCAAAAAATGGAATACATGGGGAGATTTTGGTACCCCATGGAGCCACTTGTGTGTGAAAATGACATTTAATTACTTTTAATTTAATGTTGAGGAGAATATAACATAAAAATATATATTTAACTAAAATAACTTTTATACTGTGTAATATAAGTGATCAATTTGACAATGAATAATAATTATAAATCTAAAATAATTTTCTAAATCAGTTTTTTTTATTTTTAAGACATTAAATAAAAAAATTAATTATGAGACAATGATGATGTAGTTATTGTTCCATTAATTAATTATTCATATAAATTATATTATATCTGTAAAATCAAATGTATGTTTTTTATTTTTATGTCATACATGTATTTATAGGATTATAGTTACATTTTATATTTGTATTAATGATGTTTTTTCAAAGAAATCATGTTGTTATGGATTTTTAATAATTTCATGATATGAATAGTGTCCAAATTGACATGATTCATGTTTTAAAATATAAAATATTTTATTAAATATTATATAATTCAAAAAATTATACGATTCATCCGAATAGTTATCATAAGTCTATGATATTATTTTTAACTCATTAATTACATATTATTCATGTTGTGGTATGTATTATGATTCTCAAATAATTAAATGCTTAATAAAATGGGAAGTATGAATGGGTTAAATAAAAATGATAAGGATTAAAAAATATCCAAAACCAATCTAATAATTATTGAATAATTTTATTTTGATATATATTGATATTATAATCTAAATAACTGAATTTTTAGTTATTTATATTCTATTCAGAATTAATAATAAAATAATAATTGAAATTATTCTTTGAGGGCCCCTCCTCCCTCTTATAAAAGGCAACAACCTCTAACCCATACTCACACCTCTCAAGATCAATTAAATCATCCAAACTCTGATAAAATATTCTCTCAACATATTTATCTTCCTCTTAGAAGTTATACCATTAGCATAAGGGAACTCAATGATTCCTTTTTACTCAAATCAATGGGTTTTACCCGATTTAGTGATAACATCTTCTCTCAATTTTTTTCCCATCTACACTGCATAATATATTATTATTCATTGATTACATAACAACACTAGTATCTAAATATACTATAATTTTGTTATGATATGTATTATAACTACACTAACCTACACCTCCATCTAATGGATATGATAATATTTGATTTTGTGTACAATGAACTACTGCCTCACAAAACTATGTTTGTTAGATTTTTTCATACCACCTATCATGGTGTCAATTATGATGTGAATATATTTAAATATGGAATATATTATATTTATATTCTTTATATTATTATTTATTTTTCATTTACATCATACCTATATGCTTTCAATAAAGCATAAATACTATAATTGTATTTGTAAAAGGGGGAACTAATGCCCCCTTAAAGTGATATGACTAGTTCATTCTATACATGGAACTTATAAAGGATGGAAATAATGAAATTTTATAACATATATAACATAGATATTTTAATAGAATAATAAATTCTTATGTATCATTTAGTTTTTAGTCCTTTAAAAATGGAAGAAAGAAATGAAAGTAGCATTCATGCGTACGTACTGCTTATCGTCTCAATTAACAGTGCATTTAATTTTATAATATTAAAATGATATAAAATATAATAAATGAAAATATATTAAATATAAATACATATATAATGGATATAATTGATGTTTTAACAATCAATAAAATTCTGTAGATAATGGACTTTTTATTACATGGACAATTTGAAATTATAGAAAGTTCATTTTTGACTCATTTATTGAATATTGACAAAAAGACAGATATTAACATGAATAATTATATAATTGTTATAGAAAGATAATAAATTATATAAAATGACTAATAAACATGAAAAAGAAGAAAAATAAAGTATAATTATCTTATATTTTTTATTCATATAGGTAATGAATGAATAAGAAAAGTTAGACATAATGTAAGGGACTTCACTGTAATCTCTATTCATTGAGGCATATATTGACTTGTACATGGCTTTCCTAATATGTGGTTTAAAAACCCCTTTCACTTTTAATTTCATTCAAATAGAATCTTTTATCTATGAAGTGTTTTACTAAATGATAAACAAAATGTTTCTTTTTAACATACGGGTTTATAATGTACTTTCCACCACCGTGAGAATTATTTTATATTTCACTTCCATAAAAATATGTAATGTTTTTAAATGGAAAATAAATAAATAATAATATTTTTAGATATTTTTATATTTTAAATGTGTTTGAATATTGATTTATTATCTTAATATCTTGATCTGATATGTTTGGATTTCATTGTAGAAATTTTATCTTCTCTTTATGCTTGTTCATGTGTGATGTTAATTTAATGGTTAATGGGAATTGATTACATATATGGGTGGTTGTGTGATAAACCTATAATTGTTGAGACTGAGATAGTTATCCAATGGATTGGGTAATGTGACAGAGGTAAATATTAATGTGTCTCCAAAGAGATTTATGGAATATACTATGATGGGTATTCCAAATTAAATGCCCAATGTAGAAGTGAAATATACAACGTAAGTATGATACAGATGAAAAATGTTTCCTTTATGAGTTATGATTACTATGAGTCATTCATAAATATTATAATATCATGAGGTATTATAAAGATATTTAGTTATGTATGTATTGATTAACTAATTTTTTATTTCATAATTTTCTAACACCTTCTGTGCTTTTTACTTTAATCCCATGTTTTGGAAATGATTATCATATGGTATAAGGAAAGGGTAGAGAAGGGATGTATTCTAGAAGATTTATCTCAAGAAATACCTCTTTTTTTATTTAAGGAGTTTTATTACATTTAAAAAACATGTATAGAGTAGACATGTCTACCTTGAAATTATTGAGACATAATGTAATAGTTATGGGACAATTTTTAAAAACTATAAACATTAAAAGATCATAAATGTGGATTTATGATTTAACAACATATTATGTAATGTTTTTTCCTATGTCTTTGTAGTTCATATCAATGGTCAGTATAGATATCTTTAGCAGTTAGAATATTGTTCAGTTAATATCCATAAAATAATTTATGGTAATAATGGAATGATATCACATTTACAGATTACCAAGATTCTTTTCCTAATATTTTTATGTTTTCAGAATGTTTTTCCACAAACGAAACATGGAAGCTATGATGGGATGACATCATAAGGAAAACAAACTTCCAAATCAGCAACCTGAGATGTTCTGAATCGGAACAGGAAAATTTCCTTTAGTGATGGCACATTTGATTCATTCTATAAATGGTGTTGGTATGCATGACCGTGTTTTTCTATAACAACCAGAAAATAACATGTCCAAAGTGGAGAATTTCATGAGGCAACATCCCACATCATTCAAGGGATGATCTGACCTTGTGCAAGATGAAGGGTGGAATATGGAATGGGAAGTGATATTTAATTTCATGTGGTGTTTAGAGAATCAATAGGATAGACTTTCTGTTTAACATTTTGAATGTAAGGTCGATTAGTGGTGGACGATGGTTAAAAATATCAGGGATAATGAAGCTATTGATTATCTTGATTTGGATGAATTAATATGTATCTTTATTGACAATATTTTTCCTTTAGAGGTCTGACATATGATGAAAATGAATTCATGGAATTGAGGCATGAGGATAACTTAGTGGCTTCTTATGAATAAATATTCACTCAACGAGAAAGGTATGATCCAAATTTCATATTGGATCTTGATAGTAAAATTATTCATTTTTAGATAGGATTAAATAAAAATTATCCAATGAAATTAGCATCAAGGGTAATCTAAATATCTAAAAAAATGTTTGATGTGTGGATAAGGTTGAAATTGATTTTTCTAATGAGAACGTGAACTTTGAAAAACAACAGAATAAGTGGTCGAGATGGCTAACGAAATAGAAGAACTCTTCAAAAAAGTCTGATGGTAAGAAACATAATTTTAAATTATGTTTATATTGTGGTAAAAATAACATTGTAGAATGCCTTTTGAATTCTATTAAGAGCTATCAATGTGGTAAAATGGGACATATGTCTCGATATATAACTAAAAGATGAGGTAAATGGTACGAAAAAATATTATTTACAGTGAGTAAAATGTTTTAAGTGTCCTGAAATGGGTCCATATGAAAAAGAGTGTCCAACTAATAACATCACTGAGGGAATGAAGATATACTACATGCAGTGGGGGGGGGGGGGGTTGAAGTCCTTTGCAACTACTATAGCAGATGTTGGACCATAATATGACCTAGTATATGGATCACAGAATTGTTTATTCTGTTTAAGACACTGCCTTTTTTGATTCAGTTTCTACACATTCATTCATTTATGAGATAAATTTTACTAAATTTTGAATTCCATATCATGATATGAATCCTGAAAATATGTTAAAAAAACCGGGAGGAAATTCTGTGAAGAAAAGAAATTATAAGATCCTTCATGACATTATAAGAAGATTAAATCTACCTACAAACCTAATATTTTTGTAATAGAATTGTTTGATGTTATTTTGGAATGTATTGGCCTTCAATGAATCATGCCTTGATTGATGACAAATCTATAGAGGATTTTTTTTAAAAATAAGTTTAGTTTGTGTACAAGAATGAACCCTTACTTTTGGAAATGTATCAGGAAGCTAAGAAACTACTAAACGATGGAAATGAATGTTACCTTGCTATATTTTTAAAAACAAAGGAACTGTTCAAATTAATCATTTATAGGTAGTAAATGAGTATCTTGATATTTTTAAGGATGAGTTGTCTGGTATAGTACTAGATCTAGATATTGAATTTATCATTGACTTTGATCGTAATGGTAAGCCAATTTCAAAACCCCCTTATCTAATTGATAAAATTGAACAGAAAGAGTCAAAGAAGAAATTGTAGGAGTTGTTAAAAAAAGGATTCATTCAACATAGATCATCACCGTGGGAGGATCCTATTGTGATTTAAAAAAAATAGAAATTCAATGAGACTTTTAATTGATTATTGATCCTTTAATAACATCACTATTAAGAACAAGTATGATTGGACTCATATTGATGATTTGATTGAACAACACTAGAATGATCAGAATTTTTTGAAGATTAGTTTGAGATCAAGGTATCATAACTTGAATTTAAATGATGTTGAAATTATAAAGACAACTTTTTATTCAACATATGTCCATTAAGAATTTTTATCCATTCCTTTTGGGTTGACTGTTGAACCTACTGTATTCACTTATAATATGAATAAAATTTTCATTGACATCATGGATAAGTTCTTGGTTGTGTTTATTATTGATATAATGGTTTATTATAAAATTAAAGAGGTTCCTGAAAGACATTTGAGGGTCATGTTGCAATCTTAAAAAAAGAAGTTGTATGAGAAATTCAGAATGTGTGAGTTTTGGATTCACAAAAATTAATTCCATGGTCACATTGTTTATAAAGATGGGCTAACTATAGATCCAACTAAAAAAAGTTCTTAAATAATGTCCAAGACCTAGAAATATAACTAATATTTTATTTTTCATGGTTTAACAGTTTATTACTGGAGGTATTATAAAAAATTTACACGGTTATCTAGCCAATTAATTAATATATCTTGAAAAGGTGTTATGTTCATCTGGACTAAATAATGTGATGATTGTATTCATGATTGAAAATATGATTGGGGAATGATCTAGTTTGGGAATTACCATCAAGAGATGGTGAATGTTTTATCTACAGTGATGCTTCTTAGAAATGAATTTTTTGTTTCTTAATGTAGAATGATCAGGTAATTGATTATGCTTCACATTAGTTGAATCCTCATGAGTTAAATTAACATACACATTATTTTGAATTTGATAATGATGTTTTTTCATTAAAAAATTTCATTTTTTATATTTATTGGGTAAAATGTGAAATATATAATGACCACAAATGTTTTAAATATATATTCCTTAATAGATAATATAACATAATATAGAGGAGATGACAAGAATTAATCAACGGTTATGATTTCACTATTCATTACCATATCATAAATTAAAATAATGTTGTTGCGGCTTCATGTCAAAAAACAAATGATACATTAACGATGTTATATTTTGAAGAAGATCATTTGATTTATGACTTGTTGAATTTTGGCATATATGTTTTTTTGCAGGAAATTCATCTATTTTCTTTCCGGTTTTAGTAAAATTGTCCCGAGAAGACAGAATAATTCTAGTTCATAAGGATGATAATGAGTTGTATAAAAAATTATAATTGTTTAATAATGGTATGTTACCTGATTTTAACATTGATAGATACTGTGTTTTGAGGCTTGAAAATAAATATTGTGATCCATGTTATTCAAAGCTGAAGAAAGAGTTCTTAGGTGAATTTCATAGATCTTAATTTTCAGTTATTACTGGTAGTATTAAAATATATAGATATTTCGGGAGAATTACTAGTGGGATACAATAAAATAGATATTGTTGACTTTACTGTGAAGTGTTTAACTTATCAATTGGATAAATTAGAATAGCAGTTACTAAAATTGATGATATACAATTTTCTAATTCCATAGTGGAAATGGGTAAATGTGTTCATGGATTTCTCCATGGGATCACCAAAGACATCTTGAAGTAACAATGAAATCTTGGTTATTGTTGATTAATTAACTAAATCTACTCAATTTCATCCAAATCGATATACTCTATCTCTATATGAACTAACTAGATTGTATATAAAATATATTTTACTGTTACATAGAATTACCATCTCCACTGTATCTAATTGTGATCCTAGGTTCACTTCCAACTTTTCGAAGGGCCTTCAGAAGTCATTTTGTATTTAATTAAATTTTAGAACATATTTTCAGTCACAGTCATATGGGTACCCAGAATGAACAATTTCGACATTGTAATATATGTTTTGTTCTTGTTCAATGGATTACCAGGTTTTTTGGGACAAACATCTTACTTTTGGTTGAGTTTCTATATAATTACTGTTTTCATTATAGTATAAAAATGGAACTATTTGAGGAATTATATATAATGTAGTGTCAAACTCAAGATGTTTGGGATGAAGTATGTAAATGGATGTTGATTGGACAAAAATTGGTTGAAGATATGGAAGAAAAATTTATGTTGATTCAAAAGCACATGAGAACTGCTTAGATTGGGAATTTTTTAGATAACCAGAGTAAGTACCATTAATTGAGTTAGGTTATATTGTATTTCATAATGATTCTCTAGGGAAAATTCTGATGCATTTTAGTAAGTATAGAAAGCTGAGTATGAGGATCATTGGACCCTCTGAAATCCTAGAGAATGCTTGATCAAATGTTTATAGAGTGTATTTAACTCAATGTGTATCCTAGGTACAAAATGTTTTCATGTTTCAATGTTGTGAATGTATATGACAGATCCATCATATGTTTTGAGTCCAGATGTAGTTAAGCTGGAATAAAATCTTTCTTATGAGGAAAAACACACAAAGATTCATAACTAAATAGAGCAAGTGTTGTGGAATAAGGTAATCCATCACTTAATGGTTTTGTGTAAAAACCATATTGATTATATAGAAATGTGAGAATCTAATCATTTTAGGAGGGATAAATACTGCCCACTTATTTGATAAGTGAATAGAATAGCGGGGACATAATTACTGAAAGGGAGGAAGGTCGTAACATCCCAAATAAATAAATAATATACCATTTTCATATTTATTGATATTTTTGAATTAAATATTAATTATACATGTGATTATATATATGATAGTGTACTAAAGATGAAATAATATATTTATTTGAAATCTTACGTTGAAAACACCATTGAGTTATATCGTAAAATAATATAACATTTTTATTATTTTAAAATATAATTAAGGCTGAGATTTTTTTAGACTAAATGCACATAAAAGAATAAAATATGACTATACATTTAATTTAAAATTCATTTAACTTATCCCATAAATTTTAAGGGCTTAAATGAAGAAAGAATATGATTTTAAGAATGAAATACTCTAGTATTCTTTAAAAGGCCATTTTACATCCTTTTGATGGAGAACACATTTTAAAAATAGTTTTTCACACATGTATATGTCATATTTGACAAAATAAAAATATTCTTTTTAAGTAGAATATCAATATTTTCTTTGGATGAAATTTTTTTATTTTTTTAATAATATATTTTTAAATGAATATTTGAAAATGATGCTTTTAGTTAAAAGATGCCTTTTAATCCTGTCAATTTATATAGTTATTATGTACTTTTAATTGGTTTTATAGTGTAATTGGTTTATTTTTTTTACCATTTTATCAAATTTTGGTCATTGAAATAAATTTAACTCTTAAATTGGACATGACTAAATATCTACCTTTTGGTAGTTTTTATGTCTTAAAAACACACATTATGGTTTTGACAAACAGAATTAATATTAAATTGATTTTTGACATTACATTGTTTTGAATTTGAAGAAATTGATTCCATATTTGGAAACAATGGGTCCACATTTTGTAAATAGTAAAATTTTATTTTCAGACATGATGAATATTAACTTCAGTAAATATTTTATTTAGGAAGATTAATGGGTGAACCTGAAAATAAAGGTAAAAACATTATATTATAATACTAATAAATTACCATTGAACTTTCCATAAAAATATTGGATGATATATGTATGACCATTGAAATACATAGGTCGATTTTAGGACCCCATGGAGCCACTTATGTGTGAAAATGACATTTAATTACTTTTAATTTAATATTAATGGAAATATAACATAATCATATATGTTTTACTAAATCAATCATTATATGAGTTTATATAAGTAATATATTAGACTATGAATAGTTAATATAATTTTTAAATGATTTTATACATCATGATATTTTATATATAATATTTAAACATTATATAAATTAATTTAATTATGTTACAATGATGTTTTAGTGATTGATTCATTAATAAAGGATTCATAAAAATGATATTATAATAGTTTAAATAAATTAATTTTTTTTGTTATTTAATCCATAGTTTTTTATGACATTTACAAGTAAAATTTTTATTATTTATTTTTATCGAAGTAATCAAGTTTATATGGATTTTAAACAATGGATTGATATAATACTGTCTAAATTGATATAATTCATATTTTAAAATATAAAATATTTAATTAAATAATAAAAAATTCTAAAAAATTATTATACATTTATATTCTTATCATATGTGTTAAAAATTATTTTTGACTATTTATTTTAAATTGTTTCATGTTTTGGTAACTATTTTAATTCTCTATGTTTTAAATGCTTGATAAAATTGTAAGATTAAACAAGGGTTAATTAAAAAAGACAAGGATTAAAAAATATCCATGTTCTATCTAATTCTCATTGGAAGATTTTATGTGGACATATATTAATCTTATCTTCGAAATAACTTCATTTGGGCTCATTTATAGTCGATATAGAATTTATAATTAAATAAAAATTCATGACCGTCCTTCTGTTCCCTCTTCCATCTTATAAAAAGACACCACCTAAAACACTAACTCACACCTCTAATTATCATTTGGATCATCCAAACTCATCCCAAATAATATATTAAATTAATTTGGACGCATTTATATTTGATTTTTAGGTATCGTCTTCTCTCATATTCTTTTATTTTTCTTTCCTTCTCTACTCCTATTCTATTATTATTATTTCGTTACAAAACAACACCAGTGTGCTCAATATACAATGTTTGTGTTTATGAGATGGATTCTAACTACCCATACAAACACATCCATATAATGGATACTAACATATTGTTTCTGTGTACAACGAACTACTCCTCACAAAATAATGATTGTTTGATTCTCCCCAACCACCTCTCACGGTGTCTATTAAGATAGAACTGTATATATATGAAATATATTATATTTATATTGTCTATATTAATTTTTATTTTTCATTTACTACATACATCATTACTTTCCATAACGTAAAAATACAATAATTTAATTTAGGAAGTTCGGAATACCGCCCCTTCAATGTGAAATGACTCTTTCATGTTATAAAAAGAATGTATAAAAGATGGAAATAAAAATCAAATGTTTCATATATAAACAAGATATTATGCTATAATTATAGTATTCCTATGTATAATATGGATATCATTTCATCATAATGAAAATAATGAAATTAAAGTAGCGTTCAAGCGTATGTATAGATTATAGTCTCCATGAATTGTGCATTTCGTTTTCTAATATCCAAATGTTAAGGATTATTCTAAATAAATATATAATGGATCAAAATAAAAAAATAATGGATATTTATTATATTTAAATCATGAATACATTTCCAGAGATTATGCACTTTTCACCACATGAAAAATTTGTAATTATAACAAGTTAATTTTTTATTCAAGTATTGAACATCAAAAAAAAGTTTGATATAAAATTGAATAATTATATGATTGTTATAGCATTGTAATAATTGATATAATGGAATAAGAAACTTTAAAATGGTTCTAAAGCATGTATAATTTACTTAACTTTATTACTCTTAGATATAAAGAACAAATAATACATGTCTGACACAAGGTAAGACCCTTCGTCTCAATATCCATTCATTGAGGAAGACATTGATTTATACACGACATTCCTTTAAATGTTGTATACACCCCATTTGAATTTTATTTTCATTAAAAGGGAATCATTTTTTAATGACTTGTATTACCAAATGAAAAAAAGAATATTTCTTTTTAATGTTTTCAGTGACTACATCCTTTCTACCGCCATGAGAATTACATCATATTTGGCGTCCTTTACAAGGAATAATGTTTTTAAAAGGAAAAAAAATACCATATACATTAGTTACGTATTTTTGTAATGAAAATGGTTTTGATAACGAATTGATTATGTCAATATCTGGATCTTATTTCTTGTGATTATAATGTGGAAATGATATCTTTTATTTATCCTTGTTCATGTATTATTGTTATGTTATAGTTCATGGGAACTGTTTATGTATAGGGGTGGTTCCATTATAATCATACGGTGGGTGTGCCCTTGATTTATCTCGAACCCATTGGGTAAGGTGATTTAGTTAAACATTAAGTTTTCTCTTAATAGATATAGGGAATATACTATGACGGGCAATCTAAATGTAACTCCCTATGTAGCTGTCAATGCTAAAATGTATGTTTTATATGTATGCCACATGTTACAATAACGATTTATGATAAATATGTGTTATTCATATATATTATGATTTCATAAGGTATTATTCAGAGATTATGTTTTGTATGTACTGATGGAATAATGTTTTATCTCTTTATTTTATAACCATAATTGGTCTTTTTGTGCTTATCCTATGTTTTTGAAATGATTTTCACAAGGTATAAGGAATTGTAAGATAAAGGAAGAATTCAAGAATACTTATATTAAGAAAAGAACTCGTGTATTATTTATGTATTTTTATAATTGTGAAAAACATTTGAATAGAGTATAGGATTATTCTTTTTAATTTTTGTGATATAATGTAATAGTTACAACCAAATTCATTAAAACAATAATCCAGAAAAAATCATGAATGTGAACTCTTGATTTAACTCAAGATTAATTAATGTTTTCAGGACGGGGCATTATATTAAAGAACTTAATTTAGCTTCAAGGAATGGATCCCTAGGATATTTTTTCGCTAATGTTCTTTGGGTATATTTTTCATCTATTTGATCAGATGTGGAGGGATATTTGTCTTCTATTTAATTAAGGAACTTTGGCTTACCAGATTTCTTGGGAAGATAATGTTTTCACAAACTCATATATTTATATTAGAAAATGAATGGTGTAGAATTATTTTTCAAATGTATAGAGGATTTTTCTTTCTCTTTATGGTTCTTTTGATTTACTTCTTTATGGGTTTTTATCAAATATATCTCATGTTGGGATGTAACCATTATTATTTATTCTACCATCCTTGTCCCACCATTTGATTAATTGGACACTATTAACTAAATTAATGTCTCCCCAATTTAGTGTTGGATGATTCGATTAATAATAATGATGATAACAAAAAATGGGGTCAATAAAATGAATTACATTATAGAGTCGAATATCAAATTAGTATATGATGAAGACTATATTTAATAGGGAGAATTGTATTTTTAGTGTAGTGACATATGTTCTCTTTGAACTAAAGGTGTGAGATCATAGATATTTAACATATAGTTTGACCTTAATATAGATTAATCATATTTTATATTTTTATTTAAATTCCTTATAACCCTTAAATTTCATAGAATATTGGTCTTTGGAGGGTTGTTTTGTCAACATAGTCAGTTGGTCTAAATGAACGTTCATGGAGGCTCAATTTTTGGTTTAAATTTTGACATTTGAATATCATTAATTCTTATTGATGTTATTTTAATAAATAAATTCATAGATCATCTATTAATCATTAATGGTTAATTTCAATAATTCATTATATTCTTCTGGAACAATCGCTAAAAAGATTTCTACTTTTTCTCGGGGTTTTCCAAGGGTCACATGGGTTGAATCATCTATTATTATTTGTTTACAATTGAAGAAAAACAATCCTTGATAGAATTACATAACATTTAGTTAATCATTAAATTATTTTTTAGTCATTAAAGATCATCTTGATTATGTATTTTGGGTTCTAGAGTAGTTACTAGGTTGTTTTTAACGTCATAAATGACTTAACGGGGAACCTTATCAGTACTTCAGGGGTACCCACTATATATTCATTCATCAAACTGTGGGAATTTTATCTATGTCCTTTCATCTTGATGAGGTGTGGTTTCTATTTTTTTCCTCACATAGGGGTTTATTCAATATAATGTAAAATATAATGATTATGAATCCATACTAGGATGGAATTTTGAGTGATGGTTGTAGTTTTGACTACTAATTTTCTTCCTACCATAGCGTAATAGTACTATTTTGGATTATTCTTTATCTTGTAAGATAGTATCATCCCATCATTTTGATACAGTATGAAGATATCAAAAATCCTACCATATTCTGGGATGGGATGAGTGGTGTTCAAAAATCATTTCATATTTTTTCTATCAAATTACTGAATAAATTTTTCATTTTAATGTTTCAATTTCAATGAGTATTTTAGACAAATGAAACATGAATTATTGTTTGATAAAATAAAATTTTATAATTATTTATTTCTTCAAGATGTATAATTCGATTTTCACTCACTATTTTGATCATAACTACTAATGAAACTATATTTTGAGGTCTTCCCATTCTTTTTTATACCCCAAAGGTGAACTAGTGTATTGTTAAATGGCTAGTGACTCAAGGTTTTGTTAAATGCATTAAATTTTTGAGGTGTCATATTGTGAAAATGTTCCAATAATTGGGTCATAATATGAAACAAAATGTGTTAGATTAAACTCTTGGTTTCTTGATCCATAAAACAATGTAAAAATAGTTTTTTCATACATTATCCAGGGATCAGTCAAATATTTTTACATGGGTAGTGTCTATGCTCTCGATGCACATGTATAGGATTCACCTCCATATATTTTTTCCAGGGTGTCAATGATTCAATATTTTCAACATTTATTCAGGGAATGAACTCATAGATAGGGAATATAGTAGAGAAATAATTGGATGTAATTAATGTGTTGGATAATTATTCACTTGTCCATTTGCTAAATATTTATATATTTACTTAATTTTGGATTGTTTTTTACACAATAAAGGTATATCAGGGTACATAACATTCAGTAGATTAAAATATTTTTTTTATTTCTCCTTTATTGAGTGATCATTTAAAATTCATTTTCTTGTTATATGATGAGCTATTCATGATATGGAATTTTTATTATTTGATTGACTTTTGGTTTTCTTAGAAGAGTATTCACATCGAAAACATGGCCCTGGGTATTTCAAAATTGATCCCTTTCAATTCTATCATTTTAACTCTTACTAATCGAACATGTCATAGATAAAATGGGGTTTTAGAAAGTTATGTAACTATTTGTTTCAACCATAACCTTACAATTTTGTTATTTTTATTCCTATAAATGATGATGAAATTTGGGATTTAGAGGAATTGCCAAATTTTTGGTAATTCGATGATTTCTGAAATACACTCATTGCATAGTTAAATGGGTGTTGAAAATATTTTAAATCGATATATAATCATCTTGATCACAAAAATTGGGATTATGTTCAAAAATATTTTCATAATCTTCTATTATTCATTTTGAATATTAATTGATTATTATAATTTCATGATTCTCGGAATAGTTGAGAAAGTTTTTTCTTCAGTAGAGTCTAGTTGAAGAGTCAGGAACCAAAATATTATTTTTATTCTTGAAGATCTATTTTATATTGCATTCATGTGTATTTCACTTCCATTCCCTCATGGATCTCTTCAAAGAGATTCGGTTAATTGTAACCTAAAATGAACCTTTTGGTAATTTTTTTGTTTACATACATAATGAAGAGGCTGCATAACAAGATGTCTTGTTCTATGAATATTCATATTTTTGTTCATTCTACAACTGATAGAAGGATAACTTTCCTGGAGGTTAAGATAATAATGATTCCACCACTTTCTGAAGGGGGTTCAACTATTCCAATTCCCCATTGTTTTTAGATTTTTATTAACCATGATTGTTGTTTAAAAAATTACCCCATCCCTTTAGAATCAATTTTCTCTTATACTATCAATTATGAAATTAAATCTTATACTCTTTTAGTTTTACATATTATTGAACTATCTTTTTTGGATGAATTACAAGACATGACCATAATCCATATGATTTTTGAGACATTTTCCTCATTTTTTCAAATTGAAAACTAACCTTCCTTAAGTGGGATACTAGGTCAATATTCTCAAATGACTGATTCCATAATATTCTAATTATATTTTCTCTTTTATAACAATGTCTATGAGATATACTGTGGTCCAACTCATGATGAGTGTACTATATATGTTTAGATGTGTTTGATCCCAAAATCATTACTAGGGAAATGAACATACATTATGTCAAATTCGATTGATTTTGTTTGTTTTTGTGCGAGGTGAAATAAAATATCTAATTATTACACAATCCTTTAATGTGGAATCCATATTGGGAATCAATGATCAAATAAAACAGTCCTTTTTTCTCATCTAGAAAATCACATTTTTGTTCTCATTGTTATATTCAAAATTTTGACTAGCACGAAGCTATTATTTCTGCCATGTCAATTTGTAGTTCATATCTTCAATTATCATGAAATGATTTAGGTTTTTATCAAATGTTAACATTTTGGATTCTAATTTATGAAAATAATTCCTAAATTTTAGGATGTTTTCCTGAAAAAAATCATCCAAAATTACTTGAAAATTAATAATTGGGTAGTGTCTGAACAAAATAACATTACTCAAATAATTGCTCTTTCCGATTGTATCATAATTATCAATATTTATATTTTTTATTTTGAGATAGGTTTCTTATCTATAGATGACCAATGTGTATATTTTCTAATAACATTATTATAACTTATGGGGTCATAAGTTGTTTAATTTGTTTCACTATATGAAAGAAGATACATGGATGTTTTGGAGAACAACTGTTTCTTTGTGATTCTTCATGTTAGTGGATAATATCAAATATTACTAAAAATTTAGTAGGAATGGATGGGCTCGATTTAAAAAAAACTGATAGAAGGAGGTATTTCATTGAGTTGATTATTCAAGGGGATGAAATTATTGATAAAAATAGTTTTTATTTAACAAAGACATATCACAAAATTTTATATT
Organism: Viscum album; assembly: GCA_963277665.1. Lineage (NCBI taxonomy): Eukaryota > Viridiplantae > Streptophyta > Magnoliopsida > Santalales > Viscaceae > Viscum > Viscum album. The sequence continues at coordinate 2,107,691,189 of OY728138.1, read as the reverse complement.
ATTTGGAGTCCTATCATCATTGATTGATGTACGAAATCAAGAAGAAATTGTACAACAGATATCCTTGGGTAGACCGACATGAAGTACAACTGCATGGGGAGGACATTCTGGTGAGTTGATCTTATATCCATAGTGATGGATACAATGGATAACATCAATAGATATGCAATATATATCAATAAAATTCTGATGATGATGTAATCGTTCATCATTAGGTGTACATGGATGTCCACTAGAACTATTGGAAGAAAAAATGCAGTGAGGAAGTCCGCATCTTCATCTAAAATATAAATAATATGTAAATATAGGTTTAGAAAATTGATATATCTTATATCGGTTTTTAGAGATTAAAACACTTGAATTAATCTATGTAGGTTTAAAATCAATTCATTATTTCCCAATCATCTTCATCTGGTTATCTTTTAAGAGTTCTTCCTCTTTGGGATTTGAGTATCCCATATTGAAAAGTGAAATTCAAATATGTAAACATATCATATTATTTTAAATACTTTTTTAGGTATTTTGAATGATTTATAGAGTGTTACATATTATATATTCTTAACTAGGAGTGGCCACTAAGGTAGACAAATGACCTCTTGTTTGAACATGTATATAATACCAATTGGTTTGTCCATTTATTAATGGATCCTACAAGCATCATTGAAGGGACCATGGATAAACATATCTACCATCATGTAACATGATGTATTCTACATGATCACTTAATAGGTCGAGGTAGGGATGTGTGGATGGAGTCTACTCATATTTTATTCTATTATTAAATCCCAAAAACTAATTTTAATGTTAAAATGAATATAAACTTGTAATTACATTATATCCCATATATATATATATATTTTTATTTAGATAAAAGATGAATATTTTCTTATTATGTAGATTGATAATGGATTCCTAGATACCCATTTTTTCTATTTATTATCAAGATATAATAATATTAATCATTTATAATGTCAATTAAATTAGTCTTACAACTATTTGACAATGATAACTACTATAATTTTTCACTAGAAATTAAAACATTGTTTATATAGTTTATTTATGTAGTTATGAATGTGAATCTGCTTCAAGTTTGCCACTTAATTTCTTTGAATGGATTTTTTGGTCAATTAATGCTATTCTAGTTGTCTCGACTGGTGTGGGATGGATAATTTTTTTTTTGTGATTATCTGAATTTTTTACATTGGAATTGTTTTGAGGTAATAGATGTACATCCTTTCCAACTATAAATTTGTTTTTCCACATCATATTATCATGGGTTTTCATCCTTAATGGAAATCGATGGAATCGCGAGAGAGGCCCCCCATTTGGCCGATAATATATTGTAGGGAAAATTTCATAGTGGTGTATGCTATAAGGATCATGTAAGAGGGACCCTTGTTTTGTCTAGAAGAGTCCATCATTTACCACATCATTATCCTGTATAAGATATGGGAGGAGTTTTTTACATCTTTTTGGAGATATAATTCCAAAATAGTTCGACATTTTATATTGAGTTATCTACTTCTAGAACTCCATGAATCATTGGTGGATGACTCTTAGGTAGTCATAATATAAAGGGTGTTTCATGATTTTTGTGGGATTGGAAATGCACCATTTTTGTGGTATTACTGAACTTTCATGGTTGACACCAAGCATTGTAGCTAGTCATTCAGTAAAAAATTCTTATAATTATATGTGGACTGAATTCCATATGCATGATTACATTTTTTTGAAGGGAATAAATTGGATTTACTTAATTACTCTATTTTTTAAAAGAATTTTGGAAATAGATGAAAAAAATAGTACAAATCAATGGTGAATCTAAATAAACGATCTAGTGGATTATTAATATTTTTTTTCTAAATTTTGGTCCATTCATCATTTTATGTGTTAAGGGAACTAACATGTGGGAGACACAACCATCTTTTAGTTAATAAATCACAGTAGCTTAAACATTATTTTTTTAGAAAACTAAAAAAAAATTATGAAATTTTATTTTTAGAAAAAAGTAATCTCATCAGGTTAACCATTGGTTTTCATATAGCCATGATTTAGATCCAACACTAATTTTGTTTTGATGATAACCTAATTTCTATATGTACAAAGTAAATTGGATTTTTTCAATGAGGCATCAGAAAACATCTAGGGTGATATGATGGGAAATTAGGGTCATCACACCCTTTTTTCTCGAAGTTATTTCATATATTAGTACCCTATTTATGAACATGGATGTATTCAGGATTCTGAAATTTAATTCCAAACATCAAACATGTCACTATTTAGGGAAAAATTAATTATATGTAATTTGTTGATTTACAAAACGTTTTATGTATATGATGTTCTTACACCACATAAAAACCTATCTGTATAATATTCTATACCTAAATGATGACCTTTTTTAAATTCATTAAAAATTCTTATATTATTTATTATCATAATTATTGGTATATTCTGCATAGTATGGTGCTTGGAAAATTAACATCATTTATGAAGATACAATTATTAATCATGGATTTATTGGGACCATGAGATATGCTTCTTATATATCCATATGATATGAATCATAACCCACATTGATTCATCAAAAATAATAGCACACATAATACATTGTATGGTCATGCGATGTGGAACAGACCATCTACTTTAACATAATGTATAATGGATGTCTAGGTGAAATATTCCATGTTAATATAATATTGTTACTTATGATGAATTTTTCCAAATGACCTATAATGGATGTGGTCTTTTATGTGTGGGGTGGTCCTTTTTGTGAATGTGATCCATATTTTATGGTTATGAAGAATACCTTGAATGAATATGAGCCCTTTTGTTGGATATTCCCCTAAAATGGATATAACACATAAAACATTAGGGTGAATTTTCATTTTCTATTTTGGTTCTCATGAATGCTTTCTACATAACTCAATTAGAATGGAATGAAATCCAAAGTACTTCAAATATGTGTGGATTATTCTATTATATGAGTCCCATGTGTTTACACATTAGAAATATAGTCCATTGATTTTTGATTCATGATTTCAGGTATTAATACTTATATAAGGATTCAAGTGGTGTTGATTCCTGGAATCGTGGAACCACACATATGGATCCCCTTTTTAGGGTGCACAAGTTATGTTATAGAAAAAAATTATATTTTTGTACTGTGGAAATTATTTTTGTAAAATTCACGATTGTAAATTGAATTCATTCCCACATTGTTCAAACACATTGTGAAAAAAACAATAGGATGAAAAATATCTAGAAAACCAAAAATTCACTAACAGATGTATGTTGATGTGGTGTAGGAGGTGGGAGGGAGAAATGGTGTATATTTTCCAATATCCTATTTTATTTTCATAAAATTTATAATCTTATATATCTATACATCTCACTACTACCCTATAATAAAGGCTATGGGACTCTTATTTGAGTAATTCCGTACATCTGATATTCCCCTCAACCCTATTTGGATATATGGAATAGGGGACAAGGAATGTGTTAAGAATCATGGACATCAATACCTGACATGAGGAACATCAATATAAAATACAAATAGTTGGGACCATAGTTAAAATGGGAATGTATGATTTAGTTCATTCTTATTATCTTCTTTATTATATATATTAACAATATAACATCAACTACCAAGGTAATTGATGATCTATAGTTTAAGATGATGCCCCATATTTGTTGGTCAGACCTATCTGATGGATTTGGAAGGGGTCTATACTTGGGGTTCAATGAAGGGGCCCATTGGGGACATATCCATTTTCTTAGAGAGGTTGATAGATAGGTTTTATGGGATATTTCATAGGGGGTTTGAGATATGTTCAAATTCCATACTAATGGGAATAAGTGATTAAAGACCCCATCCAAAAAAATGTTTTCTATAATGGGTGCTAGATTTAAAAAATTCAATCCAAAATTTGTTCAAGGATTACTGAAATACATAGTATTTCTATATGAGGATTGTTTCTCTACAAAGGTTTATTTTCTATGAAGACTATTTTTAGGATATTTAGATAAATTATTAGTCCATATTTTTTTGAAATTATATAAATATTATACTTTTTAAATCCTTTTCTCAAACTATCGCATACCCATTTAATAGAATTCCTCATTATAGATAAAATCCATCACCATAAATCTACGTGTTGGGTTTTTATATGGATACATATGTATCCTCTCTAGATACATAAATAAAATATTTTGTTTTGCAGGTATTGTCCTCATATCACCAAAGAAAAAATCATTTTTAGTGTGAAAAGAGGCGATTCCATACCCTTGAAAGTTGATTTCCTATTCATGGTCCAAAAAATGTTCTGCTCCCATTAAATTGAATTTTATTTTTGAGGGATCATTAAATAATCATCTCCACATAAAGTGATTTTTGTATTCATGGGCCCTGTAAAAGACACGTCACACTATAATGTGGTTTTTATTAGTGGGGTGGGGGGAACAATGAAGATGTTCTATGTATAGGGCACTATTTTTATGAGAGTCTCGCATATGTAGCATGTTACATAGATTTTTCGTGTTCTTTTCTAGATCCCTCTTGTCTTTTATAAGGCACATGGAAAATTTCCATATATATATATATATATATATATATTGTAAATAAATTAATTTGAATCCATCTATTACCAATCATGAAATCTTTTTAATCTTCCACACAAACATTCCTCGACACATAACTGATGTAATGATTTTCATTAATGATATTATCTTTTTTGTCTCTATCTGTATATTATTTTTTTAATATTTAATTGTGAAATAGTATAGATATTTTTTTCATGATAAAATTATAATTATCAAATCGAGGTATTTACATAACAATCTTGATCCAACAAAATAAAACATAAATATTTCCATAGTAAATGACATAACATATTTATCAACCATCATACACTAATACTATATATAGGAATGGTATGTAATTGAAATATCATCAATGTTATAGAAATTATCCATAATTAACACGTGATATTAAAAATATGGACATGATGGTGGAATATAATATTTATTTAAAAATTTATAATGATTGTAGATACGATCACAATAAAATGATTTTTTAAAAAATATTTATTAGTAAATTATCAGTAATCAAATAACACATATTCTATTAATTGTATACTATTTAAAAAAATGAAGGAAAAAAATAATTAAATTAAATATATATTACCTTTCACTTCATATAGTTTTGGAGTTATAAATTTCATTTTAGAATTCATTTAAATGAATTAAAAATATTAAACTATTTTTTCGACAAAATATTATATTAATAAACATAAAATTTTCCAAAAAATAATATCATATATAAGAAAAATTAAATTCATTATGGTGGAATATTCATTCATATGGTGTATGGTAATGAAAATATTCTAGTCACACCATTGACAATAATTATTTAATTTGAAAATTGAAATAATTTTCCCCTTTAAAATTTTAATAAAAATAAAAACATGGACACAACTTATGATAGTAAGTATTTTTATAATATTAAAATAAATTAATGAAAGGGAATTAAAAAAAGTTGTTTTAATGAATATAAATTGAATAAAGGAATCGTTCAATGAAATATTTTTAAATAAATGTCCAATATATACAACATACATGTTTATTTATGATCAAAGATGGGAATAAATAGATAAGGAATCTATAAAACAACAAGTATCTATATGATCTGAAAATGGATTGTGCTGAAATTGTTTTGCGATTAAAATTTACGCAATGAAAATATGAACATAAAAACAATTAAATAAGTTATTATATATAATGAAATACCATAACACGTTTCTAGACATTGAATCCTGACCCATTGGATGGAAAAATTTGTAAATAAATATATGATTAATAATACTTTTCAAATAATATGAACAAGGAATTGGGTATAAACCCCATAATAGATTATATCTGCATATAATAATATATGTCCCAAAGAATAATATTTGAGATCTTAGACTCTATTATCATGTCCAAAATAATTTGTATATGTTGTTAAGATCATGTATAATAAACATATTATTATTATAAATATCTATAATTACAATATTCATAGTTATCATATAATATATAATTTAATTATTTATTTATAAACCCATTTTTATTTTTAATTTATTAATTACATCATCATCCCCAAACTTAGATATTTCATATTTCATATATTTTTTGTTGGTAGTTTCATTCTGTGAAATTTATTTCGGGTCTTATCATCTATAGAATATTACTAATTAAATTATTATAATTTTCGTACATTTAATAAAAATTTAGAATCAATAATAATTGGTGGACATGAGATAAAAAACACTACCCTCTATAGTTGGTAGTCCATACATACAATCAAACGACATAATCCTTTATAATGATTTTATGTTTAATAATATAAGTAATATATAATTTTTTAAGAATCATAATTATGTTATTATTTATATATATATATATATATTAATTAAATCCATCATCAAAACCATTATTGTGATGTGGTGATGAAAAATTAATTACATTGGAACGTGGAGCATATTGGTCATACATACAAAAGAAGGATGTTTACATTTCCCATTGAATAAATATGAGGAGAATAATTGTATTCCATTAAAAATAATAACATTGAATTGTTACTAATATATTTCTATTATTATATGAGATTTGTTATATAAAATTTCATGGAGGATTTAGAATAATGAAATTGTAAATTTTTATTTAAGAAGATTACCATATATTGAAGAACCGCTATTTGATATATCCTTAAGGTCTAGAAGTTTAGAATATTAATAATAAAGATTCTACTAGAATGTGTATTATGATTTTAATCATGTGAATATTTATATTTTTTTGATAAAGTTTGCCCTTTAATTATGAGGATGAGAAGACAAGGGAAATCATTTTATGACTATGAGATGTGTCACACTTATAAATTCATTATGTATTAACGTAACACCCCATCCTTATTATCCTAGAGTAGATGAATTTTTTTTATTAATTGGAATGATTACAAGATATAAAATCTCAATGGACCTATTTGTTTAGATATCGTGGAAAATAAATTAGATTCATCAACCATATATAACAATTTGATACATAAAATACAACATATATAATCCTCTAAAAAATATATTATTCTCATTGATTAGTCTTCTATATCAATTATACAAAACTTCTTGGAATCATGGTAAAATAAAAAATTAGAAATATGTGTGCTTAGATTCCCAGTATAGTTAAAAAATGAATTAATGTGTTTATAAATAAATATAATCTATTAATGAGATTATAAAAAATAGAATCCTTATTAGTATAAAACTAAACATAATTTGGAATGAGTAAACCATATAGCTCCATTTAAAAAATTTCATGGATATTCTACTAATGGAATAATCATATGAAATATTAATAACTGATTTCATAATGAAGAAATGAATAATACCAGATATCACAACTATACTATAAAGGCCTCATTCCAAGACTGTAAATAAACATATAATCAAGGCCATGTTCCAAGACATTATTTTGATTCATTAGAACTACCAATAAATCAAGGGGCAATAGAGGGCCCAACCCATCACGTTCTGAGACTCATGAATCCCTATTATTAAAGGGGTAGAAGATAACCAACATAAACATTCATATTGAATTTAGCTTACAAAATGTTAATACATGAACTATAAAACATAAAAATAGCACAGATTTAGTAAGACATATAAAAGACCCTTAAATATAATATTATATATTTTTTTAATAAAAATTCAACCCCAGTGAATCATAAAATGAAACCACGTATGTTACCATTGATGGAAAATAATCTAATAAAATCATTGAAAATCGTTGAGAAAAAAATAACTTTTTATAATTTGAAAACATTAAATGTTTAAAAATTCATAAAATAATAATAAATTATATTTTATAATTAGATTGTACCATACCACCTTGAATAATTTTAATTGAATTATCATTTTTAGTCATTAATACTATTAAAATAAATCCTAAAAACAATTTAGAAAATATGGACATTAAATAGAATTATTTAGATGAATAAATCATTAAAACCATTAAAATTATTTTTTAGAATAAAATTATCGTACATAATTCCTTAAATTTTTTTTTTAAATATAATTTAAGAAACCTTGACTTGGATTATAATTTTTCCCCATAAATACTTACACATAAACAATCCGAGATGATAATTAGATTGCGAAATTGAACCTTACCTTGTATTATATATTTTTCAAGGACGCATTAAACATTTTTATAATGGTTAAGTAATGTTATTAAATTATTCTTGGACCATATCCATATAAATTATATCATATTAGATATTCTAATATCTTTTTTATAATAATAAGTTTTTATTACATTTGGTTTTTGGTGTTAACATCTTCGTTTTCTAATTCAAGTTTTGTAATGATAGTCATGTTTGTTATGCATAAGATGTATTTTATTCATATAAATAATTAAATAAAATTTATAATTATTAATTTTTCTCCTGATATAAATTATATAATCACTCATTAATTGTAAACTTGGAGAATGAATCTCACCTCATTGTGGATATAATACGTAGTACGCAAGCGTGAGAGGCGATAACATTCCCTTGGGGGTTAAATGATATGGAATTGCATGGTATATTAATTATATCGAACAATTTCCCCGTTATATTTATTATTTATATCCACTATACACATAATTATATAAATCCAAATAAATTATTGTTTAAAACCAAATTACTCCACGACGTGGAGACGGTAAGTCGTATGTACACACACTTGGTGATATTATTATTCGTATGATATATAAAATGAGAAATATAGTTTTAAAATTATTTTAATAATATCTACGTATATATATGATATATTATTTCTTAATATGTTATGGAATAATAATTGAAATAGGATGTAGAATAATAAAATAAATTTAATTGAATTGGTAACACAATTACCTCTTATTCGAGTGTCACCTCTTTATTTTCACAAAAGGTCTCCCTTGCTTTGATGTCTGCCCTTAGTGTGTAATTTAAGCTAATGTGATGGATATTTGGAATAGAATTGGATGGATGTTAGAAGATACAAAGGGTTTCGAGGTGTGAATTAGTGAGAATAAAATGTTACCTCTAATAAGAGACGCGAGGGTCAACTTTGGAATATTGTAAAATATAAATTTAATATAAATTCATTGTTAGTTTAAAATAGATAAAAGGTTCTTTATTTAAATTAAAATATTGGAATGGGTCTAAATACCCTCATCCAATGAATAATATTAATTTTTTAGGTCATTATATTTTTCTTATCCTTTGTATTTTACCCTTAGTTAGATTGTTTAACTCTTAGAGTGTCTTCTTGTATTTTTACACTATATGGCTAATATAGTAACTATAAAATTCCAAAATTCTTCCAAAATAATGAATTATAAAATTATTAACATTATAAATTATATTTGGTAAATATTTTATGACTTTTATATCATTTGATAAATTATTTTAAATTTTAAAATATCATTTATGTTAATTTTCAGACTATTCAATAATTGGATTTTAAAAAATATATAACCAACACTATAATTAAGAAAAATACATTCCATATGTCACTAACATGTCTATGTTATCAATTAAATTGTTATATTTCATCAATTAAGTCTAATCAAATTTATTGTAATACTATGAATATTATTTATTTGATTATCCAATTAATTAAAAATTGTCTAAAACACTATTGTGTCAACATTAATGATAATTAAATAATCATTAAAAATTATATTTTAAATATCAATAATTTATGAAATTATATTATATTTTAATATACTATTTATAATATATTTTTTCTTTTGGATATCTCTATACTAAAAATATTATACTTAAAATAAATAAGGTTTTTATATTTTTTTTATTCATTAATTTTAACAATATTCATGTTATATTCATAGAAAAGGGTCAATTACATGATTTAATTTATAAAAATAGGTAATAAGGGTCGAATTTATTCATCCAATAGAATTTTTATTGGTGTTATGGTAATTTTATAATACTATTTTAATATTTAGTTAACTGAATAACAAATAATATTGCTAATAAGAAATTATTGATGAAAGTAAAAAAAATAACAAAAAAATAAATGTAACCTATTTAAATAATTTGACCGATATGACACCGAATATGAAATCCATTTTTAAAATTTAAAACATATCATTAATATAAATTAATTTAAAATTAATCTGTTTGTCAAAATGAAAAATGAGTTCTTAATAGTTAATATAATGAAAAAGATTTTAATGTTTTTAAATCAAAATTTATTGTAATTTTATTACCAATAAACATAATTATGTTAACTAGTAAATATATATTATATTTATACATTAAATCTATTTAATAATATTATTTATTCATATAAATTATTTTTATGGAATTTTTTTTTTCAATTAATATTTAGTATAGTTTTACTCTTCATCATAACATAAATCTAATTATAAAAATTTCAAAAATTAATACAATGAACTTTTTTTATACTGCATTTAATGAAAATTTTCATTTTGTTAATTATAATAAATAATGGTTTGAAAAGAAAAATTTCAATTGGTCACACCATCAAATTTTGGAATAGCTTTATTTTAAAAATTACTTATGTTAATTGAAAAATAGAATATTTTCATAAAATATTTATAGAAAATACATACAATAAATGTTAAAATTATTTGGAATATATAAAAATAAAAACAAGTTTAATACTATAAATAAATACAAATTTAACAATATGGTTATATATTATATTAAATAATAATATTTTATTAATATATTTTTTGGTCGGTTAAACATGGCCTTCCATGTAACACTAGACAACTCATTACTGTGTGTAGTATAACCATAACCTGGTGTTGCATGAAAAGAAAGAAAGAAAGAAAAATTAATTAATTTAAAAATTAATTTATTACAATGTATTAGTTTGTAACATTCTCCCCAATTTCAATAAATTGTCTCATCATAATTTAAACTCGTGATCAAATACTAGTGTTTTGACATTAAAAAAAATTCATTACCGAAACACCACATCGAAAATGGATTAATGATATCCCCCACATTAAAATAAATAATGTGATGAATTTATGTTAATAGAGATAACACATAAATGTGTTCCATATAGAAATCATGGATATGAACTATAAATCTAACCATCTAGTTTTGATGGAGAGTGATAAATAAAATGGTCGGGAGAAAGATAACCATCACAAAGCAAGAAGTCAGTGATGATCTAAGGGGGCATTTAATTCATTAAAATAGAATGTAGTATGAATATTTTTTTGGTTCCATTAATTATAGTTGATGAATTACTTCACTTCATATTCTGTGAACACAAGGAATCATACTAACATGACATGTAGTGTTCCATCAATTAACTTATTAATACTAAAAAATCATATTTCATTGAAAAAGATAATAAAATTTATGTATATTATATTTAAATTATTCCAAAAAATTAATATATAACTTACCTATATTACAATTTAAATACAAAAAAACTATGTTATATATTCCAAGACATTTCTTAGGATAGTGTCTTGTGATGCACCCTTTTCAACAATTGTCTTCAGGTTCAATTCTCACGACCTTGGTAGATGCGATGTGTTGTCACCCAATCTATTGGTTATCCATTTATTGAAAATATATTATTCCAAAAATAACATTATTAAATATTATGAACATAAATATTACTATAAACTTTTCTCCTTTATCCATTCCAACATTTATACTTATACAAAATACTTTTATCCAAACTCATAGTCCAAAAAATTATATTTAAGGTCACATAACGTAATGTAGATCTTTTTTTCACACACCAAACATGTGAATATAATTATCATATATTTTATTAAAATGGTAATACGCTAACATATCAAAAAATATTATTTAATATGTTTATTGTTTTCATGACCCATCCCAGTGGGGCCCGTTCCGTGACTCCCCAAGCCCGCCTCTAATAGGTCAGGGGCCGGTGACTAGCACCAAATAGGCATATTACTAACATGGGAGGCATTGCCTAAGTACATGTACAAATGCACACATATCTAATCCCACAAATGCTGAAATGTAAAACACTAAGGAGAAAAATTCATGCATACAACTAAACCCCAACCAACAGAGTACGACGAAAGGTAGAGTATGGTAACAGTAAACTAGGACAAAATACAAGCCCACCAAAAGGAAAGTCTGAAAACTGCAAAGTCCAACCTGTAAGCACAAAAGGTACTAGGACTGCTGCTCGTTGTTGTATGAACGCCTCGGCCTGTAGGGAACTCAGAAAGCTCAGTCCTGTCTTGGTTCGCCCTGGACTCTGTCAAATGGTTTGTCATCTGCACAAGACACCAGACGTGTGTGGAAAGCCCATGGTGGGGTGAGTTAACAAGATTCAGTAGAGGACCCTGAAAACCACAAAGCAGTAGAAAAAGTAAACGTACTGTCATCTATGCAAAATATATGTCTACAGAACATAAAGAACAAACCATATATACTCAAAAACCTGACCTCATATTCATCGGACAAGTCACACAACCGCATACCCCCGTTAGGGATTCTGTTCGAAGATTCTGTGATACACTCTCTCCGGGAGAACACACTCGAGGAGTCTTATTGCTTTGATGGCATCCGTCCGGGAATTGATTTTCATAGAGAACTGTCACTAGAGGTTTCTTCAATCATTACAGGAGACACACTCCTAGGTGGTAAGGTTACAGTAGATAGAAGGAACTCATTACGGGAGACACACTCCTGAGTGGGAATGATCGCGATACATAGATGAGGATCCCTGCCAGGGCCATGGCGGATACCGAGACTCATCCAGATTCACCAGTTAGGTGATACACCAGCTAGGTAGAGGATTAGCGCCCGGTAAGTTTGGTCACGTCGATGCCTGACTCTGCCTAGGGCCAGGAATGGATAGAGGATCTCGATCCGAGCCTCTCAGATCGATGCCTAACACTATCACACAATGTCTTGCGGAAGGGTTCATACTCCTGAGTGGGAGATGATTCCTGACCTTCAGGGGAACGCAAATAAGGGGCACTAACCAAAATGAAAGACTTCTAAGGTATAGTGATCAAAAGGATCAAGCCTTTTTCCAAAAAGTACACGACGTATAGAAAATCTACACGCCGTGTTGTCTGACACCGGGTACTTCCTGTGTGCAACAACTCGTGTCAAAGTCCGGTCATGTAGAAAAACATAGTACATGGAGTTTAGTATGGTGTACACGCTGTGTTAGGATAACTGGGGTTGGCTCCGTGTACTTTGGCCATGTGCCCATACAAGGACATCAACTCGTGTAATACAACCCGTGTAATCTGAACATGGGGTGACCCGCATTACTGGCCTCGCCTGGCCGTGTGATGGAGTACATGGTCGTGTACCCCATCTCGTGTCCTCATATCCATGAGATACACGATGAGCTCCACGTAGCAGCATCTGCCATGCTGTACACTCCATGTCACCTGAAGCCGTGTAGCTCATCCCGTGTCCGTGTACTACCCAAAGTACACGATGAGCTTTGGGGAAAGCCCAACACACCATGTGACCGGGGTCACATGCCATGTTGTTCCTCTCTGACCCCGAAACCCTAGTCGCCACCACCAGTACTACACGACGTGTTCTTCGGGAGTACACGCTGTGTATTCTGGAAATTTCCAGAAACAACGCCCTTCACCGGCACGCCTACTGTGGTGCTACGATCATCGATGCGGCCATCTGATCTCCACAAAACATCCTGGTTTTGGACGTCCTGACACCACAAAGCCGCTTCCATCCTTTTTGGGCCTCCGATCAACCCCAAAAACATGATTTGATCTTCTCGTGTGAAGAACGCTCGAAAAATGCTTGAGAAATAATGGGGGTGGAAAATCAAATTAACAAAAATTGACGAACAAACCCCCACCATCGTTCGTCACAAAATTGAGCCTCTCTCGTTAATAGGATTAAATGGAGCAAATATTAACATGAATAAAAAGCATGGAATAATTTCCCAAAATCATCCCAATGAAGACCCCTCCTGTGAGAATGTATGAATCCACTGATCAACTTGTTTGTGGTTGATCCGCGTTCATCGTTTAAACTCAAAAATGAGGGAAAATGAATTTAAATAACAAACCCTTACCTTTTGAAAGGATCGATCATTGGCGAAGGTGTTGTGCTTTCATTGTCATCGAGATCCTTCAACGTCGGCACAATGATCCTCGATCTCGATCTGTCATCGTTCGTTACCACAAATTCTCTCTAACGCCTCGCGGATTTTGTAGAGATTCCACCCAAACATTGCCAATGATCAACAATTGCATAACCCATTAAAAAGTAAAAAAATTTGTAATTTAATTAGGCGAAAACATTAATTATGTCAACTCGCCATTTTGAAGTTATTATTACACGACATTAATTTAGGAAACAACTGTGTTGTTGCCATGCTGCAGTGGATTTTTACTTAAATGAAATAAATTAATCTTTTTAATTTAATTTATTTTATTTTACTTAAAACGTCTGAAAATATACTTTTTCCCTAAACCCGCACCAGTCGAGGTTAAGCTCGTCCTTAGGTAAATTAGTCGTCCCGAACGCAAATGTGCCCTCAGATTTTTAATCCGGGCATCCGTTTAGAAACTGACACAACCGCGCACAAGCGCCGACTCACTTAACATTAAAAAAAGATCAAGCCACCTTTCTAGGCTCACTGGACCTCGAAATAATGTGTCATCTTCATGCCCAGTCTTGAAATAATTCACTAATTTTTAAAATAATAAATGGAAAAATTAAATACATACCATTCTCCCCACCTTGGTGATTTACGTCCCTGAAAATCCAAAACAAGAGCTACTCAAAATATGAGGGTACTGAGCATGGATCTGAGCCTCCCACTCCCACGTTCTCTCCTGATGATTCTCGTGCTGCCACCAGACGTACACCAAGGGAATTGATCTCCCACGAAGGATCCTCTCCTACCGATCCTCGATCTCCATCAGGTACTCAGCAAAGGTCACTCCATCCTCGATGTCCAACTCACCCTAGTCGATGACATGCGATGGGTCGTGCACGTAACTCTTGATCTGTGACATGCGGAAGACATCATGTACCTGATGCAACTATGGCGGTAGAGCTAGGCGGTATGCCACCTCACCAACTCTGTACAGGATCTGGAAGGGTCTGATTAACCTCGAAGATAGTTTTCCGCCTCGGCTAAATCTCTGCAACCCTCATAGATGTAAGACCCAAATAAAGACGTGGTCCCCCTCTTAGAACTCCAGAGGTCTCCGTCACCTATCAGAATTAGACTTTTTCTAGATCTGTGCAGTCTTCATCCGCTCCCGGATGATCTGCACCTTCTTTGTGGTGGATCACACTAACTACGGACCCATGAGTGCTGACTCTCTGGGTTCGCTCTAGCAAAGTGGTGACTGGAAATGTCTCCCATGGAAGGCCTCGAACGGTTCCATACCGATGGTGGAGTGGTATCTGTTGTAGTACGCAAACTCCACTAGTGGTAGGTGGTCCTCCCAACTACGACCAAAGTCCAAGATACAGGATCGCAAGATATCCTCCAGAACATGAGTGGTCTTCTCCGTCTAACCCTCCGTCTGGGGATGAAACGCTATACTCAAGCATAGCTGAGTCCCAAATTCCTATTTCATTCCCTTACACAACCAGGATGTGAATTGTGCATCTCGGTCTGAGACTATTGCCGAGGGGACGCCATGAAGCCGAACTATCTCATGCACGTAGAGGAGTCCCAAGCTCTCCACAGAACATTGCTCCCTGATAGCTTAGAAGTGCGCCGACATGGTCAGTCGTTCAATGATCACCCAAATGGAATCATTCCCCTTGGATGTCCGTGGAAATCCCATCATGGACTCCATCAATATTCCATCCCACTTCCACTTTGGAACTTCTAGGGGGTGAGCTAATCCTGCTGGAACCCGGTGCTCAGCCTACACCTGCTATCATGTGAGGCATCAAGAAACAAAATCTGCTACTACCGTATTCATGCCTGACCACAAGAACAGTTGTCAGAGATACTGGTACAATGTTGCCACTCCATGATGTACCGCCAAGGGGGATGTATGAAACTCCCCCATTACCTCTTCTTGGAACGCTACTGGAACAACAGTGCATCCTCTAAAAAGGAGTATGTGCTTCCCACCTTGAGAATATCCATTAGGTGCATGTCCCGTTGATAAATGAGCACGAAAAGATACACAATCAACATCCCCAAGCTGTGCCTCCCTCAGTTGCTGTAAGAGTGGAGGGGTGACAACCATCGACTGTAGGTAAGAAGTATCCTCTCCATCCACGAATGATAATTGTAACGTGGAAAACTGATGTGTCTCCTCACTCAAAAACTATGAGGTAGACCTTCTGCTAAGAGCATCTGCGACTTTGTTCCCCTTTACAAGGATATAGATAATCTCAAAGTCATAGTCCTAGAGGAACTCTATCCAATTCCTCTGCCTCAGTTTTAGGTCCTTCTGTGAGAAGATGTACATTAGGCTCTTGTGGCCAGAGTAGAAAATAGACCGCTCGCACATAAAGTAGTGTCACCACATCTTCAATGCAAATACTACCGCTTCTGACTCAAGATCATGGGTGACATAGTTCTGCTCATGTGGCTTAATCTCACGCGAACCATATGCAATTACCGCATGCCACTGCATCATGACACAACCGATCTTGGTCCTTGATGTGTCGCAGAAAACTACGTACACGACACCCTTCTCTGAATATATCAAAACTGGGGCACTCATCAAACATTGTCTCAACTTTTTGAAATCCTGCTAGCACTTTTCTGTCCACACGAAGGTTTTCCCCTTTTGGGTCAAGGCTATCATCGGTGCTGATATCTGGAAGAAGTCAGGAATGAATCCCCGGTAATACCCTGACAACCCAAGGAATCTCTGCACCTCCATCACGGTCTGAGGTGGCTCCCATGCTAACACAACCTCTACCTTGGCTGGGTCCACAGCCACTCCATAAGCTGATATGACATGTCCCAGAATGTTGACCTCTTGAATCAAGAACTGAAACTTTGAGTGCTTCCCATAAACTGGTGCTCCTGAAGTACATCCAGAACCATCCGCAGTTGTCTCGTGTGCTCCTCCTTTGACGCCGAGTACCCAAGGATGTTGTTTATTAAGACCACTACGAACCGGTAAAAGTACTACTAGAGGATCCATTTCATCATACCCATGAACAATACGGGGGTGTTTTTCACGCCAAAAGGCATCACCAAGTACTCATAGTGACCATAATGGCATCTGAAAGCCGTCTTCGGTATATCCTCATCCCGCACTCGTAGCAGATGATAGCCTGATCGAATGTCAACCTTTGAGAACCATTGTTCCCCTCTTAGCTGATCAATGAGGTCATCAATCCTCAGTAGTGGATACTTTTTCTTCACCATTACCTAGTTTAGGCGTTGTTAATCCATGGACAACCTCATACTGTTTTCTGCCTTCTTGGTACCAAGATTGGGGCCACCAAGGGTGAGACGCAGGGTCTTACGAAACCTTTGTTCTACAAATCCTCCAGCTGCACCCTCAACTCTTGTAGCTCTACGGGAGACATCCGATAAGCCGATCAGGAAATAGGATTCATCACAGGGTGTAAGTCAATACAGAAGTCAATTTCCCATGAGGGAGGTAATCCAAGAACATCTTCGAGAAAGACGTCCTCATACTCCGCCACCACTACTGGGAACTGAGAGCTCACAAAATCTACTGCTCTGAGGGTAATTCTAGCCAACTCATGAGTTATCGCATTCACCCTCCTATACATGAGCCCACTTTGTGCTGCATGGGTTTCCTTTTCTCTGATAAAGGAAAACCTCATTCCATCATGATGGGCACACCACACTCTTCGCCTAAAACAGTAAATCTGGGCCTGGACTAGAGATAACCAATCTATACAGAGAATGACGTCATAAGGCCTCGACGCTACCACCATGAGGTTCCAATAGAAACTGTCACCTCCAAGGGTAGGATGACAGTATCTACAAAGGTGCATGATCATCGAGTCTCCTCTCGTAGGTGTCTCCAAGCGTAAGGATCGAGTCAACGGTTCTACCAGAATATCAATGTTTCGTACAAGACATGTGACTATAAGGGAATTATGGAACCTATGTCTATGAGTATGACAGATGAGGTAGAAAAGACATAGATTGTACCTCGAATCATACCTGGAGGCCCTGGGTCGTATTTCTCGACCGCATGCAGTTGTCCTCACCCCTGTCCCCCACCACCTTGAGCCTTGTTCGGACCTCCTGGGGGTGGTGGTGGAAGTAAGTTGAAATGTCTGCCACCACCTACAGCTATCCTTGCTCTTCTGTCTCGTCCGCCGCCTGAAGGGTCTACCTGATTTGTTCAATACCTCCTCCCCGGTGGTCCATCCACTGCTTCCCTATCAGCAGCTCGACGGGTTGGGAAATATCTAGCGAGATGTCCCCTACCGTCTCATGCGTAGCATCACTTCTCCCTAGGAAGACTGGATCCAACATGAGAGCCCTGGACTGTCGATCCCCTATCATGGGTCCTCCTTCGATGTCTCTCACGTCCTGATCACTACGTCTGACACCGACTCCCTACCGCCAAGGTCTCTGCACCTGTCTGCCTGCTGCTGACTGTCGGTGGCTTTCTCTACTACTCCATGAAGCTCTCAACCACCAAAGCTCGCTCGAGCACTCCAGCATAAGTCGATATGCAAATTGGAACGACACTGGCTCAGATGTCTCATCGTTAAACTCGCAGAAAGGGCCAAGCTCTGAAGTACTAATCCCTGACCATATCCATCGAGTACCAGGCGAAGTTGGTGATCCTCGAGGAATAGTCTTCCACTATCAAAATGCACTGATGGAGTTGAAGAAGCTCCTGGATGCGCACAGCTCTCAGAGTAACTGGAGAGACCTCCTCCCGGAAGAGTTGCTCAAACTCCATCCATAAAAGAGTCTCCTCCTCATGAGTCTGTGTGGTCAGACCCCACCATCGTTCGACCAAACTCTAAAGAAGGATCACCATATGGTCTGTTGGTGTCCTCACTAGGAAAAAAACTCCAGTCACGGCCTCAAAAGAGTCCTCAGCCGCCTGAGGGTGGGGTTTTCCTTGAAACCTGAGGGGAATCTGTCTCTGAAACTCATGGAGCACACTGAGCCTGCGCTCCTTGCCAGTCAGTACTGCAGGTACCACTGACTGCTCTGCTAGTTTTGGTACAACAAGTGAACCACCATGTGGAAAGGGCTGGGGAGATGGTCCCTATATCGTTGCCTCGACATTGAGGGGGTCATTCTCGTGATTGTGCTACTGAACCTTAGAAGGTATGCATCACAGAGGCATCCTGTAAACAAACAAGATGTAATATGGTCAATGAGTATATCTAGATAGATGACACAAAGGACATGGAAACCACAAACCATTTCTATATGATGCATGTTCCTTTTTATTTCCTCGCAACCAGTGTTTTCATGTACAGAGTCGAGAAGCAGGTTATCAGAGGCCTGGTGTATAGATACGTTGGTCGCCGCACCAACACTTTGGTCTCTAGCATGAATGCCGAACCCGAAACACTGAACACAGTTTCACCAAACTAAAAACACAGAATCTTGGACCTAAGGTAGATCTGACCTCCTCTGATACCACTCCGTCCCGAACCGTCCTAGTGGGGCCTACTCTGCGACTTCTCAGGCCCGCCTCCAATAGGCCAGGGGCAAGTGACTAGCACCGAATAGGCATATTACTAACATGGGAGGAATTGGCGATGTATTTTACAAAGACACACATCTGTAAGACCACAAATGCTGAAATGTAAAACACTAAGGAACAAAAATGCATGCATATAACTAAACACAAAAAAATTAAGTACGAGGAATGGTAGAGTTCTGTAACAGTAAACTGGGCCAAAGTACAAGCCCACTAAAAAGAAAAGTCTGAAAACTGCAAAGTACAACCTGTAAGCAAGAAAGGTACTAGGACTGTCACTCGTAGCCGTAGGAACGACTTGGCCTGTAGGGAACTCAGAATGCTCTGTCATGTCCGGGTCCACCCTGGACTCTGTCAAAACGTTTCTCATCTACAAAAGACACCAGACGTACAGGCAATGCCCGTGCAGGGGTGAGTATAACAATACTCAGTAGAGGAACCCTAAAACCACAAAGATGTAAACAATGTAATGGTACATTCAGCTATCCACAATATATTTCTACAAAATTTATATAAAAATCCATATATACTAAAAAACCTAGACCTGTAGTCAAGGGACAAGTCACCCAACCGCATACCCCTGTTAGGGATTCTATTCGAAGATTCTGTGATGCACACGCTCTGGGAGAACACACTCCCCGATTCTTATAACTCTGATGATGCCCATCCGAGAAGTGTTGTTCATCGGGAACCGTATTGAGAGGTAGATGCACTCATTATGAGAGATACACTCTTGAGTGGGAATGATCAAAATACACAAATGAGGATCACTGCTAGGGCTATGGCGGATACCGCGACTCATCTGGATTCACTAGTTAGGTGATACACCAGCTAGGTAGAGGATCAACTCCTGGTAAGGTTGGTCTAATTGATGCCTGAATCTACCTAGGGTCAGAAATGGATAGAGGATCTCGATCCTGGACTCTCGGATGGATGCATGAATCTATCATAGAAAGTCCTGCTGAAGGGATCATACTCCTGAGTGGTAAATTATGCCTGACCATCAGGGGAATGAATAGAAGGGGCGCTAACCCAAACGAAATATGTCCAAGGTATGGTGAATGAAAGGACCAAGCCATTTTTGAAAATGTACACAGCGTGTTGAAAAGGTACACGCCGTGTTGTCTGACCCCAGGTACTACCCGTGTACAACGGCCCATGTCAAAGGCCGGTCCAGTAGAAAAACTTAGTACACGACACGTAGTATGGTGTACACGACGTGATTGGGTAACTGGGGTTGGCTCCGTGTACTCTGGCCATGTGCCCATACACAGTCATCAAGCCGTGTAATCTGAACACGGGATGGACCGCGTTACTGGCCTCACCTGGCCATGTGATGGAGTACATGGTTGTGTACCCCATCCCGTGTCCGTGTATCCACGAGATACACGCCGAGCTCCACGTAGCCGCTTCTGCCACGGTGTGCACGCTATGTCGCCTAAAGCCGCGTAGCTCATCCAGTGTCCGTGTACTACCCAAAGTAAACGCCGAGATTCGGGGGATAGTCTAACACGTCGTGTAACCGGGGTCACCCGCCGTGTTGTTCCTCTCTGACCCCGAAACCCTAGCCACCAAAGCCACTACTACATGACGGGTTATTCGGGCGTACATGTCGTGTATTTTGGAAATTTCTAGAAATGATGCCCTTCACTGGTGCGCCTCCCGTGGTTCTCCGATCATCGATCCGGTCGTCCTATCGCTGCAAAACATCTAGGTTTTGGTGGCCCTGACACCACGAAGCAGTTTCCATCCTTTTTGGGCCTCCGATCATCCCCAGAAACATGATTTGATCTTCCCGCGTGAAAAACACAGGAGAACGAATGGGGAAGGAAAATCCAATAAACAAAAATTGAGGAACGAACCCCCATCGTCTTTTGTCACGGCGTTGATCTGCTCCCGTTAAAAGGTTTAAAAAGAGCAGAGATCAACATGAATAAAAAGCATGGAATAATTCCCCAAAATCATCCCCAAAAGAAACGCTCCCATGAGAACGTATGAATCCATAGATTAACATGTTTATGGTTAATCAGCATTTTTCATTTAAACTCAAAAATGGGGAAAAGAAATTGAAATAACAAACCCCTACCTTACGAAAGGATCGATCATTGATGAAGGTGTTGCACTTCCGTTGTCGTCGAGATCCTTCAACTTCAGCGCATCGATCCTCAATCTCGATCTGTCGTCGTTCATTGCCGATAATTCTCTCTAATGCCATGTGGATTCAGTAGAGATTCCTCTCAAACGTTGCCGATGATCAACAATTGCTTAACCCATTAAAAAGGAAAACATGTTTTCATTTAATTGCGCGGAAACATTAATGATGTCGACATTCCAGTTTGAAGTTATTATGGTGCGCCATTAATTTAAGAAACACCTGTGTTGTTTCCGCGCTGCAGCGGATGTTTCCTTAAATGAAATAAAATAAACCTGTTAATTTATTTTATTTTATTTTACATAAAACGTCCGAAAATAAACTTTCTACCTCGACCCACACCGATCGAGGTTAAGATCGTTCTTAGGTAAAGTCGTCGTCCCGAACGCAACGGTGCCCTCATATTTTTAATCCGGGCGTCCATTTGGAAACTGCCACAGCCGTGCACAAGCGACGAATAACGTAACATTAAAAAAAGTTCAAACCAACTTTCCGGCTTCACTAGACCTTGGAATGATGTGCCGTCTTCGCACCCAGTCTTGAAATAATTCCATAATATTTAAAATAATAAACTGAAAAATCCGAGACATTACAATTATTATGTATTCCTTATGTAAACCATTTTTATATACACAATAAATCCAAAATTTTTGAAAACTTCAACAATGATGGAATAAAAAAATCATTAATAGGTTCCACAGTAGTCAATAATAACCAAAATACATTCTAAAAATTAATAATTTTCATATTAAAAAATCATTATATAAGTTTTAGAAACATAGTCCGTGTAATATTTCCCCCATCCCTATATTTTCAAAGAAGTTTAACTTCCAACAATGTCACTTTACATAGTACCGTACAATCACAAATCCTTAATGAAGTAGTATTGTAGTACAATCCTTATATAATCCATCTACCTTATAACCAGTACATTGGTAATAAATTATTAATTTAATATAATTCTGGAATAAGCATATTAATCATTACAGTTTATCTGCAGAAGTATCATAACTTGATCTTTATATAATAACATCATCTATGGTAAATTCCTTTGAGGATTGGGACATTGAATCATAGTGTCCCATCTCTTTGAAGATGTAGAATTGTACATTCAAAACCTTTTTCATATCCATAAATTCATTAACTTGGTTTCCGTTATTGTTATACTTATTAAAAACTTATGTTCCCTTAGTAAATTTACCAGGGGGATACATTCATTAATTATCAAATGTGGGAAAATCCTTCTGTCCCATATTCCATTTATTCACCATTATCTATGTCATCCAATTCTTCTGTAACCTCCCTTCAAATCCATATAAATCATATAATTCATATCATATATTCTTAACACATGATATTATTTCCTCATATAATGAGAATACATGGGATACTATATTCCTTAAAAATTTAATCTTAAAACAATGAAACATATGATCATTCTTACTATTTTGAACATGTTCACAAGTTGATTTCTCATTCCTTATATTTAGAAACATTTCTATAAAATATAATAATATAGATTTTCATATAAATTTATCTAACTTGTATAACTCTAAAAATTGAATAACACATAACATAAATTTATGCATCATAAATCCTTGCATTGTAAAATTTTGTTACATTGGGTGAATCATTACATTGTGGTCCATCATAATGGCTGATAAATAAAATGATAATTATCATAAGAATATCGCTTATTTGATTCATACCAGGTGTGCAGTAAGGCCCATTGTAATTTACCTGGTTACCCCATGTCAATCTCAGAACACTATTTTTGGGTTATCACTCATATGTACATAAGTTATAGAACCGCGTCCACATGTAGTGTCTAAAAGGGATGTATTTTCATGCAATATATACATAATCTCTAATATAATTTTTTATGATGTTACAATATTCATATAATAAAACTTTATCATAGGATTATGATCCCTAATCATTTTTTTTCTAAATCTATTTCAAATGATGTTTTTAAACATTATCTTATACAAACTTTAACACCCAAATCCCAGATGACTGGAGCCAGTTCATTATTTTAGTTCATTCACATGATTAAAAGAAATCAAATCCTTATGGATAGATCTGTTTATCAATTTTGATAAACATATTACACTTATCAAACAAACAGGAAAATTCAATACATAAGCTACAATATAGAAAATGGTTGGATAATTCTGTTATTCCTTGAACTTAACCACTCATATCTATCATTAAACACATCATGTATTCCTAGTAATATATAACCAAATAAAGGGATGTGCTCATATTATGATTAAGGATAAGCAATACAATAAAATCATTTATAAATAGTCATAATCCTTTAATGAATGTATAAAACAGAAACAGAAGACTTATAAACATAAACGTGAACATAATTTGGAAATAATATATCAAATAATTTCTTTTAAATATCTACATAGATATTATACTAGTCAAATAATAACATGTAATATCAATAACAAATCACATAATAAGAGAATTTATAATTCCAAACATCATAAACATACCATCAAGACATTGTTTGAAGACACTATTATATCATATTTGACTTACCAACAAAACAAGGGGATATATGGGGCCTCACTAATCACTTATAATGTTGAATTCATTCCACTTATTAAAGGGTTATAAAATAACCAACCCAAACATTAACATTATAACATGTCTAAAAAAAGTTATTACATTAAATATAAACCATTAATGTTATCAAAATAACACATGAAAATTAAAAATTATCATAAACACATCAATAAAATATGATATATTTTTTAATAACAATTCATTCTTAGTTAATAATAAAATCCAATAATGGATGTCGATATATAAGGAAAATAATCTAATAAAATCAATAAAACTTTTTGAGAGAAATATTCCATTTTTAAATTGAATACATTAAAATTATCATTTTTTATGGTAGAGTAAATTTTATAATTTTTTTTAATTAAAGTGTCTAAAACCACTTTGAATTATAAAAAAGGATTTTACATTTTAATACATTCAATACCATATAAATAAATCCTTAAATCCAATTTTAAAACAATGACAATAGTAAAAATTATTTAAAAGAATAAATTTTTAAAAAAATCTAAACAATGTATTAGTAAAAAATTTCATTACATAAAACCTTAAAAATATTAATTTGATTTTTTATGAAACATGGATATTGATTATAAATATGTCCCATAAATACATACGGATAAACATTCTCATATTATAATGAGAATGAAAAATTAACCATACCTTTTACATTCCATTAATAAGGGGTGCATTAACCTCCATTACAATTATTAAAAAATATTATCATGTAATTCCAAGACAATATTAATATTTATGATATCATATATTATCCACTTATATACTTTGGTAAAAATTTATTTTTATTTCTGTTTTTTTGGGTGTTAACAGCTTCGTTTTCACATTCCAGCAAAGTCATTCAAGTCATGATTGGTATTCATAAGAATTATTATATTCATATTAAAATGAAATTAAGATCATAATTATTATTTTTATTAATCATATAAATTTCATAGTCATACATTAATGGTTTTCATGGAGATTGAATCTCACCGCACTGTGGATACGGTAGGCCGTACGTACCCACGAGTGACAGAATCATTACATTAGTTGTCAAGTGGTTTAAAATTAAATGGTATATTAATTATACTGAATCAAAATCATGATATATGAATTTTTTAAATCCCTTATAGTCTCTATTATACCCATTAAAATAATGTAGTGTTGAATAACAAATTAAACCACATTGTAGAGACTATAAGCCATACGTAAGCACACATGATGATATTGTTATTAGTTTGAGGTATAAAATGAGTAATATTGTCTTTCCATGATACTAATAACATATTAGAAAAAGAATGAAACATGATTTATCCCATAGGTATGGTAACAAAATAGAAAATAAAAATAACAAGAAAAAAAGTTGGATTAAATTTGTAAAAAAATTATTTCTTATTCGAGTGTCTCCTTTTGATTTTTACAAAAGGCCTCTATAGGTTTGACTTAATTCTAATTTGTGGCCTATATGGTGAAATGTGGGATGTTTTATTATTATGTGGTCAGGTTTTGTCCCAGACGACTGTATTTAGAGGGGTTAATTGAAGAGAAAGGATGCACCCTTTTATAAATGAGGTGAACAGAACATTCGGAAGATCATAAAAAATAAATTTAATATAATATCATTTTCATTTTTAAATAGAACAAAAGTGATTTAATTTTATGATAAAATAATTATTGGTAAAAATATTTTCATCAAATGAGTTTAATATATGTTTAGGTCAAAAAGTAAAATTATATTTTGAATTTAACCCTGAGTTATACAGTTTAACTCTTATTGATTCTTCCTTTTCATTTTACACTATACGGTAAATATAGTTACTATTAAATAAAAAACAAACCCCAATTAGATCATTTAAGATATTTATGACATTATCCATGTTATTTTTCCTAAGATTATATTTTTATTACTCATATTTCATTTAATTAATAAGTATTTATTTTTAAATTTCATTTATTCCAATTATAATAATAAACAATATTTTTATTTTTTAAATTAGAAATATATCATGATAAATATGAAAAAATACTTTTAATATGTCACTAAAATATATAATATATCAATAAAATTTTCATATATCATTAATTAAACCAAATTATATTTATTTTAATATTTCAAATATCATATTTATATATATATATTAATAAAATAATTTGTGTATCACTATTGTGTAATCATTAAATGTAATTATTTAATATCTAAAAATTATTAATAAATATCAATGATGTTGTTAATATTCTTAATTTCTCTAATGACTATTTATAATTGATGTTATATCTTGTCTATCTCTATATTAAGATTTTTATACTTATAATAAATTAGAATGTGAAATTCTGCCATATTCATTAATTTTAAGAATATTCATGTCATATTAATGAAAAAAGGGTCTATTCAATGATTTAATATCGAATCATAGCTGATAATTGATCAATTTAACTGGTAAAAATATATTTTATTTTAAATTTAAAACCATTCAATAATAAAAATGCTTCTAGATAAAATATTTTTATGAAAAACTATTTTATCAATTAAAATTTAACATATTTTTACTATTCATCCAAACATAAAACTTCTCTGATAAAAAACAAAAAATAAACAAAAGTAAACCTTCATACCCCACATCCAAACAAGATGTTTTTAAAAAAAATATAATATATAAATGTTTCAAACAGTAGATTTAATATGGGATCCCAATCAAAAAGTGATGAACCTAATTTTTTTTAAAAGATAATTATTTTAATGAGAAAATGGAATCTTTTATTATATCACGTCTATAGAACACAGAAGAAGGATTTTATAACAATATAAAATTTATAAAATTTATAATGCCTTTAATAAAATTTATAACACCTAATTTATTGTCTCGGATATATATCATATTAAATAATAATATTTTATTAATAAATTTTTGTTCAGTAAAACATGGCATTGCATGTAATGAAATACAACACATTGGGGTATGTAATATATGATTGACGTTGCGTTGTGTACAAATTAAATAAGATAACTAAGTTAAATTTATTTATAAATAAAATTTTATAAAGTCTATGGGAGTTACAGTTAAATTAATATAATATAATTTTAATATTAATGTATGTTCGAAATGATATATTGAGGTGCTTTGTTGGTAAAAATATGAAATACTCTCATCTAAAACATTCTTGATAGTAAGAGGATATTTTTTAATAGAAGTCAATTAGATTAAACCCACATTATCTCTATTTAACAATTATATTGATAATAACATTTTAACACAACAATTTTAAATAAAATTTCTAAATTATAGAATATTCACCTTATGTGAAAAATGATTACAATATAAACAACATACAAGTTACTTATCCATAAAAATATTTTATATGATTGTTAAAATATTTATCACTATATTTTTTCTCAAAATATACAAATAAATTCCTTTTTTAGTATATTCAAATAATTTACAATAAACAAAAAACCATTATTTCCATTTTGTACTTATATAAATTTTTAAAAAAGTGATAATAAATTATAATGTCACTAAATATTAATTATATACTATAATAAAAAAAGTTTCAAATAATTAAAATAAAATCATAAAACCAATAATTATATATTATTTTAACTATCAAAAAGATTATATATATAAAAACCTGAATGATAAATTTTGGAATTTTCTTAAACATAATATAACATAAGGGTTTTTATAAAATATAAAATCCAAAAAATTACATTTTTTAAAATATTTTATGTTGTTGATAAAAATTAACTCAAGAATTAATATATAGACCAATGTATGGATGAAATTTTGTCCCTCATAAATATTATTATAATAATTTAATATATTTTTTTCTTATAACATGGAGAGAATATTTTTAACAATGGTTTTATTCATTCTTACCATAATTAATGTTGACCAAATTATATTAATTTGAACTTTCTCTTTCCAAATGTTGAATCCATTTGTAATATTAATTTTTAAAACTCTGTGATTTAATTTTTAGATAAATATAAAAACACAAGAATTGAAATTTACAATGAAAAAATCAATTTTTAATATTTTTGAATAATGTTTTTCCATAATAAAATATAATGTTGATTCATGATGTATTGTAAGAGTTTTCTATGGATAAAATATGTGGAAGAGGTGGTGAATTATGTTATTCAAATTCTAAAAAAAATCTTCTGTCGAAAAGATCAGACTCACAGATCATTCGATGGTTAGGGAGACAAAATCGAATCATGATTCAAAATGATATTAAAGTGCAATTTGTAGTATAATATACACACTAATAGAAGTAGTATTAGAAATATATGTAAAAAACATTCTATTGTATCTGATATGGGAAAATATACTTGTGATAATAAGAAAAAAAGTTCATATAATAATAATAATTTTTTATAAGATTTATAATTGAATTTAATCTTTAACTATAAGTGTTAAGAATGATATAGATTATGATGTAAGATATCCATAGTTTTAATATCTAATGTAATATTATGAAAATATATACCTGAAATTTAGTCTATAAAATGATATAAATAGTTCCATCTCATTATCCCATTAAAACCGTTGATATGATTGATGGTATATATCTAAATTTCAATCCAATGTTTTTCCCAATTTAATAACGATCAATTAAAACCAAATGAAAATAAATTATTTAATAAGGAATTTACATTCCTCTCTGATATAACTTAGAATGTCAACTCTCTTTTAATTTAAAAAATATATAGAATGAGGTGTTCATGAATAGAAAAAATAGACAATATGATAATATAAGTAATAAAATCTGAGATATTTAAGTAAATCTCTACTTATAGGATTCCTTATAATGGACATATTTAAAATTTGTTTTCAACAAAATCAGATAACATTTACTTTGAAATATTAAAATAATCTATACAGAGAACATAATAGCTATGAGTGAGTTGTAAACCTTTTTTCTTATATCATTTTGTTAAGCACTATTAAAATAATATATATGTATATGGTCTAATAGAAACAAGTATATATAATATTATTGTTAAATTTTTCTAGTATGACATATTATAATGTTGATTATCAAACCGATGAACTGTATAATGGTGAGTTAGATATATCAACACAAATGAATTTCTGTTTATAATGAAATTTCATTACACTGATTGAAATGACATATTTATAAACATTGTTCATAATATATGATGGTATAATATTTTGGATTTTTCATTCATCTGATGGATTATATTTAAAAATATATGGTTATTTTATTTTTATATTAGAATTATATTAATTTTTTGTCAAAAATAATGTTTTATGAATTAAATTTACAAAAACACATGGGTAATATAATTTTAGTAAAAATATTTTACATGTTGTTTATTATTTCAAACAATAAATAAAGGGAATGTGCAATGTGTTACATTCAACAAAAAACTCATACATTTTAGAGATAACAGAATATAATATTTAAAATGAAATGAAAATGAAATTTAAAAACATTCAATGCATTATACTTCACGAATATCAAATATATATTTAATATCATAACTCACCTATTCTTTCTGAAAACATTATTATTTTGTGGTATGTATTAAGGGAAGATATTATCCACATTTATTTAAAATTATTCAATATAATGATTCTCTCCTTTAATGAAAAATGTTTTACACGTCTCACTAAAAACATCTGAATGATTTATATAATTCTAAAAATTATCCACTTAACTATATCTCTATTTAACTACACCTCTTTCTATTTTTTAAAGTTAAAATGTAATATATTTAATCACCTAATATTTTGAAAATGAATAACTTATGAAATAATTATAATTGAATTAATTCAAAATTTATGATATAAATGAATTGAAAAAAATCTAAATGATACATTAAGACATTCAGACATATACTATATGGATAAAAAGTTTTCCACATAGAAAACTCATTCAAAAAGTGCTGAAATACATTAGGTATTTAAGAAAAATGAATCATTATATTTTGTTAAATTTTATTTATTATAATTGTCAGTGTCTTCACATCATCGTTGTCATTTTATGCTATTTATTTTAATGACTCAAGCCTCACATATCATCCTCCATATCTTTTTGCGTTCAAATAAATGAATTCATATTCTCTAAGACTTCCATAATATTCTGATTCAATACCATTAATATGAAAAAACCATATCTAGATGATCAAAGTATATTATTTTTACCTTATAGGTTGTGAACAATTTCTTTAATATCATTTAATTTATCAACCTGATTAACATCCATATCATTGAACTCTATAATGAAACTAAACCAATTGAAAATTCAGTTGATATCATTTCATAGGTTTAAAAAATATGATGATAATGTTTCTTCTATTCTATAAAATTGACATCATGGTGTTTGAGATAATTATCATCCTTGTTATACAATTATACCATATGATTTTAAGATCTATTTGGTAAATTCATATTTTATTTAAATGATGTAATCTATACCACATTCTGAAATACTAATTTTATTAATACCTTACGTGAATACGATTTTGAATTCTATCAAATCAGAATCATTTAACATATATCCCATATACATTTAATATATTTAATCAATACACTACACAATTTCAATTGTTAGAAAATATAATAGAATGGTTTTTACGATATTTTTTCTTGGATGAATTATGATTCAGATATTTCCCAAGGTGTGTGTTGATGACTATGCATGATGTATGATTTCTCTTTTATTTATTGGTTTTCTTCACATGAAACTTTTATATAATCATTATAATCTTTTTATATATTTAATGCATCTACATCCTTATCATACTCAACCTAGTTATATAATTTCATTATAGATTACTGATCTTCTTATTATTATTTTGATGAATTTTTCACTTCCCCCAAAATATCTATCACAAAATTATTTTTCTGAATAAGATGATTTCTCGGTACACATTGTATTAAATCCAGATTTAGATTACTATTTAATAGATTCACAATCATAATCACATTATTTTTATTCTTCTTGATGTTTTTCTTCCTCTTCATCATCATCTTTTTCTTGTCAATCTTCTTCTTCCATTCCTTATATGTCATATTCCTAGTTCTTTGTAACCCATTTCAAAATTTAGTAATGACTATTTTTTTCCATTCCCAAATAACCTCTAAAATTATTATGGGGAAATTTTTTAATATATTCTAATATCTATTTATCTTTCAATTTATCAATAGCTTTTGGAATTATTGATGTAACAGAAAAGGATTCAAAAAGCATTAGTTCAAAATATAGAATAATCAATTCAGCATGAGTAATGGTTATATATTCTTGTATCAGTGGTACTATAGTAAAGGGATAAATAGATATAATTCAACTATCTAAATATTTTATACATTCTTTATTATAAATTCATCAAATTTATCCTTTGGAAATAATTTCTTATATTTCATTATTTTAACTTCAACTTTTAACTCACTAACCATGATAATATTTATGTTTTTACCTCTCCATTATAAATAATATATTCAGGTTTAATCAAGTTCTTTCATGTCTTTTGTTCCAAGATAGTGAATCTTCACCAATTTCGTAAATCTTTTCCATCAAATCATAATTATGATTTATTATATTAAATATTTTTAATGAAATTTAAAAACAACATGTTAATAAAACAAAGAGATATCCAAACCATGGACTTAATACGGACAATAAAAAATGATTCCACCATTATATAAACAAAACATAAAATGTTTATGTAGATCATATTCATCAAAAATTGTAATAAAAAATATCCCTTTTTTTGGTATTCATGTAAACCATTATCAGAAATAAATATCCCAGAATCCACAAACCTATTACCGTTTAATCCTATATTAAAGAAAATCATTTCTAAATATTGAAAATATTTATCAACGAAAAATATTCTTTATATTTTATGAAACTATAATTATTTTTATGTATTGCATGAGATGTGAGATTCAATATACACTCAAAATGTACTTCCCCCAACTCTCCATCTTGTTCATAATCATTTTTTTAATTTCCACTATATAATGTTAATAAAACCTTTTTATTCATATTCTTGGGGTATTTGTTCAATATATGGATAAAACTCCCTTTCATTATCATATAGATATAATTCAAATACTCTTTCTCAATAAAATTATGTTCCCATGAATGAATCTTTATAAACCCTTTCAATAATGTATTGAATTTTTCTTGCTAGGATTCCTCAATGTGCATCTCTATGACTTCAATAAATGATTGTGATGTCTTAAGAGGTGTCCATTATTCTGAATTTGGTATCAGCTATCAAGAACATTCTAAAATATACCATGGAGTACGTAATTATTTAGTGATATTTGATGTAAAATCTATAAAATCTCATGTGGGTTATGTGGTGAACCACTACTATATAATAATTATGATGATGCTTCCCATTTAATAACTTTTTAATGAAATAGATAAAAAATCATTCTTGATTTGGAAGTCCAGATTTAATCTATCAATGATTCTAAATATAAATTTAAATTCTGGATGTTTTTACAGAAACATTTCATCAGCCATATGAATATTCCTTTTATAAAATTTGACTTTTTTATTAAATTTTTATTATTAATCTAAAATTATATGTAAAAAATTCTTATAATCTAATGTAATGAAGATGTAATGAAACTAAAAGAATTATATATTTCAATATAGAAAAATAACATTATAATGATAATCTTGTTAGTTTTCAATTATAATTGAAATATTTTTTAGATATAGATTAGAAAAAATCGGTTATTTGGTAAAATTTTGTAATAAGACTAAAATATAGAAATTTTTTAACATTATTTATTCATGGAAAAACATTGACTTGGATGACTAATAATATTTATTATCACTGCAATGTTAAAATTAAAAATATAATCCATGGAAAAAAATTATAAAAAATATCATTTTGAAAAAGTATTTATAAAAAAATTAATTTTTTACATAAATATAAAATTATATAAAATATGAATTTATATAAAATGTAAATGTTTTAAACAAAAAAAATATATTAAATTCACCCATGAAAACATGTTTATCAATTTATGTAGATTAATAAACATGATCTACATATAAATAATAATTTGATAATGATGTCTCCTAGTTTTTATGTAATATATTAAAATATATCTGAATTGATTGGGTGAGTAGGTATATCCCCATGTCATTCCAATATTCCAATGAAATGTTAAATGAAATATCATTTTTTGTGTGATTTAGAAGTAACCATTTTCTTTTATATATGTTATAATTCAATGATGGATGTAATGTTTTATTAATTATAAAAATTGGTTTTCTTTTATCTATGAATATTTAATTTTTAGAAAAACTCATGTCATATATAGTGAATGCTTGTATCATCCATAACACTTGAGTAAAAAGAACAACAAGGTTCTTGTATTCAATATGATCAGTATAATGTTCTAATAAGTGTTGTTTAATATAAGTCCATGCAACAAATTCATATTTTTTGAAATTAAATCTGCATATGTCATTTTCGTATCCATTATAAATCATCTAATTTCATCATCAAAAAAATTATTTAAAATTCATTTGTAGATGAGTAAAATAATAATTTATCCATGTTCACTTATGGTATTTTTTTCATCAAACAACATTAAGATAAGACACATTTGGATGGGATTAATATTTATCACTTAAGCATAATAAAAAACATATGGAATAATAGATATTGTGAAATGTAAGCTTCCAAACATACCTGCAAATGTATTTTGATCATCATTTTCCCATATTTATAAAGATATATATATTTATTTGGTTTCTAATAGGATTACAAATACTTTTTTTTCATGCCATTTTTTTAATAAAATATTATATATACTTATGTTTAGATATAATGGTTACTTCTATATTATTTTAATTTTTAAACTTTTAAATTATTCTAAAACACTCATAAAACTCACATTAAAACCATTTTTTATTATATCCATAGAAGAACCCGTTATTATTTTTGAGTTGAACCAAATATAATACGATGAACATATATTTCTAAAATCATAATTTAATAATTTCCTTCATTTTTAAAAATACTTCTATCAACATATCTGTTATATATATATATATATATATATATATTATAAAAAATATATACATTACCTATCTTACCAGGATCTATAGGATTTTTTAAGTCCATATATTCACTTCGTATATTAATAAACATGTTTTATATATTTTTAAATTTCCAAACTAGGTGTTTATTCTACATAAACATACTCATGAACATATCAATCGTAGAAACAAAACTTATCATCCATTTTATAAAGTCACACATTTGTGAATTATACATAAACTAAATTCATAAGATGTGTTTAATGTCAAGGTATCAGGGAATATGATTCACCATTTCCGACACCATCTTGTTGATTTTATCCCCTAGAATCAAGAATATATATATGTTCAACTATTATACCATTTTAATAACATATATTCTAGAAACCCCACATTAATCCCATTGTAGAATAATAATTTGGCCATTCAATATATGTAATAAATTGGCTTCATTCAATCATATTGAGTTCATTGTGAACTGAAATTATTAAATCCTCAATGCCTAAAGCCTCATTTGCATAAATAGATTCAAACTAAAATATAAATTCCAGATATTCAATATCATTTCTCAATTAACATCTAATTATAGATTGTGTCCATTACACCCAATGACCATTCTATGAATGTTTTAGTGTTATGGGACATTATTATCAATAAAATGTGAGAAAAATATGTCTCTTTATTCATGTTTGAACAACCTACAAATGACTAGATCATTTTGTTATAATATCATCCATAATATGAGATTATTCTACAAGTATAAGAATAACAAACCCCATATTAAAAAATAATATATCCACAACATTCATATAATCATTTTTAGAAGGAAAAAACATCACAATTAATATGGCCCCATACTATGAGGTTTTAATGAAATTCTGAATCCCACAATGAATAAAAATTTTAATGTAATCACAATTATATATTTTGTCTAATAAACCCATTGTATCGAACAATTCTATTCATTAATAAACTATAAAATACATAATAATTTATAATTGTAAATGTGAAATGACACAATGTTTTATCAATGGAATTAACTTCATGTAATTATTCCCTATAGTATAATCACAGTAGGTATAATTATTACATATACTGATATTAACTATTTTCTGACCATTAATCATATCTTTTCCACATCAATGATTTTAATTTTTAAAATCTGACATACATGGTTTTATTTATGGTGATTTGTGGAGACTAATATAACACATATAATTATCATTGAATAGTAACCTATCCTTATGGATAGTAAACTAGACATAGAAATTGTAATATGAAACTAATGATTACTAAATAATAAAAAATAATAATAACCTCACCCATGAACGATTAAATAATAATTATAAATATAATAAGTGATATTATAACCATAGTAAAAGTATTGATATTTTTGTAAGTCATAAATTATTAATTATAATTAATTAAATAATTTATAAAAGTTTAGTTTCATAAAATGTGTTCATAAATTAAAAATTATATGTCTTTTTGTTTTATGATAATAATATATTATATTATGTATGTTTATAAATTATTATAAAATCCGTTTTAAATTTAAAATCTGTACTTTTCAAGTAATTGTGATTTCCAAAAAAAAATTAAAATAAATTATATTAAAAAAATTTTAAAAAATGGAATTCATTTTGGATTCTATACATGGAAAATGGTTTGGGTGAATTTTTTGGATTTTCCTAATAGACATGAATTTTTGATGTATAGTGAAATCCTATAATTTACTAAATAAGCTAAATACACAAATTATTGAGTCATATTTGATGTTATAATGATGTAAACCCAATTGTTTCAAAATAACATACACTAATTACAATTCGTGGTCATGGAATCTTCACTATTACTTATCGTGTGTTGAAATAATAAATTAATGAATATAATATTGAGAAAACCCATCTCCCCTTCACTATAAATACCACATTTTACACTCTCATTTCCTCACACCTATCATGATTTAATATATATCTATAACCTATCAAAACATTGTCCCTACCCCCTCCCCGACATCTAAATAGATTTTGGTCTCATCAAAAGATCATTCAATGGTTCCTTAAGGAGGATTCAAGAGGAAATTTCTATCTCCATAATTTCTACTAATTTTCATCCGATTTCAAGTTCAATGATTAATATCTCCCCGCATATCATCATCCACATGTTATAGTGACACTATAAATTAAAATAAATTACGATACTAATGGTTTAATATGCCATCAAACCTCCTCCTCCTCTTATATTTATTTTTGAAAGGTAAATGTTGTTCATGAGGTGCTAATTTATCACTTTCAAGAATGTCTTTGTTTTCATTTTCCTCTATTATCATCATATCTGGGCATAAAACCATTTTTATGCTTGAAACAGATTATGTTATATTTATTATATCCTATTGAATGCTATTTAATTAACATATTTACATAATACTAAATGATTAAACAAAACAAGTATGTTTTTTTCAAAAAACCCTCCAAATTATTCTAAATGATCATCATTAAATTCATATATAATGATTAATTGTAATTTTATATAAAAAAATAATATTAAGAAAATTTAGAGTTTTGTAACATCATTAATAACATTTAATATCAGTTCTGGATGATTATCAATGTTCTACATGAACTTGAATTCAAACCATTCATGGAAACTAAGAAAAAGAACCCTCATGATCATTGGATTTGAAGCCTATATATCATCCAAAATCCCATAAAGGAACATAAGGAAACCACAATGAACCATAATTATGTAAAAAATATTATATCATTTATAATTAATGAATAGAATTTAATTTCAGAAGAAATTAAAGTCAATCAAGCATTTATATACAAGGTAAGGGAAAAATCTCAAACCTAACATTCATTCTTTGGGGATTCCATATTCAACCCATTTTATGTATTGATATGACATATAAACTTTTTATTCATTTCTATATTAAATTTTATTCGATAAACATGTTCTATAATTTATTTTATAAAAAACCCAATTCATTCCAAAAGAACTCTCCTTTAAAAAAATATGTACTTTTTACTCCTCGATGATTGGACCACTCTTCAGTCAATGATAATAATTATATGTCATTAATGGTATTACTTCATTATTTTGGGAACCAAAATTTTATAAATATATTTTAAATGATTTTAAACAAATTTAATTCCATTGGTAATTTTTTTATGTTCATGTTTAAAATAATTTCAAGGTAGCGTGAAATATATTGTAAATGTTATGATGTGACGGGTGTTCGAAGGATTATAAATTGATAAAATGAAATGGGTAATGTAATGAATCAGTTGACATAAAGTGAAAGTATTCCTGAACATTATTCTATATTTTTTGACAATAATGTTCGGTATTTAACCGCTATGACAAGATGTTTTCATTTTTGCAACAATCCCACATTCTTTGCATTTATCCAGATATTCCTCTCAAGATTTTGATTATGATGTTATGATTATACTCACCCCATGATATATTATTATTATCAATAGAAGAAATATGATTTTAACTAAACCATTTTTAATTTATATCCTTAGGTGGTTATATATAATAAAAAGTATTAAAGGGTCAATAAGAAGAAGAAGAAGAATGAATTAAATAAATGATTATGTTTGATGTTATAGAGGTTGTGTTTGGTCCTAGTTTTAAAATGAAACTAAACCCCTAGATACTCATGGTGTAACACAATTATGATTATATTTATAAGGATGTAATAATTATGTTTGGAAATTCTGGCCCACTATAGTTAGTATCAGAGGCATGTTTTAGTGAATATGGGATTTAAGATTAGTGAACCCTAGAAGAAACAAATATTATGAGACTAAGTACAAATATGCACAAAATAATATTTACATAGGGATCCCATAATGTATGATTAATGTGAAAATTTTAAAATTATATTAGTTATTTATTCATATCATGTTGACTTATTTTTTATTGTAACCTTTTCTATTTTAGAAAATGAAGGAAACTAGTAAAAACATGGGCAATAACCAATGTGAGGGACAATGTATCAATTTCCTAATCAACATCCCCAATTCATTGTACGGCAGACTAAAAAACATCATGGCGATGCATGTCCGAAATATCAGGTATTGATAAATAAACTGAATAATTGGTAACATCCTCCTTTACCTAAGTGGGAGAAACTGGATGTCGAGTGTTTTTTGCAGAAATGGGAAATGACATTTATTGGGTCTTCTGATCCACTAGATGGAGAAATACAAGTCTACTTTATATAAGAGATCATTCATGTTCATCAGTATTATGATATGTAGAAGGTAAAACTAGTTATTTATCATCAATATGGATAGGCCAATAAATTATAGGATTTGATTAATAAAACCACTCCAAGTGATGGAATTGATGAGATTGAATGGGAAGACATTTAGAAAATGTATCTTAACATGTATTACCCACAATCTCCGTGTACATATATGAAGACAAAATTCATAGATGCCATGAAAAAGGAAAGAGAATCTATCACAACCTACGATTTGAATTTCAAAAGATATTAAAAGTAAATTCATTTTTTCATATCACTAGTAATAGAAAAAATAATATAATCTTTAGTGGGAAAAACCACACTATAGAAAGGGTCTTACAATTTGAGTCATTTGTTGTAATAAATAACTTGTTCAGTATTCCCTCAAAGTGGAGATGGTGTTTAGTGAATGGTCTATTGGGTATGGTGATAAGGAAAAATTGATGGATTTTTAATAAGGAGGATCTAATGATAAAGGTGGGAAGAAAACTCAATGATCCACATGACAAAAATGTGGGAATTTATATCATGGGAATTGACTCAATGGGAATGGTAAATGCTTCATGTGTGGTAAAGAAATCCATCATTCTCATGATTGTAAACAAGACATGATAAGTAAGAGAATTTAGAGCGATAAAAGGAATCCCAACCCATGGTTCTATTCAACAACTATAATGAGCCAGAGCACAGTGCATGTGAGTGCACTAAACCTCAATCCCTTGAGGGTAATCAGCCTCAACAGCCACCAAATCTAACGTAACAATGGACATCACGTAACATCACTACTTTGGAAGAGTATAATGATAATGAATCCACATAAGGTAAAATTCTTATTTACTCATTAAGGGATATGTATTTATTTTATTCTGGTTCTACCCATGCTTATAAATCATTCAAGTTCACTAAAATAATAGAATCGAATCCCATAAACAACGATTTAGAGATATCTATAAAACAACAATTGTGGAAATCATTTAAATTCAATTATTTGAAACTTTTACTAATGGAATATTTGGGAATACTCTTCTGAAAAATCATTTAAAACATCCCTTGGTAAAATTCTATGTTATAATTTGAATGAATTGGCTCACGTTACATATATAACTTATCTACAATCAGTAAAAGGAAATTTATTTTCATATTTTGAACCATCCCATTATCCTCTTTAAATTAAAGGATAAACATTAATTTCCATTGTCAAATCCTTCAACGATGTGGGGGTTGATACCCTATGAAGAAGCATAGCATTCCCAAATGGGCGAGTCAAAGGAAAGTTCCAACCTTGCAGAAATTCTCATAGTGAGGGAATGCAATGATGTATTTAACAGAGTGTTACCTGGATATCCCCAGATTATTAGGTAGAGTTCTCAATATTACTCATATCTAGAGCTACTCCTATCTCAAAGTGACTCTATAGGAATGATTCTATAAAATGAGAAGAGTTAAAGAAATAATTGTAAGTGAATTTTGATAAAGGGTTCTAATACCTTGTTCATATCCTAGGGGTGAACTGGTTCTCTTTGTGAATAATAATGATGGATCAATGTAACTTTGTATTCACTTTAAGGAACTCAATGGGATCCCCATAATTAAATAGTGTTATCTTCCGTGGACAAAGGACTTGTTTGATTATCTAATAGGAGCACAATACCAATAAATGGTGGACCTTCATTCAAGATTTCATCAATTGAAGTTGAAAAAGGATAATATTTAGAATACATACTTCTATACAAGGGATGGACAATATTACTATTCGGTGGTTCCCTTTGGACTTACTAATTACACTAAAATAATCTAGGAATTTATTAATAATGTATTCAGAAATTAATTGACAAATATTTTTTAGTTCTTATTGATGATAATATCATCTACTCTAATAGAATGGAGGAAAATGAAGAACATATAATAAATCTATTAGTGACATTGAGAAAAGTGAAATTGTACTCCACCTTCAATATGTGTGAAATTTGATGAAGCTTGTCACTTTCATGAGACATGTGATCACAAGTGGGGGGATTTTTGTGGACCCTTCAATAAGAAAGGATATTAAAGAATGGACCAGAATTTCTAGTGTCACAATAATTTTGTTGTTTTCATGGATTATCATAGTAATACTGAAGCTTTTTTAGAAATTTAACAAGATAAAAAATAATTTTATCTTTGTTATCAACGAAAGGGGTAATGTATGACAAGATGGAAGAATGTGATAGAATATTTAAGGAGATAAAGAGAAGGTTGTCACTGCACCTGTAATCACACTACGAAAATGTGGAGAATGTTTTTTGATATACAGTGATGCCTCAATGGATGGCTTTGGTTTCATATTCATGTAAAATGATAATGTGATAGCATATGCCTCACTGAAGATGAAGATACATGATCCGAACTACATGAAGCATGATCTAGAGCTGGAAACTATGCTTTTTTCATTGAAAATTTAGTGGTACTACCTGTTTGGTGAGAAGTGAGACACATACACAGACCACAAGAGCATAAAGTATATATTCACACAAAAGGAACTCAACATCTGTCAAATGATATTGTTATATCTAATAAAGCAATATGATTTCTCTAT
Source organism: Viscum album (assembly GCA_963277665.1). Taxonomy (NCBI): domain Eukaryota; kingdom Viridiplantae; phylum Streptophyta; class Magnoliopsida; order Santalales; family Viscaceae; genus Viscum; species Viscum album. The sequence continues at coordinate 2,107,649,891 of OY728138.1, read as the reverse complement.
TCACTTCCATACTATAATGGAAAACTAGGTAGCTGATTCTCTATGAAGGAAATAACCTGCTACGCTATACAAGTTATGGATTGCAAAAGAAACTATCTTCATGTATATTAAACAAATGTATTTGGAAATCCTTTGGTCATGGATTTACATCCTAGCTTGAAAAAATGATTTTTCAACCATCTATAGAAGAGAATATTAAGGAAAAAAAGAGATGATGTGGAATTAAAAAATAAGGTGAAAGAGGAAATATATGGGTAGATGTTTGAGTTTTACATCGATGATAAGGGTGTGATTCGATTTCGAACATGTATTTGTGTTCAATCATCTCCTCGGATAAATAAGGCGATATAAGATAATGCACATATCCTGATATTATCTATCCATCCAAGTAGCACCAAGATGTACTGAGATATCCAAGAACACTCCAGGTTGTATAACATGAAGAAGGATATTGCAGAATAAATATCAATGATCATCGTATTCCCGTATGATAAAGTAGCATGAATAATATAATGGGATGATGCAACAATTTCTTATATCCATGTGCTAAAGGAATAATGTCTCAATGGAAATTATCCCAAGTCTCCTGAATACATCCATGGGAAATAATGTGATAAGGGTGTGGTTGAAAGACTCAACAAGTTTCCCAATTTTACCGCTATTTTGCATGATATATCACTTGAAAATCATACAATGAAATATGTGAACGGAGTTTTGAGAGTATATGTTGTTCAAATATCAATATTATCTGACCATGATCCAAGGTTCAAATTTAAATACCAATGGATTTTTCAACATGATTTTAGTACATAATTAAATTGTATCATGTCCACTCATCCCAAAACTGATGGCCAATATGAAATGACTATTCAGACTCTTGATGATACGATATGATCCCACTATTTAGAATTCAAAGGACTATGGGTTTAATATCACCCATTGGTTGAGTTCTCATACAATAATAGATTCCACTCAAGTATTCTGTTGGATCCATATAAATCATTTTATGGAAATTGATGTAGAAATCCATCATGTTGGGAAGAAGTTGGAGAAAGAATGGTACATGGGCCCTTTCATATGTAAGATATTATAGATATTGTTCAAGTCATCCAGAAACATATCAAGTCATCTCAGTCATTGAAATCGAGTGTTACTGAAAACCATCGAAGTGTCATAGATTTAATCAATTTAGATAATTTGTTCCATCGAATATCACAATGGATGATAGTCATGTGGTTTGGAATGAATATAAAACTAAGCCTAAGGTATATTGTCCCGTTTGAGATCCTTGACCATATAGGAGTCATGTTCTATCATCTTATACATCAACTGAATATGGATCATGATCATGATGTGTTTCATGTATCAATCTTATGGAATTAAATACCAAGTCCTTCACCTGTACTGAACTCAGAGGAGGTACATATGGAATATGATATCTCTTATGAGGAGGGCCTAGTATGAATTCAGTAAAGAATAGATAAGGTCCTACTGATCATGAAACCCCATCATGTTAAAGTGCTGAGGTGGAATCCTGTAAAGTCCCAGATTCAGAAGCCACCCAGAGGCACCCCATACTGGTTTGGTCATATGGCCTCAAGCACATTTCCCCGAATTCCAGAGGCCGCCAACTAGCAATGAGGGCCATGGGTGTGATAGTGGGGAAACAATGCCCCCATGCGTAGAGGACACATCAGAAGAAAACAAAATCAATATCAGAAGAAGTAATAATCCAAACAAAAGTAAACAGTGGAAGACTAAAGTAAGGAACAACTGGAGAACATAAATAGATAAATGATGCATGGTACATATGTCTAGAAAAACAGAAAAACACAACAGAATGCTAGAATACAATAGTAATAAACCCATGTAAAATGAAAACGGATAAATAGATTCTTAGCATCACAAGACATAGCATGGTCCCATGCTCTCCCACTCCATAGAAAGTTAAGTACCTGAAGAATAAGGGCACTTTCCCTTATCTATCCCTGCAAAAATATAAATTGTTTCGGCCCAAAATCATGACCCAAATAGGGTGTGAGAATATATCCTATTAAGAAATGACCCCAAGATCTGTGCCTAACAATTAGTGAATATATGGAAGGTAAACGTATAAAAAGTAGTAAATAGGAAATCACTCAGTAGTAAACAATTCCACGTGTCATGTAGGTGGCCAAAAAAACAAGGTAAACCTCTAGGAGGTACACACATCCATCCCCTCAGGTTCTACCTAACAATTACAAGCAACCCTCTAGGTCATACACTCATCCTTTCCCCTCGGGTTCATTCATACAAATTCATAATGACTCTTTGAGGAATCCGTAATAGACAATTACTCATATAGTCTAAGGTTGTCAAGGACTATATGAGGAAGCATACGTGGTCAATTCCCCTTATAGCCCCAAGGTCAAGGACTCACTGAGGAAGCTCAATCGGTCAATTTCTCTTATAGTCTTAGTTCATTCACAAAAACTCTAAGGAAGCTCACCCTGTCAATTCCTCTTATAGTCTAGAGTGTTTCACGACCATTCAATTAAAACAAACACTCTCTGAGGAAGCTCACTTGGTCTATCCCCTTATATTCTATAAAGCTCAAAGACTCTATGAGGAATCTCACTAAGTCTATCCTCTTATATTATATAATGACCAAAGACTCTATAAAGAAGCTCACTCGGTCTATCCTTTTATTGTCTATAACACCAGGTTCAAATAACACCATGTATTTCAATGCATAATAATACTATATGTCCAAATTAATCCTACAAAACTACTTGGACAACCAGTCTTCAACATCTCAAGAATTTCAGAAAAAAACACTCCATCCTACAATCACAAGGAATGGAAAATAGCTAAATATCTAATAGGATAAACATTCCCAAATGGTCGTCAATAGAACAATCATGGGAACACCTCTGAAGCATAGCAATCAACCCTATTCAGACAAAAATAACCACTACTCACACACACCAGCAATACAGGAAATTAACCAGGTTAAAAATAGTAAACACAAAATAACTCCTTCATGGGTATTGGAGATTTTTCACATTCACTTCAAAGACATTAAATCAGATGGCACAAACCACCTTCCACTTAGGATTTGGCGAAATCAACCTCTTTTCCCAAACGCGATCCAAACTGGGTGAAAGCCTTCTCGAAACCACCTCAAAAACTCTTCCCTAATATCAAAAAGGTCCTCCTTTAACAGACATGGGATACACAACCCTAGATCTACATGAAACCCTTTTAGATCATGTAAACTAAGAGAGGAATAGGGATAAAACTAAAAAAAACCTCAATGAACCAAAAGAGGGACTAACCTGAGGAGAATTGACTTCGATCCGCCATGAAACCCCTTCTATTTGCCTCCAAAACAATCCAAGGAGCTGCCCCAACTTTTGAAAATCGCTACTCCAATATGATCCATGAGTAGGGGGAAGAATGGTGGAGGAATTGGTAAACCCGAGTGGCCTGGTACATAAAATTACTAACATTATGTGGCTGCACGGTTACCCCACCCAGTTTGGAAAATTGTTCACCAACCTTGCAGTTGCTATTGTCTCCTCTAGGGACTTTGCACAGCTTGCCTGCATGGTCTGGACAAACTGTGCGCCTACTGTGAGGATCCCACTGTCTCACTAAGGGACTTCGTACTGCTTTCCCGCACGGTCTGACAAACCGTGCGCCGCCCATGTGGAGACCACTGTTAAGGGTGCATAGTTTCTTGGGCTGTCCAAATATTTTGTTCATACTGTGCACCAACCGTGCGCCCCTGCAAAACCTCTACAACTATTAAGGTTTTCCCCAAAAATTCAACTTTTTATCAATAAAAAACCAAAAAAGAGAAACATACCTGAAAAGAAGATACATGTTCTTACAATCTTCCCCCCTTAAAGAAATTTCTCCCCATATTTCCCTAGTACAGGGTAGAAGAAGAAGCCTCGAACAGTTCCGGCCACTATGATCGTACATCAGCCTCCCTCTCCCAAGTCTCCTCCTAAACTCCCTCATGTTTCCACAACACTCATGCTAGAGGAACAGACCGGCCATGAATAAACTCTGTATTGTGGCACAAAATCCTGATAGGATTCTCCTTGAATGATGTGTCCACTTCCCACTCATCCTCCTCAGGTTGAAAGACATGAGACGAGTCTGAAAAGTAACTTCCGAGTTGAGAAATGTAAAAAATGTCATGCAGTAACCGTTACCTCTGATGTATCTGCAACTGATAGGCAACCGTCCCAAATATCCCCAATACCTCAAACGGCCCGATGTACCATGTTGAAAGCTTAACCTGTATCCTAACCCATCTGCAACGCATCCTCAGTGTGACATGTAGAAAAACATGATCCCCAACCTCAAAATGCATAGGTCATCTCTACTGATCAACATAAGTCTTTTGTCAAGACTGTGCAGTTGACATCCTCTTCTAAACAAACAATTTCTGTTCTATGGTCTCCTAAACAAGATGAGGTCCTAGAAAAGCTACCTCTCCTGCCTCCAACCAATATAAGGGTGATCGTCATGGCCTACTATACAAAACCTCATAATTTTCCCTGTGTATATTTTCTTGAAAACTATTATTGTAGGAAAATTCCTGCAGAGGCATATGCTTCTCCAAATAACCTCCAAAATCCCAAATACATGCTCAGAGCATGTCCTCCAGCACCTGAATAATACACTCGAACTGGCCATCTCTCTGGTAAAGGTATGCTGTACTCAAAAGTACCAGTGTACCCAAGTCCTTCTAAAGCCCCTGCCAGACCCAAGAAGTAAAATGTGCAGCCCTGTCTGATACAATGGAGTGTGGAACTCCATTCAGATGTAAAATTTCGTAGATATACAACCATCCAAGATCATTTACACTAAAGGTCTCCTTGATCATCAAGGAGTGATAAACCTTCGTAATATTGTCAATGAAAACGCAAAAACATGATTCCCTCGAGGGGACCGTGGAAAACTGGTCACAAAGTCCATCACGACATCATTTCCGGAAGATCTTACCTCTTCTGAATGTACAATGTAACAACCCACCCAAAAACACATGTGCCTCATAGATTTTCTGCAACCTCCGAAAACTAAGGTAATCACATCTCACCTAACAATCTTGGACCACAAGAAAACACATTCCACCAATATATAACGATTCCATAGACCCTGTAACATCCTAAAAACACATGGTAAATAATAACACATCTCATCCTGAAGACACCTGGGAATCTACAAATCATTTCATTCTAAAGAAACCTAGGAAAACATATGACTACCACCAAATACTATTCCTCCAAAACCAATAAAAACACAATTAATTTGGGGACGTTACCAAATGGATGATGGAGTAGGGAAGTGCAAGTGTCCATCCATCCATCCTCCCTCAAGGATGTTTGGGAATGACAACCTCCATAGTGAATATGTGGTTTTTTGGTACATATTCCTCCACTAGGGTGGGTTGTGTATAGAAAAGAAAAGGAAATTACAATTATGTTCATATTTTATCAAACAATCTCTACACCATCCTGTGGTTTCTCAATCCAACAACCAACTACCATATGATACTACCAACATTACTACTACATATAATGGTATGTATTAACAGTAGCATGACCGCACTGTCGTGACACATCAAATTGATTATATTTTTAAGGTTGATTTATATTATAGGGAAGACCCTAGGTCGTCTCTCGAGGAGCGTTGGTGGGTTCAGAGTGTGCGTTTTTAACAAGAAGTGGTAAAATAACGGCGACTTTAAAACAGTTTAAAGAAAATCATTTGATTTAAAGAGTTTAATAATTAATAAAACGTGGTGTTTTAGAATTATGAGATAAAAGGGTTAATTGTGAGTTCACTACACACTTTGAAGTTCATCATTCTTGGAGATTAATTTAAGGCTGAAGTAATTCCTTGGTTGAAATTAATTGGAATCCCGATTAGTTCCTAAGCCATTATTTCATTGCTTAAAGAACCAAACCTTGAGATAAAAATTGTATTGTCATGGTCTAGAAATTATGTATGGAAAAAGATCTTCCAAATCAGATTGAAATCTCAAGAAAGTGGGTAGGAAAAGGATTCTTGCGTTACCCAATCAGAACAACACAAGTCACGCACTAAAAACCTCACACTGATCGGTTAGAAAGTAAGATCATCTCATCCGCATGCGTTAAAAAAAGAATTAAAATAAGAAATTATGTAAGATACATGAAAATAATTGTTTTAACACCCAAATTACTCCAAAAAAGTAGATAATATATGCATTGGAACTCCCTTTAAATGTGTGTAGCTCCCTCACAATGAACGCCCACTGTTTAGCTCGGCATCGGCTGGAGGAGGAAGCTCGGGTGGAACTCCCTCATCATTGTTTATCCCCCTATGTAGATAGGGGCCTCTAGAACCTCCAAGGTGATTAGGAGACTCCCCTAGGACTCCAAAGTGGAATCAATTCACTCCTTTTCCGAACTAGCAAATGGGGAGCCCAAGGTGCCATTTTATAGGAAAATTGGAAGGTGGTTTTAGGCACACAGATTTCTTCAATCCACTTGTACCACCAATTTCGGCCTTCAAAAAAGCTTTATCTGGATTTGGAGAAAATAGAAATTTTGTAGCCCCACCTCTTTTCTGTCTCCACTGAATGTTGGGCACCATTTGGACAACTAAATTCCTATATATTAATAAAATACATATCACCACATTTGACTTGGTCCATATTCGGTGGCTTGGACAGATCAGTTCGGATGGGCCCACTATAAGCTGAATTAGGATGGAGATCCTGAATATGAAATGTAGAATATTAAGTTTTGGAGAGGTAACCAAAATTTCAGCCCATTTGGATTCAAGGATTTCGTGTACTATGAAAAACAGTGGACATATTTCCATGGATCCATTCAATTTTGGACCATTTTTCTTCAATTTCATCAAGGGCTCTCCAAATCACCTCCACCTACATTGAAATAATAAAAATAGGTAACATTTACCATTCTAATACTGAATAAAAATAATTAATTGACTCGATAAAAAAGTGAAATTTATTATTATATTTGGAATATTCATTACAAAACAAGTTCAAAATAGCGGTGTAAGGGTGGAATAAAACAGTGAATCGTGGTACGATCACACCCCCACACCTAAACATTTTCACTCTAGGGAAATTCACATATCTAAATAAAATTATTTTCATATATATATATATTTGCAACATCATAAAAATTTATCATTTGAAGAAATTTTAATTCACCAAAGTAATGTGATCAATGCACGAACCACACCAAGTAGTTCTTCCTAGTGAAAATAGATAAATATGTCTTATAAATATTATCATAGACAAATTCAAAAAGATTAATGATACCAAATTGAGAAAGGAATTCAAAAGTCAACCATGAAACTAACTCTCCATGTGTGTGTGTGAAATCCATTCCATGTTACTCTTTCCAATTATCATCCAACAAATATAGGTTATTTTATCATTTTTCAGCTTAAATGATTTTTTCCAATAAACCTAACCTATATCCTTTACAATAATATTTCAAGACCCACTCAATTAAGAATTCCCAAAAGTCAAACCATAAGCCCTAAACTAGATATCCCGATATGTTGCACATTTCATCACTCCCCTCATTTATTGTATTTTTTTGAATTTCCATTTGTAATAAATCTCACTCTCATCTCTAATCCCTTGTTTGATCTCCTCACAACACTAATTGAAATAGTTATAACAAGATCAATGGGTTAAGAGTGGTGGTTTTTGACCTGCCGAAGACACAACCATTTTTTAGGGCGTACAACATTCGGACATTTGGTACTCACACATAGGTCAATCTGGTACAATAATAAAATAGATCAGATAAAGAACGAGCTAATGATAATATCATTAACAGATGCAAAATATTAAGCCAACATATATTTAACATATATTAAGTATGATATATTCATACATCATGGTTTGGTGAAAAAATGTATGGAGATATTAGTGGCACAGTTTTCCCAAAACTATTCACACAAGGGGCATCAATCATCTCAAATGTTTCACAGTGAAAAAACCATTTATATCATTGACAGAAAACCAATTCACTAAAAATCACACCCTGATGTTAAATTCATACAGATACTCTTTTTCACCATTCTTTATAGTATTTTTACCTTCCCCACATTATGGTCACCGAATCATGGAAATTTAAAATTTTTATGGGGAAAATTAAAATACCATAAAGAAGGTGAAAAAGGGACGAAAGAAGAAAGAAAATGAAAAAACTAATGAAATCAACAAGATATGAAAAAGTGAAATTACCATAAAGAAGGCGAAAAATGATGGAAATTTCTATCTATCCCAAGAATGTACCCATCCCCCCACACCTAGAATATGCAATGTCTTCACTGTATGAAAAGATGGTGTGGAAAGGAAGGATAAAACCTGGTGGTTTTCATTCATAGATAGCTTCTTGAACATGGAGTTCCTCCCTTGGGGACTCCGGAATGGATTCACGGAAGTGCATCAGCTATTTCCCATTGATAGTGAATGTTTTCTTGGTTGCTTCATTTTGAACCTAAACAACACCAAATGGAGAAAAGTTAGTAACAGTGTATGGTCCAAACCAGTGGGAAAGAAGCATTCCGGGATGCAACATTAGCCTTGCATTATAAAGGAGGACATTCTTCCCAATATGGAACTACGATGAAGGATAAGATGGTCATGGGTAGCCTTGGTTCTCTCCTTATAAATCCTGGATTTTTCATATGCATTTCTTCTTATTTACTCTAGCTCCTGAATCGGCCACTTCTTTTCATCACCTGCACTAGAATGATTATAATTGCATTTTTTAATGGCCTAGTAGGCCCGGTGCTCAATCTCAATAGGGAGGTGATAACACTTTCCAAACACAATATGATAGGGTGACATTCCAATGGGAGTTTTCAAAGCAGTATGGTAGGCCCATAATGAATCATCAAGTCGAAGACTCCAATCTTTTCTATTGGGTTGGACCGTTTTTTTCAATAATGTGTTTCGTCTTTCTATTTGACACCTTGGATTGAACATTATTATATGGGTGATACGTAGTAGATACTCGATGACTGACCCCATACCGATGCAAAAGTGATTGCATTGTTCGGTTGCAGAAATGAGAACCCTGGTCACTAATGATGAGCCTAGGTAATCCAAACCTACAAAGTATCTATGTTCTCAAAAACTATACAACTGTTTTGGAATCATCATTCCTTGTGGCTCGTGCCTCTACCCATTTTAATATGTAATAAATGGTCAAAGAATCTACAAGTTTCCAAATGAATTGGGAAATGTCCCTAAAAAGTCAATGCCCCAAACATAAAAAATGTCATGAAAGAGCAAGGGTTGTTGTGACATTTCATTCCTTTTAGAGACATTCCCCATTGTTTGATATCGAGGACAAGATTTAAAAAATTCATGGGCATCTTGAAAAAGTTTTGTTCAAAAGAGGCCAGAATCAAGAACATTGCAAGCAGTCCGTTGGGGACCAAAGTGGCCCCCAAAAGAAAGAGTGTGGCAGGATCTAAGGATAGACTGAAACTCGTTATCGGGAACACAACGCCTAAGGAATTGATCGCTACATGTGCGCAAAAGTTAGGGGTCATCCCAAATGTACCAATGAGACTCATGTTTTAGTCGATTGGCTTGGTTTTTGTTGAAATCAGTAGGAATGTAATATGCTACCAAATAATTTACAATTTCAGCATACCAGGGAATATAATCATGCACATTGTACAAATTCTCATCAGGAAACATGTCATTAATGGGAATATATGGGGATGATACAATTTCTGAGGATGGGAGGATCCTACTGATAGGGTCTACCACCACATTCTCTACTCCTTTTTTATCTCTAATTTCTAGATTGAAGTCCTGAAGGAGGAGCATCCAACAAATGAGACGTGGTTTGGCTTCAGGTTTCATTATAAGACACTAGAGGGCTTCATGGTCTGAGAAAACGATTACTTTGGACCCTAGAATATATGAACTGAATTTATCCATGGAAAAAACAATGGAAAGAAATTCTTTATCAGTGGTGGTGTAGTTTGCTTGGGCAGGGTCCAAAGTACGTGAGGAATAAGCAATGACATGTGGTGCTCGATCCACCCTTTGTGATAAGACTGCCCCAACAGCATAGTTAGAGGCATCACACATGAGCTCAAATGGTAAATCCCACTGAGGTGGTTGGATTACCGGGGGTGATGTGAGACTCCATTTTAACTTATTATAAGCTTCTTCACATTCATTATAAAAAACAAATTCCTTTTCTTTTTGGAGTAAGCGGGAGATGGGGAGTGCAGTTTTACTAAAGCCACGAATGAAAAGTCAGTAAAATCCAGCATGACCTAGGAAATACCGCACATCATGTAAATTTTTATGGAATGGTTGGGAAGAAATAACATCCACTTTCAATTTTTATACTTGGATACCATCCCCAGAAATGACATTTCTCCAAACCATACCTTGTCACACCATGAAATGTCATTTCTCATAATTTAATACAAGATTCTTTTCAATACAGCTACGTAGGATGGAACCAAGACTACATAAACATTCATCAAAAGAGGATCCATAAACAGTAAAATCGTCCATTAAAACTTCCATGCAATTCTCTAGGTAATCCAAAAAAATACTAACCATACATCGGTGGAAAATAACCAGAGCATTGCACAAGGAAAATGGCATCCTTCTATAGGAAAATGTCCCAAAGGGGCAAGTGAAGGTTTCCTTTTCCTAATCCTCAGGGGAAATATGGATATGAAAGTATCCAGAATACCCATCAAGAAAATAGTAATGGGACTTCCCCGCTAGCCTCTCTAGCATTTGGTCAATGAATGGAAATGGGAAATGGTCCTTCCAAGTGTGTTGGTTTAGTCGGTGATAATATATATAGACACGCCAACTATTCTGCACACGTGTTGGAACCAATTCATTGTTTTCATTTTTAATTACCATTAGGACAATTTTTTAGGAACTACTTGAACAGGACTGACCCATTTGCTGTTAGAGATGGTATAAATGATTCTAGCATCCAATAATATTGTTACTTCTTTTTTAACTACTTCTAAGGGGTTTGGGTTCAGTCGATGATGTGCCTGCCTCACTAGTTTAGCCTCGTCAGTTAATAAAATATGATGTGTAAAAATTGATGGGATAATACCAGGAATATCTACAAGTGTCCATCCCAATGATTGTTTTTACTCCCTCAAAAGATCAGTCCGTCGCAATTCATGCTCAGGAGGGATTGAAATAGAAATGATGGAGGGCTACTTTTTTCCATTCTCAAGATATAAATATTTTAAATCTTGAGGCAGTTGCTTTAGTTCAAATTCAGGTGGATTTTGGATTAATGGGAGTGTGTTTGAAAGTGAGAGGTCACTATTCTCTTCTAACTTCTCAATGGTATCATCCTCATATGAGTAATAAGATTTTACAAGTACGTCAGTATCATCGATGGTCACGTGATCCTCCATGTTCAAGAAATTATCAATTAATAAACATGCATGGAACTGTTCTAGAGCACTACAACAATCAACACATGATTCAATACCAAGAATTTCAATCAAAGAGGAAAAATCAGAAAGGGGATCAAGGGAAACAAATGAAGTGATTTTAGGGGAAGGGAGTACATAAATTGAATTTACCGAGAGAGAGGAATGTTCTTCGGAGGGGTGATTCATGGCATCAAAGATGTTGAAATAGACTATGTCACCACTAAATTCCATAGATCTTGTACCGTTATTGACATTAATTATGGATTTGGCGGTTTTCAAGAAAGGTCACCCCAATATAATTGGGGCGTGTCCATTCATCCTATCATCTTCAATTTTTATCACATAAAAATTTGTAGGAAATTTTAAATTCTGAACCGTCACAAGAATTTCCTCTAACACACCAGAAGGGTATGTTGTACTCTGATTTTCAAGCTGAACAACTATTCTTGTGGGCTTTAGTTCACCGACCTGCAAATAACAGTATATGGAGTGAGGCATCACATTAATAGAGTCACCCAAATCTAGCATAGAATTTGAAAAAGAATACTCCCCTATGGTACATGGAAATGAGAATGTTCTAGGATCATTGCACTTTTTGGGAAGAGATGGTTGTATCAATACTAAGACATTCCTCCCCAAACATACCTTATCATCACAATGATGTCTCCTTTGTTGTGTACACATCTCCTTTAGAAACATATCATAAAGTGGAATTTTCTTCACGACATCAATCAATGGAATGTTAACATGTACTTTTTTGAATGTCTCCAAGATTTCTTTATCAAGGTCATTTTCCTTTTGATTCCTTGGTTGGGTGGCTATTTAGGGAAATGGAAGAGGAATGTTTGGAATTGGTAACTCATCAATAGAAATAGTAATTCCTTTGGTATGAATTCTCTCAAGACAAGGTTCCACTTCATTTGAACCTTTTTTAGTGGTTGGGATGGTGGTATCCTTAGGAGAGGATTACTATAATGGAGGGTTCATTTGGCATTTAAGTTGAGTTCCACTCCTAAGGGTGATGGAACAAACATTTCCATTATCCCTAGGGTTGACAAGTGGTTGAGATGGTAGTTTACCAGACACATGGATTTGGATTTCACCCACTAAGTTAACTAGTTGGCGTAATTGGGTTTTGAGGTCTTGTATGGCTGTTTGGGTGGTTTGTTGGAACTGGAGATTATTGGAAACCATTTGTTTCATCATATCTTCTAGGCAAGGCTCGGGTTTTGAAGGGGGTTGCTGGAAAGGCCTTTGGGGTGGTTGAAAATTTCTAGGAGGTGGTGGTTGATGACTACTTTTCCCTTGTTGGTTCCATGTTTGATGAGGCTGGTTTGAATACCCACCTTTCCTATAGGGTTGGTTGTCTTTCCACCCTATGTTGGATGGATAGTAAGGTTCTGGTTTAATGGGTTGGTTATAGGGGGGTCCTGGGAATATTGCCTCACAACTCACAGAAGTTTCTCTCAATTGGGGGAATTGGTCATAATAGTGGGTATCATAAGAGTATATACCACAATGTATGGGTGGAGGAGATTGAAATTTCCCTTGGGAAAGAGAAAGTTGTCATAGAAGGGTACTTACCTCTTCAAACATTGTGTCCACCTTCTTCTCGAATTCAGTACTTTGCACCTCATGGACACCTCGAATGGGTACACTAGACCTTGAACTGAATTGTTGAGTGTTCTGTGCCATGGTCTCAAATAGGGTCCTTGTAGTGATTGGGGTTTTATCCACTAGTGAACCACCTGCAGCAGCATCAATCATGTTACGATCTATTAGAATTAAACCTTCATAAAAATATTGTAATAAAAGTTGATCTCTTATTTGGTGGTGTGGACAACGTTAACATAATCTTTTAAAGTGTTCCCAATATTCATGAATGGTTTCTCCTTGAGGTTGTCTTATCCCACATATTTCATTCGTTGTTGTAGTTCAAGAGGCTGGGAAGTATTTTTCAAGAAAAAGTAATTTCATGTCTGCCCAACCTCTAATAGGTGAATTAACATAATACAACCAATCATTAGCCATGTATTCTAATGAAAATGGAAATTCCCTAAGTTTTAATTTCCCTTCATCCACATTGCCAGGTTTTAATGTTCAACACACAGTATGGAAATATTCTAAATGCTTATGTGGATCTTCTCCAGGAATTCCATGAAATCTTGGTAATAAATGAATTAAAGAATATTTTAGTTCAAAATTGGGTGCCTCGCCTTGTAATTGAATGTACATGGGTCAAATATCAACATCAGGCGAGGATAGTTCTTTTAGTGATCTATTATTTTCAGCCATTTTATAAAAGTTATGTTCTGTTTTAAATTTGGTTTCAGAAGAAGGAGAAGGATCATGAAGAATTTTAAGACGTGATGTCTCCTCCTTCAATGTGTTGTCTTCTGTGTCTTAGTTTTGTTGATGTAGGATCATCTCTGGTTCGGGTTCGAATGTTTATTGGTATCCCGGAGTAGAACGCATCATACACAGATCCTACACAATAAATAAATTAGAACACAAAAATAAATGAAAAGTTAGAAGATAAAAAAATAAATATTTAAAAAAATTACAAAAATTTTATCAAAAACACGCAGAAAAAACCAATGCGCTCCCCGACAACGACGTCAATATTCGACCACGCTGTCATGAAACGTCAAATTGATTATATTTTTAATGATTATTTATAGTATAGGACAGACCCTAGGTCGTCTATCAAAGAGCGTTGGTGGGTTCAGAGTGTGCGTTTTTAATAAGATGTTCTAAAAGAGGGGTGGATTTAAAACAGTTTAAAGAAAATGAATTGATTTAAAGAGTTTAATAGTTGATAAAAAGTGGTGTTTCAAAATTATTAGATAAAAGGGTTAATTTTATGTTCACTACACACTTTCATGTTCATCATTCTCGGAGATTAATTTATGGTTGGAGTAATTCTTTGGTTGAAATTAATTGAAATCCCGACTAATTCCTAAGCCATTATTTCATTGCTTAATGAACCAAACCATGACATAACAATGGTATTTTCAAGGTCTAGTAATTATGTATGGAATAAGATATTCAAAATCAGATGGAAATTTCAAGAATGTCGGTAAGAAAAGGATTCTTGTGTTACCCAATCGGAACAACACAAGTCACGCACTAAAAACCCCACACCGATCTGTTAGAAAGTAAGAGCATCTCATCTTTACGCATCAAAATAAGAATTAAAATATGAAATTATGTAAGATAAATGGAAAAAAAATGTTTTAACAACCAAATTACTCCAATCCAGTAGCTAATATATGCATTGGAACTCCCTTGACATGTGTATTGCTCCCTCACAATGAACGCCCACTGTTTGGCTCGACATCGGGTGGAGGAGGAAGCTCGGGTGGAACTCCTTCTTCATTGTTGATCCCCCTATTTGAATAGGGGCCTCCAGAACCTCCAAGGTGATTAGGAGACTCTTATAGGACTCCAAAGTGGCATCACATCACTCCTTTTCCAAACATGCAAATGGGGAGCCCAAGGTGACATTTTATAAGAAAATTAGAAGGTGGTTTAAGGCACACCGATTTCTTCAATCCATATGTACCATGTGTTTCGTCTTTCATACATCATTATCTCTCTTTGGAGAAAATAGAAAATTTGTAACCCCACCACATGGCAGTATCCAACGAATTTTGGGCACCATTTAGACAATTAAATATTTATTTATTAATAAAATACAAAACACCACATTTGATGTGGTCCATATTCGGTGGCTTGGACAGATCAGTTCATATGGGCCCCATAGAATCTGAATCAGGATTGGGTTCCTTAATTTGAAATGTAGCCTATTAAATTTTGGACAGGCCCACAACATTTCAGCCCATATAGATGGACGGGGTTTGTTTACTATTCAATATAGTGGATAGATGTCCATGGATCCATGTAATTTTGGCCCATTTTTCTTCCACTTCACCGAGGGCCCTTCAAATAACCTCCACCTACATTGAGATAATAAAAACTAGTAACATTTCTCATTCTAATATTGATTAACATTAATTAAATGATTAAAATATAATGTGAGATTTATTATTATATTTGGAATATTCATTACAAAATTAGTTTAAAACAGTGGTGTAAGGGTGAAATAAAATAGTGAATCGTGGTACGATCAAAGAAACAATCACTTTGGATGTTGATAGAATGAAATAAACATCAAAAAAATACACAACTAACAACATATACCCATCTAGATAATTTAACAAAATATTATTCCTTATTAATAAAACCATTTATTCATTCCATCCCTACATGAGGAAACTACCAATCACAACCCACAATAGGCCATAGAACATTGAGGAAACATTTACCAATGTATAGTAACTCACTTTATATTTCCACTAAATTTAACATCAATACCAACCAATTTAGGCATTATTCATCAATGAAATCACATCCATCTAATAGCCAGTCCCCATAGAACATATCATCACAACCGAACCCACTATCACATCTCATCAAAACAATAATAAATAGACCTATTGTATATAAACAATGCACTAATCAATCCCAATAACATAAACATAGAACACTCATAACCAGCAACCCTATTTATCAAACACTACCCATACATTCCACATTCAGTAAATATATCTACATCACATTACATCAAACAACCCATACCACCCAATTTTAATGTCGTTCTTTAAACACATATACAACAGAACCATTAATTCAGAAAAGATAGAACAAAACCACACAAAGGACCAAGCCACACCAACCATGATAGTGTGTATTAATATTTAGAAAAAACTAGTTAATTAATAAAAATTTGGTAATACAAAGTTTATCAAATAACATGTTCAATCCTAGGGAATAAATTTATATAACCGAATATATGTAGTCAATCAATTTCATAAATAACGATGGTCAATACATGATCATCAATGTGCCATAAAATTTCCTCCCAGGTGCCCAAACAAAGATACCACTTCCATGATATATAGTAGGAATATGTCCCATATAGATCACAATATCAATAATAAAATAACCAGGAGCTTGCATCACAATCCCCATCCACCTTTTATCAGTTTAATGTTGATTTAGTTATCTTTATTAGAATTTAATTCACTTTCCTTCTCATGAGAAAAATTCATACACCCAAACCACATTATACACCAATAGAAATAGAGATAAAGAGATACCTACATTGACAAATAGATGATAAAAATTTCCTCCTTAAAAGAAACAGTGGGTGTGCAATGCTATAGGGAAACACAATCCCAGACTGAATCATAGATTCATGAATCCATGGGGATGTAATGTAATGGGACACATGAGGATCATTAGAAAGGATAAATAAATATTGATATAAAGGTGTTCATATATGAAGGACATGATCCGAGATTGAAGGGACATGATACTGTTTTGAACTCCCCATTAATAGTTGATCTTGACCATGTGTTTTGACAAATAAAAAGCCTCCTGAGAGTAAGGAATTTAATGATATAATATATATCCATTAAATCAGATTCAAAAAATCATGATCATGGTTTTAATCCTAATTCACATTAATGAAACATTAAAAAGGAGACTGTATAAATACTTAGAATTTAGGGAATTTTTGAAAACTATTAAAGTGAATCACCATTAGGCAAGCCACATGTGTTAGAAATATGTTGTGAGTTACCATTTAGTGAGTAACCATCGAAACTCTCAATCACAACCCACCATAAGTGAGTCACCATTTATTGGAAATTCTGCCTCTAAAATTCTCCCACAAACCGTATTGTTCATTAGCATCTCATGATGTGGTCTCTATGTTGAGAAGCGATACATGAAGGGTTTAACACATCTAGGTATGCTTTCTTCACATTCAATTTTCCCCTTAAACATTTTCCCATAAACACTTATTTATATTTTTTCCAGTACATTTCAAATTCATTGATTATTTCGGATTTCCCTTGAAATGATTTCTAGACCCCATACATTTCCCCCATCGAAATGGGTTCTGATCGAGAAGAAGAATTTTCTATTTCAATTTATAATGTGTTTTTAACATGAATTGGTTAAATATATTTGGGTGGACCTATATTTGGTGATCATTCATATATATAGGGATCTCAAGCCAATATTCATTACCTTTTTTCTCCTTGAATTCAAATATTCTAATGATCTCTGTCACCTACCATTCTGTTACGAACTTCATCATTGGTGGAACCCTTCACCCATGAACATAGATTTTTCATAAATGAAAATAAATCACTCAAAAAAAATTATTTTTAATTTTCATGTAGCATGTTTTGATGAGCTTCTTATTCATTATCGGAACCAATCTTTTGCTGGCCAATGCATCACATCCCAGCACCTCTAGAGATTCAATGAACTATTGGTTCATGAAAAATCCATTTATGATTTGATAGTTTAAGTAATTCTTTTATTTTTAAATTTTTACTAACTATTTTTCATGGTTTTTTTTTGGACAACAAAATTTCCATAATGCATGATGCAATTAATGCATCTAGAAGGAGGATTTATATAGAAAAAAATGTTGAAGACGGTCTCTAGTATTTTTCTACCCCTCATGATGTTACATTGAAAGATATACATTCTCCGAAACATATGTAATACTCATTAATTATACGAATACAATTTTATAAAATTGGAATCCTATATAATTATCCTCTTCCAATAGTTTATTGAAACATCCCGACTGTTTGTCTAGTATTGTCTATGGGGAATGATCAAAAAAATGTTTCTACTACGGGGTAGATTGCATTTGACATTGCATAAAATGACATATTTGTATTGATTGGTTCCATATGGATGAATAATAATCTTCATATCCATGATACATCCTTGGAATTAGTCTTAGAGATTATCCATATATTTTAAACCTCTCATAAAGTGATTCAGATGGATGGTGGAGCTCCAAATGGGTTTACCAGTCTTGAGGGTGCTTTTATGATGAGTGGTCTTGGGTGTTCTATTTTAATCATAAATACATATAATTCCACCAATTAGATTGAAATTATAAATTGTTACCATTTATTATGGGATTCCCAGCTCACAATTAATTTTCCATGTGGGACACTACACGAATTACTAAAATAGTGGTTTTCAAAGGAAAGTACTTTCAACTTATTTTATAGTGAATAGGGAATCTGTTTGTGGGATATATATCATATTGAGTTACATCACATCCTTGTTAATATATATGAAAAATTATTACTGGAATCCAAAACCAGGGAGAAAATTGAGCATGTAGACCCATGTTCAGAGATTTAATTACAATTTGAGAGACATTACAAGGTTATCTATTCTATGGTATCTCTCATATTTATTTTAAAGATCAGATAGGGTTGTTACTGGAGGTTTAGGGTCTGATGAAAAAAGACTTCTGTACTTAGAAACATCTATCTCAACCATCCAGAAATATTCTAGGATCCTAATGTGCCACCCTTTAGGTGGTTTAATATATGACATGTGGTCGTAAAAAGCAGTCAGATGTATCATTCCAACATTGATTAGTTGATTTTTTCATTATTTCTGAGTGGATGTATTTTTCTTTCTTGAAACATCTTCCATAGTGTTAAAATATTCACCTGAATGATAGTGGCAACATTGGATGATGGATATCCTTTAAATATAGTCATCAAAACTCTTTCTTGTGTTTATGAACTATTGGGAAAGATATATGAATGAAGGCCTTTGAATAATCATAGTGGGAAGTTAAAATATTTCAATAGCTAAATGGAAATTAATATCCCTTTTATGAGTATTGAAATATATAAAAAGTTCTTCATTATTACATACACATGGAATTACAAATTACTGATGATTTGTATCCCAAATAATTGGTTCCCAATAACTTGATCAAATTGTTGGGTTATTTATCTCTCATTTCTATTATGCATCGCCTTGGGATTCATGATGCACTAGTGGATGATGGGAGAAGTTATTCAGACGAATTTTCTAAAATAATTGTTCTATAATAATAAATATTAACTTATTATATAGGAAGTGTATCCATTTTTTAATCATTTATAACATATAGGGTTTCCAGACAATTTGAATTCTTGTAGAATGTCAAACTTCTCCTAGATACTCAATCTAAGAGAGAATATTATCCAATAATCCATTGCCAATTATAGTTGATGATTATGTGGGATTAATATAGTATGAATATCCTTATTCTTCATTTTAGTGGCCTCAACATATTTGTTGTTTGACTATTCCTGACTATGGGTGCCATGAAACCGTACAAGAATATTTTCAAGGATAGTTCAATGAGTGAATAGCTCATTGGATGCTTTCAGTCCTATCCATATGGAGAATCCTCCCTCCATTTCTACAGTAATGATAAATTCTAATCACTATCACATGAATTATAAGGTTACTTCAACCACTCATTCTATATCTATGTCGATCCATTTGGACCACATTAAATTAGAGGATAGTTTTGATGGTCATATAAAGGATATTTATAGTGGAACACAACTAGATATTCTAGATATCGAACACAACCCCATATGATTATATTAATATGGATAACAATTTATGGATATGGATGATCCATGTACTTGGAAATCCCTTCATAGATAATCTTCATATGTTATTTCACTTCATGTTTGTATACCTATAGTGGTGGAGGATCAGAGTCGACGTTCTGATATAGTTAGGGAACACAATGTTTGGAGAAGATTGGAATGGAACCAAATATGTACTATCATAAAAAAAGTACTCTATGATAGTTGATTAACAAATCTGAAATCCTTCAGTTTTTGTTCATTAACATTTGCTAAATTGGTTTTAACTACCAATACTTTCACAATCTCGTTTACCAAATTTTCATATCTTGGGAAGACCATTCTATGTGAGAACAGTACCTAGATCACTTCAATGACTCTAATCATGTAACATACACCTTATAATAAATTAATATTCTATTTCACCACCGAGTGGGGTAAGAAGACACTTCATATGACCATGTGGTTGTTCAGACTAAAGATCTATGTGTGTGTGAGTCTCATGATTCCACGTTGAAAGGAAAACTATCATAAAAAAGTTCCATTTTGGATGAAACTAAACAAAAAGAGAGATATCTCAATACTATTTTCAATCAAATGTGTGCATTATTTTAAGTCGATAATGAATAGATGACATGTTTGGGTGCCAACCATAATGTCCCAAGTTAGGAGGTCACTAATCTACTTGATATATCCATTCAAGATCGGTTGTAACTGTCTTGGAAATCATATGCCCCTACCTATATTCTTTTGGCATCATGAAAAAACTCATGAAGGGATTTTTTCTACCATTTTTAAATAAGGTAATATGTATTTTCTCTAGTTCTTTACCATTATCTTCTCCTCAGAAGACAATCTTCACAAGATATTGATTTTTATCAAGATCATGGACAATTAAATTGAAATGGTAATAGAATGCTATAATTTTTTACATGATGTAAGGGACCAAACATGTGTAACATTGATATTTCTAGGGTTACATGGGAGACCCCACAAGCATTTCGTATTTTTTTCAACCAAAATTTTTTCATTAATATTTTTTTGAGGTGGGCATAGGTTGTACAACATGGTATTTGATTTGGCTACCATTTTGGGTTTTCGAACTAACAATATTTCTGTCTTTTGAATTTGTGAGTACTCAATATTTTTCCAATACCAAATAAATATAGGTTTAGTGTAATAAACGAGAATTATATCAATTTAAATTCATTTTTTATAATTATTTCATATAGTATAGTCATATAAAATCACTTTAACAACACAACAAAAACTGAATAAATTAAAAATTTGTTAAATAAATGTAATATTGGGATGTTATGAATTGTTTTACAAAGGAATACAATTTTTTCCTTTTGAATAGTAACATGAACCTTATAAATAGTAATCCATGAACTAAATAGTAATATAACTAATGAGAATATAAATAAATTTTATACTTCTTATAAATGAAAATATGATATAAATATATAATAGTAGACATAAAGAAATATTTTAAAATTTTTTAATCGAGTATTAATATTTTATACATCATAAATATGTAATTACAAATTTATGTATAATTTAATAATTTAAACGAATATTTATTTTGAATTGTTTTTCCATTAATTTTTGTTTTTATGCAATATGATTTTATGATTATTTTTTGAGGCCTTAATTAATTTGAAAAAGTGTTATAAAATCATATACAATTTTAAAATCTGTATTTTTAATGTAAATTATAATTTTAATATGAAATTGAATGTCATATATTTATTAAACTATTTTAATATAATGGAGTTCAAATTTGAATTAAATTAATATAAAATTTTAAGTGTAATGTTTTGGATTTTTTTTAAAATTGATCATCGTAACCCATAAAAAATGTCATGAATGCACATTATAAAGTTATAATAAATAAATATTATATATAAAGGGTTCTTGGATTATAAATTAATGTATAAATATTTATTATCATTCCCCATAATATCATGTGAAAAAATATTTATAAATTAATTCAAGGGATTCTACCTGAACCTCATTTGTTCCTTTGGGTTAGTCTTTCTCTCTTCTTACCAAAATGAAATATTATTTTATTTTTATTTACATGTTCTAATTGATGTTTATATGGTCCAAACACATGAATAATGATCAATTAATCATTATTCATTAGAGATATACATGTTTTTATAGGTTCAATACCATATTAATCCCGATAAGAAAGACCAATTTAAGAAAACTTCTGGAATTTCTACACAATTTAATCTGATCTCTATTATATAATGTTCTCCACAAATATTTTTATAATGTAACTCATTTTATTATGAAAAATATATTTTTTCATATCTGGTATTATATAATTGAATATTTTATTTTCATCCTTAAATCCTCTTTAATATTTTCCTTTAACCATGGAAAAATGTCTCAATACTAATTTTTAATAAATACACATTTTACATGTTATCACACAATATTGACATCAATAATCATGATATAGGTCAAATTTAGTTTCTTATTTCCCTCGTATGATTTATTTCCTTTAAATCAAAGACCCATTTTTGATATTCCCATTTGTAATCCTTTATGACATGATTTTGATACCCTGTTCATTCCATAGGAAACCCTCATATTTGCGATGGATTCCTTTTAAATCATTCTTCATGCAACTATGATATTCAAGAAAAGTTTATGATGGGTACTCTCCGATATTTATCCAATGAATTTTGTAATTTTTAATCTCATGAGGATATATGTTCCATGGACTTGGTTGTTATCATTGAAATTTTCTACATTTTCAATGGTCTTAGTGGATATCCTTGACTTGTGATCCCTTATATTACGTAGTCATTTACTAAAGCTAAATTTAGGTTTTATTATTCTCCTAAATTAAAAAAAATACATGATTATATGATACCATATTATGATTTCTTATATTTGATAATGTTACATGGATTTTTATCATTACAGTACTCCAAGTAACACAACTGATAAATATTATTCTTATATACATTACATTTGTATGTTTTAACTCATCTAGTTTTCAATTTTATCCCTAGGTTATTATATAATGATGTAAGGGATCAAAGTAAGTTAACATCACTTTATGAAGAATTAAAAAATGTTGTTCTTATTTTGGAATCATGGTGTTGTTTAATTATATACCTAATCTCCACACATTAGACATTATGATCCTTGTATTGTAAATTGAAGTATTATTATGCATAAGAAATATGTAATGGTATGTGTAAAAAATTGGTTAGATATAGTTGGTATTAGAATAAGATTTAGTGATTATTGTATTATTAGAATTGATCAATTTAGTAATAACCTAGTGAAAAATACTAAGTCTAAGAAAACTTACAAAAAAATTGGTATGTATAGAGTATGTGCTTTATCAAGATAATAAATTCTTATTTATATACATTAGGTGGATGTGGTTATTGCACATATGTACTTAAGAGTCACTCTAACTAGGTGTTCCAAGCCTTACTCTGTGTACCTGGTTACACAGTAATAGGCATTACTGTGCACCTAGTTTGACACTCTCGAGGGACATGCATTAAAAATTTCATAATCCCATTATGACCCATTATTAAGGAAAGAAAAATATATAAAATTATAGTATTTTCTAGTAAATAAAATTTTTATAACCCTAAATATAACCTAGGAATCACATGTTAGGTCATACATTTCCTTTAAGAGTTTATCATTTTTTTATTACAGTTTCATTTTTATGATTACTAGTTAAATATTTATTCCCCTTAATTTCACTTTATTCTACATGTTAATTGACTGAAATAGAATATCATGTCTCCACAATTATTATGTTATAAAATGTAACAATAGAACTAATGGTATGAAAAAAATTATGGGAATGGTTGATCCAAACTGTATGATAGTGCATTCTATGCTATCTCATGTTATGAATTAAAACATGAATCATGTTTAATGAACTATCTCTCCATGGTGAGTTAATGATGTTGTTTAATCTATCCTAAATAAATTCCCCCCTTTTATTAGTGGATATTTTTATCCCCTCCTCAAATAATATTGATTTACTAAGGAAATGGTATAACATCACTATGGACTATGTCACCAAAACATCACTATAAACTATGTCACTTGAATTCCAATGTAATCCAGAAGAAACATTGTTATATGGGGTATTGTGGATTGTCTTAAATAGAAAACAAACATTATTACAATTTAAGAGGACTTCACATAGGATCAACTTATCACACACAAAAACACACAAACACACAAAAACACACACATATATATATATCAATGAATTTTTAAGGCTACATGGAGTACCCTATTGATTGTATATGATGGAGATCCAAGAATCACCTAGATGTTCTTGAAAAGTATTCTACATGATATAAACATTGCGATGATATTCAGTATCAATTATTATCTGATGATAGCGGGCCAATCTAATTGAACTATTCAGACATGATATAAAATGTTGATAGCAAGTTCTCTGGACATAAAAGGATATTGGTACCATCATTTTTCTATAGTTTAGTTCAATAAAAATAATAGTTTACAATTGAACATCTGAATGGATCCATAGGAATCTGTTTATGAGAAAATGTATAGATCACTATCATGCAAAGATTCATTCGTTGAAAATAAGATTATATGACCTAAAATAGTCGATTAAATGGTGGATAAGGTGAAAATTATCAAAAAAATAGCATGGTAGCCCAATGTTGAAAAAAGTGTAATGAATACATTAATTGATTGGACATGGAGTTTATTGTTAGAGACATGGTATTCTTCTTCATATATCTATGGTATTGGATAATGATTTTTTTGAAAAAATGGAATCTAAGTCTTATGTACATCGGCCCATTATAGATCCATAAAACTGATGGAGCTGTGGAATATCGACTTGTAATTCTACCATGCCTATCTCATGTACATATTGTATTGCACATCTCCCTCTTGAGAGAGTACACACTCAAACCCTCACATGATTTAAATTAATGGTTTGTATAGTTGGGGAATGATTTGTCTTACGAGGAGCAGTAAATGAAGATATTTCATCGTAGAGATAATGTTTTATGTAACATGTCTTCACACCTGGTCAATGTAAACAAGTTTTACCATATGTGCGACGAGGAAACATGGGAACCATGGGAACTGATGAAGGAAAATTACCCACATATGTATTCAAATTATAATGTAAATTTAAATTTTAAGGGAGAAATTTCATAAGTGTGGATGAATGTGATGACCATGGATTCTATCAATGTAAATTACCTTCTTATAATTATTTTATATTGTATAATCACATAAAATAACATTAATTACACATTAAATATGTTATAAATTAAGAACCAATGAAATAAAAGGTATTTCAAGAAGATAAAGAACATATAAAAAATGAATATTATTTTTCCCTATGGAATAATAACATGAACTTTATAAATATTAAATATGACAACTGAATAGTAAAATCACTAATGAGTGAATATATAAAATTTATCCAAATTATAATTGAAAATATGATATCATTCTATAATAGTATAAGTAAATAAATATTTCATAAATTATTGGTTAAGTATTAGTATTTTTTATGTCATAATTATTTCATTTCAATTTTCGACTAATTAAACAATTTAAAATAAACTTTACATTCATAAATTGTATTCATAAATTAATTTTTTGATTTATTATGACTATAATATAATTTTATAAGCTATAGTTGATTTTAAAATCTGTGGAAAATCCATTAAAATTTTAAAATTTGTGCTTTTCATGTATATTATGATTTTAATATGAAATTAGATTTATAATATATTGAAACATCAATAAATAAAATATAGTTCACTTATTATTTATAAATATTGATGAATAGTTAGGGTTAAATTTTCTTATTTTTCCAACATTGGATCTCTTAACCCATCAAAAAGTGTCAAATGAACTTAATAATGGTATGATAAATATATTAGACATTAAAATGTTCCAAAAATTATTAATTTATGAATATAATTTGATTATCTAGGACATTATGATCAAGCAAATAACACCTTCAGACTTAACGTATGGGGTTCTTCATGAACCTCAACTTTTTTCCTACGGGTTAAAATTTATCTCTTTTTAACTAATAAAAATCAATTATATTTATTCATAAATATTCAAAATGAAATGTATATTTTCTGAAATCATATATCAAAATCCATTCATCTATTTTAGGGGATATTCAATTTTTTAAAAGGTTCCCTAATAAATTTTTATAATAAGAAACCCCAGTTTATGTGAACATCCTGAATTATTATAGAATTTCAAGTGCTCTATATTATATATTTTATGTCACCATAATTTTTTTGTAAAATAAAAAATATTATTGTTAAAAAATTATTTGTTTACTTGTAGATTTATATTATATATTTTTAACTTCTAATATTTAAATTCTCTTTAATATTTTCCTTAAACCATACAATTTTTTTTAATTCTAATGACTCATATATACATTATTTACATGTTATAAATTATGTTTTACATCTATAATAATGATATACGACTAAATGTCCTTTATGAATATCCATGTATTATATAATTTCATTCTTTCAGATAAACATTTCTGAAATTCCCAATTATTAATCATTATGACAGGATTATGATACACAATTTTATCAATGGGTAACCCAAATTTTTATGTTCGATTCCTTATGTATGATTATTCATGTGGAATCCATAATCATTAACATGTTATTAGGGGTGAACCGAGATAGTGCTCCAATTCATTGTGTAATGTTTATTCTTATGAGACAATATGTGTGATGGTTTGGTTGTTATCCTTGACATGTGATTCATGTGAAATAATCATCAGGGTTATCATTGAATTGTGAACCTCAAGGTTAAATAAGCCTTGAATAATTCTAAATCCATGTGTTATTTTTCTTCCACATTAAAATTAATCCATTATTATATGATCCCATGTAACAATTACTTATATTTAAGAATTTTTCGAAACTTTTTCTTCATTATGTTATTCCATATAACACATATTCTATGATTTATTCTTACGATTATTCCCTTAAATATATTTGGCTCATCCAATTGTTCTTACTATCCCCAGGTTATCCAATTCCAATTTAAGGGCTCAAAGGAAGATAAGATATCACTATGGACTATGTCACTTGAATTCCAATGTAATCCCGAAGAAACAATGTTATATGGGGTATTGTGGATTGTCTTACATAGACAACATACATTATTACAATTTAAGAGGACTCCACATAGGATCAACTTCTCACACACAAACACACACAAACACACACACACACATATATATATATATCAATGAATTTTTAAGGCTACATGGAGTACCCTATTGATTGTATATGATGGAGATCCAAGAATCACCTCGATGTTCTTGAAATGTATTCTACATGCAATAAACATGGTACTGATCTTTAGTATGGATTATTATCTAATGATAGCGGGCCAATCTAATTTAACTATTCAGACCTGATATGAAATGTTGATAGCATGTTCTCTGGACAAAAAAGGATTATGGTACCAACATTTTTCTCTAGTTTAGTTCAGTAACAATAATAGTTTCCAATTGATCAACTGAATGGATCCATAGGAATCTATTTATGTAAAATTGTAAAGATCACTATCATTCAAAGATTCAATCATTGAAAATAAGATTCTATGACCTAAATTAGTCGATTAAATGGCGGATACTGTGAAAATTATCAAAAAAAAATTAGCAAGGTAGCCCAACGTTGAAAAAAGTGTTATGAAGACAATAGTTGATTGGACTTGGAGTTTATGTTCAGAGACTTTGTATTCTTCTGCTTATATAGATGGAATTGGATAATGATATTTGTGAAAAAATGGAATCTATGTCTCACGTACATCGGCCCATTATAGATCCATACAAATGATGGAGCTATGGAATATCGACTTGTAATTCTACCATGCCTATCTCATATACATATTGTATTCCACATCTCCCACTTGAGAGAGTACATACTCAAACCCTCATATGTTCTAAATTAATGGTTTGTATAGTTGGGGAATGATTTGTCTTACGAGGAGCAGAAAATGAAGATATTGGATCATAGATATAATGTTCTACACAACATGTCTTCACACCTGGTCAATGTAAACAAGTTTTACCATATGTGCGACGAGGCAACATGGGAACTAGGGGAAATGATGAAGGAAATTTACCCACATATTTTTTCAAATTATAATGTAAATTTAAATTGCAAGGGAGAAATTTCATAAGGGTGGAACAATGTAATGATCATGGATTCTATCAATGTAAATTCCCTTCTTATAATTTTATCATATAGTATAATCAAATAATATATCATTAATTACACATTAAATATGTTATAAATTAAGAGTCAATGAAATAAAAGGTATTTCATGAAGATAAAGAACATTTAAAAAATGAATATTATTTTTACCTATGGAATAATAACATGACCTTTATAAATTGTAAATATGACCACTCAATATTAAAATCACTAATGAGTGAATATATAAAATTTATCCAAATTATAATTGAAAATATGATATCATTATATCATAGTATAAGTAAATAAATATTTAAAAAAATTATTGATTAAGTATTAGTATTTTTTATGTCATAATTATTTCATTACAATTTTAGACTAATTAAACAATTTAAAATAAACTTTACATTCATAAATTGTACTCATAAATTAATTTTTTGATTTATTATGATTATAATATTATATTATAAGCTATAGTTTATTTTAAAATCTGTGGTAAAATCCATTACAAATTTTAAAATTTGTGTTTTTCATTTATATTATGATTTTAATATGAAATTAAATATATAATATATTGAAACATCAATAAATAAAATATAGTTCACTTATTTATTATAAATTTTGAAGAATGGTTAGGGTTAAATTTTCTTATTTTTCTAACATTGGATGTCTTAACCCATCAAAAAGTGTCAAATGAACTTTATAATTGAATGATAAATCAATTAGACATTAAAATGTTCCAAAAATTATTAATTTATGAATATAATTTGATTATCTAGGACATTATGATCAAGTAAATAACACATTCAGACTTAAGGTATGGAGTTCTTCATGAACCTCAATTTTTTTCCTACGGGTTTCAATTTATCTCTTTTTAACTAATCATATTCAATTATATTTATTCATAAATATTCATAATGAAATGTATATTTTCCGAAATCATGTATCAAAATCCATTCATCTGTTATAGGGTATACTGAATTTTCTAAAAGGTTCCCTAATAAATTATTTATGATATGAAACCCCAGTTTGAGTGAACATCTTGAATTATAATAGAATTTCAAGTGCTCTATATTATATATTTTATTTCAACATAATTTGTTTATAAAATAAAAAATATTATTGTTAAAAAATTATTGGTTCACTTGTAGTTTTATATTATATATTTTTAACTTCTAATATTTAAATGCTCTTTAATATTTTCCTTAAACCATACAAAAATGTTTTAATTATACAGATTCATATATACTTTATTTACATGTTATAAATTAAGTTTTACATCCATA
Source organism: Viscum album (assembly GCA_963277665.1). NCBI lineage: Eukaryota > Viridiplantae > Streptophyta > Magnoliopsida > Santalales > Viscaceae > Viscum > Viscum album. The sequence goes on along the minus strand of OY728138.1, from coordinate 2,107,620,392 downwards.
ATAATGATATATGACTAAATTTCTTTTATTAATATCCATGTATTATATAATTTCATTCTTTCAGATAAACAATTTTGAAATTCCCAATTATTAATATATATGACAGGATTATGATACACAATTATATCAATGGGTAACCAAATTTTTTTTGTTCGATTCCTTATGTATGATTACTCTTGTGGAAACTATAATCATGAACATGTTATGAGGGGTGAACTGAGATAGTTCTCCAATGCATTGTGTAATTTTTAGTCCTATGAGACAATATGTGTGATGGTTTGGTTGTTATCCTTGACATGTGCTTCATGTGAAATAGTCTTCAAGGTTATCATTTAATTGTGATCCTCTAGGTTATATAAGCCTTGAATAATTCTAAATCCATGTTTTATTTTTCTTCCACATTACAATAAATCCATGATTATATGATCCCATGTAATAATTACTTATATTTAAGAATTTTTCTAAACATTTTCATCATTATGTTATTCTATATAACACATATTCTATTATTTAATCTTATGATTATTCCCTTAAAAGTATTTGACTCATCTAATTGTTCTTGTTATCCCCAGGTTATCCAATTCCAATGTAAGGGCTCAGAGGAAGATACAATATCATTATGAATAATAAATAAAACATGTTCCATGAGAGGATCCTTAGCTTCCACGCAGTGGCCGGTGACACGAGATCCACCCCTTCACTGACCCTGCCTCTTTCCCAAGGTTTGCTAGGATTAATCTTGGTCCGATGGTACCTAGTTATAGGGAACGGGACCCAATGATCCCGTTGTCAGTGTCTTAGTTTACAGAGACGGAGATCCTTTTGAACCTAACATTGGATTCTCGATTCATGAACAATCGGCCTTCGGCAGATGCCTTTGAAAGGTTTGTTTCCAAATCATGGGGGCATTTGGATCGAGCGGTGGTCAGTCAATTGGATAGAAGGAATATGATGGTACATTGTTATTCATTGGGGGATCCGGTTAGTGCTCTGTCATGTGCCCCCATAAGATGCGGTGGATGCATATTCTTCCTGTTTTGGTGTAGCTATGACTTATACCTGCATCGTGATTGTCTAATTATACCAGTTTGGGTATGTCTTCCGCAACTTCCCCTTGCCTTACAAAACCCATCAATTATTCGTATGCTATGAAATCTAGTGTGTCGTTTTTTTTTGACTCTAGTACCGCTTCGGTGTGCCATCTGATCAACCTGCGTATGTTTGTGGAAGTAGATGTGTCAAGGTCGCCGGTCAGTTTTGTATGTAGTGATTCTGACAACGAGGTTAGATGCAAGAAACCATTGTTATTATATTATTGGGTGGATTATTTTTCTTCTAGCCGTAGACAGGGTCACATGGCCCTTTCTTATACGCGGGGTGCTCAAGGGATGGATTCGGTGTAGGTGAGAGCCCATATGACTTCTGGCCATGATTGAGTGATCTGGGATAGGGTATCTGCGGTATAGGTTGATACTGGGATGGATCTCCAGTGCGGGATAGTGATGTATTGGGAGATCCATAGGAGGTTCACGAGGATGTTCCAATGGAGATTGTACCATTCAGACTCCAAGATTCTTCAGGTGCGGAGGCCAGTCATCAGAAGCAGTGCCCCCTTTGTTTTATTCAATGGACATGAATACTATGATACCTAAGGGGGAAGAACCACGGGATGCAGAAATATTTTCCTAGTTGAAGCTTGATTTGGGGGTCAATGTAGTTATAGATGATGGTCCCTTATCAGGTTCTATAATGAATTTACCAGCTATATCCAATTGTATCGAGGAAGGTCAGGCAGGCTTGGTTGAGAGTGATGTCCAAGGACTCGGTGAACAAGGATGAGGATGGGAGGATACTAACAACCAGCCGCATTCAATGGGTCATGGTTATGAACATCCCACAGGCTCATCCTCGGTGCAGGGAAAGTCTTTCTTGATGGAAGAAACAGAACCTCAACGTGGACAAGGGAGGCTGGAAGGCGAGAGTGTCGTGGGGCTCTTAGACCCAAACACCCTTGATTTTTCCCCTACTACTCTTTTGATGGTTGGGAATGGGGGGAAGAATTCTATTTTGGCAGATAAGGCAGGTAATGAGGGGGCTCCTTATAAGCAGGTGCCTCTCGAAGAAGGCATGACGTTGAAGCTGGGGAATCATTTTGAGTGTTTGGATGTTCATGAACCTTCACTATCTCAGGAGGATGATTCTTCTGGTGATGACATATATAGCCGTAATTTAGTGGATAAAATGGATAGAAATCATGGGAAAGGTCCCCCCATCCCTCGATGGAAGAAGGGAAAAAGGAATTAATGATTCAGGGGAGGGGATAGTGGTTCAGGGGAAAAAGTCAAAGGGATACAAGGATTACTCACACCTGCCAAAACCAATGGAGTCTAAGTTGTCCAAGAAGGGTAGAAACATAGAAATCACAACCCTACAAAAAGGTGAAAGAAAATGATCAAGTAGGCTTTCAAGAGACAAATAAGAAGGGGCTAGGGAGTTCTTGAAACTTATCCTGCACTCTAAGGAAAAAATGCTTGAGCATGTTGTACGACCTAATGTCTTAGAAGAGGAGATCAATAAAATCTATGCATGAATGTTAAAAGTGGACGCCATAGAGTATCATGAAGTGTGGTTAGATAAACAAGAATGAATACTGGCTCTATAATTCAATCAGAGTAAAATAAACTAATAGGAATTTTTTCAAACAATTGAAAGGATTATTTATCACCTTGAAGAGCTTATTAGATAGGATCTAGATACACAGGTTAGTACGCTTCACTGGGACCTCTATAGGGTAGCTAGGTATAATAATATTATTATTGTGTTTAACCATTTTGTGAGTTCATTCAGCATGTAGTGGTACCTTTTTTGAACATTGGAGTCCCATTTTTCCTAAAAATGGCTTCATAATAAAATATTTAAATTAGGTTGGATTAATTATGTACCTAATCTAACCGAAACAAGAATTTACATTTCATAACTTCTAAATTTATGATCAATTATGGATAAATTATGTAATGATAATTGTAATGTCTTCGGTTAATATATTTAGAGAGATAATACTTGGCTTTTACCCAGAGTTACCATTGGGCATTTTCAACTAGGTGAGTTTCACATCTCATTCCATAGATAGTTTATTGTGTCACACATTAGACTATTTTTACTGATGTTTTATGTTTATTAGTTTTGATGATGAATTGTGGTGTATGGCCCCTAAGGTGGTTTAATTTCACATAATTATTAAATTATTTTCACACACGAGTGATTTATTTTTAATGAACTGGGTCTTATAATTTCTAAATCTAAAACATAATATAGGGAAATTATTTGAGGAATAACCATAAGAATGGTTTCAAACACAACTACTCTGAGGAGGGCGTATAGAGGCTAGAAATTCACTCATAAGAACTCATTTTTTTATATCTGTGTCGACTATAATTTTGTTGTATAATATATAAGGGAGATCTTGTAATATTATTCATTATTAAGTATAGGTATATTTATAAAACATAACAATCATTTCAATTGGACATTTGGTTTTATAGAGCATTGGATTTTTCAAGACCATAAAGATTGTATGTTTAAAGATGTTGGTATCATAAAAGTATGTGGGGTATCCTTGTAAATTTTAAAAGATAAATTAATTTACACTCCTATTTGAATTTCTTTTTTAAATGATCTTTTGAATCTTGGATCAACATATCGTCATGAAACATGGACATTGGTGTTTCATTTTAGTGTCATACTGCCCTGAAATTCGGGATTGAACACTCTATTTTGATGAAACATTTAAACGATTATCCCATTTCATGGTAATATGTATAGAAATGTTCTAATAGGTTATTCATGGAGTTTGGGAAGGGATTTAAACTGTAATATAGGGGATTTTTTTAAACCATGTTTTTTTCTGAGACATAAACATCATAAGGTGTACTGATGTCGGAAAAACATCTACTGAGGACAATTCTGTCTCTGGTTGACATGCCTTTTATGGGAAATTGATACAGAGCCACTAGAACGTATTTTTTGTCATTATGGGGTGTCCATAAGATAATGAAACTCTATCAATGATATTCATGGAAGGTTATGATGATTCAGACCTTTCCAGACACTGGGTGTGCTTTGTGAAATAAAGAGCTTGAATATGAATGTGTGGAATTTCAGGTAATAATTTACCAATGAAATTGGTAGAGACTATTCCCCTACGCAGGTGTGAAGAGGTTCACTATGCATGACTGACCCAAGTACATAGATAAAACATTGGATGTCTTGTTTAATGTATTGATTTAGGGAAATATCATGTATTACATTATCCCAAAAAAATTTATATCATTCAAGGGAGTGGAGTTCTTTTGATTTTGATGGTATGAACTCACTTTTGGATCAAAGATCATATTAGAGTCCCCTATATGGATCTTTTACATGTATAGGCACATGGGGGAAACCACTTGTATATCTTAATTACCTGGTGCAGGTATGGAACATATAAAGTAAAATTGGGGACTATTATGTCTCATTGTTAGACCCAAAATATGATTTTAAAGTGTAAAAATGTATCTTTTGTGGTATGGAGTAAATCTAAAGTTATTTATTTGTGATTTTTTTTAGAAGGACTGATCTGTGCATCAGGTGGTGGAATTTTTGATTTTAAGGGTGGCTTATAGATGATATAAATATCTAGGAATCACTATGTATATTGTATGAGAAACAATCAAGAAACAAATAGGTCTTAGTATAATGTATTTCAATATAAATTGATTAGGACATTGTCTATGTATTTTAATGTCGTGTAGTTTGGATAATGGAATTACAATTTAGTGTCATGATGAAGGGTTAATTACAACAAAACCTTAGAATGATTATTTTAAAACCAAATTGGGATATTGTGATATTTTTTGACCATGAGGGTTAAGTCATGTGTGAATCATGATTTTGGGGACCCATAGATTGGTAGAAATTATATTTGTAAGGAAAAACATTATGGTATACGATTGTAAAAAGTCCACTTCTAAGGAATTCTATTTCTTTGGTTGATATTTCTTTTGGTGGGAAATATATCCAGAGCCAGCAATGAATACTGTTAATTGTTATGAAGAGGTGTACACAAGACATGAGACCTCCATCTCTGATGGCCGTTGTGGATTTTGAAGATCCAAAATTTCTTCGTGAATAGTATTGGACAAATGAGAGTGGGATTTAGAGGAATGGTTGAAATATATAATCAGGCATTGGTAATGAACTATTAAATTCCATAAACAGATATGACTCATACATAGATTTGTTTTTTAATGGATGGATCATGGAGTAGGGGTCCTGAAATCATGATATCCTTCATAAATTTTCATACAATTATTATTTTATTAGATTGGATTGTGATACATGGCCGAAACATCTCTACATTTTTCATTTTAAGGAAAATTTGTACACCGTTATCGAGGGACCATTGTGATGATTTGGTTCTTACACATGGAGGAATTAATTCTTGAACATGACTTAGTGTATGAAAAATTCCTCAAGTTATTTTCTTTATAGTCAGAGAATCATAATGGTGCTACACAGTTTGTCATCATGCTATTAATCCAATGTTGAAACAATTTAACATCGTGTTATAAGGACATATAGGGAATAAATTTTCCATTCAGAGGAGCATAGAGTGACTTATATATGCTATAATTAATGATGTTATAATGGGTCCTAAACCACACCACACACTCCAAATGGGAACTTAGGACTAGTGAAAAAATGATGGAATAAATGTATAACTGGCTCTGATATATGACCATCAGGAATCACTTTGTATCCCATGTGGATGGGAAACTAGACACATGTTGATCTTTGGATGAAATAACACTACATCAGTTTGGCTATATGCAATGAGATGGGGGGGGATTTTCTTCATTCATTTTTTCTTATAGTGGTTTAAAGGATCGAGATATTATATATTTTAATCTCTATGTATCATGTGATATATATAATCAAGGCATATATAGTTTTGATATGGATTCCACCTTCAGTATTGACCAATACATAGTGGGGGAAACTTTTCCAGTTACTCATGGTAAGGCCAGATTATATAGATTTCAGTCCAAAATGTAACTCGTTGGAACCATAATCAAGACACACATAGTTAATAGAGATCAATAGTACCTATGTAGATATGATCCTCGCGTATGAACATTGGCATTTCATCTTTCTATAGTATTTATCTACATCATGTGGGACCTATAATTTATTGGAAAAAACAATTCATTAAAATTTAACATCATGTGGTATGGTTGATAAATTTCATGTAAATTAACAACTTGCGTTAGAGACCTTGATCACCCGATGATAATGGACAAGCATATTGTATACTTCAGTTTAACATCTTTTGATTAGGATGATGTATGTCATGTAGTTTAACATCTTTCTATAAACTCTGTGGTTAACCTATGTGAATGGATGGAAATAGTGTATCCATTAATTTTACATATTGTTGTTTGTATTATTTATTCCTTGTAGTTTAATGTGTTTCATTATAGACCACAGTGCTTGGAATTTTAATTTCATACATCAAAGATTTTTTTCCTATCAGTTGATGTCGTGGGATCAAAAAATTTATCTATTATAAAATGAAAAATTTCATTAGAAACCATTCGTTGGCAGGGGTCCTAATGAGTTTCATATTAATTTCAATTAAGGAATATGCTCCATTAGAGTATACCCTATGTATTACATTCATTCCTTCTTATTTGGGTTTCATTTTTCGACGATTCCGTCTGAGAATCATCGGAGTTCCGAGGACCAATACAATTTATCCTTTGACGAATGACTGGAGGTGAAACATTTTGTTCAAGGATCTTGAAATCTCATTTTGGTAAACATTAAAATTGTTCTAGGATTGTAATCTATTTTAATCCATCCATTCTACTTCATCCAGTCACTTTTTGGATTACTTATATAGGTATAATTTATCAAAGATGAATATGCATACTGATGGTAGTTGAACATCAATTGGTAGGATTGACTCTAACCAATAAATCTATGAATTTAGGGTTTCCTAGTAAGTGGTAATTTTCATGATGTAGTAGTCACATTCATCATTGAAGAGCTTGGATGGAAATAATATCTTATCCTTATACACCATGTTTTAAAGTATATTGTATTGGGTCATGTTAAGGGCCTATATCTTTTTGTTAGTCATTGCATGATAGTAGGATGAATGGATGATCTCTATACTATGTTATGAATATAATATCTAGAACTCTAAAGAATATATGTTTGTTCCATTTTTCGTCATTATGATAATAGGATAACCAAATCTAGTGATTATGTTGGATTTCAAAAAGCTGAAAATGTTTCTTTCTGAAAATTCATTTAGGGGTATCAATTATAACCGTTTTTAAATGAATTTGGTCACTATGATGATATACATGAATGTCATAGCCTTAGTGGGAGGTTATATTCCCACAATATCCATTCCCTATATTGAAAATGGACAGGAATACATAGTTTTTTAATGTAACTTGGGGGGATAGTGGATGAAATTAGCATGTAATTCGTATGAATGACACTTCATGGTGTATTCATTGAAATCATTCAGCATAGTAGGTAAGTAGTATATATGGAGTCATATTTGTTTGGATTTCATGGATCCTGATTGGTGTTCACTGAAGGATATAGTGTGTACATATTTCAGGATGGTTGTAGTCTTTTATTCATTAGTACAGATGGGAAGGAACTTGTCATAGCCCGAAATATAGATGGCCTTTTGTTGGTTTGTGACATCATATACACGAAAATTATATTATCATATATAGATTTGTCCTAATGTGGCTCTATATAGGTGTAGTTCTCCCTTTTAGAGATATTACACATTGTGAGTTATCTTCCTACTGGTAGGACTATACTATTCAAGGATACATATGATCTCATTGATTCATTATGTGTTATCTTCAATGAATGAGGAAATCATCCATAAATGTCCAATATAAATGACCATTTAATCCCAATTTGTATCATCCCTACCTGTCGATAAATTTTCAAATTCATTAGAATGAGAATATTTAATCTGAGATACATAGGCTAGTGTCTATGTAGAGGAAAATTCCTCAATTAGTCCACATACATGATTAAAGTAAGGGATTTGTTATTCATTTTTATTGGGTAATTACTATCCACATTCTTGATGGCCAATTATGAATATCATTTTACATTAAACTTTTTTAAAATTATTTGAATTTATAGACAAATCCCAACAATTAGGGCTTGATATTATGATTCAATATTTCTACACCCATCCGATAATAGGAAAGAGTAAGGCAGGACCACCTATTCTTGAAATATGAGTAATATTCCAATCCCAAATTTTTACGAATAATGTCTTCAATAATTTTCATGAATACGATTCTTGATGAACTATCAAAATTCATCTCTTATATGTGAGGATCTTCTTTTATCATGAAAACAACATCATTGGGTATATGATTTTAGAGTAAAGTCCATTATAATGTGGGTTGATCTTCCAGTATGTATTCTAATTCATTACATTTCATGTCTTTATGGGGAATAAATTATTTGTAATGTTTTACAATATTTATTCCCATCATAAAAAAGGTCTATCCATTATTCGACGATTGATAATGTACATTATTAGGTTATTATGAGATTCAATGTGATCCTCTATATGCTAATGGTAATGCATAAATATTTGGATGAAAATTATTTTTGCCAAATAACATTTCGTGAAATCTGAGTAATGAGTCTCAAAATAGATCATGGTTTATCTGTGATATTAAATACATTTTTAGTTGTTGTTCTTCTTCTTTTGTTCATGGAAGATTCTTATGTATTTCTCCAAGGTGGTCACTTACAATATGATAATCCATCCATCATCAGGAGACAATAGAACCGATGGGATTAAAAGATATTTATTTTTATTTTTCATTGATACTTAAAAACCATCATTCAACTAATATTCAGCACATTTCATCATCATCCTTGTAAATGGAAAATATTTTCATAGATGTATGGAAATGAAATGTCATATGTAGCTCAAGTGTTATTATAGTCTTCTTAAATTTGTGAGGTTATGTGTTAAAGACATGTCAAGGATAACCTTTTTCTTATCACGGTTGACATTGATGTCAAAGTCACATATGTTGTTGATGTGGAAATTATATGATGTAACACCAAATGGAAATTTAAATTCATTTATTATCACAATATGCTAACACATTTTGATAAAAATGATATCAAGAACTGACCAGTGGTCTAAGATTATTCATGATTAAAAAAGTAGGTATTTAATATTGTGTTTTATAAACATTCTCTTGAAGGGATTGAATATGATATGCATGGAATGTTGATATTTGGAAGAAAAATTCATCAATTCAATGGGAATATGCCTATATAAAAATACTCAGTTGGGTCACTAAATGTGGTTATTTCATTCTATTCATGAGACATTCTTATTTTGTTGTATTCACAATAGCCATTAATGAATGAGATAACCTTGAACCTTTCATTTTCATTAGCCAAATTTTTTTTTGTCAGGAATATGATATCAACTTTCTGAACATTCTGATTGAGCTATGAAATCAATTAAAACAAAAAAATTTAAACTGTTATTTTTGATGGGGAATAACATGGAAAACCTGATCAGATATTGATGATATAAAATGAGGATACCTCTAATGACCTTGTATCTTTCAGCTACTATTTTTTCATCATGTGTTGGTTGAGTCTTGATTGATTCCAAATAATAACCCTGATGTTTTTATAGCATGAATAGGTAATGTGTGTCCACTCCAGGATTGAGGTATGTAATTTTTTTGTAGTTTTTTGTAAATATTCTCGACGATTCATTAATAAGGAGGTGTGAAACTATTTCTCCTATGATGACATGGATATACTAATAATGATTAGTCGTGGATCAGCATCCATTTCTAGATTTATTTCATTGAGTTCATAAATGGTTTTATAGATTCCCTCAAAAAATGGTGGATGAAATCCCCTATAACATCACCATTTTAGTCATCATCATCCTCTTTTTATTAGTCACATTCTACATGTAAGTGTGAAATTATCCATTAAATGGGATATTCATAGCTGAGAGAATAGTATCGATCATGAAATTAAAAGGATGTGGTGATTATGTTAACCTACATGATGGTGGGTGATGTTCATAAGAATATGTATTTTGGGAAAAAATAGTTCAATTTTCCACTTCTACCTCATTGGGTGAAGAAGGGATTCAATTGAGCTCTTATGGTCGTTTGAGGTAATTTTCATGTGATCATTCCACATCATATATAGTTTTAACAGATTACCTAGTGATGCTAGATTTATGAGCCATACCATCAATGATGAGGACGTTTGAACATGACTCTAAACTCAAACGCCTACAGACAACCATATTTATGGGAAGTAAATAATCTATAATGATCTATTTGAATGGATCTGTTGAAATATTTTCTAGTAAATTAAGGCTAGTGAATTAATAAATACAATCAATTAGGGGTACATTTTCTTCCCCTTGATAACATCCCACATTTTATAATATGACTCTTAGGATTTTATTGGGGATTTATTGACACATTATGTACTAATTTTTTCAATGGTGAAATATTTGATGCACTAATGGTATGATGTGGCAGCTATTGTATTTTTGTGCAACCATCGATTTTCATGTATGATATTGAAAGAAATCTTTCTCTCGTCACTGGAAAATATGAGTCAAACTAATGGTGTCCTAACTAGGTCATGAGATTAATTTGACCCAAATGGATTCTGCTCGATTTTTTCATAGACATGGATTATTATTGAGGAAGGTAATAAATTTTCCAATTAGTTTCCAAAAAGAGAAATGATCACAATGTATTGATAATAAAAATATATACAATTTCATTAAATAATCTTTAGATATCCACATTATTTATCCATCCACATATATATAAGGTACTTATGTACCCCTAGGTAATAGTGTAATCATCATGATTTGGGAATGAGATAACTACATCACATTCTTCCAGATCAGTTTCATCCTGATATACATAGATTTAAGACCATTCATATCCAATCATATGGTTTCTTAGAATATCCTCTCGGATTTCTTATCTAAGGACACTTAACCAACATATGTCTTCCCAAAATGATATCTTGGTAGGAACATAGGAAAATTTCATCATAATATCATACATCTGGTTTAATTCTAGTTCATACCTATGTGGGGATGCCCCATTATAGTTTCTTCAAGGTATCTAGTTGTATAATAAGATGGATCATTCCTACAAATGCTGTTGGAGAAGCTTTTTTCATTTTTTTTTGGGTTCGACAGGTTGTCTAATACCCTGAGATAAATAATAAACTAGGTCTTCTTCTAATTAGTGATCTAAAAGGAACAACCCAATGTGTCTTATTGCAAGTGTTGAGGAAATTTACAAATCTTGTGGGGTCAAATAAATTTATCATCCGTCAATTTATACAATATTTAATGTTTCAGTTATGGTGCCTCCATAATCTTGGTTTTTTCTAGGGCTTAATCTCCCACTATATTTCTTAGTTTTGGAACCTCTTCATTTGGTTCAATTATTGGGTGTGCTGTAGTCAAATACACAGCTATTAATATCATATGAAAAGGGATCAAGTAATTGAAATATCTTAACAGGTCCAAAAAATAACTCATCTTTTGATGATGAATTTTCCAACATAACTATTACTAATGGTGCTATTTGGCTAGGCTATACCCATTCAATCAGTTCTGATGGCATAAAATTGGATGAGTTCAATGTTATTTTTGGCCTTGAAACATGTTCTTCTTTCTACACCTTCCATTTTCCATTCATGTATGACTTTTTTTGTTGATATTTTTTTAGTGGGCTATGGTGGAGAGAATGTCGATTGTGTAATTGTAGGAGAAACATTGAAAATACTATTTCACATTAATATTTTTGAATAATTTCCTATATTTGGTTAATTTCATTTCAAATAATAAAATTATAGATCTTTTGTGATATCATTTTAAAAACATTTAACAACTCATATCCCTCATCCAGGGATGTATTGGACACTATGCCACTTTTTCTAGCGGTGGTCCAACTTTTACATGCTTGTAATCTGTCATCATAGGAAGGATTTCATTGGATATGAAACAATACTCGATGGGGTTTCCACGTATATGATGGAAAGGACATTAATTGGGTGTATCATCAAGACCTACTTCATCAACTCTCATTGAATCTATTAGAAGAGTAAAATTGAAACTAATGGCAGCTATAAAATATCCAAAGGATTGATCAACAGAGAAAATAATAAAAAATATTTCTCTATTACTCAAATGTATTTCTCATGTGTATTATCTGCTCGTCATGTCGAGGTGGAGGTTTTTCTTGATGTCTAGGGGATATGCATTATTTGATGTAGTCCTCAGTGATAGAATTTTTTTAAGGGGTGGCTTTGTTGTATGGGTAGTTTTTACATCTCCTACCACACTTTTTTAAGGGGTCATGGGGACTCCTTAGACATCACCATAGACCGTTGTAATTAATATTCTTCATATTTTTGAATTTGAAGAGAATTACTGGAACCAAATTTCTTATTTCTCCATGATGAGTGGTGTTTTCACCTCATCATGATGTTTATAGACGCATATATCAAGCATCTCATCCTGTTGGAGTGTCCGATTCAAGGATAATGTCAACCTTTTCCATCTGGAAATGAATTCGTGGACACTCAAATTCTCTCACTATTTGAAGTTCATCAGGTCAAAGATCTTCAACAAAGATTGTGTTGAACTAAACTGGATAATGAAATAATTTCAGAGATACTCCCACCTAGTTGTCAAAAAGATGAAAAAATGGTGTACCTAAAAAAAATTTCCTTAGAGAGTCCAAAAAGAGAATTTGATATTAACAACATTTTTCTACTCATGGATTCCCATAATGGTATCAAAATATAATTCTTAATAGACTAGATTTTGTTCGAGGACAACTAATCCATTTATTATTTGGAAAATCGTTTTCCCAAAAAAAATTTGTGTCATAATATTACTCACCAGGTTGAGGTAAGGCTTCTATTCTTATTTTATTGGAGCACACCATCATTCCACGGATTCCGGATGTTCTAAAAATGACTAGAATAAATTAATTAACCATTGATGAATGTCCTATTGAACATGATTTTTGGCGGGTGATGTTGGGGATACGTGGTTGTATTGAATCTTCACGTATTTGAAGTAGATACTCAACTAATGGTATCCTTTTTTGATTTCCCTAAACCTCTTCTAGTTGTTTTATAAATGGGGGTATATCTAGATATCCTTCTCTAATCAGATTCAGGTAGACCAATTATCCTGCTATTATGTTGGATGAATATCCTTTCCTTCCTTCATTAGTCGAGATATACCCTAGTGTCTTGGGTACATTTTCTAGATGGTTACGTTGAGGCTATATGAGATGAATTTTAGTATCATATTCTTGAGGTTGTCTTCCTTAGATAACCTCGACATTAATTATCCTAAACTATTTCCTTTCAAAAACTTACAAATTGAATACTTCCTCAAGCATGAGGGGTTCATTCCAGTATAGAAGATGTGGGTTGTATGTTACCTTGTTTTTGTCATTATTTAGTTAGTAAATTTCAATGGATTAAATTAGTTATTGTTTTTGAGGGAATGACAAATTTAGTTCATCCTTTTGGATCTTGGTATGTAAACCTCCATGTTCGGTGTGTATTATTTTTGCATTGAACCATCTAATTTATAGCAAATGGATTTGATTTATCCTTGTTCTGGTACATAGTATTTATATCCCTAATGATTACTGAGTAATAACTCATTCTGGTTGTCGTACTAGCAACCAAATTGTAGGATATATCTTTTACATTTTTTAGATCTTCTCCATCCATTATATGTTCTTATTTGGGGTACCTGGGGAAGGTTAACTCAGAGGTTACCTTTATGTGACCATATTGTATGCCTCCCATTATGGGGAAGTGAAGCATGAGATTAGATAGATTGGGTAACCTATTTACATTTCGTCATAGACAATAGGGAAAATACTGATGTCATCATGGCAGGTGCATGAGGTTAAAATTCACACTACCCATCTGGCTGAAGATTCCCACATTCTCTTATTATTATGACTCATACTAATATTGTTTCACTATTAGAATAATATTGTGTTAAATATGGACCCATCATGAAGGCATCCTGTAGATGAGATTCTTGATGAATGATCTCTATTTTATAATCCATGAGTTCTTCAATTTTATGAATTCTTTTGGACTAATGATTTTGATACATACTCAATACTGGTTCTTGTTTAGAATATTTATTTTCCATTCGTGGATTTCATTTGATATCCATAATGGGATAATGGCATTACATGATTTCATTTTGGAAGGGTTCTGATGGAAGGGGCGTGGGGTTAAATTCAAATCATGATGTTCACCACATCCCTTGATATGAATGATAAATGGGTCACCACCTATTATTAGGCGCAAATTATTTAGCCCATTTAGGTATGTTTATTCATGATCATTATTCCACATCTTTGATTATGGGAATCATGTTGAAATATGGTCTTATAAGTGGTTATGATGAAGAATCTCTTCCAATATTTTGAAATTATCTTCTTACCCATCGTAGGGATTGAAAATAACTTTTAGGTGGAGGAGGGTTTTCTAGTGATTTAAGAAAATGATATGTATTAATTCCACTAAGAAGTTCCACAATATGAATAATTGAATGGTCGTTGTGGGGCGAAACAAAATTGGTATTTCATCCTTGGCTAATTTTATTATCATGAGACATATATCAGATTATTCTGTTTCTAGAGACTCTTCTACATGATATAACCAATTTAGAAACTTCATGTTGATCTATTGGTGGGGATTAAATGTGTACCATCGATATGAAAATGGTGTGGTGATGGATTAATGGATGAGCGTGGACCCAGAATTACATCTATTTGAAAAATGATGTTTCTTGTCATTGATTGTTCTTATAACTTGTCTAACCACATATTGCTCAGAGAATTAGAATATGGGGTATTCCACTTATTTTAATTGGGTAGGGGAGAAACATGTCAACATTGTGATATATTCATGTGGGGTGGACCTTGTAGTATGTGATGTTATACCGAGGGCCACCATCATATCTTGGTGTTTGTCCACAATCCGAGTATCTATCATTTCCACCATGGGGAGGACCTTCAAGATGAACTAATAAAAAGTGATTTAATTTTTATTTGATGATATCATTATGCGGAGGGTCTTCATAGTGAATACTAACATAGATTAATGTCTAACTACAAGGTGATTTACTTTAGCATATACCATGGGGAGGACCATAAATGAAATGAAAAACATGTGGAGTACCATCAAGTTTTTCAATCTTAAACACACATACAGGGATACCATGATGATCATAAAGATATATTCCTCCATGATCGATAATTTCTTACCCAAAAAGTAATCTTCAATGTTACGTGCTCTTGGGAGGACCTTTAGAGCTGTTGGTCACAATTTTGTGGGTAGGACTATTGAAACGTCAATATATACCACTATAATATAGTAATTGTTTTGTTGTATCCTTAGACATAGTTGATTTCTGTATGATGGAATAAATAAATGTAGGTTATAGTAGAGTAGTTCCATGAATGTTACCTCCATTTTCTAGTTTCCATTATAATATTTCATTTTTGGGTTCTCTATTGCTAGAAACTCGGAACTGATACTATTCTTAAGAGACAACATATATGACTTCATGTTCAAGTGGCCCCCATGATGTTTCTAGGATATTAGGTTAGTTATATTGGGTTTTGGAAGAGATATATGCCTGCTCGATAGAAGCCACTACTGTGAACCAGTTCTATCCAGTTGGAATGTGAATTTGTTACCACTATGATTTTCCAATTATCATGGAATATTGCCAAAAACACTCCTAAAAAATGATGGGATGTCCTATACTTCATAGTGACCATCATATCATTTGGACGAGTCACCCCTTAAGGTGTTGTGGGCACAAATCCTTGCTATTTTTGTCGATGTGATTAATTAATGATTAATTTGTGAGATATGATGTGGAATTTACATCAGATCGTACAATATTAATAGGATGTGATGGGAGACTAAATCCTTATAAGTTGTATGTATACTCATTCCAATGTCTGAGAAGGAATATTTCCTTGCTATATTCCTCTATATTAAATAAGTGGGAACTGGTGATTCTCATGTTTTGGGGAAGCAGGACAAGTTAACTCTAGATTTATGGATGTGATACAATAGATATTATCCTAGGATTCTATCCTATTAGAATGATGTGAATCATATTTTTGATCAAGAATTTTCCTAATCACTTTTTTACAATATATTTGTTAGAGGGGATTGATATAAATCAATATGAATTTTACTTAGCATTTATTTTATTTAAATAACATTTTCCTGATGTGTTTCATTTCCATTAGAGGGTATATGTGCATGTCAATAGTCTTTTGTTCTATTTGGATGATGAGTATGATGTGTATTGGGAATTATTATCACCGTCTGATATTTTGTTACCATAGTATTTTCTTGATGGGAATCCATTTCATTATTTGTAATATATGATTTCCTACAGTCTGTGATCCTATTTGGATAGAGATATTTATCATAAATACCATTTATTTTCATCTAATTATAATTTATCGTACAACATCTATAGTTTATTTGAAGATTAGTAGAAAGAGTTTGTGTTTTATAGTTATTTTACACCGTATTTTTTAGAAGATTTCATAGGAAAATGCATTATTGAAAATATTTATATATTTTATTACCATTTTATTTGATTGATGGGCTTTATTTTCATCACTATAGATTTATTCCAGCCCATATTCCTTCACCCTATTTGGATGAACAACTTGATGTGTATTGGTTTAAATTTTTATCTACTAATATTTTATTTCCACTGAATTTCCCAATGGGCATAATTTATATTAGTTGTGATATATGCACGACCATAGTCTGGAATCCTATTACAAGGGATGGATTCATATTAATTATTTGGTATTTTCATTTGGATAACATTTTACACCTATCTTGTATGGTATGTACGAAGATAAGTTGGGGGAATTGGCACTTGCATGTTATTTTCCATAATATTTTTAGGGGTTCATTTGAAAGTGGGAGAATAGATATTCCTCTGTGCATAGTGTTCCACTATATTTTCATATCTGTCACATTCCATGAGAAACAAGTTGATTAATGTTTTCTTGTTAAATTTTTTATTCCCTTAGTTTGTGATTAAGGGGACTTGTTCCTGTCGACCGTTAATAGGGACCCTTAGACCTATATTTTCCTCAATGATCGGGTACTAGCTATTTGACACTAGAAATGACGTTATCTGGAAGGGGACCTTTAGTGGGACCCTAGTGAATAATGATTGAATTAATTGGTGATGGTTTCATATAACTCCCTTTGATAATAGAGATACACATTGTTGCATTCTGAGGAAAGGCTCCTGATGTGATTGGTGACAGAAAGTGGAGCCGCTGAGTTTTAGATAGTCGACTTCTACTGGGTGGGCTGCTGGAGGGATTTCACTAACTCGAGGGAATGTATTGATAATTTTATTATTGTGAGAGTAAAATTATAGTGGTATTTTTAGATATGTTTAATTAAGACCAAGACTTAGATACATCTTGTGAGAAATGGAGTACATTATTTCCTAGATGATTCAGCATGTGTGTTGTTGGACATCTACATCTATGAGAACATCTGGGATTCCATTGTATTATAGAAATATTGGATGAATTTCTATAATATATTTTGTAGGTATAGAAAAACCCCATTAATATAAAATCACATGAACACATGTGTAATATATGATCATTCTTGACCCTCTTCCTTTTAGTTTGTTAATGGGGTTTTCAAGGGGGTAACACCGCCACCTTGGTTAAGGATTCACGTCAACTGTACCATTATTGTTTCTAATGGAAATGTTGTTCTCAAGGATAATAATTATATCATGTGGTATGGTATGTATATCCTTTGTATATCATGAATGTGGTTTTGTTCTTAATTCATTAATATTAGGGATACCATTTTGTTTCTCACATCTACAGGTTTATATCATAGTGAATTAATTGAAAGGGGTTATATTGTATGAAATTACTCATATTGAAAATAACATATATGGGTTGTTGATAAATATTTTATTCTTGGAGAGAAGAAAGCCAAATATTCTCGAATCCATGATTCATGAACCTACATTACAATGATGATGTTTGTTTGATTATTTTGAAAATTACAAATAAGTTCTTGCATTGTTCTAGAGGATGGGTACTCAGGCTCATATCACCATTTTAGGGTGAACTATTTCATATTCCAAGACAATCTTATATATTTATTATTTGTATATATCATCATAAAGCCATGTTTCTTTCCCAACAATGTGTCTGTGGAATACCCATACAGCATCAGATGATTAGGATTGTGCATGGGTTCAGAATCATCTATATTTATATGAGGTTATCCATAAATATTATTTTATAATGGAAATATCAGGGAATCAATATTAATTCACTAAGACATTGGGTGATTTAATCTTTATGGTAATGAAATATAGTGTCTCTCGATATCTTGGGGGACAGTAATAGTTTCATTGTCTAGATTGAACCCGTAAGATGGGATTCCTATGTATCCTCATGATAAGAATGTGAAATCTTTTAATTTAGTGTAACTTTATTGGACACATAAATTTAATGTTTATTTGAGAATAAACATACCATAAAGTTTAATGTCATGTGGAAAGGTTATCTAGGTGAATGGTTACATGGTAATGATAGTGTGGGAATTTTGTGGGACATCCCAAGATACATATACGATATGTGGTATCCTTGAAGGATATTACATTTATGGGAATGTGGCCCAGAGAACATTAGTGTGATTGGAGGGATGGGTTTGAATAACATGGATGGTTCATATATATCCTATTTAGTTTTGAATTTAATCCCTCGTAGTTATATTTGTGTTGGGGATTGCATTTTAGAGGCAACCGATTAAGGGAGTATGATGTGAGAATATGAATGATGGATGCCCCGATGATGGGGTTAGATCAGTGCTTAAACCTTATTAGAGGATAACATAAATTGAAATTGGTGGTTACATTGATGGATAAGTCCCATTCATTTGGGAAATATATATTTTAGTATTTCCACCAACCTCTAATCCAATATCAGTCAATATTGGGGTGAGAAATGTGAGGAATCAGTTGATATGATGATCACACATCCCACTTCAGCAGCTGATAGATGGTACAGGAACCTAAAGGGATAATATGGGAATTTAAATGATCCTATTTCCTCTCTATTTTTTATATCCTAAATTGTCAAAATTGGTGATATATTCAAATAAGTATAGGGTAAAGGAAAAAATAAGAGCACGTACTTCCTCCTACATGAACGGATTTGGGATTAACTTTATTGGAGTTCCATATAATTTGTATTAGGGAAAATGTAATAATATTCAACATTTAGCCACATTTAAGGGAATTTCCAATGATTCCACTTAAAACCACTAATAGTGATTTTCACATCAGTACATAGTCGAAACCCTCTATACAATGGGAATGTAAACTCAAGGTCATTCTGAGGTCTGTCCCACTACTATAATAACCAATACGACTCTTCGAACCATGGGTATCCAATAATAAAGTTCAAGATGGTGTGCCACATGTATTTATCATAGACATATAGTGTATTCGGATGATTCCCTCGCATGATTCTATTTTACCGCTTCATTGAATGGCCTACATATGGGCTTATGAAAAGACCAAAAGGAAATATCGAAGCTGGAAAGTGGGATGACCTGAGACATCTTGTTCATCATAGCATTTTCTTATTTGGGATGAGTAATCTTCTTTGTATTTGTTTTCTTTATGGGAAAGGGGCCATCAATATAACATAGTCGTACACAGAGCTTATTTTTTTATATGTAAATCTTTGATACATGGGACCACGTTCGGTCAATGTATTGTAGTGATGTGATGTCTCTAGTTCCACATGCGTAGAGATTTTGAGACCCAATATTGAAATACAAAGAAATTATATAACTTTTGCGGAAAATTTAATACATAACAAAAACCGACAACCATGGACTGTAATAATTTAGTGTATTTGGAAAATCGGAACATAATCTTCTAATCATGGTGAAAGATCTTCAATATATTCCATAAATATATTCCCATTTTATACCTAAAACCTTTCTTTATATCCAGGGGAAAATAAAATATATAAATGGTGAGCTCAAATTCTCAGTAAGGGTAAGCATGGATAAAATTAAACAAACCACAAACATTTGAACATAAAAACATGAACATAATGTTTAATGATTAAAATCAAGAGTTGTGAAATAAATCATAGTAGTACGTAAGGCATAAATAATAAAATAACATTAATCATGATAAAATAGCATGTGAATAAAACATGTAATTGTGGAAAACCATTATTCACTTGATATTATTTCCATAGTATCCAAGGCGTTGCTTCCAAGGCCATCTTAGTGGACAAAGTCCATTACTGAACAAAGTTTATATGATGTTCTGGCCTTGTATTATTGAACATGATTTACTAGTCCTTCCAACCATGTCTATCTCTTAAGATATAAATCATTATCCAATGCATTGGAGGGTGATATTTGTCCTACCCATCTCATGATGAAATTATTCTTTCATTTGCAACAAAATAATCATAAATCATTCATCATAACCCAACGAATTAAATGGGTTTCATAAACATCATACCATCATAACATAATACATATAGAATAAATGGATATCATTTCAGAATAATAAAAATGAATCCATTTAAATAATACAGACATTATACTTGGAACATAAACATATTAAAAACTGTTATCTTAGATGGAAAATGGTTTTTATAAAACAGTTGAAACGAATTCTTTAGGAAAATATCATTTATTCTTAAAAATGACTTTATTTTCACAAAATGACATGTAATTATAAAATAAATGGGGTTTTGTTTAAAATAATCCAGAAATCAGGTATATGAACCTTCAGGAAAATAAGGTGTTATGGAACCGTAAAAATCCATTCATGTCGTATAAGTTAAAAATCATTCATATCTTACTTTTGCTGGAAAATTCAAAAAGTACCTTGTATGGTAATCAAAAAAAATATTCCTTCCATACCATGTGGTAAAAGTCAAAAAAGGGTAAAAATAACTTTAAAAATATATGGAATAACAGTAAACATTTTATGAAAACAGTTTTAGAAAACATGGACATGGATGATAAACATAACCCCAGTAAGTACTTACGAATAACAAATCTCGAATGAGAACGAGATAGGAATAATTATCCCTTACCTTATTTTAATTTTTTTCAATATGTGTCCGAGAATTCAATATTGAGGGTTTAAACATAATAATAACTTGTAATAGAACAATAATAATACTTATGATATCATATATTATTCACTGACAACATTATATGACACGTTCATTTTTCAATTCCATGTTAAAGCACCGTTTTGGGTAAAATCGTTTCATTTATCATCCGTGTTTTGACTTTTAATTATTCATATGATTACATAGATCATGATTACCTAACTAAAGAATTTAAAACATGATTTATATATATTCATAAAATAATATATCATTAAATTTAATGAAATACAACTTTTATATAGACGATATGTCGTATGTACGCATGAACACTATTTTCCTTTACGGATTGACTTGAATGGAAGTAGGTAGATGACATATGTTTATATATAGAAAAATAAATTATCATTTTTATGTCATATATTTAATTATTATTCAATATATATAATTAATTATCATACTTCAATGGTTAACATGAATACTTAATCTCATTGCGTCGTGGAGACGGTAATCCGTACATACGCATGAGGGATGATATCATTCCCTTAATTATTGAATGATATTAGAGTGGATGATAGAAAATCTCAGAATTAGTATCATGTTATAATAATCGTATATATTTTTACACCATTATACCCATCCATTTAAGGTTGTGGTGGAAAATAGATTACACCACGATGTGGAGACGTTATTTTGTATGTACGCACGCGCGGTGATTTCATTTTCCGTAGGATAGATATAAGGTGAAATAGAGTTATTTCATATTTATAATAGCATATAATCATTTGAGTGATACTAATGTTATTACATTATAATGAAAAACATAAAAAATAAGAAGTATATGGAGAAATAAATTTGAAGGAATCAGTAAAAGATTTTACCTCTTCTTCGACGCGCCTCTACTAAACCTCATCTTAATCCACTAAAGATGGTCACTGAAGAAGATACAGACCTATAGTATTTTTTTGGAGATGGGTATAACAGAAATAGACAATGTTTATCTGATCATGAAGGATCAAAATGTTGTAAAGTGGATAGGGAGGTGGTTCCCTTTTACAAGAGAAGAGAGGGGCACTTTTAGAAACCTGAAAAATATTAATTTATAATAAATTCAGACCCCACATAAAAAGCACAAAAAATTACTTAATTAAAATATGAGATGAGATAGGGTAGTAATATTATAAACCAATAAAATTTAGACTATTTTTATTTTATTTTAAACCCTATAATTTTTATTTATCCATATTTAGTCTATTAATTTTATTTCTGGTAATACGATTCTAAATTCTTAATTGTTAAAAAACTTACTTATGTGTTGTTAATTATAAATAATTGGATACTTTATGACATGTGATACCATATAAACATAAATTCATAATTTTTAAATATATTAGTGATTTTTAAACAATTTAATAATATCTAATTTTTATAAAATATCAATGGTGTCAATTTTGACACTATTCAATTATTTGAATTTAAATAAAATTCACACATAAGATATATTCAAAAAAATATTTAATGTATCCCTACAATGTAATATTAATCTTAAAAATTGGTGGATCACAATAAATAGTTCATAAAATATTTATTTTTATATTTTTAAAACCACTTATTTCATATTTCAATCAATAAAATAATTTCTACATCAATATGGTGACACGATTAATGAAAATTATTTAATCCCTAAAAATTATAAATAAAATCACATGAAATAGATAAATTTATTATATTTATGGTGATTATTTATTTTCTAAGTTTTATTATGTTTATCACTAAATTAAAATTATTACACTTATAAGATATTAGAGAGTGACACGTTGTCACTTTCATTGGTTTTAAAAATTATTACATTATTCTCATTGTAAAAAGTCCATAAATTGAATATATTCCGACCCTTAGGATATATGGGTCATCTTTTATTTGTAAAGTATAATTTTTTTTCAGGTTTTATAGAAATTTTATAATCTTATTTTTACCCTCAATAACCTGATTTACCTTTAACTGTAGTTAATAAAAATTACCGTAGTTACTATTCATAATATCAAAAAAGTAAAAGTAACCTATTAACATAAATTGGATGCACTTAATTCAAATATCAAATCCATTTTTCAATATTAAAAAAGTAGTTTCACTAATTAATTTAAAATTAATCTCATTGTTAAGAAAACGAGTTTTAAAAGTTAAAACATTACTAAAGATTGAAATGTTTTTACCTATGAATTCAATGTAAAATTAATGATAATGACTTAAATTATATTAAAGGGTAAAACTATGTTATATTTTTACTTTTAATCCATTAATTTTTTTCATTTAACCATATAAATTCTCTTGATTATAACATTTGTTTTTAAGAAAAATTTAGCATATTTTTACTATTCATCAAAATCGGAATGTTAACAGAATAGTCTTAAAGATTTATCCAAAGTAAATTTTTATATCATTATTGTAATGAATATGTTTATTATATCTAATTGAACTTATAAATGTGTAAGAAAATATATTTAATGTGTGTGCTCCATCAAAAGGCGGAAAAAATGAATTTTTTGAAAAATATTTATTTTACCTGAACAATTTATTTTGTTCTCATACCATGTTCAAGAATATGTGTTAGAAGAATTATTAAGTAATAAAATTTAAAATGTAGGTAATACTATTCTTAATTGCTAGTTCATAACAATATATCTTTTTTTAGTGAAACTCGGTTTTGCATACAACACACACTATCAAGGAAGGCCGCTCTTTTGTGAAGCACAATCAAATATTTTTGTTTCTGTACAATACTAGATAATACGATGTTGCGTATACCATAATATAATATTGTTGTGGAATACAACAAAAGACATAAAATAAATTAAAAGGAATAGTTTTCATAATATCTTGGGGTGTTACCTTCAACCCCCTTTAAAATGAATTTCACCATCGAAATTCGTCCGGGTTATACATTGTTTACTACTTGTATGTTTTTTCATAGAAACCCATATCATAAAAAGGAATAATAAAACTTAATTTTTAAAAGTAAATTATGAAATTTATTGGTTTCCCTAATTAACTCATCACCAGGATTCCACATAAGATAACATAGGTGAAAACAAGGATATGGAGGAGAAATCTAACCATCATGTTCTGATTGATAGTGGTAGAGAACATGGATATGAAAAATCCAACAATCAAAAAGCCAAAAATTTGTGATGATCTATGATACCATAAAATTCATCGGATATGATGGTACTAGGAAAAAATTTTAGGTTTTCAATATCATTTCCAAAAAGTTGATGAATTTTTTCATAAGGATAAATACTTAAATGATTTCAGTGTAATATCATCATTGGTCATTCCATGAACAATTTCCACTTCATCTCATATTTAATGAAATGAAGTAGAATTTTTCATTATTGAAGAATTTGCAGATCATGCGATAGAATGATAGGTCATTTCACCTATCTCTTTCACAAAAAAAAGGATAGCACAAGATATTAAATATATAGAAGTCCATCCATTGTGAGGTTAATCATATATTGTTCAAAAAATGGATTTATACATCATATATCATACCACATAATAAAACAAAACTACTTTCTACCAACCAGAGACTTCCTCTAGGTTAGTGGTAGGTAATACATGCTTGTTACACTTCAGTTGTGGGTTCGATTCCCGCAGCCTTGTCCGATGCGATGGGTTGTCACCCATCCTACGAGTTTCCCTTTTTCTAAAACTATAATATTATAACATTTCAGAAACATTTATAGCCTTAAATAATACTATCTGATGTCTAACTTAATCCCTTCTAATCGTAATTCTTATCCAACATACTTCTATTGAAACGCATAGTAAAAAGATAACAATTACAAGAATATTAATCTACCATGCATGTAGATACTATCATTTTCTCCCATATATCCTAAGATATATCTTCTTGGTAACATTAGAAACATGTGAATACCATAATAATGTTTATTGAAACATTAATTACCATAGAACCAGAGTGAAAACATGAATGCTCTCAAAAGATAACACATTCCACATACCAAAATCCCAAAAATTCTATATACCAAAAACATGATATCCATTAGTCCTTATATCATTCATTAGATCATTAATACTATCAAACTTATTATTTTCTAATTATCCATTCATTATGCGCATATCATCTTCATCTCAAAAAAAATTCAATCACTTTCCAAAGTTACCAGCGCCATATAATATATAGAAATTATAATAAACCAATACATAGATATTCCAATATTCTGTGATACAATAAATGAGATTCCACAACACTATTTTGGAATCCCATTACTTAAATAATTAATCATTCCACCACATCATTGTCATATTCAACATCACCAATAGTGATCTCATGTGACTTACCAATGTCCTTTGTCTTAATTGGTTGTTTTTTTCGAACATCAGTAACCCTTGGATTGGGGAATTGATTATCATAATACCCTATTTCCTTGCACTTGTTGCATTGATGTGTTGGTGGTGCGTTCTCTGTAGTATTTTCTCTATTTAAATCATTATCTAAATTTTTCCCATTACATCGACACTCAGCTACTTGATGAACTTCTTTTCCACACAAAAAACATTTTCTAGTCCCTTTAAGTCATTCTCCACCATGCATCTTTCCACACATGGAGCATAACAAAACATCCATCTTCTCTTAACCATTTTTTTGAGATTTTTCATTGAACTCCATATTTAGTTTCTTGTAAGAACCATGAGATTGATATGTAAAACCATCTTCATGTTTTACTTTGATAGCAGAGAATAAAATTTCTTCATAGCTACAGAATTCTATTATCTATAATGCCCTTCAAAGACTTGGTTTTATGCCACTGAAGAATCGATCAACTTTACTTTCAGGTTGGATGATAAAGCCTGATCCATACATTTCACTCCTTGTAAAGTCCACCTCGTACATACCTATAGATTCATCATCCTTTTACTTAAGCTCAATTAACACCTTTTTAATCTTTAATATAAGAATACCAGGGAACTACTTATTGAAAAAAAAAATTCTTGAGCTCATCCCATTCCATGGATTCAATTTCATCTTGGGGAATTGTATTTTTAATTAGATTCTACCATAGTCTTCTTCACCTTTTAAACGGTAAAAACCAAAATAAAATTTTCATGTTCTAAATAGCTAATTATGGAAAATATCTTTTCAATGGTGCAGATATATTTTTCAACAATAAGTTTTTCAGAAGACCCATTTAATTAAGGTGGACATTGCCTCATGAAAGACTCAATAGAATTTCGTTCCCTTCTCTGCTCATTTGGAAGTCCAGAATGATTCCTAGCTTGGGTAAGTATAGAAATTAGATTTTTCATTCTTGGTTTATAAATGAGTAAAATCATTGCATTGTCCCTTATATTGATCTATACAGTTTCTTTGGGTTCCAGCCATCATCTAAAACCCAAAAATAATAGTGTGAGAGGAAAATATCGTATCAGGAAAACAACAAAATAAAGGGGGAGTACCTTCAATATCTAACATCATAGGATTTATCTTAGGTTATTCATGATCATTATCACAATTCTAGGATTATAGTATATACATATAAATGACCATAGGGATATCCATAGACATAACTTTGAAATATATCTAGGGATCTCACTAATGATTTGTAATCCTAATTTCTGAAGGTTGACTACACCAATCCTCTGATACCAATTATAGGGACAGAATTTTGATGTAAATAAAAATTACATTACTTTTTCAGAATAATTATTACACAACAAAAACAGACTACCAAGTACATTAATAGTTCAGTTTCATTGTAATCTTGGAAAATAATCTTCTAATCATGGTGAAAGATGTTGAACATCTCCCATAACGATATTACCAATTTTACCTAAAACCATCCTTTATATCCTGGGGAAAAAATATAAGGTGTGAGATCAAATTCTTATTAAGGGTATGCATAGAGAAAATAAAACAAACCAGATACATTTGATCTTAAAAATATTAACCTATTGTTTAAACATTAAAATTTTGAGTTTTGAAATAAATCATTGCAATACGTAAGGAATAGATCATCAAAGAATATCAATCATGATAAAATAACATGGAAATAAAACATGTAATTACAGAAAACCATCAAGAACATGATTGGATTTCAATATTAGCCCGGGCATTAGTTCCAAGACCATCTTAGTGGAAAAAGTCCATTAATGAATCAGATTTACATGTCCTTCCAGCCTTGTATTACTGAACCATATTTACATGTCGTTCCATCCAAGTCTATCTCACGAGAAATAAATATTTTTCCAATGCATTGGAGGGGTTAGTATGTCCCACCCATCTCATAATGAAATAATTCTTTTGTGTGCCTTAAAATAAAGATAAATCATTCATCATACCCCAAAGAATAAAATGGGTTTCATAAACATCATCCCATCATAACATAATCCATATAGAATAATTTGATCTAATTTCATCATAAGAAAAATGAAACCATTTAAATAATAGAGAAATTATACTTTAAACATAAACATATTAAATAATTTCATCGTAGATGGAAAATTGATTTGATAAAACACTTGAAATGAATTCCTGAGGAAAATATAATTTCTTCTTCAAAATCTTGTTCTTTTCACATAATGAAAAATAATATTAAATGAAAAATATTTTGTAGAAAATAATCATGAAATCATGAATATTAATATTCATGAAAATAAGGCATTATGAAAAAAAAAAAAATCAATTCATGAAATAAAATATAAAAAAACATTCTTCTCGTACATTTCCCAGAAATGTTTAAAAGTACCTCGTATGGTAAACAAAAGAAAGATTTCTTCAATACAATGTGGTAAAAGTAAAAAAGGGTAAAAATTAAATTAAACTTACATGGATGAAAATTAAACATTTTATGAAAACATTTTTAGAAAACATGGACATGATGATAAACATAACCCTAGTAATTACTAACTATAAACAATCCTGGATAAGAATGACATTGGAATAATTTTCCCTTAGCTTATGTCCAATTTCTTTTATATGTGTCTGAGACTCCAGTATACTGGGTTTAAAAAATTATTAATTTTTAATAGAACTATAATAATATTTTGGATATCATATATGATTCACTTATGACTTTATATTACCCATTTATTTGTCAATTCCAAGTTAAAGTAGCATTTTGGGTAAAATCGTATCATTTATCGTCCGTTTTTTACTTGTAATTATTAATATGATTACTTAGATAATGATTTAGTACTTCTAGAATGTAAAAAATGATTTATATATTTTCAGAATATAATATATTTATAAATGGAATTAAAAACACAGTTCATGGAGACGGTAGGTCGTACGTACGCATGAACATTGTTTTCCATTCCTAATTGACTTGAATGGAAGTAGGTAGATGACACCCAAACACATATAAATATATATAAATATATCTAGTAGAATTATTATTTCATATATTTCATTATTTTTCAATATATATATGTTATAATCATTCTTTAATGGTATACATGATGAATGAATATCATCGCATTGTGGAGACGGTAATCCGAACGTATGCACGAGCGATAATATCATTCACATAATTATTGAATGGTATTGGAGTAAATGATAGAATATCATAGAATTAGTATCATGTCAAAATAATGATATATAGTTATTCTTTACACCATTACACCCATCCATGTAAGGTGGTGGTTGAAATCAAATTACACCATGGCTTGGAGACGTTATTCCGTACGTACGCACCCACGATGATTTTAGTTTCCATAGGATGGATTGAAGTTAAAATAGGGTTGTTTCGTATTTATAATAACATATCATTATATGAGTGATACTGATGTTTTTACTTTATAATGAAACAAAAAAATAGGAAGTAGAAGGGGAAATACCTTTGAAATAATCAATAGAGGATATTAACTCTTCTTTGACGTACCTCTTCATAACCTCTTAATATGGAACTAAATATGGACATTGAAGAAGATCAGGACCTATAGTTTGTCTCTATGGAAGTGGAGAATAAAAATGGATAAGGTTTGGAGGATCTTAAAGGCTCAAAATGTTGTGAAGTGGGGAGGGAGTAGGTGCCCTTTTATAAGTGTGAAGGGAGGCACTTATGAAAATATAAAAAATATTAATTTATAATAAATTTACAACCCACATAAAAACCTCTAAAAATTACTCAATTAGAATATTAGATGATATAGGTTTGTAATATCATCATACAATAAAATTTAGAATTTTTTTATTTTAAACCTATCATTTTTAATTATCCATATTTAATCTTTTTAATTTTATTTTTGGTAATAAGATTCCAAATTCAAAATTGTTATAAATATGTATTATGTTTTGTGAATTAAAACTAATTGGATAATTTATGATATTTTAGACCATATAAATTTTAATTTATAATGTTTAAATTTTTTTGATATTTTTAAACAATTTAGTAATATGTTATTTTTTAAAAATATAAATAGTGTCAATTTTGACACTATTCAATTATCTGAATTGAAATACAATCCACACAGAAGTTATATTGGAACCAAAATATTTAATAGATCCCTAACATGTATTATTCCTTATCAAAATTTGTGTATCACATAAAATAGTTCATATAATATTTATTTTAATATTTTTAAACCATTTATTTGATATTTCGATCAATAAAATAATTTCTACATCACTATTGCGTCACCATTAATGATAATTATTTTATCCGTAAAAATTATAAATAAATTCACATGATGTAGATAATTTTATTAAATTTCTGGTTACTATTTAGTTTATATGTTTTATTATTTTTATCACTGAATTAAAATTGTTACACTTATAAGATATAAGAGAGTGACATGTTGTCACTTTCATTGGTTTTAATAATAATTACATCATTTTCATTGTAAAAATTCAACAAAATGAATCTATTCTGACCAATAGATTGTATTGGTCTACTTTTATTTATCCAATAAAATTTTCGTAGGTGTTATGGTAATTTTATAATCTTATTTTTACCCTTAATTACCTGATTTACCTTTAACTACAGCAAACAAAAATTATCGTAGTTACTATTCAAAATATTAAAAAAATAAAAGAAACCTATTAACATATTTTGAACCATCTAAATTCAAATATGAAATCAATTTTTCAAAATTCAAAAAGATGTTTCATTAATTAATTTAAAATTTATCCTGTTGTTAAGAAAATGTGTTTTAAAAGTTAAAACATTACCAAAGATTGAAATTCTTTTAACTATTAATTCATTGTAAAATTAATTATAATGACTTAAATTATATTAGAGGGTAAAAATATATTCTATTTATACTTTGAAACCCTTAAATTTTAAAATTTAACAACATAAATTATCTTGATGACAAAATTTGTTTATAGAAAAATTTAGCCTATTTTTACTCTTCATCAAAATATTAAAGGTAACAACAAATTTTAAAAATTTTCTCCAAAGTAAATTTTTATATACATATTGAAATAAATAAGTTATTTTATCTAATATAACTTATAAATGTTTCAAAAATGAGATTTAATGTGGGTGGAACGTAAAAAGGTTGGTAAAACTGCCTTTTTTTTTTAAATACTCATTTTACATCAAAAATTTATTTTGTTCTCATACCATGTTATAGTATATGTGTAAGATGAATTATTATGTAATAAAATAAAAAATTTGGTTTATACTATTAATAACACCTAGTTCAGAACAATATATATTTTTTAGTGAGACTCGGGCATACAACACACGCTATCAAGGAAGGTCGCGCTTGCATCCAACATAAGCAAAGAATCGTGTTTGCGTATAGTAGAAGCTAATATGGTGTTGTGTATATTTCAAGATAATCTTGGTGTAGAGTAAAAAACAAGGAATCAAAGAAAATAAAAAGAATATTTCTAATAAAATCTCAGGGAGTTACATAGATTTTCTAAATAGATAAGGGATCTACCCAAATAGCAATTTTCTACACAAGTTACTGGTTATAAATACTACAAGGTTTAATCACATACTGAGGAATAAACATATATATTTTTGTAGTTCACATAATATCCAATTGTTATTATTATTCTGAATTGAATGTGGAATGGAATTACATGTAGGTAATATTTAATAAAGTGCATATTTTGTGAAAAAACTGATCCCTCGGTCGATTCTTATAGACGATCTCCATTATAAATTCCAATTTCCCATTCTCGACACACATCATGGTGTATTTATATAGAAGCGATATAAATTATACCAGAGTAGTTGTCCATCTGCAATGAGGTCACGATCATTAATTTGAAGAATTCCACAAAAGAAACTGATCCCCCATACAATGTTAAAATCAGTGGATTCATCAACTATTAGTGATGGGTATCAGCTCCCTAGTCCAATTAATGAATTATTTTCATCCATGAGAGCCTCAGAGATGCATTTCCACCAAAACGTTCGAGTTCACAAAAGAAGTCATCTTTTGGGGGGATTTCTCCACCTTCTTTTTGATGATGATTTATCTATGATGAACTAGAGCCACAATAATTATATCATGAATCTTTTTTATCACATGATTCCTGTAAATAATAAATTCATGATGATAGGTGTTCGTTGATGTGTTCCCCACATCAAAGTCTGGCGTTTTCTGTTCCAATTATTTATTTTTTAAACAATCGTCCTTCAATTTCTTCAATCTATTTGATTTTAATTTCCAATTAACGGGTAAATTTATATTTCTCATGAAATCATTATAGGACCAAACAATTAGAATATGTCATTATGTAATGATATTTTCTTGGAGACTAGTTCAAATTGAAATGGTTAATTAAACCCTATAATTTCATGATAGTTTTTTATAGATTTTATTATTTGAGTTGATGTAGTTATGATTCTGTTTTCTAAAATCCATTTCTAATGATTTTCATACACTAAACTAGGTCATATAATTTTGAAAAATTATGTAAAATCCAAAAATATTATTATTTTATTCTATATTTATATTCATATTCTATCTTAGGGTCATATTTATTAACCAATTTTTTTCAAAAATATATTTTTTAGGGTCTCTAATAAAATTTAATTTGTACAAAGTATAATGACCTCGAACTCATATTATCTGAGATGCTCCCTTATTTTATTACATTTTAATTGTTATACGGAATCAATTCCCATAATATTGATCATTTTTGATATTCTGGAAAACCATATAGATATGTGATACATTTTATATTTGGAATATAAATTAAAACATAATCTATCAAAAATATAATAAACAGAATCCCTGATAACTAAATCATGGATATATTATTCATAACCATTGAAATGGTAAAATTAAGGGTATGATAATGTTATAATTATCTATTATGTAATTTTGAAGATATAATGTATTAATATTAAAAAATAATTATAGAAAAGAAAAATAAACACACATTCCACTGAAATAATAAGCTAATAATGAATTTAATTAATAGAATTTTTCATATTGAAATTAAGAAGTATAATAATAATTTCATTTTTAAATTAGTAATTGATTAATTATATTATTTCAAGGTTCCAAGC
Source organism: Viscum album (assembly GCA_963277665.1). Taxonomy (NCBI): domain Eukaryota; kingdom Viridiplantae; phylum Streptophyta; class Magnoliopsida; order Santalales; family Viscaceae; genus Viscum; species Viscum album. The sequence goes on along the minus strand of OY728138.1, from coordinate 2,107,587,535 downwards.
AACACAATACTTTTACCATCAAGATATATTCTCATGACAGTTTTACACCACAGGGTAAAAAATTCATATTTGTACCATTTATTCATCTCGAGACTACTGGTACATCAAGAAGCTACAATTAACTAACTCCCACAAATGTATATGTATTTAAATCATTTCCCATATAAAGAATAATAATATTAATAAAGTTATTTTTCATCAAATAGTTTTATTTTTTATAGAATACATATTTTCTACACTACCCCAAATATACAAAAAACATCCAAAGTATACACAATATGTAATAAATATTATAATGGTTGGAAAAAATCAAATAAATAATAAAAAAATGACGATAGAAGAGAATTTATAATTTTAACAATAAATGATTACAATGAATTGATTTATTCCTATTAATGTTAACAATCACCGAAAAATGTGACATTTCAATATATATTTTACCATAGTGTAATTTTTAAATTAAATTCCCTTTGATGAAATAATTCATTTTAAAACATATAATACCATTAATATTTTTGTAATTATGATATTACATGTTAATGGGACATTATATAAACCACATATATGTGAATGAGGTTCGTTTGGTGATGGTTTTGAAATATAAATCCAGTATGGTTTTTCTCTCGCTTAGTAGGCCTGACAAAGTTGAGTCAAGTGTGCTGTTTAGATGAGGACTATTACGGTGGCGTTAAGCTGGGAATGTTTCGACTAGTAGTCTAATTTGGAGGATCAGCTAAAGTATTTGATGATAGTGTGATGTTTCATGTTTTAGTATGGTGGAGATGATGAATCTTCTATCAAACATCGAAAGTGATGGCAAATGCCGCTAGATTGTCACCGATGATTTTTCATGATGTGAAAATGATTGCAGCTCGGGGACATGGTGGTTGTAAATATTATAGTGGGAATATAGGAAGTTACGTTAATTTAATTGTCATGTTTACTGAGATGGTTGGTCATGACTTGGGTTTTTAAATTTGAAATTTTATTATTTCTTTTATGGTGGTATGGTTAATTTTGGTTCTAGGTGAAGCTGGATATTGATTTTTGATGTTTGTATATTGTATCTTATTGTCGAAGTGGGATTTTTGGTTCTGTTTTCAGGAGTTTTTTTTATGGTTACCACATTTCCATAATGTGTATTCCTAAAAAATAAAAAATGGATTTAGGAATAAATCCAAATGAAATTTAAATATAGATGATATCTTTTTCCATACAATTCATTTATTTGAGCATGATTTGATCTTATTTACAATTGTTTTTAAAAATTCATTTAATTAAAATATAACCATGATAATATTTATAATATCATATATGATCATTTTAGAACATATTATAATCATTTAGTTAACAGTCTATAAGTATATTCATTATTTCAGGTGTTATACGGTTTGATTCACAAAGATTTTATGATTATTATTTATTGTTCCTCCTACATATATCCCGATTTCATTATCTAATAAATTTATTAAATGATTTAAATGTCATATATATTTTTTATTTAACTGTTTAGTGGAATCCATAAAATTTTTTCATATGAAATGAACGAAATCATTATTCGAGATGGTATGTCATACCTATGAAGGATCATTGTTTGAATTTTCTTGTTGTATTGAATGAAATAAATAAATATATATATATATATATATATTATCAATATAGTATCATTATTATGTAATTTAGGTAATATATTTTAAAAAAAAATAAGTAATATATTTAATTAGATGTGTGAAGTAACCACATTCCTTCTCATGGATGTTGTGAAACGGAAACAACATGAATGATTTCTTATTCCCTATGATTTGAAATAATGAATATTTCTATGATATAATAAATTAAAAAAATTACTAATGAATAGGAAACCACATATGTCATATATATATATAATATTTTAATCATTATTCCCAAGCTTGTGAGGTAGTAATGGAAATACGAACAACATTAGTTCATGGGGATGTATTCTTTCAGACACATGAATGATGATTCCGTAACACCTATGATGGAGGTGTTTGTGGTTTTCTGTATTAAAAAAAATAATTCTCAATATATATAATAAATAGAGATTATTATATATTCACAGTATAATGGGAATTTATGGACGTGGATAAGTGATACAATAATAACATTTTCTGAATAATATTTTCGTTTTAGGGTATCCTTCTAATGTTAACACTAAAACTATTAATAGTTTTCTCCAACCGAAACTACATCTTCAATAATTATGTTATGGATTTCATAGAGTGAAATTGTTATGATTTGGAAAACCAAATTGATTGAGAGGCATGGATATGTGGGGATATTGAGTACCATTGTACAGTCATGGAGGATAGACATTCTATTAAATACTCAAACATATTCACTATTTGTAGGTCTCCCTTACCTCACAAGCATCAAAAATGTAAAAATAACAGTTGAAAGATATTATTTTTTTTCATGAAAGACATCCATCATGAAAAAATAATATCATTTTATCAATTTTTTACTTCACAACTATTTTTCAATATTTTTGAATTTTTTGGTTTTCACAATATTGACTAATTTCTTATACTAGGTAATTTATCTATTAATTTGAAATTCAATTAAAAATTATATGAAAATTTAAAAAAACTAAATTTAAATTCAATTTTTAATATATATAAATAAAATACATTGTGTGTTGTGAATTAATTTTTTTAAAAAAATCATGTAATGTTAAAAAATACTTTTACTCTATTGGAGCTATAAAAGATTATAACATTGTGGGGTGAATATTTTTAATAAAAAAGTATAATTGGTCCAAAATGTAATAAATTTTACATTTATAAAATTAAAAAATAACATTGTAGATTATTGGATTATAATTTAATTTAAATCATTAAATAATATATCAATTATAAAAAAACTTTATTTTTTATATTCACAATATTTAATTAATTTAATATATAAAATATAATGAAAATGATGAAATTTGATTAAATTTATCTCAATCTTATGTTACACGATATATTCATGTCAAATTTTAATTTATGAAATTATATTATTCAATTTACATCTCTTTTAATATTTTTTTACTATCATTTATTTTATCAATTTATTTATAAATAATTATTGTTTGGAATCTCCTAATATTTTTAAAAAATTATATTTCTACTAAAAATTTATAAATATTTTTTATTGTAACAAAAAAAATAATTCCCTAAATACAATATATATGACCTTAAAATGGTTTTTCCCCAAGACAATGATTTAAATATTTTATAATCAAGGGAGGTTCCTTTTTTACATTTCATGATTTAATTTATCATATTGGTCTGTACCATTGAATTGTTTCCCAATTACTACATAATAAAGTTATTTATATGTTAAGGCTATATATTATTTTATAGGATGTGGTTTTTATAATTTTGAATGTCATTTTAAACATTATATTATAAATTTAACCCCACTGTAAACTCATTTTTACCGTAACCGCTATAAAAAATTTTGACAATATCAACTGTACATTTGTTAAAAATATAATATTACAATATAACATATCATAAATTATTAATATTATTCAAAATATGGAATCCATTTATCAAAAATAAACTCATAAATGTTTCACAAATTAATTTAAAAATAATCTCACTTATCTGGGGAGAATATATGTTTTTAATGTAAACATGTTTAAATGTTTACAAAGTTTTGATATTAAAAGTTAATATGAAAAGGATTTAATTGACCAAAATTTGAATAATATATTTACCAAAATGAAATATTTTTAAAATTAATCAAAATTAAAATATATCTATTATTATAAATTATTTAGAGGAAAAAACATTTTTCAATTAAAATGTTATATTATTCATTATTCAGAAAAAATGATACATATTAGAATATATATATATATATATAAATATTGGAATTAAAATTTAAAAAATGGAATCAATTTTTCATTATAAATTCTATTTAAATCTTAAAAATAATTTCAAATATTTTGTTCTTAGCATGACTAAAACAAATTTTTGGAAAATTATTTTTTTCTAAAAATAATGTTTTTATTTTATACGATTTTTATTATTTTCTATAATAAGTTGATAACAAGTAAATTAGTGTAATCAAAATAATTTAATATGTTATCTAATAATTTTCATTACCTCTATTCCAATATAAGATAAATGACTATTATATTAAATAAATATATTAATTGTATATATTTATTTAGTCAAACTCAATCTTCCATGTACCAAAAAATAAAAAAGAAACACGTCATTAAATTTAATGATATTTATAACCAATATTTGTGAATTTTTTTAATTTTAATTCATTGTATTAATTTAGTATGTAAAATATATTCAACAGTTTTATTATGATACACTCTTTAATAATCATGGTGTTACGTTTCAATGATGTTATCAAATAAAACATCCTTATTATCGAATTTTAGAGTCTTATAGTGACTGTAGTGAAACAAATAAAACATTCCATAATAATAGATATTATAGATTATAGTTTAATATTGTTATTTGAATTATTTAATTTTTAATAGATAGTATATCCATATATAGTTCCCTAGACAGTCATTTTAGACTGTAAATCACACTCTAGATCACTATTATAAATAAGATTCCCATAGGAATTTACATCCTAGTTGTGTTTCTGAGTATAATTTCATTAAAATATTCATGTTCATCCAGTTTTGAAATTTTAGGTATAGTAGGACATGATTTTTGATATCAATTTTTATTTTTTCCATAGTTGGCCAGAAAACCAACTCTTGGTGGAGTTTTATGAAACAACAGTTATGATTTCACCATTGGTATATCATAATTAATGGACATATATGGATGAAACTATATATCCCCACATTTTTTGACTAATATAGGTGATTCTAATCTCATGTGACTATATTTTTTGTTTGGTAAGATAGAGAAGTTGTATATCATCTTGGACAAGATGATAATTTCACCGTGAAACATGATGTCCTATGAAAACTGATGATAGAGGAATGTAATGTTTGAGGAGGAAGAACATGTGTTTTTGATGGTCTCAAATTGATTTAGATTAAATATATTTAGATGGAGAAGAAATATATATATATATATAATATCCATTTTTTCAAATTAGAATATATATTTAGAGAAGGGAATACCACACAACTCATACCACTACAGTTGGACTAGGTAGATGGAATCATCCCCAAGTCACAACTGAGGGGGAATGTGCATAACCTATCACATGTTATCAACTAGGGATAGATTGGAATCAGGCATGGGTATACCATAAATGAGTACCTTATCGATATCATGGATCTAAATGAGTGGATAATTTTTTGGTGATCAATCTCTGAGGATCATTTCAATTTTACATATTAGAGTAATTCTGATTGTTTCTTTGGGAGGGCATCCTAGATGCGAGCTCAGAAACATCATGTAATTTAGAGTTTTTTAATTATTAGAATGAACACCCATACATTTTGAGGAACATAGTGAATTAATGTTTTCAAATCATTATATTATAATATTTTGTTGTTTTACTTTGGAATCATGGAACTGAGACAAGTTGAGAGTCTATGACATGGTGGGACCAACATTGATATTATAAATTTTAAATTATTAATAACTTATGGAATTAATTTTCATGAGAATTTTGAATAACTACTAAATAGAGACTGATATTGGAAATCAATGGCCAATTATGAGTCCATAGTACGGACATAACACTGGGATTTACCTAAAATATGACCACATTAAATGCTCAGGTTTGGGTTTGTGGTGGGTAAATTCATCAAATAATTAATTAAATGAAATGTATTAATTTTATTAATTTTTCATGACATGATATATCATGTAAGTACATGCTTATGTGAGATATTAGGGTTATAAGAATAAATTTTAAATTATATATGTTAATTGTATAAGATAACTTCTTAGAAATTAAATCATTTCAGATTGAGAATAAGGATAATTATGAAATCATAGTTTGGGGATATTTTTATAACAGTAATGCATTGGCATTATTCATCAATTATTGTTCAAAAAACTATGTAAAAGTTGTTTTTTTTTAAATTTTATCCATTACATTATCTATGTCAACCATAAATCTTTTAAACCAAAAAAATGAATCCTACCTTCAAATTTTAATTTATATATGATTGATTTATTGTTCATTGATTATTTACCTCTTAATTTGAATAATTTTCTAGAATTTGATAGATTCTAAAGAACCAATGATTTATGTTCATTCAATATGTTTTTTATTTATTATTAACCTCATTTCCTTGGATGTTCATGATATTAAATTTATTATTTCCTTGCTTTGATAAATACATGATTATTTATCGGTCAAGGACCATTATTTTGTGCAATGTATCAGTATAAGAGGTCTAGTTCATGATCATGTATAAGATAATGGTGTGAAAATGACTGTGTCTTGTTAGAGGTGGATATAAATAGATATTATTTTTATTTTCTTTCCCAGTTTAATCACATGATAGTGAAATATTGATTGATGTCGGTAATTATTTAATAAACTGGAACTCATGCCCCCAATGACCTTCATTGAAAAGAGATGTCTGAACTCGTATATGAGACTCAAATATGGAATCGTGGTGGAGGTATAAATGTATGAATCATATAGAATAACCCATATGTTATAAAAAATTCCATGTCACATTGATGTAATTTATAGATTCAATTCTTGGTGGGACCAACTGTACATTGTGAGTCTTTATGCATAGGGAAAATTATCACACATCATGTGATTCCTATCACATTCCATTAGATTTTATATTAAAACATGGTGTGTACCTTTTAGGGTACATGAGAAGAAGAATGATGGGGTATGTGGTCTTTTTGTGGAGTACACGAGATCTACTAGATGTAAAATGGTTTCTACAACATCATTTTTAGATGTACAAATATATATACAGACAAAACGAAATGGTACCAGCTGTATTATACACACCGTGTACAATTGTGTACAATACATTTGTGTGGCTGTTTTCATTGCTTGTTAGGTATCATGACATGGTAAGAATAGTGGTTGGATAGACACACCATATACTCACTAGTACGTGCAATACACCTACATTGAGGGTATGTGGAGTGATTAGTTTCTTTAGTTTATACAAGTTTCTATATATTTTATCCCTATGTCCATACCCATGATGTTATCTTGAAATATGAAATTTATAGAATTAAAATATTATTCCTACGAGAAGATGTGCCTGATATAAAAATTTTTGATTCCCAATATATTGATGTAATATGATATTTTCCTTACTTTTTATACAGTAAATGAGGTTATTGGAATTGGCATGAACTCGTTGTTCATTTTTTATCCTCCAATTAGAAGGTAGTTTTAGTAATGTTCATGGTATCATTCCTGTATTACCCTCTACATAGCTGGTTTATCCAGGTTTAGTTTGTGGTTCCCCAGAACAACCATTGGTGGGATCCTATATTTTCCAGTCGAGAACAACATAGGCCAGTGAGTTATCTTAGGTAGGGACAAAAGATCAACATGTTTGGGATGATTTCCACATGTGATATTGTGGATCATTGGGTGGGATTACTTGGACATATAATTTCTTTTATGAGAATCCCTTGGGCAGCATTCTGGTTATGACTATTGAAGGATAATTGTTCTTCATGAGGGTATAAGGGGTTTTTATTGATTTATATATCATTGTCATGAACTATAAATTATATATTCCTCATATTTAAAATTTTTCATGTTGCCATGATGTGTATTTTTATATTCACAAAAAATGGTATTTCCCTAAATGTATTACATCTCATGCAGAAAAAATCCCATTTTATGGTTTGCTTGGAAGATAGAGGGATGGATGGGAAAATCATGATTTATATTTAAATGGTTTTTTATCATTATTTTCTTTCGATAGTATTTTGAATCACTCAAGTATACTGAAATATCTATATTTTTTGGACATATATATGTAAATGTTATCCATTTGAGTACTATATTATTGTACGATGGTGTAGGGATTAGATATTTATATAGAAATAGGTTTTAGATTTTTGAAATTTCAGTATTTTATGGTGCAGGAGATGGGGGTAATGTGTGTATAGGTAAATTATAAAAAGGATTCTCATGTGTGTGACATTTAAATAAGTTATTTTTCTCTCTCCCCATACATATTAAAGGTAAGTTATCTAACGTCCTGGTTATGGCCATATATGGATAAGTCATGAAGTAAGAATTATGTTTACGATGAACTGATTGATATATAAACATATAATAAGTGTTAATGGTATATAGTCACACAAAAATAATTGATCATGATCCAAAGAATATGGTTGGAGATGATAATGAATATAATTTCTCAATAAAACACATCCATGGGGTAGGAAATAAGATTAATGTTTCATTTAGTTGAATGGATAAGGTTATATTATATATTATTAGGATAAAAAGTATTCTTTTTTTTATTCTCAAATGAGGGATATTGAAATGGTAATTCAAGTTGAAAAAATGTATCCTCCTAGAATGTGTGTTTTACCATCTACCCTTTTATTGATTAAATAGGTAATGTAAGATGATATTGATATATATAAGATGGTTAAAAAAATTACTCAATTTATCATTCATTATGATGGAATAATAATGATTAGGAACCATTTCGGTGTTTCATATATACCTTTTTTAGTGAAAGATAGGTTAGGGGAATCATTCAGTTCATTAGTGTCAATTAATCTCAAAATATAAATATGAATAGAGATTTGAAATAGTATTTTAGTTGGAATAGAATAATACAAGTTATGGAATAATTTTATCTCAATTTTTAATATGTACACAAGTTATAGTTGGATGAAAAAAGTATTGGGTTTTGACATAACCATTACCCATATAATAATTTATGTCATACAAAATCACCATGGTTGTAGTAATTAGACTCCCCAAAAAATATAAAGATAATAATTTTATATTGAATATTTTATATCACATTGAAAACACACCCAACATCATTTCCATTAGTAAATAAATCACCCTTGATTTACATTTTAGGAAATTATGTAATTAACTGTTATTGATGAATTTATTCAAACATTATTGTTTAATTGATCATCATCCTTTAATTGACACAATATTTTGGACAATTATTTAGTAGTTTCTGTATATAGAGATGTTTTTATGAATAGTCTCTCATATATATAAATATTGAATGAATAATAGAATAATTTAAACTCTATATGCTATGATTATATATTGATCTATGGATTTCATGGTTTTTTTTAATTCAACTCTATCTAATAGTATTATGTTCAGACAATAATATCATTCATTAATGAATTCAGATGGATACTTACAAACAAAACTATAAAAAGATTTTTGTGGAAAAAAATTATAGGATGGTGTTTTATAATGAAGGATATTAGGGCACATTATTTCTTATGAAATTGTAGATAATTCAAAGCCATTCAAAATTGTGTCAAGTGAGTTTAGAGGAGACAAAAATTTTATAGTACTAATAATAAGTGTTAGAATGAAATTGAAGTTAGTGCGATGTTTTTTATGTGATATTCTCTTTGGAATATGGTTATGTGATTTAGGAATAAGTTAAATTTGATACATTTTTATTATAACATGGTTTATATTTTTATCATATTGTAATGATTTATTATCAATTGGAACTTCTACTTAACCTCTCTTAGTTTTATTATGTCATCTATGTGTCATTTCTAATGAAGTACATACATAATCCTTCACATGTATTATATAATTATGTAATATAACCATATCATGATTGTTATGGATAAAAAAACTCTTTTCGTATTAAATATCATCGTTATAACGTTTTACAATATAAGACCACTCACTCGTTTAATGTTTTGTGAAGAAAACAATGTCTTTAAGAAGCTACGTGGGAATATGAGGATATGTTAATGTATATATATCGTAGATTATCTTTATTAATGTGGCTATATGATATGGGAAAATTTAATATAAATTTTGTTACAATGCATTTACTTTATATTTTATAAATTAAATTCTTGAAAAAATACTATTTCCCTAATATCCTACGTTACACACAATACAATGTTTTAATAAATATCAATATACTTCAAATATTATTATATAAACATCAATTTTTTTATGTAGAAGATTAATTAGTGGTGTAACTAAAAATAAACATATATTAAATATTATGTATCATATCTTTAAAAAACAATAATATTATAAAAATAGTACTTATTTATAGGTGACATATTAATATGGTATGAAAATCCTTATTTTCTAAAAAAAATATTTGATATTTATTGTCATAGTGAAATTCAAAAAATTAAAACATAAATATTTATTTGTTATATTATTTAAAAAAATGAACGACAATTTTTAAATCCAATTGAAACATTATATTGGAGTCATTATTTTAGAATTTTTAATAGTTATTGTTTTTTTTAAATTGAAAAATACTAATTTTAATAAAAACCTATATTTTCATATAAACTATTTAAAAATATATATATTATTAATGAAATATAATAAAATTAAAATTATATTAATTATAAAATAATTAATAAATTTCAGTATATTGGATTTTAATTAAGATATAATTTTTCAATAATTCCTTTTTACACAAGGAAAATTATTCTTTTTTAGATAGCAATTATTATCTGGTTTGTGGTTATAATTTAAAATTAAATTCAACCAGTACATTGAATTGAATATGGAATAGTGGAATAAATATTTGAAATAATAACATATAATATTTTAAAATAATGAAAACATTTATTTTGGTTATTATTATTATTTTAAAAAAATTAAATTATTTTACATTCCTAACATTCAAAATTTTATAGTGGGAGGGGATACACAAAAACTATAAGAAATAAAATTTCCCAAAAACCAGAAAAACTATTTTATTGACATTATTAAGAATTATATAAGATATTTTACTAATGTGGGACATATTGGAAATATATTTAATTTTAAGAATTAGGGTATAAATTAATCATTTTAATAACTACTACTATTTCATCTCCCCAAATTATTAAAGGGAGCCCACACTCATCTTAAATTCACACTAAAAAATCATTTTCATGATAATAACTACAAAGAATATATTTTTTAAATCTGTCGTTCGGACCAATTGACCATATTTCGATTATTATTCACTCTTCATAAGTCTTTATATGTAATCCTAAATTAGTTATCCAATGGTGATGTATAGGACATTATCATATGATTTTATATTATTTATCCAAAAGAATTCATAAAATCTAATTCAAAAAAGATTATATAGTAAAATCCTAATATCAGATATTAAATAGGTAGTACCCCGACCACAGTTACCCAGAATTAGTGCATTTTTACATAGAATTGGCTTTATACATGAAATAATGTCCCGAAAGACTGACCAGTTTAGTGGCATTGGAAGTACTAGATACATAAATATGTTTTACATTACATCATAAAATAAAAAAAATTGTGTCCCCATTGAACACTCTTATATCCCTTATCCTATTCCTGCAGGTTAATTGTAATATACTTCTTGGCATCCTAAAAAAATAGAACATTATAAAGGGGTGAGATCAGATGCTCAGTAAGGATACAAATATAGCAGAGTCTTTCATAAATAAGAAAAAACATTTATTTCAATGAATAAGGCTAGAACACAATCCTTTTAATCAAAAACATCAACATAAAATATAAAATATATATCAAATAATTTGATTTTCATATTCACATTGATAGTATACTAGTTGAATAATCACATGTAATATCAATAGTAAATTTCATAATAATGGATTTCATAATTCCAGACTTCATAACCACATATTAAAGGCCTTGTGCCAATACTATAAGTAATAAATTGTTAAGCCCTTGAGCCAAGACACTATTTTTTCTAATGATACCTACTAATGCATCACTGAGCTAGAGCGGGATCCACCCGTCACATACTAATTCCAATGAATTCCTCATATGAAATCGTTGAAACATAACCTAAACATTCGTATTAAACAATCCAATGAAATGTCAATACATTAACAATAAACCATGAATGGTATAAAAATAGAACATCCAATTTTAAACATAACTAATTCAATACAATATGTAATATTTTATTATAATAAATTATCCTCAATTGATACTAATGACGTATATTGACATATATGAAAATAATCATCAAAACTATTAGAGTGAAATATCCCCCTTTTCTGGAAAACATTTAAAAGTATCACTATTTATCAATATGCTGATTAAAATAGATTTTTAATCCACGTGTCCCATACATCATTGAACCCTTTAAAAGGAATTTAAATTTTAAGCAATTAAATTCCATATAAAGAAATTATTAAAACCATTTTTAAAAAATGGACATTAATGGGAACGATTTAAAAGAATAAATTTTAAAAACTTTTAAAATGATATTTTAGAAAGAGTTCCTATCCATATGGGATACACTTAAATAAAAATATTTTCAGTAATCAAAACTTAATAATATACTGAGATTAAACGGATTCCAGATATATCATGCCAAAGTACAATATATACACAAAAAAAGTGAATTTGCGCATTAAAACAAAGAAGTCTCAATAGAATGTAAGTTGAGATTAAATCCCTTATATAGACATTTTCCTTAGGTTAAAGATAAATAAATTACATAATTAGGTGGGAAAAATATAAATACACTAAATATGATTGGATATTTAGTGAAAAAAATAATAGTACATTCAAACATATCCATATAAAAACAACACAAATGACATGGATGTTTAACTCAATGATTGAAAATTGAGTTAAGATTACCCTTATCAAGTTCAAATTGATGAATTGAGAATTTATCAATAGATTTATTATGTGTATCAAAAGTATATCAACACAAATGAGAGTGTATATTACAACATAAATAAATATATAGTAATATTACACATGATTTGGAGTAATATAATCAATAACGTTTCCGTAACACCCAAAGAACGAAAATCGAAATTAGAAATTCCCTTAGCAATTTGGGGAAATACAAAACATACACACCAGGAAAGAAGGATTATACAAAGAAGATATAAATACCCATAAAATAAATTATTTAAAATAATTAATACAATCATCGGTAGTTCACACACCACACAAAAGAAAATAGTGGTAATATATCATGATCCTTACAGAAATAAGAAGTGAGATGAAAACTCCTTAACATGTTGTAATCAATCAAGTCATATGAAAAAAAGTTTATAACCATCAAATTAATCAATTAATTCCTTGAATTAAAATAAAATCATGATAATATATATATATATATATATATATATCAAATGGAAGTACACAATAACCCACAAGCAATAAATAAGTGGCAAACAATGGAAATCTCAGGCGACTAAAAATGAGACAAGAAACCTCTTACCTTGAAAATTTCTTAAGTATAGGATAGGTTAAACTATTGCATAATTGGTAAATAATTTTTGTTGAATTCTAAAAGAACCAAATATATAAATATGATATCATATATTATCTTCTAATATTTCTTTGTTTATAATATTTCAGTAGTATCATCGTTTCAGGTGTTAATTGAATCGTTTTCTTATATATGATTAGTTAAGTAAGCCATGTTTGATATGATTATGATGTATTTTATTCATATAAAGAATGATATTGAGTTCATAAAAATTATTTTTAATAATAAAATGAATATTATTCTTAAATTATTACGATGGGGAATGAATCTCATCGCTTTCGTGGGGACGGTAATCCGAACGTACACTAGAGCGACAATATCATTATATTGATTGTGAAATAATATTTAATTTGATGGTATGTCATATATACATAATAATTATAATTTTATATTTATTATTCACATAATTTATACTCATTATTTTACCCATTCAAATAATTTTTCTTTTGAATAACAAACTACACCACGACGTGGTGACGGTAATCCGTAAGTATGTAGGTATGAGGACATTGTCATTTATAGGATGGATAGAATAAATAATATGGTTATATAATATTTATAATAACATCATTGTATGTATCTAGTACTATAGTTATTATTTTTTATCGAAATAAAAAAATAAGAAGTGGAAGATTAAAATATCTTGAAAGAGGGTGGAGAAATTATAACTTCTTCCTCGGGTGTTTCCTTTTGAGTTTTTAAAAAGGGCTCTATGGATGGCTTTATGATCAATTAATAGACACTAGGTTGATTTGATGAAATTTTTTAGGACATTTCAGTAGGGTTGGGATGATCCAAATAGCTTTTGATAAGTGAAATTAAGAGAAGGGGGTGTAACTTTTATTAGAGAGGTGAGGGTCACTTTAAGAGAACCAAGAAATATTATCTTTTAATAAAATTATTTTTTGTTTACAATGACCTCAAAATAATTTATTTCTATTATATGGATGGGATTGTTCAAAAAACCCTCAAACAATAGGTTTTATACATGTTTAGGTTACCATTTTTACCTTATCTTTTCGATTTAACTCATATTTAATATTTATCTTTTACCGTATTTTCATGTATTGTTAATCAATATGGTTATTAAACAAACTATAAAAATCCAAGAGAACCTCAAGGGGTTCATTAATTACATATATAATATTATTTAATCCCTTTGCCATAAACTTAGATTTTTAGTAATATTAAATCAACATATAATATAGTATTTGTTTTAAAAAAACATTTACGTCAATTTTGACATTATTTAGTATTTGGTTCTTGTGAAAATCCCAAAAGAATTATTTCTAAAAATAAATTATTTAATCAACCATAAAATTTCATATTAACCTAGAAAATTAGTGGAATTCATAAAAAGTCTCAAATTACATTTATTCGTGTATTTATAATTTCAATTATTTTAAATTTTCCATAATTTTGTAATTACGTTATCATAATTGTGTCATAAATAAATTTAATTATATATCGTATAAAAAGTATAAATAAAATAACATTATGTAGGAAATCTGTTTATGTTTCTAATTAATATATATAGTCATATTTATCTTTTGTATAACCCTATAGGAAAAATTGCTTTGATATTAATCTTTGAATTTAGCTATTTTAATTTTATTTCAAAAAAAATATAATAAAAGTCCTAATCTTATCCATGTAGACCAAATAGGATCATATATTATTCATAATATTGTTTTAGGTCAAATTAAACTTATCCAATAGAATTAAAACATTTGATAGTGTAATTATAATATCATTTTTACACTTAATTACCCTATTTACTTTTAACCGTGGTAAATTAAAGTCAAAAGTTACTATTTCCCAAAAAATATTTTCATCTTATTGAACCACATTTTATTTACAGATGTAAGGTGAATATCTTGGATTTTTGAAATTAGACTCATAGATGTGGTAAAATTATCTTTTATACAAATTTGCATATGCTTTAAAAAGGAGGATAAGATATGATAAAAAGTCCAACATAATTTTATACTTATTATTTTATTATAAAATGACTACAGTTAATTACATTTAACATATATAGGTAGTATATATTCATATTTACTTAAAATAAATTAATATAAAATATATAATTTTTTAAATAAAATGTCTGTTTTAAACAATAATGTAATGTTTTTCACTATTCATAAAAAATTGGATGTTTTAAAAAAATTATCAAAAATTCACCATAAGCTAATTTTGATATTCTGAATTGAAATATGAATTATATTTTAAAAATTAAATTCAAATAAGTTTCATTAATTTATTTAAAATTAATTCTCGTTGTCGAAACCGAAAAGTGGGTTTTCAAAAAAAGAAAAAACTATCAAATGATTGACATGTCTTTCTGTAAAATTAAAATGTGAAATTACTTATAATTACCTCCATTGTATTAAATTATAAAAATATTAATTAATTATTCTTCTAAACCATTCAAATTCATAAATTTACCTTATAAATTATTTTGATTAAAAAATATGTTTTCAAATAAAATTTAGAATTTTTCAGTGTCTATTCAAAATATAAAAGTTATCAGAAAAGTAACTAAAATTTTTACAATATAAATTTTTATGTCCTGATTCTAAATAAGAATTTAATTTCATTAAATTGAATATATAAAAGTGTTAAATATTTGTTTTCAAAATTAGTTTCCATTAGAAGGTAGATAAATTGCATTTTTGAAAAAAAACATCATTTATCAAAAAATTGAACTTTTTCTTATTTAATGTATAAGAAACACGTAATATTGATTCTAAAATTATATGGATTATATAAAATTCAAAATATATTTAATAGTATTCATAAACTCTTTTTAACGACTAGTTTGGTAGGTCATGGTGCGTTCAAACTCGGTGTTTCATGTAGCGCAAGCTGTTGAGTTACATTAAATAAAATAACTTACTATGAAATCGTGGGGTGTTAAATTTTCCCCCATTTTTGAAATTTTGTACTCACAATTTTAAAATTAGGATTGTGTACTTCATTGATGGTATAAAATCAAAAAAAAGTGTAAATAAAAATATCACTTTAAAAGAAAGATACAGAAGTACAATGGTCACCCAAGATTACCCATACCAGGATAAAATAATGGAAAACATTGATATGGAAGATAAACTATGTGTCATGTTCTGATGGAGAGTGATAGAAAACATGATCAGGAGAAAGATAACAACAAGAGAACCAAAAACTTGTGATAAGATAAGTGGTCATTAGTTTCTTAGTGGGAAAAGTAAATGAACAACCTTTTTCTGTATTAAGTTCTATTTTATAATTTTGAAGAATTTATTTATGAGATTGACTACGAACATAAAAATATATACTAAGGTTTTAAGTAGAGTTCCATCCATTAATATATTTCTACCACAAAATAAACTTTTTTTTTCAAACGATGATAATTCAAGATGACTTGTTCACACCTGAAGTGCTAGAATCACTTTCTATAGAATCACATAATACACAAGGATTAACTATATATTTACATTGTCTTTAGAGATTAACCAAAACCAAAATGGTTGGTACATGATCTGTTGATCCCTAAAAAGGATAATCCATAAAATAAATAAATACTAATCCTAATTTCTAAAATTAAACCAACAATACCCAAATATTAATAAATACCATTCAATAAACTATTTTCCTTAGAATCCTTCAATATAATATAAACAAATATTGAAACCCAAAACATAGAATAATTGGATTACATCTTATTCGAAATTACATTGTATCTCTAAATAACATTGACTACTATTTAAGTCACATAGATAATGTAATTAATCTAATCACATATTCACTATGATAGGATAATCATTTCCATAAATAACCCTAACCACTATAAATAAACAATAAAAAAATAGATTGAAATTCACCATTACTACTTAAATGAAATCTCATAATATTCTATTTTAATTTGTTATATAGTGTTCCCAAGAGAGAAAACATCATCCAAAATTACATTTATCACTTAATAACAAAATAATTTTCTTATAATTATGATATCTATTTGATAAGACATAAGATCCCAAATCAAATTATTTTTTACCAATAAAATCATTTAACTAAAAATAATTAGTCACACTAACCACGGACTTCAGGTAGTTCAGTGGAAGGCAATAAATCCCAATTGCACTCTAGTAGTGGGTTTGATTCTAGAAGCTTTGTTTTATGTGATGGGGTTTCACATGGTTTTCCTGTTGTTTTTTTTTCAAAAACTATATTTTATAACATTCCCAAATTTTGAAAAATTCTTAAAAATAACCATAAAATAATTTCACCACAAATTTTATCTCATACCTCACATTTTCATCTGAAAATTTTATGACATGTAGTTTCCTCTTGTTCAAGGATCATATAAACCCATGAGGTTATTAATAACTATAAAATAATAGATAATTCTTATTAAAATAGAATTTTTCACAGAACAAATTGAAGGGTTACACTATAAAAAGAAAAGTCATCCAAAGTAATCCCATAAAAAATATCACTAATACATTTAATCATTTTTCCATCCATATATTTCCACATAGGTTTTACATTGACCAAGAGGTTATCCTAATGAATAGGGAATTTACTCTGGTAATGCCCAGGTCCCCTAAATTTATGTATAATTACGATAAATGGATTCTTGGATAATTTTTATTTTATTCCATTGTAATCATCAATTTTTCTATGAAATTCATTACTTTTTGTCCTTATTTACCACTCATAAATCATTTCATTTTTCTATTGAGACACTTTCCTAGGTTTGTCCTTCCACATTTTATGCATGATTGATGTTGAGAATTCATTTCTTCATGGTCTCCACTACTGTATCTGTTATAATTCACTACCTTTATCTTCATTGTTGAGGGCATAAGTGGGTTAATATAAATTTTGTTGATTATATTTATGGAAAATCGATTCTAAAAGAACACGATATCGTTTACAAATATAATGAATCCATTTTTTCTCATTTCCGTCACTGTTCCCTCCATGTACATCGTGGTCAAAGTTATTATGACTTCATTGGAATCTAGCCATCGACTAAAACAAGAATGGATAATGTGAGTCAAAATCTAATTTAATGAATATCATAACACCTAATTTTTATTCTAAAACACCTTATGATTAACCATGTTTATTTATTCTCATCTTATATTAAAATCCTTCAAATCGGTTTGTAAATAAAATATTAATTATCTTATGCATATCCACCAAGAGTTTCCTAAGAAAGAGGGCATCAAGGCCCATTATCGTCTACCCAAATACACTAGGTCGGGCCCAAAATTGTTTGTCTGAGTTTTAACTCCTAGGTATGTTAGGGCTAGAGCATCCTCTACCTTCTCATATCTAGAAAGGGATAAATTGCTTTCAAAACCCACATAATATTTACATTAACAAATATTTTTGATAATCTTTAATACTAATCTTCAATGTCTATATATGTGTAGCATTTTCTATTCAGAGAGTTTATTCAAACCCCGGCTTCCAAGGATTGTAAAAAACATCATTTGATACCAACTATAATGCCCGACCCCAGTTACATAGAATAGGTTCATTATTACATAAAATTGGAATGATACAAGAGACAATGTCCCAAAATACCTATCGGTTTATTATACTTGTAATTACAAGACACATACTTATGTTTTACATTACATCATGAAATAAACAAACAACATTATGTCCCTATTGAATACTCTTATATCCATTATCCTATTCCATAAAGATAATCTAAATATACTTATTTTCCTACTAGGTCAAATAAAACATAAGAAAAGGGGGATAAAAGAAGGTTAGTCTAGATAACAAAATTGCAGAGACTATCATAAATAGAAACAAACATTTGAGTAAATGTATAAGACTAGAACACAAGCCTTTTAAACAATGAATTCAATATAATATGGAATAATAAATCAAATAATTTCATTTATTTATTTTTAATAATTTTGAAATAGTTAAATAATCAAATGTAATATCAATAGAGAATTTCATAATGATTGAATGCATAATGCAAGACCTCATAACAACATAGTCATTGCATTGTTCCAAGACTACATGTATGATTTTGTCACGGCCTTATGCCAAGACGCTAGTTTTTCCCATGTGACCTACTGATGCATCGATGAGATAAAACAAACTCCACCAATCACATACTAAACCCAATGCATTCCTAATAAAAAAATGTTGAAACATAACATAATCATTCATATTAAACTAGCATACAAAATGTCAAATAAATAACCATAAACCATGAATTGTATGAAAAGCGCACATCAATAGTCAATCAAAACTCATTCAATACAATATAGAATATTTTATTATAAAAATAAACCTCAATAAAGAATAAGAAGGCTATTGAAATAGATGAAAATAATCATCAAAACCATTTAAGAGGAATATCTTATGTTTCATGAAAACATTTAAAAGTATCACTATTTGTCAACAAGCTGTATGAAATAGTTTTTTAATAAATTTTTTAAATAACACATTGAAACATTTAAAAGTAATTTTAATTTTTAAACATTAATTTCCATATATATAAATCATTAAAACCATTTTTAAAACATTAACATTAATTAGACTTATTTAGAAGAATATATTTTTAAACCATAAAAATTATATTTTAGTTAGATTTCCTATCCAAATGAGAGACACTTCAATAAAAATAATTGAGTTAATAAAAAATATAATATCATGAGAATAAATATATTCATGATATATTAAGTAAACATATAATATAAACTCCAAATTAAAGTGAATTTGTGCATAACAACAGAGAAGACTCAAGGGAATGTAAGTTGAGATAAAATCCCTTATAAAGACCGTATCCTTATGTTATGGATAAATCAATTAAATAATTACATGTGAAAAATATAAACACACTACATATGATTGGATATTTAGTGTAAAACAATCAGAGTAAATTCACACATATTATATAACAACAACAACAACGACATTGATGTTTAAATCAATGAATGAAAGCATACATAAGATTACTCTTATCAAGTTCATATCGATTACTTGAGAATTTATAAATACTGTGATTATGTGTATCAATAGATGATACACACAATGTGTAGTGGAAATTACAACATAAATAAAAAAAATAGTGATTTCAAAAAATAATCTTGGAGTAAAATAATCAATGAATTTGGTGTAAAACCCAATGAGTGGGAATCCAAATTAGAAATTACCTTACCAATTTGGTGAATTACGAATCAAAAACCCCAAGAAGTAATGAAAATAAAATGGAGATCTGAATTTCCATAAATTAAATTATATTACATATGGAATACAATTATGGGCTGTACATACACATCACAGAAGGAAATAGTGGTAAAATAACATGAATCTCATGGAAATAATAAGGGAGATGAAAAACACTTACCTTGTTGTAAACAATCATGTCATATGACCAAATGTTAATAAACACCAAATGAATAAAAAAATTCTATTATTATAAATAGAATCCTGATAATATATATAAAATGGAAGTACACAATACTCCACATGCAATAAATAAGTGGCAAACAATAGAAATCTCATGGAATTAAATGTGAGATAAGAAACAACTTACATTGTACTTTTTCTTTAGTATAAGGTTTCTTAACATTATATATAATGGTGAAATAATTGTTATTAAATTGTAAAACAACGAAATACATAAATATGATATCATATATGATCTTCTAATATAGATTTGATAAAAATATTTTATAAATATAATCATTTTAGGTGTTAATTAATTCATTTCTCTATATATGATTTGTTACGTAAGCCATGAATTTTTTGATATGATGTTTTTTATTCACATACATAATTTTATTATGATCAAAAAAATTATTTTAAATCATAAAATATAAATTATTTTTAAATTATTATGACGAGGAATGAATCTAACGGCGTTCATGGAGACGGTAATCCTTACGTACGCATGAGGGACAATCTCATTATTTAAATGGTGAAATCGTATGTAATTAGATGATATATAATATATATAGAATCATTAAAATTATA
Organism: Viscum album; assembly: GCA_963277665.1. Classification (NCBI taxonomy): domain Eukaryota; kingdom Viridiplantae; phylum Streptophyta; class Magnoliopsida; order Santalales; family Viscaceae; genus Viscum; species Viscum album. Next base: position 2,107,566,159 of record OY728138.1, on the reverse strand, counting down.
TATATATATATTATTTACTTCATTTATACTCATTATTATACCCATCCAAATAATGAAGAGTTTGAATAAAAAACTACACCACTATGTGGAGATGGTATGTCGTACGTATACACATGTGGTGACTGTCATTTATAGGTTGGATATAATAACATATATGGTTGTACCATATTTATAATAAAATAATAGTACATATAAGGTACGCAGGTTATTATTTTGGTATGGAAACAAAAAAATGAGGAAGTGGAAGAAGAAAAGAATGATTGTTTTAAAAATTCATTTATGTCAATTTTGACATTATTTAGTATTTGGATTTGGTGAATATAATAAAATCATGATTACATTGAAAAAATTATTTAATCAACCCTAACATATCAAAATAACCTAGAAATTTTGTGGAATTCATCACAAGTATCAAATTACATTTATTATAGTATTTATAGTATCAATTATTTTAATCATTCATTAATTAGTTAATTACAGCATCATCATTGTGTCATAAAAAAAATTTAACTATATAATATATTAAAACAATAAATAAAATAAAATTATATAGGAAATATTTTTATCTTTATGATGAATATTTAAAGTCAAATTTTTTTCATTTATAACCATATCTGTAAAATGGATTTGTTATTAAATATTTAATTTAACTCTTTAGAAACATCTTTTAATATAATAATAATAAATTCCATAATCTAATTAATGTGGACCAAAGAGGATGATATTTTATTCAAAAGGTTGTTTTAGGTAGAATTACACTTATCCAATATATTTATCACATGTGTCAGGGTAATTATAATATAATTTTCCATTAATTACCGTATTTACTTTTAACTGTGGTAAATAAAAGTCAAAATTTATTATAAAAAAATTATTTTCATTTTATTGAACAAAATATCACATAAAAATGTCAATTATGTCTCTTATATTTTAAAATTAAACTCTCAGAATCTATAAAATTATGTTTTCTGCAACATTTCAAATGCTCCAAAATGGTGGGTAAAAGACGGTGAAAAGTTCAACATAATTTTATACATCTAATTTTATTAGAAAATTAGTCCAATAAATTAAATTGAACATATATATATGTATTATATATCTATATTGACTTAAAATAAATTTAAATAAAATGAATAATTATTTAAATAAAAAGTCAGTTCTAAATTATAAGGTAGTTTTTTTCAATATTCCAAAAAAAAATTGAAATTTTCTCAGAAATATATCAGAATAACACCCTAAGATAGTTTTTATATATCGAATTGATAAATGAAATCTATTTTCCAAATAAAAAATATATAAGATTCATTAAATAATTTATAATTAATTTCAGTTGTCGAAACTAAAAAGCTAGTTTTTTTCAAAAAATAATTATCAAAAGATTGACATGTATTTAAGTAAAATTTAAATGTGATATTACGTATAATGAATTAAATTTTATTAAATGATAGAAAATTAATCTAATTATAAATCCATCAAAATCAAATTTATAATTTAACTCTATAAATTCTTTCGATTAAAAAAAGTTGTTTTTAATTAAAATTTAGTATTCTTCAGTATTTATCAAAATATGAAAATTATCAGAAAAGTACCAAAAATTTATTCAATATAAATTTTTCCCATATTTTAAAAAAGAATATTATTTAATTAAATTTAATATATAAAAGTTTCAATTATTGGTTTTGAAATGGGTTTTCAATTAGAAGTTGGTAAATTTTCATTTTTTGAAAAATACTTCCTTTGCCTTAAAAAATTAATTTCTTCTTATATTATGTCTTAGAAATAAATAATATGGATTCTAAAATAATATTGAATATATAAAATTCAAAATTCTATTAATATTATTCATAACCGATTTCGAACGACTAGTTTGGTATGTTATGGTGTGCTCAAACTTGGTGTTGCATGTAACACAAGATATTAAATTACGTTAAATAAAAAAAAATACCTTGAAATCATTGGGTTTTACAATATAATGACATTAAATTAATTTAATAATCTCTAACCATATCAATCTTCGATGAATGTAAATTGAAATAGATGATACTGTGAATGGAGGAGTACTACCTCATGAACCAATGAAATTTGTTATCCATCACCACATATCAAAATAAAATATAATTATTTGTTGAATTATTATATATGATCATGTAAATTAAATATTAAAATTAATTATAAATATAATATCGCATCAACCTTCAGAACTTCTTATTCATTGGATGATGATAACATCAGTTGTGTGTACGTATAGACCACCACATACATGGAGTAAAACATTTAATTTTTTATTTAATATTTAAATTGATGATAATAAGAATATATTTGATGAGTATATATGATATATATGGAATTTTTATAAATATTTAAATTTTATATTGTATTTTAACTGCTTTGGTTATATCTATCTAAAAAATGGAATCAATATTCATGAGTAAATAAAGATTACCTCCTCCAGGAAAGATGTTATTAATTTTCAATATCAAAATTTTATAGATTAACATAAATAAATATCTAATAAATATAAATTATATTAATATTATATATATATATATATATATATTACAACATTAATCAATGTTCACTGAAAAAACAGCTGATGCAAAACTTATAAGGGAAGCAATAGTTTTCTACTAAAAGATTTATTTTAATATTGAATTGTTCATAAATTGTTGGTAAAAGATCATAAATGAATCATATATTTCATGTTTAATATTGTTAGGATTCATTTATATGTTTACAATAATCATATATTTATTAGATAAGTGTTTTTTACGTGTATGAATAATTTCAAGACACGAGTTAGTGGATTTTAATTTAACTTTTAATTTATTAAGACACACGGTACATTCAATAATATTTTTAGTTGGAAATTTTATATACATAAGAAGAATGTAATTTATTATAATTATTAATAAAATCATTAGGCTATATTATACATTATTTGTTATTAATTTCATGGGAAATACCATTAAATGTAATGGATTTTTACACGTTTTATGATATAATATCATTATTTAATTATATTTTTAATGATTAGGCATTAGATTAAAAAATAATATTACATAACAATCAATAAACTAATAAATTTTAATATATAATATTTATATATTAATAATTAATTTTAATTTTAATTTTCCTCTCTATATAACTCATGATTCTAAAATTTATTTATTTAAAATATTAAATTATTTCTCGTTTCTATGGGAAAAACAAATTTCTTTAATATATTATTTTTCAAAAAAAATTATGATTTTTTACAATTATTTCATTATTTTATAAATACATATTTTAATATTATTTAATATTTTATTAAATCTATTTAATGTAATAATAATTTCCCTTTCCTGACAATAATATTTTGAACTTTTACCAAAAATTAGAAATTTATAATTGTTTCATCTTATATTGAATGATATATAATTTTATAAATTAAGAAAAATAAAATTTTTAAGATAAATTTTCATGTTATTAATGTGTTTTTTAAATGTAAATTTTTATCCTAATAAATTTGTAAAATTTTTTATTTTAGAGATTTATTTTACAATGGAATGGATAATTTCATCTAGAAATGATTCAATTAATCTCATGATATAATTTTACATCTATTGTGAAATATATTTATTTTTAATAACCTATAATGGGAATAATTTCCAAGGATACCATCTATATTATTTCATTGGTAGTTTATATGAATTATGAAATGATTTTCATGAATCTTATTTATATTCTCTCGATTATTTGTTGATTAATTGATGAAGTTATTTCATTACCACATATTATGATATGTTGAAATAATTATGAAAACAAATTAAATTATTTTTTAAATTAAATGATGAATGTTTTATGACCATATGGAAAACATATATATGATAGTAATTATATTATACATTTGATATTAATTAAATGTCCCTCAAATTCCACTGGAAATGATGAATATCATATGAGAAAAATAGGGCTAGAATTTGATGTGAACAGTGTTTATTTATGGACATTATACACATGGAATGCCTTGTATGACAACCATGTATATAATGTCATATTTTAGAGTTATAGAACTCATATATAATATTTTTTTATTTGTTCCATTACTAAAAAGGAAGTTATTTTATAGGCTTATGTATATTCCACAAATCTATGTTTGAAGAAAATATTAGGGTATAATGTCCTTTGTTCTATGATTTTATTATGATTCATGTCTTATGAGATATCATGATTTATTTCATGCCCCATTTTTATCTTATATGATATTAATGGTATTGTTTTAAAATTTTATGTTCATATTCTTAAACACTTATTTTTTTGTTATGTTGATATCACCCTTGTTTACCCTTACTAAGCATGTAATGTAACATATTCTTTTGTTTTCACTCCCCTAAATATTATGAATATTATCATGTACCATAATAAATATATGTTTTCTAATTATAATGATATAGTTTTATATATTGTTGTTATGTTATGGAAATGTTTTTTCCATTGTGACAATGAATCAATTCGACAACAATTAATAATTGGATCACTAAGTTATGTAATGAATATTTATCTACTATGAATTAATATCAATTTATGAAACTTTTCTGTTGAAATATTCCAAATTTTATATCAATAATGGAATTTTTTAATGAATACCTTTTTTATTTTGATTCATTTATTTTTCCACTGAGATGAAATATTTCTCACTGAAAATATGGTGCATAATTTTTATTCCAATCTCCTTCAACAGTTTAGGCATATACATAGAGTCTTCTTAATGTGATAATGATAATTATTTAATATATAGTGTATTTGTCTAAAAATAAATTTTTAATTATAATTTTAATTATCAAAAATTTTAAACTATTTTAAATGTAATCATGATGATAAAAAAATAATTATGAGTTCCCAATTTTTTGTTTTATTTGATATTATAATACATGAAAATGTGTATTTGTCCTTTAACAGAAAATTATAATAAATATTTATCATGCTTCCCATATTTTTATGTATGAAAAAAAACCGTTATTGATAATTTCACATAATGAGGGAGATTGAGTTGAGATCATTCCATATAATATATTTTTTTTGTACATGTCATCAATGCATTTTCCATTCCCATTGATGTAACGGAAAACATTTTATAATTAATTTTAAATTTGTGTAAATTTAATTGATGTTACTAGAAAAGTTTGCACTTTGATAATTTATATTTGGACTATAATATCTATAGTTACAACATATATAATAGGTTTTTTCAAATCAATTTGAAGTTCCGGTAGGGGTATTGGGTTATTTAATAGAAAATTTACTATTGTGGGAAGAACCTAAAATAGAAATTTTTGAAGAAGTTTTTTTTTTAAAAAAGATGATATTAATTTGAGTTTTCTACATGAAATATAAATTATAAGAAAAATGATCAAATATTGATCGATGGGTACCGTGATGTGGCCCTTGATGCAATATAGAATCATAAGTGTTTATATAGAACCATTCCACACAATAAAATAATACTCTATGATTGGAGCTCACATGGGATGACTCACATTATAGTGCATGGGATGATCCATGATGCATGTTTAGAAGGAGTTATTATTAGTCTATTATGTATGGTTAGTTTGATACAATGATAAATAACTGCACCATGATGGACCAATGTAATATTATTTTTTGAGACTCTGGTGGAAAAATGATTCACCATAATTTATTATATCATGATGAAGGTTATTTTTCAATTACTATAAAATAGTATAAAATATATTATTTCACATGTTTTAATAATTAGTTTTTATTGAACAACATTATCTTGTGATCACAAATAAGGCATTGATGCAGATAATTTATCTAGGTGAGTGTACTAAATTTATGTTATTGGTATAAAATTTTAATTCACCCTAGTGGGGAGGAATTTATCCATACAGAGGTTAATATGACATAGGGTTTATGGGGATCTTAGTTATAGTTCAACTATATAATTGGGTACCACTCCCATGATATAAGGTAAATGTCTCCTATAAATTTATCATAGACATGCATGTTGACTAGTCTAATTAGAAAATGATATCAGATATATGTAATTTATATATTTAAATGAATTTAATATATATATATATATATATTAAAATTTATGAAATGTTCTCTCTCTAATTATTTGTTGAAGCCTTAGCAATAACCCATAGAAAATATTGTTTCACACTCCCAAAAAAGAAATCTACATCTTTTTTGGATATAATCATGATCTATTTTTCTAGTAAATATATAAAGAAGGATTATCAATAATTTTTTATCCATTAATTGATTCATTTCATGTTCCCATATATTCCATTATTAATGAAATTTTTATGTTTTTTAATGTTTTGTGAAATACATATTATCAATGTTAATATTTCATGGGATACATGACATGTTTGATTCTAGTGGACCATGTTATATAGTCTTTAATCATATATATAATGATTATGAGTTACAAATATCAAATTTGATAAAAATTCTCTGTAATAATGTGTGATGAAAACATTGTAAAAAACATTCGCCTAAACTATGATGAGTATTATGTACTTTTCATTTGACATAATGGATTATACATAAAAAATATGACACCATTATCACCGATTGGAAATGTGGTAACCTCAAATATATTTTTCGATATATAATCCCAAATTTTTTAGGAGTAAATTTAGTAATTACTATTGATCTATTTATTAGGCTCTATAGTATCTTCAAGGTATTTGATGTTATGTATATAATTGTTTATAATTTGTACTAAAAATTTGAAACCGTTATTAATATTTTTTCGCATGTTTGGGGAACTGAGATGTGAGGTAATTGTTCAACCAAAAATTCATTATAATAAGTAAATGTAATTTTATTTATTACTATGGTTGTAACAACCCAGTTAAATTAAGAATATTTTATTTTAATAATTTATTATATTTGTGATTTAAATGTTAATTTTTTAATGGTTATTTTATGTTCGATGGCGTACCCGATACACAATAATGGGTTTCTTTGAAATCATTAGTTGCACACAATACTTTGTCAGACAGAAAAATAACAATATAATATTTTTTTAATTGGTAGTTGAAGCCTAGCCATCTTAATGAAAGGAATTAAAAGATCTTACTACAATACGAGTATACATGTTTGTTAAACTTTTTTAAATTTATCTAATAAAATCTAGATTCATAAAATGTGAAAATATCCAATTTGAAGCATAAATATTTTAATATTCATTTAATATTTGATTTACTGGAATTTGAAGGGGACTGTTTTTAAATATATTTTTGGTCAGTTTTATATTTTATTTTTAAATAAAATAAAATTCTACTTTATAATTTTCAAATCAATATTTACTTTGGATGATATTTTCGTATTATGCTGATAATGAACATTTTTTAATGAATTGTGAAAAATACTGGATATTAATTCAAAACTGCCTTTCGATCAAATATATTTATATGGTTAGATTATATTTTTAATTGGTTTTTAATTTTAATTTGATTATATTTGTAGTATTTGACCCTATTTTGGACATTGATGTAATTTCACTATAAAATTTGTCGTAAACTAGTTCCATTCTTTTGATATTTATAAATTCAGAATAATATGGTTTTTGTTTTGACAAAAAAAGATTAATATTAAAAGTAATTAATCCATCTTTTATATTTTGATTTCCCTTAAATAGTCATTATTTTTGAATTTGGAATATCAAATATTGATTTGGCTCAATTTTTGGTATTTTTCTGAAAAACATAAATTTTTGATGAATATATAAAACTCTGAGTACGAGCTAAAAATCGAATTTTTCATTTAAATTAAATCTTACCACATATGGGAATTTAATTTAAAAACTAAGGCATATTTTTTTATATTAGTAAGTAAAATATTGTTCAATAAGATGAAAATATTTTTTTTGGTGATTTGTAACTTTTGGATTATATTTACCATGGTTAAAGGTAAATATGCTAAATCACAGAAAAAATAATTTAATAATAATATAAATAAATACAGTAACATGTGTCATAATCTGATTGGATGATACATTCCTGACCATAGGAATCTATGGGTTGATTTTGGGACTCCATGGAGCCACTTGGGAGTGATAATGATGCTTTTTTTTATATAACATAAAGTAAAGAGAAACATGACATAAACCTATAACTTTTAATAAAACAATATTTACAAGGGGTTATATAAGACTTTTCTTTGACAATAAATATTCAATAGAATGATAAAAATATTTCCTAAATCATGGTATATTTTTTTAAAATTTTATACATCATATAATTAAATTTATTTATAAAACAATACTGATTCAATGTTTACCTCGTTAATGAATGGTTTAAATAAATAAGATTATAAAGATTAAAAATTATCCACAACTTTTCCAATTCTTATTGGATGATTTTATTTCGAACATGAGTCGTCTTAACATTGACTTTAGTGAGTTTTGGACCTTTAATAACTGAAAATCATTATACAATAAAATGATATTGTCAAACATTCCTAAAGAGGCCCTCCCCCTAATAAAAATTCCTCACCTATAACTCATTACTGAAACCTGTCAAGCCCCTTGGATCGTTCATAATCTACTCAATTAGGCTCCCAACATCCCTATATTCCATTTAGAAACCTTACCTTAGGAATAAATAACTTCCACAAATTAATTTTGTCAAAACCAAAGGGAGTTACCCAATTTAAAGGTAACATCTTCTCTTATGTTCTTTTATTTTATTTTCCTTATCCAACACGCTATACTCTATTTAATATTTTCTATTATTGAAACAACATTATCTTTAATATACTAGGTTTTTGTTTTTAATGTTTTTAATCTACATTTACAACCACCTCCATATATATGTTATATATATATTATATTTGTATTTTTTCTGCACTTCTATATTTTAATTTTTTTTGAATACCATTATTGTTCCCACTATGGGTAAATATGATTTTTTAATTTTAGGATATGCAGACTACCACCCACTAATAGTGATATGAATCATTAATTCCATTAATGAAACATATAAAGTATGGAGATACATAAATTATATATATGAAATTATACTGGAATTATTGTATACCTATGTATAATTACGTTTTCATTCCATTAAAATATGAAATAGAATTTAATGTAGCATTCATGCGTACATATGAATTATATATATGATATATATGATATATAAATCATGAATATAATTCTATAGATAATGTACCTTTGACCCTATGGAAAATTTATAATTATAACATGATCATGTTTTTAACTAACGTTCTTAACAATGACAAAATTATCGATATGAATTCAAGTAATTAACCAATTGTTATGGAAAAAAATAATTGATATAAAATAAATAATAAACTTGAAAAATATTCTTACATAAATATAATTTATCATAAGTTTATTATTTAGTAAATTAATGAATGAACGGGTCATGTCATACTTTAGGTATGGGACAACGTCTTAGTATTCATTAATCGATGAATATTTTTATTTATACATGACTTTCTTTTATATGGTGTATAAAAACTTTTGACATTTTATTTAATTCAATGGGATTATATTTTTCAACAAATCATTTTACTAAAATAAAAGATAAATGATTTTAATGTTTGTGATGAAAATGACCTCTCTGTCACCGTTATTGTCATTTGGCTTTCTCTATATGCCTAAATGATTTTCTATGGAAAAGGTAAATCCCTTATTCTATTTTTCAGTGTATAGGTATTGAAATTTTTTTTTTGAAAATTATTGATTATTTCAATATCTTTATATGAATTATTGTGACTACAAATTATATGTTTTTACGGAAATGTTTATATTTGCTATAATTTATGAGTTACTAATTTAGGTACTTGAGAATTTGACGGGTGGTATCGTGATAAACCAAATGAAGGGTGGTGCCGTGATATACCAGGATAGGTGGTTATGTTATAATCTTCAATTCAATAGGATTGGATGTCGGCCATATGGATATTCCATTTAGTGAAATGTGTGGTAGTCCACCATATATATATTCAATTTAATTATGTTTATGAATCAAGTTCCCTATATATGTTATTTGTGCATTCTACAGGGTTTATGGTGATATTTTGGTTACAAAATGGTATGCAATGATATTTTATTCAGTGAAGAGTAGTTACTACATCATAAATGTGAAATATATTAATTATGATAAGATATACACGGTTTACTTGTTGTTTTGAAATACTAAATGTTTTTTTTCTTTGTGTATCCCTTACTGAGATTTTTATTATCATCAGATGGTTTTCAAATGTTTTTCACAAGACAAAATGTTTAATAGGGACATGTATTGGACCATGGAAATGTCATGATATATAAAACATGGAACTATTCATGAATCGTTTATCATTGAGTTTCTATTTTATGAAACAAATGGATACTGAGTAGAAGTTTCTATTTGTAATATTCTAGTTGTTATGACTATTTTATAACCTAATTATATAAATCTCTAAACCTGAAAAGATCATCAATGTGAAATTTTAACATAATTAAAGATTATGTAATGTTTATTGTTGGATCCTTATATATGGTATCAGAGGTATGTTTAGACTGCATTAGGATTTAAGACATTATTAAATTAATATCCTTAAATTAATATATGGTAATATTGAAATGATTAAGAATTTATAGATTACCATGTTGTTTCTCCGATGACATTTTTGTGTTCATGATGGTTTTTCAAATTGGAAATAGCCACGTTGTGTTGAGAAGCCATACATATGGAAATGACTGTAAATATATGCTTCATGAGATGGTTATAATCTTGATTGATCTGTTTGTTGTAGTAATGACACAGTTGACTCTTGTGATAAATGGTACATGTGTTTATAGATGATATTTTGTTATATAATAAATGTAAATAGTGTATGAATGTCTTCTAAGGGTTGTCTTGAAAAACATAAAAAAATAAACTGAATCGTAAATTAATCAAGTGTGAGTTTTGGATACAACAAATTTCATTCCTTGGTTACATTGTAAAAATAGTCATAATAATTAATATTTCTAAAACAAAAGTTGTTGATGAATTGAAATGTCCTACAAATACCACCAAGATTCATAGTTTTCATTGTATAAGAGATGATTATCAGAGGATATTTGAGATTTTTTCATGTTTATATAGTCTTATGACATAGTTAACTTGAAAATGTGTGGTGATTATTTGGACAAAGTAATGTAATGATTTTTTCTCAAGAATTGAAAAGAAGATTAGTGGATGCTCATTTTATTGAATTATCGTTCTGATATGGTGAATTTTTTTCTACAATGATTCTTTGTTGAAAGGACATGGATGTGTCCTTATACAAAATGATCAGGTAATTAAATTGGCTTTTTATCATTTGAAACATCATGAGTTAAATTAATATACTCATGATTTGAAATTATCTATTGTTTTTTTTCTTTTAAATAATGGAGGCATAATCTTTATGGAGTAAAATGTTAAACATATACTGACCACAAATTTTTGAATCATATATTCACTCAAAATTAATTAATCCTGAAACTAAGGAGATGGATATAAATAATAAAAAATTATGATTGCAAGATCCATTACCACCCGGGAAATGAAAATAAAGTGGATCATTCATTGAATCAAAAATGAAATGCATCATTTACATAGTTATGTTTAGAACAAGATCGTCTGATTAAAGACATAATGAACCTAAGATGATAACTTATTGGTGTAGGAAATTCCACAATTTTTCTTTAGGTGTTACTAAAATCATCTCTATTAGATAGAATTAAGTAAATGCAGAAGGAAGATAGTGAGTTATAGAAAATGGTCGAATTTTTTCAGAATAGTATGTTTCCTTAATTTAATATTGATAAATTTTGGGTTTTGTGGTTTCAAAAGATATTATGTGTGCCTTGTGATTCTCATATGTAAAATGAATTATTCTGTAAATCTCATAGATCTTCGCATTCAATTAATCCTAATTTTACTAATATATATATAGAGATATTAGGACATATTACAAGAGGGATGGAAGGAAAAAACATATTGCTGACTTTTCTGTGACGTGATTGACTTTTCATCATGTTAAATTAGTATGGTAGTTACTGAAAGGGTTTCTTCAGTATTTACAAGATCCATTGTGGAAGTGGAATAATATATCTATTTACTTCATTGTGGTATTACTAAAGATATCTCATGGTAATAATGCAATTTAGGTTATTTTAGACTGATTGACTAAATCTACTGATTTCATTATTATTCTAGATATACTGTCTCTAGATCAAATTTATCTATTGTATGTTAAATTGGTATTAAGGTTGAATGGAGTTCCCCTATCCATTGTATCAGATCGTGATCGATGGTTAATTTAATATTTTGGAAAGGCCTTCAATTGTCTTTGGGTTCTGAATAAAATTTTTTTATAGCCTTTCATCCACAATCTGATAGGTAGTCAGAATGAAAAATTATATCATGGGAAGATATGTTATGCCCTTGTTCGATGGATTACCAAGGATTTTGGGACAAGATTTTTTTAGGGTTGATTTTTCTTATAATATCAGTTTTCATTCCAGTATACAGATGGCTCCATTTGAGGAATTATATGGGATGCAGTGTCAATCTCCGGCTTTTTGGGATGAATTAGGTGAAGTTTTTTTTATGGAAACACATTTGGTATATGAGATTGCAGAAAAAGTATCACTGATCCAGAAGCACCAAATAATAGATTAGAGCAGTCATAAAAGATATGTATATAATCGGAGGTTTGATCTTTCATTTTAGGTTTGTGATAATGTATTTCCTTATTTTTTTCCACGTAAAAGTGTGATGCATTTTGGAATGAAAGAAAAGTTGAGAATGAGGTTCATTGGATGTTTTGAAATCCTATAAAAAGTTGGATCAGTTCTGTATATTTTTTATTAACCTCCATGTTTATCCCAGGTATACAATGTTTTTCATGTTTCATTGTTGATAATTTATATTATGTATCCATATCATGTTTTTATTCAAGATGTAGTTTAGTTGGAAGAGAATCTTTCTTATGAGAAACAAGCAGTCTAGAATCTTGACCACAAAGAGAATGTGATAAAAAATAAGTTATTTCATCATGTAAATGTTTTCTGAAAAAAAACCATATGGTTAAATAGAAAACATAGTAATATGAAAATTCTTTGGGGGGATAAATACCCCAACTAATTTGTTATGTGAATAAAAATACAGGGAAGTAATTTCCAACAGGGGAGAAGGAGGTAACTTCCTAGGTAAATAAAGAATATGATATTTTCATAATTATTAATATTATTGAATTAAATATAAATTATTCATTAAATGGTATTCTAGGTTTGATGGCATACCTGGCAGGAAAGTACGGGTTTCAATGAAATTTTATGTTTCACACAAAGCTGGGTCAAAATGAAAATTTAAAATTTAATATTATTTTAAATTATTATTAACATCAATCCATTGTAATTGTGGGAATGAACTTAAATAAATATAATATGATTATATATACTTGTTAATTTTTTTTACATCTATCCAATAAAAGTTAGAGGCTTAAAAAGTGAATGAATCATATTTGATGCATAAATACTCTAATATTCTTTAAAAGGATGATTTACCACCTTTTGAGGGAGAAACTTTTTCAAATATTTTTTTTATGAATTTTATATATACTATTTAATAAAATTAATTATTTTTTAGAATCGAGATATAAATATTTACATTGGATGAAATCATGGTTTTTTACAAATAATGTTCATTCTTAAATGAACAGTGAAAAATACTATCTTTATATTCAAAACTGCTTTTTAATATAATTTATATATATGGTAATGTTATATTTTTAATTGTTTTCAAGGTTTAATTACATTATATTTTTACCGTTTAAATCAATTTTATTCATTGGAAGTAATTTCAATTTGAATTTTGACAAAAACCACTATCAATTTTTTGATAGTTATTGTTTATTAAAAACATAGTTTCTTTTGAGAAAAAGAATAATTTTAAATATAACAAATCCAACATTGATCTTATGAATTTGGTAAAATATATTTTATTTTTAAATTCGTAATATCTAATATATCATGGTATGATTTGTTGGTATTTTTTTGGAGAACATCAAATTTTTGATGAATAGTGAAAATAATGAGTTGTAGTTAAAAACTGAAATTATCATTTAAATGAAATTTTTACTCTTTTTTGAATTTAATTTTTAACATATGACATAAATTTTTGTTATTAGTATGTAAATATTGGTTTAATAAATGAAAATAATGTTTCATTAATAGTTACATTTGACTTTTATTTAATGCCATTAGAAGTAAATTCGGTAATTTTAGTTAAAAATAATATTATAATAATATAAAATTACCCAAACATGTTTTATAATCTTATATGATGATATTTTTCAGACCAATGTCATCTTTGAAGCAATTTGGGTAGCCCATGGATTCACTTGGGAGTGATAGTGACACTTTATGTTATTTAATTTAAGGAATGAAAAAAATAACAAAAACATAAATATTTTAGTAAATTAATTTTTACATAGGGTTATATATATTTTCCGTTCCAATATAATATTATTTATAAATTTAAAATTAATTTATAATTAATAGTATTTTTTTTAATTTTTAGACATCAAATAAATAAAATTATTTATTACACGATAATGATGTCGTGTTTACGCCATTAATGAATGATTTAAATAAATGTGATTATAAAGATTAAAACAATATCCAATACTTGTCCAATTGTTATCGGATGATTTTATTTCAAACATGAGACCTCATACATTTGACTTTAATAATTTTTGATCCTTTGTCAACTGAAAATCATTATATTATAAAATAATATTTCTAAACATTATTAAAGAGCCCCTCATCCCCTTATAAATATCCCTCACCAATAACTGATTACTCCCACATCTCAAGAACCTTGCAACATCCAAAATATTCTAAATTAATCTCTTTACATCCCTCTATTCCTCATAGAATCTGAACCATATGTGAATTCACATCAAGAAATCCTTTTGGCTCAAACCAAAATGAGTTAGATGATTTAAATATATCATTTTCTCTTAAGTTCTTTTGTTTTAATTTCCTTATCGAACCCCCTACCGTTTTTTATTCCATTATTTATTGGAAACACAAATATATTCAATATAATAGGTTGTGGTTATGATAAATTGTTCAACTACACTCAGACACACCATTATCTAATTGGTAATGAACATATTGTTTCTATGGATGGTGAACTACTGCCTCACGAAACGATGATTGTTAAATATTTTCCTACCACCTCATATGGTGGAAAATATGATGGTACTATAATTATATGTGATATATATTTTATTTATATTGGTTCTATGATTATTTAGTTTTCATTTATAGAATACCTTTATGGTTTCCATAGAGGTTAAAAACATTAATTTCTTTTGAGAAAGTGCGGACTACCGCCCCCTAAAAGTTATAATACTCCTTATTCCCATACATTGAACATATAAGTGATGTACTTACTGAAATTATATATTTTATATTATCCTAATATTATAATATCCCTATGTATAATTATGTTTTCATTCCATTATAACACAAAATTGCAATGATAGTAGTGTTCATTTGTACATCGAGCTTACCGTCTACATGAACGATGCATTTCATTTCATATCTTAAAATTTTATTTATATTTATAAATACATATATATACTAGATATATATATTTATAAATCATGAATATAATTCTGGAGATAATTTAGTTTTTACCACCTATAAATTTTATAATTATAACAAGTGCATCTTATTTAACTCATGTTCTAAAAATCAACATAATGTCTGATATGAACTCAAATAAATATAAAATTGCTATATTAATGGTAATAAGTGGTATAAAAGGAATAATAAACTTGAAAAGGTTCATATGAAATTAGAAATAAACTCATGTTTTTTATTCAAAAAATTAAATTACGATCGTGTCAAGTCGGTCACGAGGTCTGATACATCATATCAATCACCGTTCACTAAGGTTTATTTTATTTATACACAACTTTTATTATAAAATTTATAAGCTCCATTGATATTTCATTTCACTCTAAGGGAATCATATTTTAAAAGAATCATTTTAAAATAATACAATTGTAAATTTATTAATGTTTGCGGTGATAATGTCCTCTATTCCACCATAATCGTCAGTTGCATTACTCTAGAAGCCTAATCATTTCTTTAATGAAAAAAGAAACCCCTTTATTCTGTTTTCAGGTGTTTTTGTATTGAAAATGATTTTTGAAATGGATTGATTATTTCAATATCTTAAAATGATTTATTCTGATTGAAATTGATATGTCATTAGTGAAATATTTATATTTTCCAAATTTTATGTGTTATGATTTTTGTTACATGGATATTTTATGGCTAGTTACATGATAAAATAAATGAAATGTGGCACCGTGATAAAACATGATAGGTGGTTACATTATAACCACCAATTCATTGCTTATGGAATTCAGCTTTAGGCTATTCCATTTAGTGATATGTGTGGAAGTCGACCATATGGTTATTCCATTTAAGTACGTTTATGTCCTATGTTAAATATATGTGTTATGTGAACTTTCTAGGGGTTTTATGGTAATATTTTGGTTAAAAAATGGTAATCAATGATCTTTTATTCAGTAAAGAGTATTCAATACTTCAAAAAGGTGAAAATTATTACATATGATATGGTATTCTTTGTTTACTAGTTGTTTTGAAAAACTAAAATTTATCGTTTTTTCTGAATCCCTTACTAATGTTTTAATGATCATCCCATGTTTTTGAAATGTTTTTCATATGGAATAATGTTGAATAGGGTAATGGATGGGATCATGGAAAAGTCATGCTGTCTAAAACATGGAACTAGACATGAATAATTTTTCAATGTGTTTTTTATTTTATGAAAAAATGGATATAGAGTATAAGTGAATAAATGTAATACTAAAGATGTTATGATTATGTTTTGACCTAATTCTCTAATGCTCAAAACCTAGAAAGATCCTCAACACGAATTATTGACTAAATTTCAGATTATTTAAATTTTAAGGTCATGTCCTTATAAATTTTTTATAGAAGGTGTGGGTTTGATGATATAGCTATTATTGGAGTGTCTGTTTGTGGTTTTAGGAACCCCTGTGTGAGATATTTATTACTGTGGTTATACCTAATCAGTTTTAAACCCTTGTGTGATAGACCATCAATATATTGTAATATTTTTCCTTTAGAATGAAATTATTTGTATCCCATGTTATACTACATAAATGTGAACTATTTTAGTTTTCCTTGCAAGAATTTTATAATTATAATATTGATAAATGTTAGCAGTCCTGGTAGTCTTAATTATGAATGTTAAATTTTAATTGGATTTTGTTTATATAGAACCATCCTATGAATAATTTATATGAAATAAATGGAAAATATTATTACAATTAATTAAATATAGACTTAGTGTGTGGTAAGGGACTATTAATGATCATTTATTTCACATATTGTAACACCATTAAATTATAATGTATTAACATTTTATTCCATAACATGTATGACATTCAACACCAAGAACATAAGGGAATATAAAATCTATAGATCTATATATATATTTTCTATTCCAAATAAAATTAATCCATAGAAATATGAAAATCATACTTTCTATCCCCGCAAGCCCTCAAACATTATGTTAGTCAGCACCTCTATCTTCTTATCCCCAGAAGTCCTAGATCATTCAGGTAGTTAACACCTCTATCTTCATATTCATAGAAGCCCTCGATTTTACTCAGCAACAATCGATGCCATACGATTTTTGATGAATAGGATTTTTAGTACACACAAGGCATGATAGTCTCTCTC
The DNA here is from genome assembly GCA_963277665.1 of Viscum album. Classification (NCBI taxonomy): domain Eukaryota; kingdom Viridiplantae; phylum Streptophyta; class Magnoliopsida; order Santalales; family Viscaceae; genus Viscum; species Viscum album. The sequence continues at coordinate 2,107,548,350 of OY728138.1, read as the reverse complement.
ACTAAAAATCACATCAGTAGAATACAATATCTAGAGTGATAAACCTATATTATCAGTGTTGAGATCATTTTAATGAGCTCTTATTTATAGTCATTTATCCAACGATCGACTCCCTCCCCTAATAGTCATATTTTTCCTTGAATATCAGAGGGAAAAATATACGTGTCACTCAAACAATGGTTGTTTATAAAAAAGACTGTAATAAAATTTTTCATAACTTTTTTATGTGTACGAAAAATAAGTGTTCATAAGAACATATAATTTTTGGAGTATAAGGAAAAATAATGTTTAGAGTGTAACCAAATAAAAATTTAGAGACTATAATATATGGATATTCAGATTCTATTTACCAAATAATTCAAACCCTAAATTCCAATGATATCGGATTCTGAATTGAAATGAATTTGGAGTCTTAATTATAAGGAATTTAGAGTCATATTTCTCTAGAATTCATAGATACATTTTTAGATAATTCATAGTTTGAAGTCTAGGGAATTCAGAGTCTGAATTTCAAATAATTTAGAACATGATTTCAGAACCTAATAATTGAATACTCTATATCTATGTATTTATATGAATCCTAGGTTTTAGATGTGAAACCAATTTTTATACATAGGAATGAAAATGAGTTAGATTTATAAAAACAATAAAATGAATAATGAAAACCTAGGTAACGATAAACATTAATAGGAGAAGAAAATTTTTCAATATTAAATTTGTTCTTAATGAAAATATAATTTTCTTTAAGATAGAGTGTTTGTGATTTTCAAAACATAGAGGAAGGTAATGTTAGAAAGAAACCTTATTGACTCAACATCTATTTTTATTATTTAACCTATGGAGGTTGGACTAATTCGTTGCCATGTGAAAAGGAAATTCATCACCAAATTTATTTTTTTGAGATATATTACTCCCTCATTGCCCATAATATTTTACGATTTTCTGTATAATCAACATTTACTAATACATTTTTACAAAAATTGGTTTTACTTGTTTCTACATTGGATACACATCATTTATTCACTCCCTAAATCTAAATTATTATTTATAGTATTTTCAAGGGGTTTTTTGGACAATATCAGTTTATTCATGACTATTTTCACATGAATTTACATTAATGAATGGTTTTTTATTATTTTATTCAAAACTAATTAATAATATTTTACAATTTCTATGAATTACCTTTTCTATGTAGTATTCTGTTTTTTGTATTCACTAGTACATAAAATGATTTTGAGTTGTTTTTGTGAAAATGTTACTTGATATTACTTATAGTTGGAGAACCCATTTTATTCTAAAACCCTTGTTTTATAATAATATTTTAATTTATTATCCATATAAAATGATTTATCAATGTTATCAACAACCAATACAAATGTTTTAATGTTTTTTCATATAATTGTAAATGAAAACTCTTTTCAATAATTAATTAAAAACTATTGAATAATATCATCAACAATAAATTTATTGTCAAACAACAATTTCATCAATTAGAAGTACCATTATTATTACTCTAATGTGTATATGTAATACTAATACCATCCTTTTTCTTCAACATGATGGTTTCTGATATATTTTGTAATGGAAATTATTCAAATTCACGTCCTTGTTTTTATTATTAGTCCCCTTAAAATATTCTATTTTTATTGATACTTTAACATTTAGATTCCAAGATATATAAATATTATTTACAATTTTAAGAATTATTTACTATATTGTATAATATTTTTACCTAAAGAGTGTACAAGAATGTGATTTGTTTAAATGTGTAAATAATGATAAATATAAATATTCTATTCCATAAAGATATTTTATAACATGCTTTTAAAAAATATTATTCCAGATATGTGTAATTTTTTGTAAATGTATAACATTAGTGGGAAAAAATTCTAGATATACCTTTAATGCATCAATAGCTTCATTGGATGAGTTAGATGGATGGCCTTTCATTTCATATTTAACAAATATGATAAACCATCTTGTTAAATAACTTTTTTTAATGGTTACATGTATCTATGAAACATGTAATCCACCACTTAATATATTACATAATTTATAATCAGTTGTTATTTTTCAATTATAGTTTTCATTGATATATTTAAGGATTCATTTTATTCTTATTTTAATTATTAAAAGGAATGTGTTTTCATTTTCTTACTATTTCATATTTATTATTCTATATTTAGTTATTTGAATTGAATTTAATTCAATTATTTAAATTTAACTACTTTTTATACACTTCCATATTAATTAATTGATTACATTGAATATATATACATTTATTACCTTTACATTTTGAATCTTCTCATTTGGTCATTATTGAATCTACATTACATAACCCTTAATTTGAATTATAGATTCCCCTTATTTTGTTTTCTTTCAACAAGGTTCCAAGATGTCCACTAATAAATATATGAAAGGATATTGTATGTGGAATTATGTTATTATTATAAAAATAAATAAAAATTATATTTTACTATGCGTATTTATATGTAACATAAATATTTTTTATGTATCCATTTTACAAATACTAATGAAATCATCGGTTCTTCATTATTTAATTTCATCTCATAATAACAATGAAATTGTTATTTACACTTGATTTGGGATTACAAGGGGGGTGTTCCTACCCAGTTTACTAATAATTATTTTATATATATATATTTTTAATCAAGTGGTTGGGTGATATCACTCCTCCCTTAGATTGGATGATTTGGTTTGAAAGAGTAGTGAGTTATACATTTTTTTAAAAAATTTCTCTATCATGAGATTCTATCATAGGTTTTTCACCACATTAACTATTACTTGTGTGTGATTATGGGTTATATATAATAGTACAATTATTTTGGTGGAACATGAACAATAAACAGTGGATATGTATAATTAATGGGATCCATTCACACTAAAGTGATCAATTTATGGTTATAGAACTATATTAGAGAACCATTATAAACCGGATGTTGGTTATACAAGATGATACATGGGGTAAAGAGAATTTTAACATTAGGTATAGATGTTTTTTGATATATCATGGGAAGGTAACCATTCCAACCAGTGGTATTGAGGTCATGTTATGGAACAACAAGAAGGTGAAATTATTACTCCATGTTTTGATGTAACATGTAAAAATAAGGGGAAAATTCCAAATAAGGGTATTGATATTATGTTAAAAATTTGTAATTATAGAAACTCTAACCATGGGTATCAATCATATATTTAATAGTATGGGGTCAATATCATTTTGACCTTGGGTAATGAGGGGTTTTAATAAACTTATGGGTGGCACTATTTTCAACATGACTAACTTTTTCATTTCAGGGAATTAAGGTTGAGTTTCATTTGGGAAAAATGTGTTTATAATATGTGATAAACTAGGTGTGGGATATATTATGAACCATATTATAAATGGTATTGATTACTGATGAATATATCCATCGTAGTCACTCTTTCATCCTATGGTTTCGATGACTAGTATTTATATTGATGGGATATGCATCTATGATCCTTTATATTGTTATTGTGGTAATTAAATTTTAGGTTGATGATTTGAAAAAGGGAAATATCATATTATATTAGATGATGATATAGGTCGGTACCAATTTGATGCATCATATTGATGAGTATAGATGGTATTTTATGGGGAAACCAATATATCCTATTAGTACAATTGTGTGCATTTTATTTATACACTCCAACAATTTATAAATAATGTTGGTTCATAGTTTGTTTATTTAATGAATTTCATGTTTTTTTATAATATAATGGTTTTACATCTTTTTCTAATTAATCTAACCTTATAAAATTTATTGTACATTGTATATGGTGGATATGTTTAGTGATTCGTGTTTTATAACCAACTATTTCTTAATAAAAACCTAAACATGTGTCCATATTTCAATTATTAGTAACAATACATCCTGAATATAGGATCTTGTAGGGAATTAGCATTTTTATTTTATTATTAATGATAATTTGAGAGATTATAAGGGTTGTGTAATTTATAAGACCTAGGAAATAGATTTTGATGTAATCCTATTTTTTAAAATTTGAAGTTTTTTTATTATTTTTGGTATATATTTTTGTTGTCAATATAACTAATGTATCATCATGGATAGTTCAGTCTATTAAACCTCGTAGATTTTTGTTAAAAATTTATATTAAATTTTTATGATAATTATATTTAATATTTCATATATAATGGAGAGATTTCCATGTGGTTTAAAATTTTATTATTGGATATATATAGAAGAATGAATACTCTATACAAAAAATAATATATAACCATGTTGAATGTTGTTATCTATTTCCATTATCTGATGAATTCCTAAATTAATGTGGAACCATAATTCAGGTTTCTAATGAATTATCCAGGCCTAAAATATTACAATTTATAATCAGTGCCTTTATTTTAATTGGAATAAATATTTTATTAATTCTAGACTTGATATAAGAATCAACAGAAGATTGGATGGATGTAATGACTATGCATTAGATGTACATGAATAATTCAAGGTCAGTGTTACTAGAGTGATGGCATTTATTTTTAGGGTTTTGGATGTCTAAATTCATTTATTGTTCCCCAATTTGATTCATTGAGTAATAATTATTATTTATATTGTTTATTATTTTCCAATGGTTCAAGACATTGGGTGTTCATGTATTATATGTTTCATATATATTCATATAATTAGTGAATTCTTGTGTATGACTATGATAATTTTTTTTGGAAATAGAGAATATTTTAAAAATTAGACTATAAAAAATAAACCATATATATATTATCTTTTATATATACACAACTTGGATTCTCTAAGCCTACGTGTCACCCACCAAAATTTCCACATTGCCTAATTTCTGTAAACCTCCATATCCATTAAATCCATCTTGTGGATGCATTCACATTCCCCCGTGCAAGATATCATACTCATCCTCCTTTTTAGGGTTCCATCCGTGCTACACTACTCAAGCGAATTTCCTCTGGTCTCATCCATCCTCTCCCTTTCAACCCTATAAGAGATTACATTTACCACATTGCAGCTTGAATAACTCAAAAAATCAAATGGTATCAATCATGGTTCATTACGGTTTGCGATCAACTTCCCTTTCTTTCGTGTATCTTCCACTATTTTTTCCTGCATATCACTTCAATGTTCATTTCATCCCTTGATCTTCAACACTCAAATCATTTATAAGCTTCATCTTCTTTGGTCACGTTCTACCAGCATCTATATGTCCGCATATTCTTATGAAGGCCCACATTCAATTTCATACTATTCATCCACTTCACCTATTCCCTGGATTTCTCCTCCTGCTCGTCCTCTCAACCGAGGGTTCTTGCAGAACCATGCCGGCATAGTGACCCCACTATAGGTTCTTGCTGAACTACACCACCATGATGTTCTTGCTCCTGGTTTGTCTCTGATTCTCCTTTAATATTGTATTTGATGAAAACAATACTCATGTTTTATCAATATTCTATATGAAATTCACATTATTTTGGTAGTTTGGAAACATTCATTATGTGCAAATGTAGATTCAATTGAGTTTCGAATCCTGTTTAATTTTTCAATTCTTTTGCGATTTGTGAATTGGATTCCCTCTATATTTTCCTTGAAAAATTTGGTATATTATTCGTCAAATACCACCATTTTGAGTGATGTCTTGGGGTTATTCTTCTGGTTGTGTGCTATGGGATCCCTTCAATAAAAAACCACATCGATCATCCTTTCTTTCCTCTATTACACCATTTAATTTGTTTCTATAAGAGAAATCATTGACCAATGCCAGTTGCGGATGAATAGTAATAGGTCATATTGATTCACCTCAATTAATTTCAGTGTTTAAGTGCTTGAGCTAATGTTGGAATTGTATTTTGGTAAGTAAAATAATTTTTTTAATCAATGGGATGCTTGGAGCTCCAAAAAAGTTATATATGAATGATATAAGGTGAAAGAATGAATGCAAATAATTTAAAACCATCTGTGAAATATGTTTTTTACATTGCCTCTATATTTAATTTTTTAGAGTCTCCTGTAGTCCTTGAATTAAAAATTCACATTTTTCATTCTGTTCATAGGGAGAATCCCAACATTTTTGATTAGCAACACTAATGTGGAGTGGAAGTCACATCTTAGGTTAAGAAATTATTTTAATTTGTTTCACTACTGTGGGAAAATAGATTAATGTTTTCATATAATAATTCATACATTTGTTAATAGATTTTACATGTGGACACATTAAATAGATAAAACATTTTAATGAACTTCTTGTATTAGTACATCTCATCCATTTTAGGTGTTTTAGATTAAATTTCATTCAAATCCAGTTAAAAAACCTTACATATTTTAGTCAATAGCATGTGATGTTTCAATTTCCAGATTCCAACCTTATTTTCAACACTTTCTATTACCATCAAACTGTACTACACTGCAACTGTTCTCTTTTTTATATTCTCCCTGTAACAGGTTTTTATATTTTTTTCTGGAAAGTTTTTGTTTTGATTTTACCTGGATGAAGGAATTTCCATAGTTTGTGGTGGTAATGAATACAACATGGTAGATATATCTCCCATGGTTTGTATTCTATTCTCTCTTATAGGAAAATTAATATTTTCACAAACATATCTATATGATATAATAATTGTGCTGGATTTTTTTCAATTATGATGGGAAAAGACTCAATATTTGGGGGAATAATAATGGCATGTAGGAGAAATGATTTCTGGGTACTGTAATAAGTCATGGCATTCAAATAACTAAAAAATATTCTATCAAAAACAACATTACTAGCATATGAACATATGAATAATTCATGGGAGAAATTTTTGGGTTTGGGCCAAAAGTACTACCATGGTGGATTGATGATGTCCGACGTATTTGGGGGAGGTTATGTTTTCTCTTTTGAGATTAATATTTCCTAATCCACCACTGTTTCAATTATTACAGTGTATGTTGATCAATATTGGGTAAATGATATTTCAATTTACAACTGTGTTGTAGGAATATGAAAGCACTGGATGTTTAGGAGTCATGTGGAACAATGAAATATGATTTGTTACAACAACTACAAATTTTTCCTGCATTAAGGTATTAATATATTAATCTTCAATGTATCTTATTTTCATTACATCATTGGAGTAGACGTTACTAATTTTTGTGCACGTGTCTCTTGAATTATTTTAGAATTTGAGCATGTAAGCTGGCTAAAAAGTCTGCTTCATTTCAAGTGTACATAATTGGAGGTGATGGGACGCATAGAGGAGGTTTTGTGATTTTTTTGGTATTGTGATTTTAGATCATTATTGAGTCTGGTAGTAGTTATCTCATGTTTTAGGAAATATTATTCCCTGAGTTCATTTATATTCAACCATGAATGTTTAAGAAACACTGGTGTATGTGCAGGTAAACTCATGGGATGAATCTTTAGGTGATCAGCTGCTGGATTATTAACTATTCTTCAGCAACTATTAATCCTTTTCACAACTAAAAAATAATGTACAAAAAAACATTGATTTCTAGAACTGTTTCTTATTGTCAATAGATCATTTAATAAGTACAAAAAATATTGTCATTGGAAGATGTTTTCTTTTCCCTTCAATGTTTACCATTCAATAATCAAGATATTTTTTCCAATCATTATAAGACCCTGATTGACTTGACTTTTCATTGGGTTCTACTAATGCATGTGATCAATAGTGATGATCACCCCTTAAACAAAATCAGAGACAATTACAACCATATAGTAAGGAAATTTTTGGATTTTCAAATACGTATGCACTTTTTTGTCTTCATATTCAACATGCAGTTATAATTTATACATAAATGTAGTTGAATAGAATGTTGATATTGATTTTCAAGAAACAAAAATATTCAATCTCTCTTCAATTGTATTTTTTAGTTCAATCTCCCTTCTGTATATTTTATCCAGACTTTTTTTATTAAAATTTCACCATAAATTCATAGGAGTAGAGACTACTAAGGAAACAACTACAAACAGGTTTTTATATATGTCGTAGTTTTTATATGATTTGGTTTTTTAAATTATGATTCATTCACTACATTCCTAATGTCTTCTATATAAATGTATAAATCCATGTTTTCAGTCACAAATCTGGATACTTCCCTTCCCACTGTAGAAACATTAGGTATTAAAAGTCACATGAGCTGAAATAGATGGAATTGAGAAAAGAGGTATTTTTTTCATAACAATGTCTTAATCCCTCAGGAATTTATTATTATTTCATTTTATACTTCATAGATTTCAGCATGGAGATCCTCTGATTATTTTTGAAATTTAATCTATTATTTAATGTTCATGCTTGCCCTTTGACCTGATTACTCCACTATGATTCTGGTTCTTTTTTAGAATCGAATTTGGAATAGCTGTAATTTACAACAAGAAATAATGAAATATGAAATTTGATGTGTTTTAAAAAAACTCATACCCGTTTTTCTCTTGGAATTGAACATTTGAGAAGTAGAGTGAAAGTTTTTAATTCATGGGTTTTTGATTTGATATTTATATGTCCAAGCCTATTAATTATTTATTTAATTTCATTCATTGAATGTGAATTTTTTAGTGCTAGTGGTCCCTGGACTTGATAAACCACTTTGTATTATTATCATTTCATTCATTTATTTTTTTATTTCAAATCATGGATTAATGGTAAGAATATTGAAAATGATTTTTCAATGTTCCTTACAAAAAGGTTGGATGGAAATACCTGTATAAAAATTATGCAAATCGGTCATTTTTTAACTGTCCATTTCTATTCATAGTAATTTTATCCATCTTAATCATTATTATTGTAAAATTGTTCAGATAAATTAATTTATCTATGATAGAGTTTAATCATTTATAGAACTCACTTTATGAGTGACTGGTGATTCATTTTTCATTTCTTACTTTAAAAATTCATTTTTTAGTAGAAGTTTCTCCTTCCCATTTATCACATTTTCATAACATGATGTGGTTTTGTGTTTGGTTGTTTAATGTTTTAAATATAGGGGTGGAATCTCTAGCTTATCTTATGATGCTTCATCTTAAAACAACAATTGTATTGAAATGTATATACAAGGATTTAAATATATGCAGCTCATGAGATGTGATTTAAAAGTATATACATAGATGTATTATTCACTCTAGACTTTTTGACATTATCTCTTCTACATATAGCTGCACAATGTATATAGGGGTGTTCCAATCTTGAAATTACATCCTTATAGAATAAGGGCTATAGGTATCTTCTCTTTTATGTTGTCTACTTTTCTTTATGGTGTACTGATAGTGAAATATGTATGTATTTTTCACTTTGTTTCTTCGTTTATGCAGACATGCTAAAAGATATATTGCTCGAGTAGTTACCTATAGTTATTCTTATTAAATTTATCAATTTTTCATCATTATACATTCTGTGTGATTTCAAATAACAAAAATTGTAAATTTCTGGATGATTCAATGAAAAAAAAACCGATTTCCCAGGGTTCCTATAAATGCAATGTTCGTTCTTGACTCATGATTATTCCATACATGTCTATACTATTTTTGGTGTTACAGAAACTCAATGCAATTTTGGCTGGCTCATCCAGAGGTGTGTTCTTCTATAATGACCATCAAACTAGTATTGCAGTCTTCTGGTGAACTAGGTATACATATAATGACACTATTCCACTTTTCTCTTCAATTCCAATAGTTTCATTTTTCTTAATTTAAAAATGTTTCATGTGTGTATTTTAGTGATGACACGATTAGATATTGCAAACACTACTTCTATATTTATTGTTTTATTTATTTTTGGTTTCATTTTTTGGAAAATAAATGGATATGGTTACAGATTCCACATGTGTTTTCTTTAGAATTTTGATGGGTGTCTCCTAAATTATATTCATTCATGACTTGCTACATCCATTTCAACTTTATGTTATTTATTTTACATTATTTTCATTTTGAAGAAAACTCCACAGCATATGAAATCTCTTTCACGTGGAGATGTTTACAATATCATCCATATCAAGATCATTAGTTTTTTCTATTATGTATCTCTCTATTTACATATGGGACAACGTGAAAATATCCAATCGAATTTACCAGTTTAGGTCTATTAAATTGTATGAGTTTGTTTACTCTGATATTCAGAATATTACTTTCTTAGAGTTAAGTTGGGAATGGATGAAACTAACTTAAATGACAGTTATTATTTATTCATATTAATGGAACATTATTTTTTATTCATATCATTCATGCTCATGAGTTAATGACAAAATAGATTATAATTGACTTACTATATAACATCAAATTTCTGCTTTATATCATATTCTGAGATTAATTTTATTTTCTCTTTAGTATTTTCCTTCATATCTCATTCCATTATCACATTCCTCTTCAATTTTTTGATAGGTGAAATTAATTTGGAGGTTCTATGCCTTTCAGCTAAAGAACGTGCATCCCAGAATATATAATATTCTTAGGGATTATTGACATGTGCATCTATTTTTTGGATTCAATTTCATGTAGTCAACTATTATAAAGTGGGTGTCAAGTTTCTGTCTTTATCTATTTATTTTATTAAATTTCAAATTTCGTTTATCTTTGTCGATGATCTCTACGTTATTCATTCGATATTGTTCCATATACATAATGAAAACTTTCACTCTGTCTTCTTTTTTCCCAAACAACCCAATCATTCAATATATTATTATTTCATTTAATTTCACATTTATTATTTTTATTATTACAACCATTGACTTATCTTTGATTTATTTTTCACTTTTTATTTCAGTGCCCACATTATAGTTATTATGATCAAAATTGAAAATGAATTCTAATCTTCAAAATATAAAAGTTCATATATTTTTACCCTATCATTATTCATTGTCAACAGTTTGAATGGTTTATTCATATTCTATGCACTATTATTTTATTATCATACACCATTACATTCTAATTATAATTTATTCAACAGTACTATTTTTAATTACATTCTAAAAATTAAATTTACACACTTTGTTTCTATGAATTGATTTATAATTTCAATACATCAGTTGTTAATTTCCATTGACATCTTCTCATCATTTTAATTCATTTTGTAGTTTTTATTTCATTTATGATGTCGTGCGTATGCACGGGCTATGTACTAGTTGTTTTTAAAATTAACATATTGATGGGATTCTACCTCTTTAAAAAAGATGGATTTTTTTCTCTAGATATGGAATATAATAGTGAGATTTATTTATATAGTTGTTAATCTTACCCTGACCAGTGATGGATTTTTTTAAATTGATTAGAAATATGGAATAGTTAAAATTACTTTTGTCTTGTTTTTTATGGTTATGGGATTTGTTGCGTAGCCAATAATCCTAGATATGAAAGTATTTATATTTTATATTCCCATGACTTTTTATTTTTTTGGATAATTCATAGAATTAGTTGGGATTAGTTATATTGTATGAGGAAAACCAAAAATATTGACTATCATAAGATAAAAATTTATATAAATGATGGAAAAAATTTTAAGATACCTGATTTAATGATGAAAACATAGAAGAGGTGTGTGATTATTTATGTATTTAGAAATATGCATACATGAGGTATAATGACATATAATTCAGGGATTTTTATTTTGTTTAGATTATCTAAACATGTTTATAAAATGTTGTGAACTAATTAATTAAACCATCACACATATAATAGATGAGTAATGATTATATGTGGAATAATAGATATATTAATTAAATTAGAATTATGGTGTAAAGAATATGTAATAAGATATTATTAACAAAATAGCATATTTCAAATTTTTGTGAGGGATTCTAGTCTGATAATAACATATCATAATATAATGGTATTTTTTCTAGGAAACCCATGTTTTATGTAAATTGGTATAATATAATTTTACTATATGAATGTAAAAATGATGTTGAATTTGGATTGATTGATATTTTTTGAAATGTTATCAATGTCTTTAAATTTATAATTAGAAATATTTTTCATCAAGAGGATGTGTTTGTAGATATTATGTGACTCCTAGAAAGTGGTCACAATAGCTAATGGAGAATCATTCTGATTACAGTTTATGGTTTCTTTAAGTGTGGATTAGCTTTATGTGAATATGTTTTTTATATCTTGAGTCTTATTGGGGTTATTTTTTATTGATAGGATAAAGTATTTTTAAATAGTGAATATAAAACATTGTTTAAAAAATTGAAAGAGATAGTTCAATATAATTATAGAGTTCCAATAAAGCAAGGCACCTCATCTTGACTGAGATGTGGAGTCACTGTGATAACATTGTAATTATATATGAATAATCATCCTTAATCATTACATATAATTGTGTATTTAGAAATGAAATCAATTGTTTTAATTTCTTATATTCTTGATGGGTAATATTGTTAAAGAGTTTGGTCATAAATAATAGATAAGAACCCATTTATTCCAATGTGGACACTTCAATATAGTAACCATTTTCCTATAAATCAAATATTTTAAAATGAATCGTGTTTACATTTTATGAGACATATTTAAAATGTTTATATAAACCAGATACATGTCATTATTAATCCTTAAAATATTACGAAATAATTTTAAATTTTATTATGTCTTTATAAACATAAGTAAGGGGCATATAAATAAACAGTGATACAATGAGAAACAAATAGAGCGGTTTTTCTAAATATACATTGGGATCACTTTAAAAATTTTTGTAACAATCATATCACTTTTTATACTAAAAAATAATCTCAAAATATTAAATAAATTATATTAATTGAAAAAATAAAAAACATGAAGGTGTGTTTTAAATAAGAAAACATGTCAAAAAATGTCATCATTTCATGCTTTTAAACCTTTGAAAGTCGATTAAATAATATTATAAAACAATTCAAAATATTTTACCTTCATAAATCATATTATTTCAACAATAAATATAAATTTCATTAATAAAAAATATAGGTTACATTAGAAAAAAATTTATATAAAATTTTTATAAATTTAATAACAATAATGTTGACTACCATACCCATTAATTTGGGGGTCTATAACAAACCCACCCAACATTGATTTATCATTAAACCATGAATCCATGGTTAATAATGAAACAACACATCTTTTTTCGATTACATTACTACCTGTAAATCATATATAATAGAACCACATGAACATGGGATATAATAAAACACAATTCAACATAATACACTTAAATTAAATATTATACAATCATAGTACATGATTTATTTAATATTCATAATTAAAAATTTATAATAATTATTTCACAATTTAGTAAATCATTTATCAATATTAAAATATAAATTTCCATAAAAACATAAATTTAAACATATAAATTCATTGATTAATGGGAAATAAAGTTCTTTATTGAAGAAAAACTAAAATCATATAATATAATCCAAAAATAAAATATCTATTATAATTCAGTGAAAAATAATTATCACCATATAAGATAAAATATGACATTAAATTTTTATACCTATTATGAAGTTCAAATTTATTTTCAAAGTTTTCTTTTGAAACCTATTTTTTGAAATTTAAAAGGAACATATACTTTCATTTATAAATAATATATTTTTAATTAAAATCATCCATACAATATATTTTAGATATATTTATATTGATGAAAATTAGTTTTTGGGATCTCATATAGATGAAATGTAAAATAATTTGCATTACCTCAAGAAAGACTCATCATGTGTGTTACTTATATGTCGCTTACTAGGATACCAATATTTTATTTATTATTTATTCAGAATATGGTTGGATTTTTGACTATAATATGTCATCTAGAATATGGTGGTGATTCTAAAATGTATGGGGTAGGACAAGGCCAAATTAAAGGGTTCCTAATGATTTATGAAATAACAATAGGTTTATGTTTATTAGAGTAGCGATGCAAACTTTTTTATTTCTTAGAAAATTAATTTAATGTAAATTATTTTTAATGTTATAAATTTGAAAAATTAATAATATTCAATTCTAAGAGTAGTATTAGTTTGAATAAACTACTATGATTATATATAGAAAATATTGACTATGTTTTCACAATTATATTTTTCTTTTTAACTCCATATAAACTTTTTCCCTCTTACTGGGATTTATTTTTAAAATTTTAGAGATACGGTAGATTCTATAAATGAAAACCCAGACCATAAATGGACAATTTTTTAAATTATAAACAATTTCATAATCACTTGGCGGAATATATGATTTATAATGATTTTTAATAGAGTTAATAAAATATAATTTTCTTAAAATACCAATATTAATAATGTTAGAACTACTAATTTACATTGAATTTTCTAACAATAATAAACCATAAAAAATTAAAATATGTTATGTTATTAGATTCTAGAAAAAGGAAATCTATCTTTAAAAATCATTGATTCCATTAAATGGAACCTAAAAATTACATTGAATTTGATAGCTTGTTTTTTAGGTTTTCATTAGTTGGAACCTAAAAATAATGAATTATATAATTCAAAATGGATTGATGAACCCATTTTGTTATAAAATCTAATGCCTGGTATTGGTTTGAGTTAACCTTTTACTTTTAAAATCCAAGTTCCTTGTTCCTTGGAGTAGTGTGTACTCGTTGTGTGGGATGGCTGAATTCATTCATTAGGTACAAGGGCTCAGTTATTGATATTTTTTTCTTGCTACATATGTTGTGGTGTGATCCACATATGGCTCATCATCGAGTACTATTGTGGTATGTGGGGTTAGGAAGGCCTAGATGTTCTTTTTGGGGAAGTTGATTCCCATATCAACAATATGTATCGATATATGCAAGTGGGATTATAGGATTACACCATAGATAATGATACATGTAAGATGTGAATATTATATTCTTGATGAATCTTTTTGTTAGTTAATCTGATTTACATTCCACACTACTTGAGGCAGATGAAATTTCATTCCCCACATCTATAAGAATAAAAGACAATCAGGGTATGCCATGTCTGTTCCGAGTTTATATTCATGAGGATGGATGGGTCTACACTTCTTCTATGGGTGGTAAATAATCGATGGGTAGGTCATCTACTCACCATGTTGAGACCATCATGTTTGGTATCATTGAATGTTTTCTTTCAATACCTAGAATTATGGAAAAGTTATAGTATGATAAATAAATGATTAAATAAATAATGTTAACCCATGGGGATGGATTTTGGTGGAATACATTGATGTGGTTATAATTAAAATGGATTATGTATCTTGGTCGGATTTTTAATGAATTTCGAGTTAGAGTATTAATGGTTGAATAAAGTTTAGATATTTAATTAATGCGAGGTTAAAATGAATATAAAGGATTAATATAATTTAATAAATCTTATTAAACTATTGTGAGCTTCTAGGATAACTAGTCTTAGCAGTGGAAGCCCGTAGCCTGAGGAAAGTTCACTGCATTTGATTCTAAGAGTATTTTATGTACATATTGTGGGTTTGAGCTATATTATATTATTTACTATTGGTATTTCAATACTCTACACCACCATGTCAGTTAGTTAAATTAACACCCTGAGGATTCTAATCACTAGGGGGTATTTTACGCAACATCCTGATGGGGGGTTGGATGGATGACTATCCCATTCATCGCTGCATTCCTCTCTTTGAAGACTCTTCTGAGGGTAGAAATAAATTTTAGTTTACTCTATATATGTTTTTTGAGGGATTTAATGGCTTGTGGTTATTCACACACATATATTCTTGATATAGTTTCTTATGTTCTACTATAGGTATAACTTGTATATGTTATGATGGCTAGAGGATCCTAACTCACCGTATGGGTTATAATGGATAATGGTTAATACCCGACATATGATATGATTTATCATAGTAGTGTTGGATCTCGAAAACTAAATGTTTTTTTGTTACATTGGTTTAGTGGTGGTGTTTCAAATGGTTTGGGTTCGGGTGGGACTCCCATGTGTCTTCAGGAAAGCCTTTTTGGAGATTGATGCTTAGGACATGTGATGTGGGGGAAAAGAGGAAAACTGGTGTGGGACTGATAGAGTGGTTACCTTGATATTATAGTAACATTATTTACTCTTATATGAAATAAATTGTGAGAGTATCCATGGTGAGGCAGGTAACATAATTTTTTAGTTAAGGGGATGAGTTAGTTCCACTTGTTCTTACATGTGCATTAGCATGATTTCCAAACATTTTCATGAGAGGATATACAAAAGATCCTACAAATTATACTGATATACTAACCATATTTTTATATATAAACACTTCTTAGGTCACTTGGTTAACGTTAGAGATCATGATGGTTACTCCAAGCATTGAGTTGGAGGAGCTATTTGGGATTTGTGGTTGCAACAATTTTACTATCCATTTCTACAGATATTTTTACCTTTTAGTCGTAGTAGATCATTCATAAAATTATATATGTGAACTTGGGATTTATTTTATATTTAAATCTTAGTTGGATTTGGTCTGTTTATGTATTACCACTCTCTTTTTCATGTGTTATATTGGAGAGTAATTCATCCAATTTTCTGGTTTAGAATACCCCTGGTGCAAGTCGCCAACATGGTTCCTACTAGAGGCAGGACTCGAGTGTCACTATCTCCCTTATAACATTTCAATACTAGGAGGGGTAAACTTGGAGGGGATGGGGTCATGATATAGTTGTAGCAGAGAGATGTTGAGGGATAAGATGGATTTCGGAGTAAGTAATAGGTGAGGATGCATGGGTTTGTAGGGAAAAAGTGTCATTCAAGTTTAGAATGTATTGTAACCACTGGAGACAGGATGATATATTGGTATTTTGGGCCCCATGTGATCGATTTCATGGACCATAAAGTTTAAAGTTGATACAAAACTAGGTGAAACATTTTCCAAAGTAGATTCCTAAAAAGGATAATGAATCATCATCCTTTCTACTGTATTTGAATTGGTAGAGATTGGGATATGTTAACATAAAATGAATAAATGAAAATGATTATATAATTAATATAGAGTATTTGATATTTAATGTTTAGAATCTCAAAAAATTTATATTTTTTAGGCGTGGATCCTGTTCGATGTCCTGATTAGGATTATTTAGAAGTCGTCCTATAAGCTATTCTAGCATATCACCACTCGGTATAGGCAGATGATTTCCACACTTGATGGAGAAAACATCGATAGTTTAAATGTCATAGTCTTTAGTAGAAGAAGGGATCAGATTCATATACAGTCTCATTAGACTGGTCAGATGAGGTTGATATATCCTTCGGTTCAATCTGTTCGTAGAATTAGAAATGGGTGTTGTTTTTTGTGATGATGATTCTTGGTGTATTGAGATAGTGAGCATTCATGTTCCTCAAGTATTGCGGGGTGTTGGTGATATCATGGGAAAAGTTCCAAGAGCAGTTCGGATCAAAGATTCAATCTTCGACCATGTAGGAATCTAGTCAATAGGAGCTAATTATCCTTTTGTAGTAGAGCTCTAGTGTGTGAGAGTTTAGAATCCATTTTCGGAACCTTTTATGATATGCTTCAGATCTATTTCCAATTGTTGAGGCTAGGGAGATATAGTTAAAGGAGGATTTTTGTCCATTGATCTGGTACCATGTCACCCTGTATATGATTAATACATACATTGGGGTGTTGCGGTGGGAAAAGTTCATTGAGAAGAAGTTATTCGGAACTAGATCATCATTAGAGGGGAGTCGTTTGGATTCCTGTTGAATAAGATTAGTGGTCTGTGGTTTATGGTTTTTAGGTAAAGAGAGTTTCTGTTTGGATGGGGGTAGGTTGCATACCTCATCAAAACATTTCTATGGGGGGGGGGGGGAAATTTGATGGAATTTTTAATGGATCAGATTCCTGGTTTTCTAATTTAGCCATATGCCATTAGTAGAGGGAGTTCCCTACGTTTCAGACTGGTCTGCGTGAACTAGGTTTTCTGCTCTTGGATACACCACTAAGGTATTTCCAGCTGAGGAAGTATACGTAGGTTGAACCATCATTGGATCCATATAGTGAAGATAGGGTAGGAAGAGGATAGCCACATGACACTACCCATCATTAGAGACCAGATAAAGGACACAATGGGAATTTTTATCTGGGTTAGAGTGTCCATATAGCAAGTCATGGTCATCTTCATGCGTTAGCATTTCCGGCACTAGGTGATCCAGATTTCATTTGAGATACCCTTTTATTGTTTTCTAGTTAGGTGTATTCTTTGGTTGATTCTGGAGTGACACACTCCTTCGTGTCACTTACCCATTTCAGAGACTTGGGACATGACATAGAAATGCTTCAAGTTCCCATGCAGTTCACTACACTAGTTGTCGGTCAAGCTGAATTATATGATGTATATATATAATGTGACCAAGTGGAGGGGCATTATCCCTCTTAGTGAGATTTCCTATGTATATAGATAAAATACTATTATTTAATCCTTGGAATTGATTGGATTTTTTAAGATATTGTGGATTTTATCTAGTGGAATTTGGTGTTTTTATGCTGATTGAGAGCCATCAATGTTTATTGTCATGCAAGACCGTTAGATGGGTCAGATTCATGTTCCTTCATTATCATCCTTGATGGATGAGATGTTGATGAGTTTGTCAGAGGTTCAACAGTAAATTGTTCCTTGGTCGTGGTATAATACCGTTATGTCTTCCTAGAAAAGTTTTATCCATACCCCTCTTAGAGATATTAAGTTCAGGATCGATAAAAACCAAGGTGGGTCTCCTTTATCAATTAATCAATATAGGATGGGTCCTTCTAGGTTGTGGGAGTTGCATGTACAACTTTATGGTCTATTATAGTGGGGTTTATTTCGGATGAGATTGTCTCTTTCGAGAGCACCAATTTTGTTTGTAATGAAGGATAACAAATGTTGAAATTATGTTTTTATTATCATCCCTTGAAAAAATGATAATGTTGAACCTCTATCCCCATCCTTGGATAGATTTTTTTTCTGATTAACTAAATGGTTCATGTTGGTTCCCAACGATCAATTTGGGGTTGGCGTATCATCATATTCGAGTGAAGTATGGGGATATTCCAAAATCCCCATCATGTTGTTGTCATGGGAATTATATTGTCTTGTTGACGACATTTAGTGTCATCAATTTTTATGTTCTGTCCATGAGGTGGATGAAAGATGTGTTCCTCGATTTTATAGATAAGTTCATCGTGTTTTTAATTGACGAAATACTTGTGTACTCTATGTTTGAGGTGGACCATGCAGATAATACTCATGTAGTTTTAGGTGTCCTCTTTTGGTAGCAGCTATATGGGATGTTGTTGATGTGTGGGTTTTAGGATCAAGATATCTCTTTCAGGGGACATGTTCAATCTCATCAGGGAGGAGTTATGGATCAAAAAAATATAGAATTAGTTTTATATTGGTAATACCCCAAGATAGTAGCATAGGTTCGAATATTCGTATGTCTCGCATGGTATTACAGGAGGTTCGTAGATGATTTCACTTAGGTTTTAATGACACCAATAGCATTGATTAAGAAGGGTCATACATTTGTGTGGAATGATCAGTGTCATGAAGCATTCAAGTATCTGAATGATAATTTGGTCAGTGCTCTATTTCTATGACCTCTTGTATATGGAGTTCATTTTGTTGCTTTTTGTGATGATTCACTTCTCGAGTAAGGATGTGTTCTAATGTATAACAGATCTATCATTTCTTATGGGTCCTGGTAGTTATTCCACCATGAATGTAATTATTCCACCCACAATGTCGAGCAGAAGTTATTGATTTTTCCTCTAATGTAGTGGAAATATTACCTCATCAAAGAGATCATTGTGGTTTTTAGCTATTATAAGTGGATGAGGCATGTTTTCCCCCAACGAGACATGAATTTGCAGCAACATTAGTGGATGGTTTTCTTAAAGGATTAAGAATTTAAAATTTCGTATAATCATGGAAAGGGGAATGTTGTAGCTGATGGAATAAATTTGAGGCCATATAGTGATGATGTACATGAATCTGCTCATTCCAAGATGTTGATGGATGAACATTCAACATTACATCTAGATATCAGACACTTTGGGGGAATCATTTTCTTTTTTGGTAATAGTGTAGTAACCTCTAGTGCAGTTGGTATAAGTTTCCTAGTTTGGTGATCATGAGATAAAGGTCTGGAGATAATGATTTGTTTGTGGAGTGGCCCCTAATGGTTGCTATGGGGATTGAAAACACAACATGTTTTATAAGGGACAAATTTTCATTCCTTTAGTGATGGGGAAATTATTTCTCAGGAACTTCTATAGGTCACCTTTAGCTGTATATCCTAGTGTGATAAAGGTGTAACAAGACATGAAGAGATACCATTGGTGTCCTTGGTTGAAGTGTGAACTTTCCGAGTTTGTGTCTTGATGTTTAGTCTTCCAGAAGATTAAAGTCATGTAATATGCTACTGTTGGTTTTCTCTTGCTATTTTATGTCACTCGGTAGAAGTGGGAGGGCATCTCGATGAAATTTTTTACCAGATTACATCATGACAAGGGATGATATAAATTTATATAGGTAGTAGTGATTTTTTTGATGATGTATGACCATATTATATATATATTAAATAGTCAAGATAATTTGATGTTTTGTCGAGATATTATCTGGAGGAGGTGGTGGGACTTTACAGATTCCGAAGGATGATCTTTTCTGATAAAGATTCCCATTTTACCTAAATGGTGTGCAGAGATATCCAACATGATTTTGGTTCTTTTTTTATTTCTTACCACTTATTTTTTATACATATAAAGATGGTTGTATAGAGTAGACCATCCAAACTCTGAAATACAACTTGCACGCTAGTAGCCTAGATTTTGTGGTTTGTGGATGATTCAACATTCCATAGTAGAGTTCTCATACAATAATATTTTTAATCCATCATAGGTATGTATCTATTTAAATCCATGTATGGATGACATTATTGTTCTTTGTTGTGATGGATTGGGGTTGTAGAGATATCCATTCTTGGGATAGAACTGGTATAGAATATGAAAAAGATAATTGATGTGATTTGCAAGAGGATGAAAGCATCTCATGATCCTCATAATTCCTATGGTGGTCATTGGAGGGGACCATTGGAGTGTACTGCTATGGATCATATATTTTTTATGGTGAATCTCCATATTTTTGAAAAATGGTTATTTTGTGGGATTATGCTTTCCCTTCTGTTTGTTAATCCTTTCGTGGTGTTGGCTCATGTTGGAGCCTTGGTGTATCAGGTGGCACATACCCACAGATGATATGGATGCATGATGATTTTCATGTGTCATAGAATCATTTTTATCAAAATTATGAATCTCATATCATCAATGGGGGAGAGATATTTTTAGATGATGATAGGGCATTCGAGAGGCGGCCTATAGAGATCCATGATAGTAAAAAGAAGGTGTTGTGCGAGCGTGATATTCCATTGGATCATGTCATGTGGTGGTATACTGGAATAGAGTAAATTAACTGGGGCGTGAGTCACAAAAATTCACTTAGTAACATGATTTGTTTTTGGTTTATTTCCTTACTTTTAATGATATCCATTTTTTTAGGTTTTCGAAATTTTCATTACAAGAGATCACATTCTTTTATTTCTTGTATTTGGATGCTCTCTTTTGAGGGTTATCTCCCCTATGATAGTGTTTAAAAGATGGTTGTGGATGTCAGGTGGTTTTGTGTGTTCTTTTTTAAAGTAGTTGAGATCCTTTGGAGTTGAGATTCTTAAACGGTACCTCAAAGAGTTGTTTATAAAACATTTTTTTCGTGATTCCTATGACAGTTGGTTTTTGATTCATGTGGTTGAGAGTGAACTCAGAGGTATTGAATGTAATGTAATGGAATAATTTGGTCCATTCTGTTGATGAAATCTCATGTATGAGGTGTTCATGGAGGTCAAGGTGACTCATCCATAACTCTATTTCAAATTTTTATTTCTCTGAAGAGTGTTTCCAAGACTGTTGAGTCAGAAATTGTGAGTCAGTGATGGTGAGTCATAAATGGTGACTCAGTGATGATGAGTAAGAGATGGTGAGTCAAAACTGATGAGTCAGA
Source organism: Viscum album (assembly GCA_963277665.1). Classification (NCBI taxonomy): domain Eukaryota; kingdom Viridiplantae; phylum Streptophyta; class Magnoliopsida; order Santalales; family Viscaceae; genus Viscum; species Viscum album. The sequence continues at coordinate 2,107,526,332 of OY728138.1, read as the reverse complement.
CATGGCGTGTATGAAATGGTGATTTATCTATTGGTTTCATGAATAGTTTTTCTAGAATAGTGAGTTATTTTCATTTTCAAAATATCATGTTTTCCCAAAATCTTACAGATTATCCTATATGACATTTCCGTTCACATAAAATGTATTCAAATAATTTTCTAAAAGATTTAATGCATATTGATAGCACATAACTCCTGTCTTAATATTCAAAATGTTCAGTAAGCCTTTACCAAGCCAAAATAGATGATCTTAGATAGATCTAATATTACTGTAAAATCTATTGTATCTTAAATGAATGCTCCATTAAATATTTTAAAAGGATAAGATATATTGTTCCCTTGTTCTTCAATCTTTTTTCCATAGTTCAATACACTCAAACCACTCCTTCCTTCCCGTAAGAGTTGTGCACACGTCTCTAGCTTTGGATCATGTATTCCATAGAGTTTCTTCCTACTGCATGTGTACCACCTATTTTGGTGCAATCATAAATTTTTGATCTATCATTAATATAAGGTATTTTATACCATAGTTATTCTAGGTTCCTACATATGTATCTTAATGTTTCTCCTTTACCTATTTATGGAAAGTGTTTTATATGATCCCAATGGATCTTTCTAAGCTATTTGTTGTTTTGGTAGTGTCCCTACATCATTTGGAGGATACAGTATTACCATAGAAGTGATCGTTATCTACCGTGTTGTCATATTCTAATGACTATAATGCATGAATCATTTTGAGGTAAGGGATTCAAGGATTATGTTTTCAAATTATGCATAATAGAAGTGATAACATGCTTTATCCCACTGGATTACAGTCGAATTGACATAATAAATATATGAACTTGATAAAAGAATTGATATTAGTCATATGTTGTGGCCTTTTATTTTTCCAGATTCTATGCAATCTATTCCTTATTGTTTATAATATCATTCTTAATGGAAATGGGTAAATAATTCAAATTGTGATTAATTGTAAATAAATTGAACTCGATAAAGGGAAATGTAAATGAACTTGGTTCTTCTCGTATATTTTTTGTTAATCAAATTGATGCAGTTGTTCTTGTTTAATGGAATTGATTGATACATCTGATGATTGTTAACGCATGTTGATTAAATGAATGGAAAATTATTTGTATAATTAATTTGTGATAGAATGTTGTTTAGGTTTCCCATAGTTGGTTCCAAACATAATTAATCAGTTAATTCAAGATGGATTAACTAACTTGTTATGTGATAAAAGACAATTCATGGTTGGTATTGGAGTTACCATTAAACATTTAAATGCCAATAACCATATTCAACATAGTATTGGGTTCTTATTGTATGTGAAGGTTGAACGCCTTGTTTAGGTCCAATAGCCCAATTTCAAATGATTATTTCGTTCTTTTTGTGTTATGGTGTGAGACATGGATGGATGATCTTATAGGGATATTGTGGTATGTGGGGGCATGGAGGCCCCATGGTTTTGGTGGTAACAGATTTCTCCTTGTGCGGTGTGATGCATCGATTTATGCATGTGAGTGATGGGGAGGAAACAAGAGAAAACGAAACAGGTTGGATGAGAATATTGGTAGTTTTTTTAATCGAGGTTTTTTACTATCTAATTTACCTTCAACACAACATGTGGAATATGGTCTTGCTAACCATCCATCCTAAATATGCAAAGACGCATGGGGTATGCCACATTCATTCAATGTTTAGCTACTTGAAGACATATAGGAATACAATCTTATTATAGGTGGTGAATTCATGGCAGGTAGTTTATCTACTCACTGTGTTGAGGCCCTTTAATTTGAACTACATAATGAATTCATATAATACATAGAATTTTTTATAAGTGATTATAATTTTACGTAAATTATTGAATAAATAATGATTACCCATTGGTTTAGAGCTTGGTGAAATTCAACGATGCGGTTATAATTTAGATGAGATGTGGATCTTGGTTGAATTCTAATGGAATGTAATATGGATTGATAATGGTTATATAATAGTAAAATAATTAATTAACATAAATTGAAACTGATTTAATAGGGAAAAGATAATTGAACAAATATTATTAAATTGTTTTGTGATTATATGATACACAGTATAGTTGTTCTAGTCAGCAGTTCGAGAGATTACTGTAGTCAAAGACAAGGTTATTCCCACATTGTTATTGTTAGATATATTATGTCATGTTATTTTTGTGTTTTTATATTCTAGTCCACCCATTTGACTAGGGAAACTAACACCTCGGGGCTTTTGATTCTAGAAGGGTATTTTCCCCAAAATCCCCATTAGAAGATGGATGGATAACATCCCCTTTACCACCCACTCTATTCTCTTGATAGTTACATTTATTGGTATTCATGACAATTATTTATCCCCATACATGTGTGAAGTTGTATGTAATGTCTTGTGGTTATACAATAATATATTTTGGATATTGTTTCATATGTACTACTATATGTATTACTTGTTTAGGTTGTGATGTATTGAGGATCCTTACTCGGTATATGGGATATAATGGCCTAAGGTATAATACCTATCATATGATACATGTTGTTCGCTGTGACATAGAATGAATTCATTACATTAGCATGAGAGCCTCTGTTTAGGATCCTATAGATTATACTTTTATACCCACCCTACATATCAATATATACTGTAATTTCAGGTCATATGGATTATGTAGGATATTAGGATGGTTACTATAAGCATTGAGTTGAAGGAGCTGTTTGGGATTCCTCATCGCTGTCATTTTAATTTCAATTGGTTCATTTAGTTTTCCCTTTCAGTAGTAGCAGGTCATTCTTGAAATTAAATTTGGGAAATGTTTATTTATTTTATTTTTCATTCTTAGTGGGTCTTTGTTGGTGTTTGTATTATCTTTTTTCATTTTCATGTTTTCTCATAGAGGGTAATGCATCCCATTCATTTGTTTATTATACCCTTGGTTCTAGTCTATAACACAGTGCTTACTGAACTCCAGACTTAGGTGTCAGTATCTCGCTTATCAAATGGGTGGCCGAGGAGGGGTACATATTGTGTGGATGGTGTCGTGAAATTATCCCTTTAATTGTGGGTATAAACACTTGACCATAATGGGTATACTGGCCATCACTCAGATTATGGTATTACATTTTCAATATATAATATTAATATATTTATAGTTGGGTATCCAAAAAATAGATGGATTTATAAAAAAAATAATTAATAGTCTAATAAATTTTTAACCAAAAGGTTTTTTTTAAATTTCATTATAAATTGTAAAAAATCATAATTTACCACCAAATAGATAACATCAAGAAAAATTTATCACAAATCTGTATCAATTATGTATACATATTCCCTTATTTAAATGTCATCAAATATCTTTATTTTATCTATAAACCACCTTTCAATGGTATATATTTCAAAATATATGTGTTTAAAAAATTAAAAAAATTATAAAATATATAATGTTTCACAATTATCAAAATATATAATATTATATTAGATAAACACCTCATTTATTCCACATATTTCCTAAACCCTTATCCATGAGTTGTCATTATTTTTAATTATAAAAAATGTCTTTGTATGATTCATCAATATCAACATAGTCATGGTTCATACTAAAATATTATGAAAAATATTCATAATTAAACCCAAACCTATGGGTCGTCCTTTAGGATGCTGGTATCCCCATTTCTCCCCATATGAAGTCAATGTATTTAGATATTATATTGTCAATTCCATCATGGGATTTACCATTTTGATTGAGATATATGTGTCAGGATTTTGAAATCAAAATAAATCGATTAAATTATCTATAGAATTTTATGAAAACTTATATGGTGTTCTATAGAACATATAGTATTTATAGGTGAATTTGATGTTCAAAAATAATTTAAAATCATTTGAAGAATAATTTTCCTGGATAGTGATGGTTAATAATTATAAAAGTATAAAGAATGTTTTATGTTGCATTTTTCCTTTAATATTGATAAATGATAGTTTATATGTTGGATATAACACCATTATTACATGAAAATTAATTATTTCAAGTTAAAATAATAATATACATTGTAAAAGAAATACCAATTTAAATTCTATATTAATTTATAGATAAATTACACAAAAACAAAATCAACAGAAAATGATTTTTTATATAATATGATATCTCAAATAATTCCAATTAAATCCTAAAAAAATTTATATAATTATTCATAAATAATCATCTATATCAAAAAAGGGTATTATATACCTCAACATTGTAAAATTTCTCCCAAAATATCATTTCATTCCTTGCAATTCCTTCCCTCAATGTATCAAATTATGTTGTCGATAAAAGTGTACCTATATCAACTATATAAATATAAACCCATGATGGAATATATATCTATGATGATAACATCACATGGAAACATCATTATCTATAAAATTTTTTATTCCTTCCGTTTGTAAAAACAATAAGCACTCAATCATATACAATACATATTATAGTGACATTAGAATAATATTTTGATTCAATAGTTATAAATAATAATTTATGTGTATAGATATTTATATTCAAATATTAAATTTTTCTCAGAAAATCCATATATTATAATGATGAACCTTTTTGTATTAAAAAAATTATTTTCAAATATATTTTTTTTATGAATCATCATTATAATATTCATCTTAACCTATTCTGTTTCAATAATGATAAATAAAACCATATTAAAATATTTTTAAAAGTTGGTATTGATAAAAAATTAATAGTTTGGGGCATAAAAAAAAATAGTTCATGTAGATACCCAAATCTTGATGTATATAGACATTACATTACTTTTGAGGAATACTTAATACATAACAAAAACAGACACACAAGGATCGTAATAGTTTAGTGTCTTTGGAAACTTGGAATATAAACTTCTAATCATGTTGAAAGATCTTCAACAACAACCATAATAATCATCCCCTTTTAATTTCCTTAAAAAAAACCTTTCTTTATTTCCTGGTGAAAATAAAACATAAAAAGGGTGAGCTCAAATTCTCAGTATGTGAAAACATAGATAACATAAAACAATCCATAAACATTTGAATGAAAAAACATGAACATGAAATTTAAAGATCAAAATCTTGAGAAAATACATAAATAGTGGAAGTACGTAAGACATATATCATAATGGAACATCAACCATGATAAAATATAATGGGAATAAAACATGTAATTGTGGCAACCATTCAGAACATGTTATGATTTCCATAGTATCCAAGGCATTGCTGCCAAGACCATCTTAGTGGACAAAGTCCCTTTCTGAATCGAGTTCACTCCTCATTTCAGTCCTATAACACTGAACCAGATTTACATACCATTCCAGCCATGTCTATCTCATGAGATATAAATCTTTACACAATGTATTGGAGGGAGATATAGGTCCTACCCATCTCATAATGAAATCATTCTTACTTGTGCCACAAAATAATCATACATCATTCATAATAACCGAATAAATAAAATGGGTTTCATAAACATCATCTCATCATCACATAATCCAAATAAAATAAATGGATATCATTTCATAATATGAAAAGTGAAACCATGTAAATCATAGAAACATGATACTTGAAACATACACATATGAAATAATGTCATCTTAGATGGAAAATTGTTTTGGTAAAACACTTGAAATGAATTCTTGAGGAAAACATCCTTTCTTCTTCCAAATCATTCTCTTTCCACAAAATGTCATGAAATTTTAAAAGAAAAAGGATTTTTAAGAAAATAATTATAAAATATTTTACAGGAATCTTCATGAAAATAAGGCTTTATAAAACCGTAAAAATCTGTTCATGCCGTATAAGTTAAAAAAATATTCTTCTCGTACTTTTGTCAGAAAAGTCATAAAAGTACCTCGTAACGTAAACAAAAGAATGATTCCTTACATACCTTGTAGTAAAAGTAAAAAATGGGTAATGTGGACATTAAATATACATTAAAACATTTTTAGAAAATAGGTACATGGATGATAGATATAACCCCAGTGAATACTTATGAATAAACAATCTCGGATAAAAATGTGATCGGAAAAGTTATCCATTACCTTAGGTCTGATATGCTTTGTATGGATCCGAAACTCCTGTATAATGATTTAAATAATGTCAATGACTTATTACATAATCATATTCATTGTTATGATATCATATATGTTTCACTTATGTCTTTATATTACCTATTATTTTTTAAATTCAATGTTAAAGCTGCGTTTTGGGTAAAATCATTTTATTTATCTTATGTGTATCGACTTTTACTTCTTTATATGATTACTTATATCCTGATTTTCATAATTAAAGAACGTAAAAAATGATTTATTTATAATATATATTCATAATATATATATATATTATAGATTAATAAAAGGAATGAAATACACCGTTCATAGAGACGGTAGGCCGTATGTACGCATAAACGTTGTTTTCGTTTCCTTATTGACTTGAATGGAATTAAGTAGATGACATACATATATATATTAATAAATAATGTATCATTATTATGTCATATATTTCATGATTACTTATTATATATACTTTATAATCATTAATGAATGGTTAACATTGAAAATGAATCTCATCGCATCGTGGAGATGGTAGTCCGTACGTACGCACGAGCGATGATATCGTTCCCATAATTATTGAATAGAATTGGAGTGGATGGTATAATATATCAGAATCAGTTAGATTCTATAATAACCATATATAGTTATTCTTTACACCAATATACCCATCCATGTACGGTGTTGGTTGAAAAATATATTACACCACGGCGTGGAGACGGTATTCTGTACGTACACATGCATGGTGATTTTGTTTTCCGTAGGATGGATAGAAGGTGAAATAGGGTTGTTTAATTTTTATAATAACATATCAGAATATGAGGGATACTGATGTTATTACTTAATAATGAAACAACTAATGAAGAGGGAGTAGAAGAAGAATGGAACTTGAAGAAAACGTTTGAAGGTATTACCTCTTTCTAGAAGTGCCTCCTTTAAACTTTATCTTAGGGCATTAGTGTTCGTCTGTTGAGAAGACCAGTACCTCTAGAAGGTTTATAAGGAAGTGGGTAAGTAAAATGGTCAGGTTTTTTCTGAGCTTAAAGGCTCCAAATTGTGTGAGGAGAAGAGGGATGAGATGCCCTTTTATAAGGGATGAGAGGGGCACCTTTGGAAATATAAGAAAAATATTAATTTATATTAAATCCAAACCCCACATAAAAACTACCAAAATGACTCAAATAATAATATTAGATGAGATAGGGTTGTAATATCATTAACCATTAAAATTTTCACATGTTAGAAATTTATTTTAAACATTATCAACTTGATTTATCCTTATTAAATCAATTTAATTTTATTTATGGTAATATCATTATAAATTTTAAATTATAATAAATAATTACTTATTTTTTTTAATTGTCCATAATTGGATAATTTATAACATTTACGACAATATAAATTTAAATTTATAATTTTTAAATATTTTAGGGATTTTTATGCAATTTTATAATATGTTATTTTTATAAAATAACAATAGTGTAAATTTTGACACTATTCATTTATTTGAATTTAAATAAAACATATATAGAAGCTATGATCGAAATAAAAGATTTAATAGATTCATAACATGTCAAATTTATCTAGAAAATTAGTGGATCACATTAAATAGTTCATATAATATTTATTTTAATATTTTTAAAACCATTTATTTGATATATCACTTAATAAAATAATTTCAACATCACTATTATGTCACCTTTAATGATATATATTTAATCCCTAAAAATTATAAATAAAATCATATGATATAGATAATTTTATTATCTCTCTTTATACTATTCATGTTCTACGTTTCAAGATGTTTATCACTAAATTAAAATTAATATACTTATAAGATTTAAGAGAGTGACATGTTGTCAAAATCATTGGTTTTAATAATAATTATATTATTTCATGGTCCAAATTCCATGAAATGAATCTAGTCCGACCCATAGGTGATATGGGTGGACCTTTATTCATAAAATAGGTTTTTTCCAAGTTTTAGGGTAATTTTATAATCTTATTTTTACCCTTAATTGCCCGATTTACCTTTAATTGTAGTAAATAAAAAATTATCGTAGTTATTATTCATAAAATCAAAAAAATTAAACTAACCTATTAACAAAATTAAGACCCAATGAATCCAAATATGGAATCCATTTTTTCAAATTCAATACATAGAACTTTCAGAAATTAAATTAAAATTTATCCCGTTGTCTAATGAAAACGGGTTTTTGTTTAAAACATTGGAAAAGATTGAATTGAATTAACCTACGAATTCAATGTAAAATCAATGATAATGAAATAAATTATAATAAATGGTAAAAATATATATTCTATTTATACTTTAAACCCATTAAATATTATAATTTATCCATATAAATTATTTCAAGGAAAAAAGTTGTTTTTAATTAAAATATAGCGTGTTTTTACGATTCATTAAAATATGAAAGTTATCAGAATAATATGAAAAATTTATCCAAAGTAATTTTTTACTTCTTTATTCGAAATAATAATTCTATTTTGTCAAATGGAACTTATAAAAATGTCAAAAACTAGATTTAATGTGGCTACGCCATTAAAACGCGGCAAAACTACATTTTTTAAAAAATACTAATTTTACCCAAAAAAATTATTTTGTACTCATACCATGTTCTATAAAATGTGTACGAAGAATAATAATGTTATAAAATTCAAAACATAGTTAATAATATTCATAATGGATAGTTCGTGATAATATTATTACCATATATTGTTGTTTAGTGAAACCCGATATTGCGTACAACACGTGCTATCGAGGATGGTCGTGATTACATGTAATGCAAGCCAAATCAGGGTTGCGTGTAGTGCAAGAATCCTTTTTTGTTGCGTACAAAAAAATAAAACCATATTTCAATTATACTTTGAATATATATATATATATATATATATATATATATATATACATACACACTCAAAGTTGCGTAGAATAACAACTATCAAACAAACTTGAAATTGTGTGTAGCATGATCAAAGAATAATGTTGCGTATACTGCAAGCTAATACAGTGTTTCTTATAGAACAAGATAATATTTTTGTAGAATAAAACACATTAAATCAAATAAATTAAAAAGAATACTTATCATAAAATATCGGGTTGTTACATTCTACCTCCTTTAAAATGAATTTCGCCCTCGAAATTCGTCGGGGTTATAAATGGTTTTCTACTTGAAAGTTTCTATAATTGAAACCCACATCGTAAAATGAAATACCAAATCTTAAATTTAAAAACTAAAGTATGAAACATAACGGTTACCCAAATAAACTAATTACTGGGTTTCCACATAAGAGAACATATGTGAAAATATGGATATGGAAGAGAAATCTAAGCATCATGTTCTGATAGAGAGTCGTAGAGAACATGTCTATGAAAAATCCTACAATCCCAAAGCCATAGATTGGCGATGATCTAAGGTACCATCTGATTCATCAGATATAAGAGAACTATGACACATTTTTGGTTTTCAATATCATTTCCCTAAAGTTGAAAATTTTGAATTAGAATAAATACTTGCTTGATTTTGGTACAATCTCACTATTGTTCATGTTTAGAACAATTTCCACTTCATCTCTTAAAGAAATGAAGTTGAATTTGTTATTCGTGAAGTGATAACAGATCATGTGATAGAATGATGGGTCATTACATCTATCTCAAAGAAAAGGATAGAAAAATTTATCGAATACTTAAGTCCATGTATGGTGAGGTTAATCAGATATGATTCCAAACATGGACTTATACTTCATCTATAATACCTATTAATAAAATAAAACTAGTTTCTACTAACCAGGGACTTCCTGTAGGCTAGTGGTAGGAGATAATGGCCTGGCGCACTTCGGTTGTGGTTTCGATTCCCATAGCCTTGTCTGATGCGATGGGCTGTCGCACATCCTACAAGTTGTCCTTTTTCTAAAACTACATTACTATAACATCCCATTAATAATATCGAAAAAAGTTCTATCCTTAAACAATACTAACTTATGAACAACATAATCCATTCCAATCATTAGGCTTATCTAAATTACTTTGGTCCAAGCTCATATTATAAAGAAAACAATTACTAGAAAGGTTATCTACCAAGAACGTGAATATAAGCATTTATATCACATATATCATAAGATATATCTTGTTGGTTGCATTACATACACATGAATACCTTAGTCATATATTCTCCTGGAAAAAAAATTACCATAGAACCATAGTGAAAACATTAATACTGTCAAAAGGTAACTCTTTCCACATACCAAATTCCCAAATAATATATATAATCAAACCACCATATCACTTAGTCCTTATATCAGTCATGATCTCATGAATACAATCAAACATCTCATTCTCTTCATATCCCTTCATTATACCCATATAATCCACATTCCAAAAATATCTGAATAACCTTCCATGGTTACCGGTAATATTCAACATATACTTTCAAATACTTTAGGAAAAACAATAGTGTAACAATCCTTAAGTGATTATTTATTCCATAGTACCATACATTATTATTTATAAACATACAATCCTTCCACTTACTTCTTAATCCACTGAATTAGATTCATAATTTATTTCAGCTCATATTTTATTTATAGTCTCTTCATCATCATCCATATAAATACAACTCATATTACCATGCTGATTCTCTTCATGATATTTTCCCTTAGGGTATTGGTTTGCATAATGCCCATACATTCCACATTTAAAACATTTAACCATTGTTGATGTAATAGAAATACCATTATCCTTGTCCATGGTGTCAACTAAACCTTTTCCTTTGCAATTACTGGCATTGTGTCCTTCTTTTCCACACCCAAATCATCTTCTACTTCCTTTGAAACATTCTCCCTGATGCCTCTTCCCACATGATTTACATGAGGGGAATTGAACTTTCTTTCCTCTATGATCATCATGAAACTCCATCTTTCTATTATTAGCTAAGTCAGGAAACGTACCAAAGTTGAGATTATTGATCATATTATGAGATTTCTGATTAGGAATAATAACTATATGTGGTCCTCCAGATCCAATTTCATTTAGTTGCTTATGAAGAATGGCATTCCATTGTCCATCATATCCTCTATTATTGTGAATCTTCCTATTTCCAGCCATTTTCTAAAACCCAAAAAGAATAGTGTGAGACGAAAAAATCATGCTCGGGAAAACAACGTAGTAAAGGTGGAGTACCCTCGATATCTGACATCTTAGGATAAATTCTAAGATCGTTACCGTAGTTCTAGGACTATATCCTATATGTATACTTATCCTTAGGGACATCCCTAGACATACCTTAGAAATATCTCTAGGGATCTCACTAACATTTTTTCATCCTAGTTTCCAAAGGATGACTAAACCATTCCTCTGATACCAACTATAGAGACCCAAAACATGACGTACATGGACATTGGTTGCGCCCAAATTTACCCTACTGGTAAAAGCGGTCGATGTAGTACATGTAGTGGTCGAATCCACGGGGACCGAAGAAGAAACCTTGAAACACTAAGATTGGATACGGGATTGGCTATGCAGTGGCCAACTTTGGATTGAATTGATTTGAAGAAATATTGATTTAATTTAAAGAACAAAACAAATAAAATTACTTGAATTAAAACAACTAATTAAGGTGATTCAATCCTAGGTTGTCTCTTGGGCTTGATTGGATGTATTTGTTTTTCATTTGATTTTTTGTTCATCAGTTCAAGAGGTATCCATTAAATGAAATAATTAATCAATATCATTCTTCGATTTAATCCATACAAAATTTCAAGGATAATCACCAATTCACTTAGAGGATCAATTAAATGAGAACTCCAAGGAATTGGATCATACTAGTACTCAAAATGTGTCGTCGTTAAAGTCGGTGAAGACAAAGAAGAAGATAAATCAAAGAAAGGAACTCTTAAAATAAAGGAAAAATTTAAGAATTTAATAACATCAAATAAAATTCAATCCAACTAATGAAACTCCCTAGGATCAACCCATAAAAGTTTATCCCTCCATTGATTCTATTATATCAATGGAAGCGGGTAATTGACTTAAAGAAGTGGGGTTGAAGAAGAAGGGAAAAACATTAATCAAAATGAACACTCCACCGTTGTGTGATGAATTCACAAGTGCGGGTGTGAATAAATTAACACTTTGATTCAACGGTATCAACGTGTGAAGAAAAGTAAAATAATAAGTGAAGAAAAGCAAATTTTATTAAAATACTAATCGTGAATGAAAAACATACATTAGAGAAATTGACGATGCCATTACAAAATGAAAGTGGGAAATTACAATTGAATGAAAAACTTGGATTCAAAGAAAAATGTTAGATGATTATTCCTTTAACCACCAGCTCCTTATATAAGAATATTAGGAGAATTATGTCCACCCCCAACAATAAATTCACCCCCCAACAATTAAGAGAGTCAAAAGGAGGGTGAAGAATCAAAAGGAAATTAACGTTACAAAGTTGACCACAAAACCAGCCAGATTCATCATCCATATTGACGTGTGTGTTTTGCACTTCATACGGCCGAATCCAAAGGTGTCATAAATATACAATATCTTATTACATCTGTCTTCTAAAAGCTCTCAAAATTTAAGGACAATTGGCTCAGCCTTTTGGACGTTATGGTCGAAATGGTGGGACGTATTTATGTGCATTAATGTCAGGTCCACCATTTGAATCTCAACTCCAAATCCCTTTATCATCAAGAAAAAATCAGAATTAGCTCTGGCCACAGTTGAAAAAAATGATACTCATATTTTTATCTTTCTACTGTATAAATTTGAGCTTCATTGAGCTTGGTTTCTGGGCCCCACATTTTTTGATGGGGCTTAGGCCCATTATGCTTTCTCCAACAAATTTGTGCATTCGGGCGCAAAATTCTCCATCTTCTCTTGGGATTCATCCATCGGGCCTAAAATATAAAATGTTCCAAACAAAGTGATCAATAATATCCCAAAATTCAAAATTCAGAAAATACAAATAATGTTGTCTACAAGAAATTTAATGAATAAGCCCAAATTTTCATTTTAAACAAGAATTGCATTTATGATGAGAAATGAAGTTTTATTTATGTAATGAACTAAAAACAATGTTTATGGACTTTGGAACAATGAATATAAACATATTGACAATTAATATTATCCACTTTCAGTGAATAATCACACCCCCCAACTTGAGTTTTGCAAGTCCCAAGAAAAATAAATTACAAATATGAAATTCAAATCCCCTTTTCCAAAAACATTTTAATACACATTGCTCACCCAAAAATCTAATACCAAAAAAAATTATTAAAACCCATCAAAATAATTAAAACCAAGCTAGGTACATAAGCATATCCCAAGCCCAATCCCATTCCATTGTTCAAATTCATCGCCACATTTCATCCAATTCCAATTAAGCATGATAAAATGTTGTGTATCATAAAAGATATGGGGCCAATTTTATTGATCAGGTGGAAAAAATGGAAGTGCTAGGTGGGAATCACATTAAACCTTAAGATGAGTATCCAATTTTTTTTTGATTTTTTTTCTTTTACCACAATAGATATGAAAAGACTAACTCTGGGCAAGACAACTATGGAGTCACGATCCCCAAGTGTCGGACGCCACACATATTATCAATTTCATGCTCTACAATGGAGATATAAAGCCTAACTCTGGGCAAGAAAACTATGGAGTCATGATCCCCAAGTTCCGGACGCCATGCATTTGGACAAAACATTTCTCTATGTGGTTAATTTTTTTGTTTTTTGTTTTTTTGTTTTTTTTTTTGTTTTTTTTTTGATACTCAAATTAAACTAAAAGTGACCCCAGAACCCTATGCTATTATGAAAGGGACCCGAGAACTCAAATTTACACCCAAAATCTAGTAGACGTGCATTGTGGCATTTTTATTAAGAGGATGAAAATGTAAACATTGAAAAATCACATCGGACAAATGCACTTTCCAAAAACTATTCTTATGAACTTAAACATGCATTAAAATCAGAATCAAGGCATGCAAAATTTATTTGATATCCAATTTTAGATTTTGCAATGTGTGTTATCATGTTCAAGGTTAATGGGGTTTTTCTTTTTAGGCATGTTTTTAAAAAAATCATTTTTTATCTCCCCCCAACTTAGAATAACACTATCCCCAGTGTTTAAAGAAAAGAAATGTTATAAGGGGGTAGGGGAGGAGTTCAAAGATGAAATTGAGAATGATAAACATGGAACAAATTCACCTAGTTTTTAAAGATGAAGTTCTTGATGCTCCAGATTACTCCATTGATCTCTTGGGGGATGTAGGCACCTCCTTGATTGAACATGTATCACCCAAAATAGTTCCTGAACCATAAAAAGAAGGACAAAGTAGACAAAACAAACAACACAATGATTTATTTAATTCCATGTACCATCATTTTTATGGTTTTCCATGTTTTTTTTAAATCAAACTAATGATACATTGTCTTCTTTTAAATTTATGGGTAAGGTATTACTCAGGGATCACACCGTGTGACATGGATAAATACAGTGCTCCCCTTTCATGCTCATCCATACTCATAAAAGAAGAACAGGTCAAGAGTCTAATTTTTTTTAACCTACAAAAACATAAATAAAATAAAATAAACTGATGATACATTGTCTTCTTTATATTTTCTGGGTAAGGTATTACTTAGGGATCACACCACGTGACACAGATGAATACGGTTCTCCCCTTTCGTACCCATCCTTACTCATAAAATAAGAATAGGTCAACAGTCTATATAAAAAAACAAAATGAAGCATAAGGAAACAAAAGATGATTCATAGTGATTGGAAACATGAAAACCATGGGTTGCCTCCCGTGCAGTTCTTTTGTTTAACGTCGTTGGCTCGACTTGTACCCCCCAACTTATCCAATTCCAACTTTCAAAATTTTAATGAACCCATCTTTCTCCCCTTCAACAAGATTGAGATTGATTGTTTTTTTTAAATTTGTTTCGTATGAAATCATATTTTCTACAATGACTGGTGAAATCCAAGGAATATCTAAAATGGTTGATCGTGTTTTTTCTATAGTCATTCCTAAGACATAAAGGATCATTCCTGAATTATTGATTTCATGATATAAATGAATGACAAATGAAATGTCTTGTTTATCACCTATGATGGGATGCATCGGTGGGGAAGTAAGGATATTGATTTTGAGTTCAGGTTGGATAGGACATTCAAACATAGATAAGGAATTAGAATCAAAATCAATTTCATTTTCAGCATTTCCCAACACAATTAGTTCCATTTGAATTGAAGATTCAGCCTCAAAGTTTTCTAGATGAGTTTCATGAATGGGTATGGATTTTATGTTTTTGATTTCTCCTAATGGTTCAGTTATTGGTGTTTCTATAAAATTATCATTGGATAAATATTCTGGGCATTCAATCCATGAAGACAAATTTTCCCCTAGTGAATCAAAAAAATTAATTTCCTCTTGATTTAAATACCATTTAACATTTCCTTGATCTTGTTCAGTTATCCCATATCCAAAGGTTAGTTATTTTTTCAATTCATGGGAGGTTTTTGGGATAAAAGATTCATCTATCAATGATGAGGAAATAACATCTTGAGTGGGAACGGGTTCCTCAAAAGTCTTAAAGAATTGTAATTCTAATATGAAAGATGAAACTTCTAATTTCATTTTATCCATTTGTTCACACAATTGTTCAAGAATTGTTTCAGGATTAGGGTTGATATATGTTTTTAAATCATGGACTTCCTCATTATTTATCTTTTCAATCATTTTTTATAGGTATGTAAATTGATCTTGTAAACATTAATCATCCCATTGATTGTACATCTCATCTGGTGTGGTGTATTCAATTAAGGATTGGTCAATGAAATTCCCTATTTGAGGTGTTTCCCAATATTGATTTCTGAATTGATTACAGCATTGATTTATGAATGGGTATTTTGGAGGATAATCCATTGGAATTGATTGAAAATTGGTTTTGGGGTTTTTTTTGAACACACAGGAATAGAAAGGGGAAAAGAGAAGAGAAATTAGGGTGAGAATAGAGAATTTGGGGTGAGAAAAGAAGATGTGGGTCTAAGGTACTTACTTGGGTCCCCAGAAACGGCGCCAAAATTTGGTTGTGCCCAAATTTACCCTACTGTTAAAAGCGGTCGATGTAGTATATGTAGGGGTCGAATCCACAGGGACCGAAGAAGAAACCTTGAGACACTAATATTGGATACAAGATTGGCTATGCAGTGGCCAACTTTGGATTGAATTGATTTGAAGAAATATTGATTTAATTTAAAGAAAAAAACAGATAAAATTACTTGAATTGAAACAACTAATTAAGGTGAGTCGATCCTAGGTTGTCTCTTGGGCATGAATGGATATATTTGTTTTTCATTTGATTTACTGTTCATCGGTTCAAGAGGTATCCATTAAATGAAGTAATTCCTCAATATCATTCTCCGATATAATCCATACACAATTTCAAGGCTAATCACCAATTCATTTAGAGGATCAATTAAATGAGCACTCCAAAGAATTGGATCGTACTAGTACTGAAAATGTGTCGTCGATAAAGTCGGTGAAGACAAAGAAGAAGATAAATCAAAGAAAGGAACTCTTAAAATAAAGGACAAATTTAAGAATTTAAAAACATCAAATAAAATTCAATCCAACTCATGCAACTCCCTAGGATCAACCCATAAAAGTTTATCCCTCCATTGATGCTATTTTATCAATGGAAGCGGGTAATTGACTTAAAGAAGCGGGGTTCAAGAAGAAGGAAAAAAACATTAATCAAAATAAACACTCCATCGTTGTGTGATGAATTCACAAGTGCGGGTGTCAATAAATTCACACTTTGATTCAACGGTATCAACGTGTGAATAAAAGGAAAATAAAAAGTGAAGAAGAAGAAATTTTATTAAAATACTAAACGTGAATGAAAAACATACATTAGGGAAATTGACGATGCCATTACAATATGAAAGCGGAAAATTGCAATTGAAAGAAAAACTTGGATTCAAAGAAAAATGTTAGATGATTATTACATTCACCACCAGCTCCTTATATAGTCATATTAGGAGCCTTATGTCCACCCCCAACAATAAATTCACCCCCAACAATTATGAGAGTCAAAAGGATGGTGAAGAATCAAAAGGAAATTAACGTTACAAAGTTGACCACAAAACCATCCAGATTCATCCTCCATATTGACGTGTGCGTTTGACACTTCATACGGCCGAATCCGAAGGTGTCATAAATATAAAATATCTTCGTCCATGTGTCTTCTAGATGCTATCAAAATATAAGGAAAATTGGATTATCCGTTTGGATGTTATGGTCGAAATGGTGGGACGTATTTCTGTGCATTAATGTCGGGTCCACCATTTAAATCTCAACTTCAGATCCCTTTATCATCATGAAAACATCAGAATTAGCTCCGGCCACAGTTGAATAAAATGATCCTCAAATTTTTATCTTTCTACTATATAAATTTGAGCTTCATTTAACTTGGTTTCTGGTCCCCACATTTGTTTGATGAGCCTTAGGCCCGTTATGCTTTCTCCAACAAATTTCTCCATTCGGGTGCAAAATTCTCCATCTTCCCTTGGGATTCATCCATCGAGCCTAAAAGATAAAATGTTCCAAAAAAGTGTTAAATCATATCCCAAAATGTCAAATTCTGAAAATAAATATAATGTTGTCTACAAACAATTTAATGATTTGGCCCAAATTTGCATTTTAAACATGATTTGCATTTTAGATGAGAAATGAAGTTCTAATTATGTAATGAATTAAAAACAATGATAATGGACTTTGTAAAAATGAATATAATGATATTAAAAATTAATATGATCCACTTTCAGTGACTAATCAGACATTACTTTTCTTTTTTGGGTAAAATCATTTTATTTATCGTATGTGTTTCGACTTTTCTTTCTTGATATTATTAATTATATCCTGATTTACATAATTCTAGAATGTAAAAAATTATTTATATATAATATATATTAATCATATACATATATATTATAGATTGATAAAAGGAATGATATACACCATTCATGGAGATGATAGGTCGTACGTACGCATGAACGCGGTTTTCGTTTCCTTATTGAATTGAATGGAATTAAGTAGATGACATACATATATATATATATATATAAATCAAGTATCATTATTATGTAATATATTTTATGATTACTTTTTATATATACTTTATAACCATTAATGAATTGTTAACTTGCAGAATGAATCTCGTCGCATCGTGGAGACGGTAGTCCGTACGTACGCACAAGCGATGATATCAGTCCCCTAATTATTGAATAGAATTGGATTGGTTGGTATAATATGTCAGAATAAGTATGATGTTATAATAACCATATATAGTTATTCTTTACACCATTATACCCATCCATGTAAGGTGTTGGTTGAAAAACAGATTACACCACGTCGTGGAGAGGGTATTCTGTACGTACGCATGCATGGTGATTTTGTTTTTCGTAGGATGTATAGAAGGTGAAATAGGGTTGTTTCATTTTTATAATAAAAAATTATTATATGAGTGATACTGATGTTATTACTTCATAATGAAAAATCTAAAGAAGAGGGAGTAGAAGAAGAATGGATCTTGAATAAAACGGTAGAAGGTATTACCTCTTTCTCGAAGTGCCTCCTTTAATCATTCTCTTAGGGCACTAGAGTTTGTCTTTTGAGAAGACCAGTACCTCTAGTAGGTTTATAAGGAAGTGGGTAAGTAAAATTGGAAGGGGTTGGCCATGCTTCAAGTCTCCAAATTGTGTGAGGAGAAGAGTGAGGAGATGCCTTTTTATAAGGGAGGAGAGGGGAACCTTTGGAAATATAAGAAAATATTAATTTATATTAAATCCCAACCCCACATAAAAACTTCCAAAATTACTCAAATACGAATATTATATGATATAGGGTTGTAATATCATCAACTAATAAAATTTAGGGATGTTAGGAATTTATTTTAAACATTATCATCTTGACTTATCCTTATTTAATCAATTTAATTTTATTTTTGGTAATAACATTATAAATTTTAAATTATTATATATAATTGCTTATTTGTTGTGAATTGTCCATAATTGGATAATTTATAACAGTTTAGACCATATAAATTTAAATTTATAATTTTTATATATTTTTGGGATTTTTAAACAATTTTATAATATAATATTTTTATAAAATAATAATAGTGTCAATTTTGTTCACTTTTCATTTATTTGAATTTAAATAAAAAATATACAGAAGATATTTTCAAAATAAAAGATTTTATAGATTCATAAAATGTTATAATTATCTAGAAAATTAGTGGAGAACATTAAATAGTTTATATAATATTTATTTTAATATTTTTAAAACAATTTATTTGATATTTCACTTAATAAAATAATTTTAACATCACTATTATGTCACCTTTAATGATATTTATTTAATCTCTAAAAATTATAAATAAATTAATACGATGTAGATAATTTTATTTTCTTTCTGGATACTATTAATGTTCTATGTTTCGTGATGTTTATCACTAAATTAATATTAATATACTTATAAGATTTAAGAGAGTGACATTTTGTCACTTTCATTGGTTTTAATAATAATTATATTATTTCATTGTCAAAATTCCATGAAATGAATCTATTCCAACCCTTAGCTGATATGGGACGACTTTTATTCATCCAATATGATTTTTCCAAGTGTTAGGGTATTTTTATAATTTTATTTTTACCCTTAATTACCATATTTATCTTTAACTATAGTAAATAAAAAATTGTCGTAGTTACTATTCATAATATCAAAAGAAATAAAACTAAAATATTAACATTATTAGGACACACTGAATCCAAATATGGAATACATTTTTTCAAATTCAATACACAGAAGTTGCAGAAATTAAATTAAAATTAATCCCGTTGTCGAATGAAAATAGGTTTATGTTTAATACATGGCAAAAGATTGAATTGATTTAACCTACAAATTCAATGTAAAATCAATTCTAATGACAAAAATTATATTAAATGGTAAAAATATATTCTATTTATACTTTAAAACCATTCAATATTATAATTTAACCATATAAATTTTTACGATGAAAAAAGATGTTTTTAATTAAAATATAACGTGTTTTTACTATTCATTAAAATATGAAAGTTATCAGAATAATTTGAAAATTTTATCCAATGTAAATTTTTATATCCTGACTCCAATGAATAATTCTATTTTTTCAAGTTGATTTTATAAACATGTCAAAACTAGATTTAATGTGGGTGCACCATCAAAAGGCGGCAAAACTGCATTTTTTTAAAAAGACTTATTTTACACGAAAAATTTATTTTGTTCTCACACCATGTTCTAAAAAATGAGTAAGATGAATAATAATGTTATAAAATTCAAAACATAGTCAATACTATTCATAACTGCTAGTTCGTGATAATATTATAACCATATATTGTTGTTTAGTGAAACCCGGTATTGCGTACAACACACACAATCGAGGAAGGTCGTGATTGCATGTAATGCAAGCCAAATCAGGGTTGCGTGTATACAAGACTCCTTTGTTGTTGTGTACCACAAAATACAACCATATTTCATTTATACATTGAATATATATATATATACATACAAACACTCAATGTTGTGTAGAATAACAACTATCAAACAAACTTGAAATTGTGTGTAGCATGATCTTAGAATAATGTTCCATATACTGCAAACTAATACAGTTTTGCGTATAGCACAAAATAATATTTTTGTAGCATAAAACACATGACATCAAATAAATTAAAAATAATACTTATCATAAAATATCGGGTTGTTATAGTTCATCAAAAAATTATAAGAAATAACTTTTTAGAAATAATATTGTTTCTCAAAAAAACACATTAATTTACCAAATATATATTCTATTCTACAAAATTATTTTCATATTGAATTTCATATGAAATATAGAATGAAAATTTGAAACAATAAATTAATATCTATAATCATTAAAATAAATCTCATCTTTTTTCAAACTGTTATACATATCAAATATATAAATAATAGAATAATTTTCTTATATAATTTATATAAAGCCCCCTAATAAGAATTGAAAAAATATGCTGGTAACATATATATTAATTTTCCATATAAATATTACAAATGTAATTATGTTTTTTATAAATTACATTCCTAATTAATTATAGGTCTATCATAGTCCCAAAAATTTTGGGATTATTATGTATCCACCCCTTTATGGTGGATAATGTAATAAAAAATCATCGGATATTAATTTAACGATAAAAATTTGGTTTATCTCATAACCTATCATCCATGGTTTATAAAAAAACCCCAATAACCATATTAAATTCCAAATAACCTCAAAATATCCATAAAAAATGAATGATTTAATTATCATCATTAAATGCCTCATGCAGGTGGTTGGGGTGGCCGGGGGGGGATGAGGTATGGGGGTGCAGGTTGCGAGGTTGTGTCCTTGGGCCTTGTTTGTAGCATACATGTATGGATATATCCCAAATTATTATTATCATAATTATCCTTATAAAATATTACTTTCACCATTAATAAATCAATTTGTAGATATTGAAATATCAAATTCCATTAAAACATAATTTTGAAAAGATTTTTATAATAAAGGTGAATATGGTTTTACATTAATTATAATATGGAATCATATAAAATATTTAAAATAAAATAAAATAACAGTTATTATTGAATGATTTTTTTCCTCATCGAATATTTTAAATTCGAACATGTTTTTTCATTCGAAATATAATATTAAATAAATTAAAACAAATATTCCTTTTTAAACAATTATTAATAAGTCAAAATGGTTACAAATGCCTTTTGTACATATTTTTTTAAATATAAAAACTTTTATAAAATATATTTAAAAATATGGATATGGAATAATTTTTTCTTGGAATATTTTAATGTTAATTTTTTATATAAAATTCCATTAGATATAGTATGATCCATCACATGCATTCATTTACTCCATATTATTTGGAAAAAGTCCCTTAATTTACACCATAATAACTCTATGGTAGGAATTATGAACTAAATTTGAGAACTAGAATGTTTGGAGTGAATTTATTAAGGAATTTGGTTTTGGTTTGGATGGCACAAATGGTTATGGAATTTTGTTTAAATTAGAAATATAGGTTCTCTTTTATAAGAGAGGAGATGTATAGTCTCGGAATATCTTAAAACATTAAATTACTATAAATTAATTAGAATTTCCAAAAATATTGAAATTGATATTAATAAATGATAATATAACTATGATTCTAAATAATCTCATCCATTTATATTTCAGAATTTTTTTAGTTTATTTAAAACATTATTTTTTTAACCCCATTAACCCATTTCACACATACCACCATACAAATTTTTACTATTTGGGGGTCATGATAGTTATTATTTTTTGAGAATTATCCCATAAATAGAAGATGGATGATATTTTCAACAATTATATAGTATTTTGGATAAATAAATTTTTTTATTTTTATACAATTTCATAAATTATTATCTAATCAAAATGTTATTAATTTATATTTTCTAGAAGTAACTTCATTTGACATTAATAACATCATGAAAACAAAATAATTTTTTAATTGTATTTTAATAAATATTTATAATTTTATATTTACCTATAAAATAAATTTGGCTCATAAATTTAATAAAATTATAATAATTATGATTTTTCAAATATAATTGATTTTATTTTTTGGTTACATGAAAAATTAATTTGTTAGTATTGTGTATAGATTTATGGAAATTATTTCACAATAAATGTTAAAAATAAATTTCAAATATTAATTTTAATCATCTAGATTTATAAATATTATTTATAACATAACATATCTTTATAAATCCCCATGTAAAAAATATGATTTTAATTAAAAACAGGTTTCTGAAATTTTTGACATTTCATTACATAAAATATTATAGATGTTTTAATAACATCCACATAAAAAAAGGAATTATAATAGAATCATGATGGGGAATAAAAAAAATGACTCATATAATAATATTAAATAATGCTTTAGTACCATTTTAATGACCTTATGATTTTATTGTATCCCATATTTTTCTAATTTACCTATTATTGTTATATCAAATTTAGTAGGGCTACTATTGATAATGTAAAAAATTAAAGGGAGTGATTTTTAAAATTTGGACCTGTTGATTCTAAATATAAAAATCCATGTTTCTAAATATAGTATATATAATATTAATAATCTCATTTAAAATAATACATTAATAATTGTATGATATAAGGTGTTTGTATAAAAATTTCTATTCTAAATAAATTTGTTTAAATTAAATTAATATATAAATTTAATTTCTTTGAAAATAAAAATATAATATGAAAACAGACAGAACCACTGATATATTAAATGTAATTTAAAATACAATATTACATTATAAATATGATTAATAAAAATATTTTTTTCAATAAAATCATTATTAACAATATAATATTAAAATAAATATTTTAAGAATAATTTCAAAATTTCCCCTTGTGATATTTTTTAAATGATGGTTCCAATGAAGTATATATATTTAATGAATAATAATTTAATAATTATCAATAAATTTATTGTATTATTATTTATAAAATAATTAAATAATTTGTTATGAAAACATATATTTTGATGAAAAAATGGCTTTAAATTTTGTTTTTAGTTTAAAATAATTAGTCAAAAAAATTATTTATTAGATGAATATATAATATTAAAATATTATTTATTCATTCAAATATTAAAAATATGTTTTAAAATAAATATATAAATAATTATAATTCTGGGTTCATTTTTTGTCATTATTTTTTAAGTACATGTCATCTAACATAATGTACTTATTTATGAATATTTGTTTTTTAAATTTTTTCAATTGTGGTTAAGAGTATATGCTATTTTATTTAATGTCATATATTACATAAATTATTAGTGATGGTATATTTCAATATAATTTTTTTAATATTTGTTATGTATAAGGATTTGATATGTCTGAATATTCCCCATGTGATTGTGGATGTATTATAATGATAATATAATATGAAAGACACCATAAAATAATTAAAAATATCAATTTTCATTTATGAAAAACCTGAATAATGAGACAATTTGGTTATAGTAATTCCATATGATGATTTTTTGGATTAGGATATTTTCATTACTCAGATAATTTAATATCTAACAGAATATTGTGTTGCTAGATGGATGTGGTTTCACATATATGTGTATGAAATGTTAGGGTGTCATGGTAATGGGAAAGGATGTAGATATTGAGTTAGTTATATCAAGTCCATTTCAAAAAATGCATGATTATATATATATATTTAAGAATTAATTACTTTGGGATTTTATGTATCATTAGTCCCCATACCATTGTTAGTGATATATAACAATTCAAGGAATATAAATTTTTTTCACGAGGGTAATCTTTCGACTAACAATATGTATTTTTCATAAATGTTCATTTTAATTGGTGATAATAGTAAATATATTGTACAAATAAAACCATAGGGGTATATGTTCATAGTTCAATTTTTTATTAGATTAGAATAGGTTTCTTCAGTGACAATTAAATAGGGAGTTAAAAAATATCAATATAATTATATGTTTGTTAAATTAATAGATATGAAAAAAAATATTACCCTAGTTTTAAATGTTTTTATTAATTTGGATTGAAATTTTATTTTTAAGAGTTATAAAATAACAAGTATGTGTTTTTGTATTTTCATAAATGTTGAAAAATATACTAATCCAATATTTTCATAAATAGATATTATAACTTAACAAATTAATATTCATAACATCACAAAACAATACATGTTATAATTCTTTTTAGTTTTGTTTTATTTTGTTTGCATGAACTCGCAATCAATCATTTCATATTAGATCTAATTCATCTAACACTATATTTTTTTTAAAATAACATTTCATGAAAATATAATAAAAAATATTTCATCATAATAGACGGTATGAAATTATAAGATATGGTGATTTTTGTTACATAGTGACGGTAAATTATGCCCTCATTTTATAATGTAAAGCTTTAACATTTTTTCAACAAATTTATATTTTTTTAATAAATATTAATACATTACTAGGTGTATAACTAAAAATAATTTAAATTCAATTTAAGTATTGATTTTGAATATATATATATAATTATATTAATTCTAATTATGAAATTTATTGAAAACCATTTAATTTATTTTAAGATAATATTAGTTAAAAATATTTTCATCCACTAGATATCAATCATCCATTTCCCCCAAATACACAAAACCAATCACATTAATATATTAGATATAAAAGTGATCCCCAAAAAGTGAATGATCTGGTAGTTGAGAGGATATTATAAAACAAAATGGGGAGATTGAATTGTAGTTTTCCCAAGGCACGCATGAGGTGCACAAACTGAAACGACATATTTCAAATGTGATTGTCTTACAACATCTCAGCACTATAGTGGGATTATGTCCAATTAATTCATTATGATATAATAAATTAATTATTATAAATACATTTTAAATTGATGTGAGATATATATTATCTTGTTAAGAAAATCATTTGCAAAAAATGGTACCATCGTGCATTAGGTCTACTCATCCGAACATAGACATGAGTCGTCGCTAACTCAATTTAACTATCATCATTGAAAGATTCCCACTTCCATTATTTTTTCAAAATAAATCTTAGTTTCTACTATTATAGAAGAAAAAAATAGATATTATATCATCTTTTAATTTGAAATAATTCACATGATCATTAATAATATTTACCCAAAACCATAAATAGATATAAAATATATATATTTATTCATTTATGTTCTTATTCCATTAATTTTTTTTGTTATTTAGAATAACATAAATTGATTTTCTACTGAGGTGATTCCATGAAATGGATGCTCGTATTGCATTATTTCATTTCTTGGATGCCTTTATTGAAAGAGGTCTAATGACACTATTCATTCTATAATTATTTAGTAACCATAGAGAGATGTTATAAGAGAATCTACTAACAATTATGAATAATGAGATACAATGAAAATATTTAAGGATGAGTCTCCTACCACCATTTATATTTACCATTCAAAGTAACATGGAGCATTGTTCGTATAAGTTCTACTATCTTAGTCAAATGATATATGTAGAGACACTATTGTTTTTCCATTTGAGATACCATAGTGATCACCCTTTAGAGGTTCAACCATTACATTTTTATACCATTAAAACTATTTGGTGTGATGTATTGGTGATACACTATGTGTGAGCTACTATTTCAAATTATTGGCCATTCTGATATGATGACATACCTTGATTCACAAGCTATTTCAATTATGGATGACATTATGAATGGTACGAGAAATATTATAATGAATTTAATATTATAAAACTCTATAAAATTGGTTAGACTTTTCTATTCATCTTATTTATGATATGTTCCATGATGGATATTTTTTTTAACTATGTGATACATGAAAAAATTCTATGCGTCACCTTTAATAAAAATAGCTATATGATAGAGGTACATCAAAAGATTACATTCAATAATAAATAAGATTTTAAATCCCCTAGAATAAAATTTTGAAATAAAAATAGATAATTAATCAAATTATAAAAAAAATATTCTCTTAGAGAAGATACAAAGTGATTTTTCCCTACGCATGTCTTTCACAAAAAATTTAGAATTCAATATATATTCTGATATTTGACAAGAAATTTAAATAATGTTATATCAAGGGTAAAATAAACAAGAAACTTTGAGTAGTTACAAAAATATGTTATTAAAGCATTAAATTGCGGTATAATTGTGTAATACTCCTTTTCACGTGATGGATCAATGAAAAAATGGTTTTAAATCCTATGACATATATTGATCTAGGAATGGGAATACAATTAAAAAACTTTCATGAAAAGATCCATCCCTACAACTCAAAGAACAAAAATAATGAAGGAAATCATCACACTCTAATAATGATACTGCTGAGAACCCATAAAAGTACTAGGAACTATTCAAGAAATAATACATAAAATTCCATCATCAATAACTAAATGAGAACCACATCCCATTCATTCTACTATAAGGTTATATTTACAATATGAGTAACCTCCTTGTTTTTTCACATGTATGAGACTCCATTGAAAAATTACTTTTAAATTATTAGAGAATTATTGAGAAAAGAAAATAGAATTCCCAAAAATTGGGAATAATAGTTATGAGAATAATATGTATTCAAGATGAACGAACTTCAAATTATCACTATTATTTGAAACTAATACTGAATAATTAATATGTCTAGTAAGATAGATAATTTCCGAAAATAAATTGAATGAAAAACATGAAATCCATATGTATGTGTTTTATTTTCGTCACCCCTCACTAAAATAACCAATGTGATGAGATAATGTATATTGAGAGGTATGTTGTGTCATTTCAAAAAAAATAAATTATAAAATATAAATTATATAGTGATGGCAATCCACAATAGGGATAAGGAGGTAAAAGCATAATAGAACGCCATTTTCAAACATATTATCAAATCAATACTCTTAATAAAAATAATTCTAGAAGAACCCATCCATTCCAATAGCCATAGAATAATCCATACAATAAAAGCTCATAATAAATATTTTTTTCAAAAAAATCATATGCAGAACACTTTTTAATAGAATATTATCCAAATGACGATTATGATGATAAATTAGGGATTTGAATAAAATGAAGGTTTTTAAATATTAATATGATTTTGACATGGTCATACGATCAAAAATCCATGTATAACTTCAATCCCAAAAAATAATGATCCTGATGTTGTTTGATAGCATTAACATTAGTTGGATTTGAAATGCGTTTTTCCATTAGAACCCATATATTTTCACGTTGGGGTTGTATATGATGAGCCAATAAATTCAACAATGGATATTGATGAATATCCTAATTAACCTAGTGTTTATTGAATTTGGAATGAAAAAGATCCATGCAAAATATTTATCCTGGAATTACATGAAACTCCATTGTAAATGAAATGAATTGAAAGGAAGTATATAATAATTCCATTCCCTTTTAGGGATTCATAATAAAAGAAGATATAGAAGGAAAATATACAAGGATATATCTAATAAAATTTTAAAAGGATTAAATAAACATATATATGTTGAAAAAAATTAATAAAATTTTCAAATACAAAAAATAAATTAATGATATTTTTACCAAAACAACCAATCGTGAAAGGAATCATAGAATTAGTCTGCTGATATGATCCTTATCCATGAAAAAACCACCATTACCTAATAGTTTCATTATCCAGTTAATTTTTCTATTCCGTTGAATATTTCTTATTAAATTTTCTCCCATTCTTTTTTTATTTGGGCACCTCCATAAATGTCACAACTCATTTTGTATTTTCATCTTTTAAAATTGTAAACATGAATTCTCTAGGAGTTGTATTCGAACTGTTAAACATATAAACTGTTCTTGAAATAAAATTTTTAGTGTATGTGTTAGTGCGAGTATAAGGAATAATATTTTTATAAGACTTATATGATCTCAAAATGGTGGAATATAATGAAATGGGTCACTCATTAATCATTTTCAGAAGACCATTCATGAAAATGGAAAAAAAATGTAACCGTTTTAAGACAATAAATGGGGAATGTGGTCCACAGGAAGAAAATAAACTTACTTTACCCTTTAAGAATAATTGATGAAACTAATCAATATTTTCAGTAACACATGAACTTGGTACCATTTGAATTGTCAAATAATGGATGATCTAATAATTAACAGACATAGGAGATTATATTTCTATTGAAAACATCAAAGAACAAGTGAATTATAAAAAATATAGAAAATATACTTAATCATTTCAATAAAAAGTGACTTTGATTTTATTGATATTTTTTTAGAAGAGACTGACATTATCCACTTTACACATTATTTTCATGCTTAAGAAGTATGATATTTTAGGTCAATCTCATATTTTGAGAATCCCTATACTTTTGAATCAAAACCAATCCAATGTGATTTAATAATTATGTAACGTATGGAATAAGAAAAATTAAATGTAATCATATATAATAATATATCTATATACTATGATAGTAATGTAGTGACTTATTCAAATGAGTTATAAAATGTATATGGTGGAGATTACAATAAATTCCTTGAATTTAATCTATGTTCTCTTCCTATAAAACATATTAATTGGGAGAGGGCACCAATCAATTATATATACCCAATTGAGGTAAAAATCTATCATTATATTGTTATATAACAAATAAATAGAGTTTTTTGTAATAGTGGATATTATTTTCCAAATTTATTACTCAAAATGGGTCAACTCCATCCATGTGGATGCCATGAAAATTAGTATGAAATGTTTTTAAAATGAGAAAAACAAATTAAATAAAATTAGAGTTGAGAATAGTTGGGATCTGGGAATCGAATCTATAATATTTAAATAATTCACTAAAAATGTAAACTCCACAATCCCATTAATTGATTAGATACAAGAATTATAAATATGAATGAAACACTATTTCATCATGGATTTATTTTACAGAGAGAATAATGTACAAATTTAACTAAAGTCCAGAAGATGAGAAAATTCACTTATCCTTTTTTATAATTTTCATAAATGAGGATACATATTGGTATAGAAAATAATCATTATAAATTTCAATAGATTATAGTATGAATTTTCACCGATACTAGTGTCGAGTGTCTGGAGGTATTATTTCACTACATTTCTAAAATTGGTGATTATTATAAAATTTAATTTTAGATGATTGCAATTTTTTATTATCATGCACTAAGAAAAATATTTTTTATAAACATTTAATGTTGTAAATTCATAATCAATAATGAATTAGTTTAAGGTTTCCTATGTCCATTGAATGGAATTGTGTTGGATGAATCAATGGATGATGTAATAAATTCTTCCAATATCCACCTTTGTAAAATAAATTGGGTCATTCTTAGGCCATGTGTTGTTTTATAGTAAGATAATATATTACACAGGTAATATTTAACTTTTTTAATGTATATTTATATAGAAAAAAGTATAATTTTATAATAGTAATGGATGATGGAATACATTTTATGAGCTATAAAAAAATTATTACCCCAAGAATAATGAAACCCCCATATTGGGGGAAAACATTTGACATTATTTATGATGGATCAAACAAATCCATCAATGTATCCCTCTACAAATTAATTTAATGTAAAAAAAACATATTCCTCAAAAACCATTGATTAAAATAAATTGAATTATAAAATTGTAGTTTAATAATTACATGTCACAGTTTATACAATTGATTACTTCTAAATTTATTTTTTTAACTAAAGTAATTTTCTTTTCGGAACAAACATCACATCTGAAATAAATGAATATGTTTAATTCCAATACATGGATATGAAGAAAAAAATTATTTCAATTGTTTTATAAAGAGTTTAAAAGTAATAACAGTATTGAACATCTCATATTACATCATCATTGAAGAAATTCATTCAATGTTGAAATAAATTCTAATTTTTAACCCACTATTGGATAACACATTAGGGAAAACACATCATTGAATGTGAAGCACCATGGTATTCTTAATAAGTAAATTATTTTTCCCTATCTTAGTGACCCCATGACATTAACAATCATCAATATAAAAAACACATATAATAAGGTATATTACATGTTTTTTTCATATCCATTTCTATTGAAAATATATTCTGAAAAAGTCTTATAGAGGTCATTACTAGCATGTTATGGATAATATATGTTATTATTTTTTCATACTATTAATTTTAAAGACCATAGTGAACATTAAAAAATGGATATCATTATCATGGAATATAAAATTAACTATTAATAAATATTTAATTATTTTCGTTGGTATTGTAAAAAAATATTATAATTATAAATTATATAATTTTTTTTAAAAATATAAGTGATTCCTACAAACCACAAATTTTTTTTTGAAATTTTTAATTTATTTGATTATGATTTTGGATAAAAATTCCCATGTGTTTTTGGTTTTATTATATTTTACTTTCGGTTGATTATGTCTAGAAAAGTGAGGAATCTAAGACAACCAAGACTGATGAAGAATGGATTTTGTAATTTTCCTTATAAAACAAATTTGGTAGGTATGCAGTTAAAATGGAAATAATCAAAGACCATGGGACTCAATATACAATATAAATATTATAATAATGAATAAAATTTATTGGGTGAATTTCCAGGCATCTAAATCCTATAATCCTCAAAAAAATTGAAAATATGAAGTGTATAATGAGTTATTTGAGGTAATATTGGACTTAGTGGATTAATACAAATGCAAAGAATGTATTTGAAGGATTGAAAACACCTTATTTTTATTCAAAAAATATTATAGGACACCAATAGGTAAAATCCCATACTAGCTTATTTATTGGAATTTTCTTAAAGGTGGGGCTGAAGCCTCAATTTATTATTAAACCAAAGACCTCTTTATATTGGGTTGAGGGAGACCCATTACATACCCGAAGGCCCAAGACCACGTGGCCTGTATACAGAAGCCCATTTTTTGGCTCAAAGGACCCCTCAGTGAACAGTACTGCTACAGTACCCATGAAACTATAGTACATGATACAGTACCACCACTGCTACAGTACCCTACGACATTCCCTCCTCCGCTACAGTGCAACCCATACTACAATACCATTCTAGTGTAGTTATATTATAAATAATTTTAGGCTTCAAAAAATAGTACTA